>CM037004.1:36474369-37674369 GCA_020826895.1 Aquilegia kansuensis | reverse complement strand
TACCTAACAGCGTTCGTACGTCAACACAGAAGAGAAAACATTGTTGCCTCACTGAACGTACGTACTGTCTAACAACGTTCGTACGGTCCAATACGGAAAAAGATCTGACCCCATGAACGTTCGTACCTCCTAACGACGTTCGTACTTCCCTTTTTTTTTTTTTTTTTTTTTTTTTTTTTTTATTAAAACAATTGAGAGGTAGGAAAACACACAAACTACCGAACACTGAGAAGCACTACATGACTTCCAAAAATCAACCTGATTCCAATCCAATAAAAATAAAGAGCAATCTGTAGGAGCAATCTGTAGGAGCAATCATGTTCCAAAGCTTGATGAACACTGGAGACAAAACATGCAAGAACAAAATGATGGTATATCCCAAAACCAGAATCTTAAGGAACTTGATGCAAGGAACAACAATAACGAAGAGAATAACTAACCCAAAATACAAGCCCCTTGTGATCACACATAATCAATACCATGGAGTAAGGAAGAACCAGCGTAGGGATGCCAGAAACACTTCCAAAAATTTGAAGTAATAATAATTATATAGATTTCCCCCATTTTTTTTGAATTACTGAGAAATTTACTGTTCCTTCCCCCTTTCAATTTTGAAGTTACTTGAGCAGGAGAAAATCCAATGCCATTCCCGTGTGGGGGGAATTTGTCACCTCCATCTTTAACCAATACACGAGGGTAGGGTGTAGCCTACATCTTTTTGGCAAAAGCACACTCCAGAAGTGCAATACCATGATAACGTGCAACACAAGAACTAACATCTCTTGAGTGCAACCGTCATAGCATGACCCTCACAGCCCCAACGGGTTCTTAGCCAAATGATTAAGCTCACAAGACATTCAAATGGCTGGGGATTTCATGAGTTATTGACCACTTACAAGAGCTGAAGAAGATGGGTAACAAAGGACTGAAAAACACAAGGATAATCACGACCAAACCTCACAACCAAAATTAGATAGCAGGTTGCAACCGTAAAGAAAGGAAGAGGAATATACCAACACCACATTCATGCATGTATGCCAAACAATGTGCAAGATAAACCAGGAGAAGGACCATGAGACACCCCAATGATCTTACAAGAAAGATAGAGAATACCCCAACATATTACACCCTATTCAAAGAAGAGACCCAAGAAGATAATCAGAAAATAATGCTTTCAACAATATATAAGTAACCAACAAAGACCAAAACTACAAAGACAAATTAGACAAGATATAAGGAACCCACAACCTGAAACCATGAACAAACAAGAGGAGAAGAGAAACACAAAGACAGATAATAAGGAGAGAGATAGAGAGAAGATACCAGGGAATACTCAAAGAAGAGGAACAACCCCAATGGACTTACGCAGAGAGTGAAAGCGAGCTGCATCAAGGGGTTTAGTGAGAATGTCCGCTAACTGATGCTCGATAGAAATGAATTCCATCGCGATGTCACGTTTCTCAACAGCCTCTCGAAGGAAGTGATGACGAATATCAATATGCTTAGTTCGAGAATGTTGAACAAGATTCTTTGAGATGCTAATTGTGCTGGTGTTGTCACAAAACAAATCCATCGTCTGTTGTTGAATACCATAGTCCCGAAGCATTTGACGCATCCAAAGAAGCTGTGTACATGCACTAGCAGCAGCTATATATTCAGCTTCACAAGTGGAAATAGAGACGGATGTTTGTTTCTTGCCATGCCAAGAAACAAGATTATTCCCAACATAAAAACAACCACCACTCGTACTGTGACGATCATCAAGGTTACAACCCCAATAAGCGTCACAATAACCTGCCACAATACTATTAGTGTCTTTGGTAAACCACAAGCCATGATCAAGTGTGCTACCAACATACCGAATGATACGTTTAACAGCAGTGAGATGAGACTCTTGGATTAGCCTGAAATCTAGCACATACACCAACACTATAAGCAATATCTGGACGACTAGCAGTGAGATATAGAAGACTACCAATCATACTACGATACTCACGGATATCAACGGGCTTACCGAGGACGTTCTTACCAAGGCGTACCTTCTCACCCATGGGAGTATCATGGCCACTAGAAGAGCTGAGACCAAACTTCTTGACAAGTTCTTTGGCATACTTGGTCTGAGAGATGAATGCCCCATGATTAAATTGCTTCACCTGCAAACCAAGAAAGAAGGTTAGTTCTCCCATTAAACTCATTTCGAATTCAGAGCTCATTAACCTGGAGAAGGACTCAGATAGAGAGGGCAAGTAGTGGATCCAAACACAATATCATCAACATAGACTTGCGCCAAAAAAACATCTTTCTCCCTTTTTTGAATGAACAGAGTGTGATCAACACTTCCACGAGCAAAACCTTTCCCTAATAAGAAAGATGTCAAACGTTCATACCACGCACGAGGTGTTTGTTTGAGACCATACAAAGCTTTCTTTAATTTGAAGACATGATTCGGAAAGAGGTGATCAACAAACCCCTTTGGTTGTTCTACATACACTTTTTCACTGAGAAAGCCATTTAGAAATGCACTCTTGACATCCATCTGGTACAATTTAAAATTTAAATCACAGGCCATCGCAAGAAGTACCCTAACAGACTCCAACCTAGCCATAGGCGCAAAGGTTTCACCGAAGTCAATACCCTCAATCTGACTATAACCCTGAGCTACCAGCCTAGCCTTGTTTCACACAATCTGTCCATATTCATCCAGTTTATTTTTGAAAATCCACTTAGTGCCAACAACATTAGTATGAGTCGGTCTAGGAACAAGTGTCCAAACATCACTACACTTAAACTGACCAAGTTCCTCCTGCATAGAAACTAGCCAATCATCATCAGTAAGAGCATCAGTAACATTTTTAGGTTCAATAGAAGAAACATAACAAACATAGTGAGCACAGTTGGTCTCCTTGGCCTGTCTACGAGTCAGGCGCTGATCATTAATGTCACTGATGACATCACCAATAGAGTGATGTTGTTTGACACGAGCCGAGGCTTTCTCAAACAACTCCTTAGGCTCAATAGTCACTGGAGGGAAATCCTGAGGGACGTCAAGTGCTCCCGGTGACTGAATCATCAGATGTTTGCACATTACTTTCCACAGTGGAGAGGTCATCCGAAGCAGCATGTGGAATGATAGAGTCATCAATTAGAGGTGGGAGAATTGGGGAAACGTCCACAGACTCTGATAAAGGCGAAAGAACCGCAGAATCCTGAGCACCAGTAACAACAGAAGAGTCAGAAAGAATAGTGTCATCAACAACAACATTGAACGATTCTATGACTTTGCGAGTGTTATAGTTAAATACTCTAAAAGCTCTACTGTTTGAAGAGTAACCAAGCAAAAGGGCAACATCACCTCGACTGTCTAACTTGGAAAGACTCTGTCGGTCCTTGCACACATAGCAAATACTACCGAACACACGCATATATTTGAGATTCGGTTTCTTACCATACCATAATTCATAGGCAGTTTGAGTAGTACCAGACCGTAGATAGACACGGTTTATAATATAACATGCAGTGTGGACCGCCTCAGCCCAAAACTTCTTAGGGACATTCTTGGCGTGTAGCATAACACGAGCCATTTCCTGAATGACACGATTCTTTCGCTCAGCAACGCCATTTTGTTGTGGCAATGCAAGTACCGTTGGCAATGCAATATTCTATAACACCTATGTCTGTGAATTCACCACCCCTGTCACTACGAACATGTTTTATTTGAGTGTCTTTCTCATTTTGGATACGAAGACATATCCCGTGAAACTCAAGAAACACATCAGACTTTTCACGCAAAAAGGACACCCAGGTAAAACGAGTAAAATCATCAACCATGACTAAAATATACCGTTTACCCCCTAAGCTTGGAGTCCGAGTGGGACCCATGAGGTCCATGTGAATGAGCTCCAATGGAGAGGATGTGGTGACAGACTTCTTCTGGGAATGTGGACTGCGTATTGGCTTACCTATTTGACATCCCCCACACACCATGTCACGAACTCTGCCAAGTTTAGGAACACCCCTAATGAATTCATTGTGTCAGTTTGTCGAGGAGTTCAAAGTTAACATGTCCAAGACGTTGGTGCCACAGCTGAACCTCATTCAGTTTGCTAGTTAGACAACCAACAAGAGGTGTAATTGGTTGTATAGGATAACAATTATCCGTGGTGCGTTTACCTGTCATGACGCACTTGCCAGAACAATCAATAACAGTACAAACATTTTTAGAGAAATTGACAGTATGATTAGTGTCACATAATTGGCTAATGCTAATCAAATTAACACGCAAACCATCAACGAGTAAGCAAACATCATTCGAGGATAAACCAATGCCATCAACAAAACCTTTACCAATCACATGCGCATGCTTTCCATTTCCAAACGTGACACTCCCACCATCAATGGCAGTAACAGAGGAGAAAAGTTTGGCATTACCTGACATATGTTTCGAAGCACCACTATCAAGTAACCATTCACTGTCTAAGCTAGAAACGTGGAGAGCAGTGATAGCCACATTGGAAGACTTGCCTGCAAAACTACACAAACAAGAATAAGATGAATATTGGAAAGGCGGATAAAAATGGGACAACTGTGAGGGAGATGTCCAAGAGTGAGATACACGATTAAGCACATCGCACTGAGGAGCCCAATGTCCAAGCTGACCACATGAGAAACAAACTATCCCACGTCCACTACCCTGTCGAGAAGCACGTCGAAAAGATTTCCACTTATTTCGAGTGCCCACCACATCCTTGGTTGGAGAGACACTCGACTTTGTGATCAGAGGAATGGGTAGTAATGGCGGCAGTTCAGAAGATGAGATCCCATTGCAACTTACAGAGGACTTGAGACGAAGAAGTTCATTTTTGACATCCTCTAATTCACTAGTCAAGATCCTACACCGAGCTTCCCATTCAACATTGTCGTGTTCAAGAGCAGCGAGATTGCTTAGCAATTTGACCTTTTCAATACACCAAGAATCAATCTCCTTATCCAAAGCAAAAATGGAGGACGAGTTACCAGATAGTGAATCAAGTCTCTCTTGAAGAATACTACTCGTCGTTTCCAACCGTAGACATTCCTTTCTAGATAAACGATATAGAGTAACCCAATCATCATTTTCAACAAGAATCAATTCCTTGTCACCATTACTAGAGCAATTTTGACTACAAGTCGATTGTTCATCAGACAATCGAGCCACAAGCGAAGTATAAGACGACATAGAGTAAAACTTAGCACTTAATTGATCTACGCGTGAGCCATTACGCTCCATAACTAGCGCTCTGGCTCTGATGCCAATTGTAACTCCACAAATAGTGCTATTACCACAATTATTGCTAATTAATCAAGTAAGGCAGTAAATAAAAAATAAATGAACACGCGATATTTTTAACGTGGTAAAACCCAAAATGGGAAACGTCCACGGTTGTCCTCGCGACAACAAAAGAATCCACTAGATGAAAAAGATATACAAACCTATCAACTACCTGCAATCACTGCGAGTTGATACTACCGGTTATCTCTAACACGTTGACTTCACCAGAGCACCTTGATGTACGCACAAGACACTCGACTTCTTGATGAACACACAAGAAGACTCGAAGCCAATTTCAATACTCAATATGGAAGAAGGAGAATGAATGGAAGAAAAGGATTGAGTTCAATCACCACAAACACAACCTAAACAAACTCTAGAAGAACACCTTGATTGGGCGGCCAAAGAACTAATTTTCTCTATGTGAGAAAAACCATATATACATAGGGTTTCAAAGAGGAGAGAGATGGGCCGAAATAAGCAAAACCACGGTGGACGTACGTATGTCGAAACAAGGTACGTACGTCCCTGAGTCACAAAAGTTTGCTGCCTAACCCGATGTACGTACGCCTTAACTAGGTACGTACGTCCAAGACCTAAAAACCGCTGCTGACATACACAAGGTACGTACGTCCTAACTAGGTACGTACGTCCTAACCTTAACACAAGTTTGCTGACCAAAACAAGTTACGTACGTCCTAACAAGGTACGTACGTCCTAACTAGGTACGTACGTCCTACAGTAAAACTGCAACCTGACAAACATGACGCGAGAAGAAAGACTCGGGACGACGCTCATACATCAAGATTTTCCTAACAATGAGAACAAGGCGAGATAACCATGGACACACGTAGTCACAAAATAATGTCAAACAACCGAGTGCCGGTTTTACACGCAACTCAAAATTCTATTTATTTGTATTATTATGGCCTTATTTTATCTTGGTTTGGAGAAAAGATTTTTTTTTATGGGCATATTTTTCTGTTTTGAGACATGTCACTAATAATGTAAGTGGTTTTGTACAAAAATTAATGAAATTTTGAAGAATAAAATTGAATTACTAATTCATATTATCAATTTATGCTCTTTTGAATGAAGAGTTTTTTATGCCTTTGTTTTTTTTTTTTTTGTGTATTTTGATGTCCACAATTGTTTTTGGGGTTTTTTAGACTTTGGTCATAGGTTAATTGTCCTAATTAGGCTTTGGTCATAAAAAAAGCGTTTATTAGGCTTTGGTCACGAATTGTGAGTCAGACTCAGTTGGGTTTGATATTTTTCAAAAATAACAAAAATACCCTCATGTGAAAAACACATGAGTTTTAAGTTACGTCATTTTTTAGAGTTTTAGACATATTGTAAATAGAAAATTAGAGAAGAAGCATATATGTAAATAGAAAATTAGGTTTTGGTCATGATTTGCAGCCTTTAAACTGCCTTACAAACTTGAGATATGCTAAGGAGCAACACTTGAAGAGAATAAGACCAAGATTGAGAAATTTCTTATGCAAATTACAAATGTGTAGCTGTTGATTGGAATACAAATTTTGAATTACTTGTAAAGGAGAATTTATTTAACACCATACAATGATACAAACTCATAAGTACACAATACTTTCAACTTTGCTTTTACAATTAAAGAAATTTACACCTTAACTCTAAATTTATATTTTTAAGATGTTAATTTGTTGCAATTTACTTAATTTTGATAGGATGAAATTCTTGTTTTTAGGAAGAAATGAAATGTTTGAAACTTTATTTTACTGCAAGTGCTTTTCAAGTAGGGGTAATAATGGTACTTTGTTAAATTTTTAGACTCAACTCGGTCGTTTTTTAACTCAGATCGTGAGTCAACCAGAAATCGTGACAAAAGCCTAATAAACGTTTTTTTTATGACCAAAGCCTAATTGAAACCATTATGGGTGTTTTTATGTATAATTTCTTAGGCAAGTTATATTTTTGTACAAAGAAATTTGTTATTGATTATTTTGATCACTTTATCTTATTTTGAGAAAGAGAATTTTTATGGGTATTTTCTTGTATTATTTTGATAATTTTACGAAAAATGTAAGTGATTTTGTACAAAAATCAATGATATTTTAGAGAATAAAATTAAATTACTATTCTTGCTAATTATGTTATCAAATTATGATCTATTGAAGGGAGAGCAATTTAATGGGTCTTTATTTGTATTTTGAGACCCATCGCAATTTTTTTTGTTAAAAAAATTTGATCAATAAGAAGTTGATAATACACTTTTGAGGGGAGAAGTGTTTATAGGTGTTTTTATGTATACTCTTTGAAACCTGTCACAAAAACTTTTTGTTTTTGTTTTCAAAAAAAATGTTTTTAACTATTGTCATCCAATAGTGTCTAATATTGGAGACGGAGATTTTTATGGACATCTTCTTGTATAATTTTGAGACCTGTCATTAAAAATGTGAGCGATTTTGAATAAAAATCAATAATATTTAGAAAAAAAAAATTGATTTAATAATCTCGTGAATTATGTTATCAATTTATGCACTTTTGAAGGGAGAACTTTTTATAAGTGTTTTTTATGTATAATCTTTGAAACCTGTCACAAAAAATTTTGTTGTTTTTTTTTTTACCAAAAAATTGCTATTAATTATTGTGATCATTATGTTTAATTTTAGAGAAAGTGATTTTTTATGCAGGGAAAAAAAAATGGACCCCCATAAGAGCCCAAAAAGCAACATTTTCCTATCTAAGGAACAAAATGTAAAAAAGGCCCCATTTTAAAGTCCAAGAGGTGAATGCTTACTATGCCAAGAGGAATGCTTACTATGCCAAGAGATGAATGCTTACTATGCCAAGAACTCAATGCTTTGTTTCAACACAATTTTGGGGCCTTTTTTACATTTTGTTCCTTAGATAGGAAAATGTTGCTTTTTGGGCTCTTAATGGGGGCCTGCATTCATTTCCATGTTTTTTATGAAAGTTGTTTTTATATAATTTTGAGACCCGTCACCGAAAGTATTAGTGATTTTGAACAGAAATCAATAATATTTAGAAAAATAAAATTGAATTAATAATCTCATGAACTATGTTATCACTTTATGTTTATTTATTTATTTTATTTATTTTTGATATTTTAAGTTCCTTGAAAAAAAGAATTCGTCAAAATGTTTGATAGTAAAAAGTGGATGATGCTCAATTGATGGAAAAATGTTTTTTATAGGTGTTTTTATGTATAAATTTTGGAGAGAAAGAAATTGAATTGTACTTCTTACTTTTTGTTTTTTATTTTATTAATTTGTATTATTTTGGAGGGAGAGATAATTTATTGGTGTTTTCTTTTCTAATAATAAAAATGATTTAAGACCTATCATAAATTATTTTTATTGATTTTCCACAAAAATAACATTATCAATTGTTGTGAAAATGCATTGTGAATTAGCTATCAATAAAGAAGGAAATTTTTAATACCCGTTTATAGATTTTGAAGTCCATTACAAAATCATCCAAATTGAATCGCAATGTTTATAAATTAAACTATAAATTCATGATATTTTGAAGAAAACAAAATTGAATTGTACGTAGTTTTTACTTTTTATTTTTTGTTCTATTAATTTATTTTATATTTTGGAGAGAGATATATATTGTATTAGTGTTTTCTTGTATAATAAATAAAAAGGATTTAAAACCTCTTACACAATTTATTTGATCTTTTTACAAAACCAAAGTTATCAATTGTTGTGAAACATATCTTGGGAATTCAAGTTGTGGCACCTCCTCTTCCATTTCCGTTTTGGCAGTCCTCCACATCTTCAATGCTACCATCACCAGAGGAAGTGTCAGAGGATGATTTACAAGGTTCTTATGACGAAAGGTATGATTTCCTGCTTTTTATATCAGGTGGTTCAGCTTTTTATATGATAATATTGAAAAAGTTTTAGAATTACAAAACTCAATTTCATGACTCAATTGTATGAATATACAAGTCAACCATTTTCCATAAATGACTTAAACTTATTTGAACAGGACCATTCAAGATGCTAAATCTTCAAGATGCTAAATCTTTCTCGTTCTCACCTGATGAGGACAACAATATACCTGGATCAACTGGCGTTGTCTTAGTCCAAGAAGAAACCCAGGTGATATATCAGCCTATCACAATCGAAGGTGGACTTGAGGCAAAGGAGACACTGCAGTCACCATTCTCTGCAGGTATGGTTAACCCTGTTGGTGAATTGGACTTTTGTGAGAATGTTGAAAAAAGACCTGGAAAATTTATTTATAGTAATGGAGATTTTTACGAGGGTGCAATGAAAGACGGCTTAGCACAGGCAAGGAAGATTTGTTTGGACAAATGGGGATGTGTATGTTGGTGAATGGAAAAATGACAATCAAGAAGGACATGGAAAATTCACTTATAAAAAGGGTAATATCCCAAAAAAGCCCCATGTTTAGGTGCCTCTTCCCCAATAGGCCCTGACATGGGGTCATCTTCTCAAACAAGCCCTTTGGCTATTTCATAATTTTTAAGCGGTCAAAATTACCCTTATATTATATCCTCTAAAATCAACCTTCTGTCCTCTAAAGTCGGTATAAGACAAAAAACTCAAAAAAAGACAAAATACAGAAAAAGACAAAAACACAGTTGGTGTATAACTTTTTGGTTTTAAAATTTGAAAATTTTATAACTTGTGATTTAGAAATCGAAAATCAACATGGTGTATATGGTTGGAAAGGTCTCGACGAGATCTTTCAAACGAGATCCCACATGACTATAAAATTTTAAATTTAAAAATTTAAATTTTTATAAAAATTCAAATAATTATAAAAATTCAAAATTTCATATTTTTTTACTGAGAAGTTGGATTTCGAAAAAAAAAAACTCGTTATGATTTCAAAAGGTTTTCCAAAATTACTTTAAAAAAATCACCCATTACTACTAAATTCAAGAGTTTTTATTTTTGTCCTCTAAAAAATCTTTTCTTGTTTTCTAACACCAAAGCAATATCCTCTAAATTATTACTTGTTGTTCTGTAAATTACAAAAGCATGATATATATTCATATTATTAATATATGTGGATTGTAGTCTGTAATTTGATGCATGAGTTCGATGTCTCGACTGAGGACAAAACCCTTATAGTATAGATAAAAAGAAAATTGTATTACCATGAAAAGTTTATAAAAACGTTTAAGGTATAGTTAACTTCACAAAAAACAATATACTCTTTTTAAGTTACATCCCAAACCATAAGAAAGAAAACATAACCCAGTCTAAACATAAATCCCTCCTTTTGCCTGGTGTAATGCTAAGAAGCTCGTCAAATTTGTACGCCATTCTTCTTTCCCATCCCCCACACTAGAACAATATAATAGCTCACATCTCTAACCATCTTTTTTTTTTTTTTTTTGGCAAGCAAGGTTGAGGGCACCCCTTACCCCTTTAAATTACGTGAGGAAACTTATATCAAACAATCAGTTATTGGCGTGTTATTTGTAGTTTTGTACTAAATGAGTGTTCGATAAATGAATAACCTCGCTTAAGTAATAAAAATTTTCAGTCCCAAGGGTATTCATTTATCGAGGTTTTACCGTATTAAGTGGATACAGTCATAGTACAAAATGTCAATATAGACGAATCTATCGAATTCTGAAAAAGCGATATATCGGGATATATCTAAATATATCTATCGATATTTTCCAAAATAAATATGTTTACCTGAGAACTTTTTTAATACAAAACCACTCTCTTGCAGATCCGATTAGATTTGCAGGTCTTATTTATGGCACTTTCATAGCATAAGGAATTCATATCTAAAAGATCTCATTTAATTTTCATGGCATAAGGAATTCATATCTAAAAGATCTCATTTAATTTTCATGGCATAAGGAATTCATATCTAAAAGATCTCATTTAATTTGGTATTCTCGGATCTAATTTCAAATTCTCAATAGATTAGAATCTCCAATTTCAACTTAAAAAAATCTCATTCCATGTATACGTAATTTGTGAATCCAATCAGAATCAGTATAGAAAGAAAAAAGAAATAGAAACAGAGTGAAGAAATCTTTGTATCAAAACTATTGTACATCCAAATATAACAAGTTTTCAAAAATTTAGAGAGAGAAGAGACTGGAATGGAAGTCTTCTGTTGGAATAAGGGATTGAAAATAGTTTAGTTTGATGAAGTTTCTCTCAATTGTTGACGAAGTTTCTCTTTCAATGGCTGAGAAACAAGAAATTGGGATGAAGAAGAAGAGAGAAGAGAAAGGGGCAAAGAGAAAGATGAAACCGGCATTAAGTGGTTTGATATCAAGTTTGTGACATAGTGTCCATGGTTATTTCGCCTTGAGTTCATTGTTAAGAAAACCTTGTTGTACGCGCGTCGTCCCGTGTCTTAGCCTTCGCGTCGTGTGTCAAAAGTATGGTTTTTGGTTCAGGACGTACGTACCTTCTTAGGACGTTCGTACGTCATGTATGTCAGCAGAAAGTTTGTTTGGTCTGGACGTACGTACCTTCTTAGGACATTCGTACGTCCAAGTAGTCAGCAGGTTTATTTCGGTTTGAGACGTACGAACGTCATATCGACCTACGTACGTCCAATGTGGGTTTTTCACTATTTCGGCCCATTTTCTGTGTTTTCCAACCCTAAGTATAAATAGGGTTTCTCTTCCAAAGAATGAATTAGTTCTTTGGCCGTCCAATTCATCTCTTGTCTTGGAGTTTTGTTTAGGTTTTGGTTTAAGATGTTTTGGTGATTGAACTCATCTTCTTCTTCCTCATTCATCTTCTTCTTCCTTCTTCCCCATTCATCTTCTTCTTCCTCATTAATCTTCTTCTTCCTTATTGAAGAGTGATTTAGCTTCGAGTCTTCTTGTGTGTTCATCAAGAAGTCGAGTATCCTTGTGTGTTCATCAAGGAACTCTGGTGTAAGCTTGTGTTGTAGTTCGGCTTCGAGTCTTCTTGTGTGTTCATCAAGAAGTCGAGTGTCTTGTGCGTACATCAAGGTGCTCCGGTGAAGTCAAGGTGTTAGAGATAACCAGGAGTGTCAACTCGCAGTGATTGCAGGTAGTTGATAGGTTTGTAAATCTCTTTTCATCTAGTGGATTTATTTGTTGTCGTGAGGACAACCGTGGACGTTTCCCATATTGGGTTTTACCACGTTAAAAATTCCTGCGTGTTCTTTACTTTCTGCGTATCGTTCTTTACTTGTTTACTGTTTTGTTCTTGTTTGGTTTACTATTGTTATATTGCACATATATTGGGTTTTCAATTGGCATCAGAGCGGGACGCTTGTTATGGAGCGTAATGGCTCACGCGTAGATCCTATGAGTGCAATAATGGTCCATGAGTCTGGTCATAATAATTTTATTGCTAAATCGTCTAAATCCACAAAACCAAAATCTGATTTTGAAAAGGATGATAATTTGTATGTTGTTAGCAATAGTGATTGGGCTCTTCTTTACAGACTTTCTGCAAAAGAATGTGAAAGATTACAAAAAGCTAATATTGATTTGCATGAAAAATTTAATAAAGCTAATTGTAATGTGTCTACTATTTCTGATAATTTTTGTTTTGAAGATAATGGTGTTTTGCAGAATAAGGTTGATTCTCTAGAACAACGACTCAGACATTGTGCAGAAGATTATATGCTTCAAGGGGAAGTTTATGAATCCAAAATTGAAAATTTGGAAAAGGCTAATCTTTCTTTGCAGGATAAAGTTGAGACTCTTGAAGAACAAATTTCTTATGCTGCAGATGATGCAATTTCTATTTCTCAATTATTTGAAAAAGAAAAACTTGACTTCTTATGTAGAATTGCAGCTTTAGAGAAAGCCAATCAGGAGGTCGATGAGAAATACAAATCTCTATTGGTGGAGTATGAGGTAACAAAGAACGATTTAACGTCTACGCAACTCAAATTGCAGGTTTTGGACAAAACTAGATTTGATTCTCCTATTGCTAGTTCTACTAGTTCATCTAGTGTGATTACTCCTGTAAAATCTAGTTTGCCTGCCCTATTGCCTACCCCACCTATTGAGACTAGACTTAATGCTACTGATTTTCAGCATGTTTCTCGTAAGAATTTTAAGTCTAAGGTTAATGGTAAGGTTGTTTTTGCTGGTAAGACATCTTGTTCTCATAGTGGAGGTACAGGTTTTGTTAAGGCACCATGTCACAAATACAATGGTGACATACATGTTTCATCTTCTACTACCATATCTTCTTATAAGAATTCTTTGAGTAAGTCTAATGTTTTTCATTGTTCTTATTGTGGTAGAGTTGGTCATTTGGATATCTTTTGTTGGGATTTTAATCAACATGTTGCATCCTATTCTCGTGTTCCTCATCGTTATAATCATGTTGATTCTTATGTTCCTTCTTGTGCATTTTCTAGACCTCGGACTTTTAATGTTTCTTCTCATAGGTTTAAGAAAAACAGGAACTCCAACAAAAGGAAGTCAAAGACTAAGGTGGAATTAGTTAAGGACAAGTCTATTCCAAAGCTGGTTAAGGGGAGATCTCATATTTTTTCAACTCCCAAAGTGTGCACGCCTAGTGTTAAACAAGTATGGGTAAGAAAGGATAAGTTGAAGGTTTTTCTGGACTTGCAAAGGTCTGGTGGTGTCCCATAGTTGGGATGATGTGGTTTGTTTCTAGCCTTGTGTTATTTGAATTGCATATTTCTCTAACCACATAGGCTATTTGTTTGGTGTTTTTTGTTCTTCTGTTTATGCATGCGTAAATTGTTCTTTCATTATTCCATGTATGTGTTGTTGGATGCATCTTTTCTAAGATATTGGTTTAGTTCAATTGTCTTAAATAAGTTGCAATATGTTTGGGGGTTTTCTCTTTCTGAACTCTTAAGTATGTTTTGGTATGTATCATGCATTTTTCCTCGCTTGTTTGCACAGTGCACGGCATGCTTGCATGATGGGAGTTTTTGGAAACCACTTACATATTCTTTGAGCTCATAGAACTTCTCTATCTCTCCTTTGTTTTGGTTAATGTTCATCTTGTTGTTCGTGTTATTGAGCATTCTTATCTTCCTATTACAACTCTTGTTAGTGGTCAATGACTCACTTTATCCCCAGCCATTTGATTGTCTTTGAAGCAATATCAGTTGGCTAAGAACCCGTTGGGGTTGTGAGGGTCATGCTCTGACGGATGCACTCAAGAGATGTTAGTTCTTGTGTTGCACGTTATCATGGTATTGCACTTCTTGAGTTTGTGTTTGTCAAAAAGATGTAGGCTACACCCTACCCTCGTGTATTTGAAAAGATGGAGGCAAAAATCCCTCCCACGCGGGACTGACATTAGAGTGATGTAGACTAAACTCCACCACATGCGGCAAAATAAAAATCCAAGAGCATATTCATTGTTTTTTATGTAAGGCATACAAAGTTTATATTCCTTTGCCTTTTTAATGTCTTGGTTTTCATTTGAAAGATCATATTCATATTCGTTTGCCTTCTACTCATAACGTTTGTTTCAAAGGGGGTTAAAGTTTGTTTCTTCTAAGCTCACTTACTAATCTAATCGTATGTCTCTTGTTGATGGTTGTATATTCTAGGTCTTCAAAGGGTGTGTTCTAGTGGTGAACTTTCTCTCTCTTTATGCATTGCATTGCATCTACACACCGAGGTTTAGTTTATGATGCACTTCAATTCTCTTAATTGTTCAATATTTTGTTTATCCCAATATATTGCCTCTTATTTTTGTACGGATTGGGATTGGCTACTGTTTTTGGAAGTTCATGATGTGTTCCTCTTCACTTCTATGGTACATCGGTTCTTTTCTTTTTATCTTCTTATTATGGTTTGTGTTGTTAGTTATTTGGTTTGGTTTTCTGTTGTTAAGGTTAATTCCCTATCATTTTTTTTAAAAAAAATAAAAAATAAAAAAAATAAAAAGGGTGAGTACGAACGTTGTTAGCACGTTCGAATGTTTGTGGAGGCAGATGTTTCTTTTTGGGAGGAACGTACGAACGGTGTTATAACGTTCGTACGCATGTTCAGGCAGCAAGGTTTTTTTTTTTCTTGTATTCCGACGTACGAACGTACTAAAGACGTACGTACGTCCTCTGAACAGTTTCGACCCATATGTTAGTTTTTAAACTCAAGTGTTTTCAACTTTTGCCCAACTGTTCAAATTCAAATCGTTACACCAAGTAAGTCCGCCTCCATTCTCTTCTTCTTCCGTCTCTCTTCGTTTTTTTTTCTCTTGGTGATTCATGGTTATATGTTTCTGTTTGCTCTTGGTTGGAAGGTTGGTTATCATTTTTTTTGTCTAGCTTGCATCATTGAATATATACTTGGTGTCTTGACAAGTTTGGGTGCTCGTGTGATTCTTAATGGTTATGGAACCCTTGGACATGTTTAGTATTATTATCGACTGCGCAATATAGTGTTTTTGACTATGTGTACTGTCTTGCCCACCAAGTGTTTGCTCAAATGCCTGAATGAAAATTCTCAACTGTTTTGGTTGTTACTTAGAGTGTTTTCTAACATTCTTCGTTTGGTTCCTATTCTGGGTATGCAGGACATGCCTTCTAAGCAAGCTCGAACTCCTCCCACCAAAGAAACACCCGGTTCCAAGGGTGCTTCGTCATTGGGCACACGTCCTCCTCGTGCTCAAAGGAGTAGAGGCGCCATTTCTTCGGATTCTGTATGCTTGTTGTTCTAGCATTGGTTGTTACTACCACCACTTAGATTGCTCTTTTCTACTGTATGTAGGTTCATGGACACTGTGCGTGTCGTCAACTTTATTTTTCTTTCAGTAACTTTACAGGTAGATGTTCTTGCTGAAAGTGTTTATGGTTTACTCTATTTTGATTCCATTCCTTGGTAATTCTTTTCAGTCGGTGTTTCATTGACATACTAAGGTCAGATTGTTAGTATTATTTGGTTTTAAACTTCATGCTTTCTAGTTTTGTCATTGGATCACATGTGTTTGATGTGATTTCTCAAGGTAATAGTTCTCAATTTGTTTTAAGAAGGCTACAAGGTATGCATAAGCATATTTTGGTGATGAAATCATGTTCTTGGTGTATTCGGTTCTCATGATTTATATTGATTCATGTTTTCTCATAGGTTCTCATCATACTTTTCTATGTTGGGATAATGTTCTTGAATTACCTTGTTGGCTAGCTGGTGTTTGATTAAATGCTTATGAGACTTGCCTATCCTCTTATTGTTGCTTCTTGTGCCTGGTTGATCCTCATGCAATGGTTTTGGGCTACCACTGTTCTACTTTGGGATGCATATGCTCAGTTTGGTCATCTATTGTTAGCAATTCTCTTCTATTGACTCTCTAATCTTTCTGACAATGTATGGCATGTCATCGGAGTCTTCGTGTTCTGGCAGGAAATTTGCTCTGACGTTGGATTGTTGTGTTGTGATATGTACCATCTGAAGTTGGATTGTTCTTCAGATACAGCATTTTTTTTATGAGCTTGATGATTGCTTATCTTGTTTGGCATATGTTGAACTAATTTTTGGGTTTCACTAGGGGTGGGCTTACAGGTTTATTCCTTTTATGTCTCTATTCCATTGTGTTTGGGATATTATTTGCTTCTCTTTGTTATGAGATTCTCTAATTCCTTTTTGTGGTTGGATGAGTTGTTTCAGGAACATTTACAGATTGGATTTTCCATGGAGTCTCAATGGATTTTTTTATACTTTACGTATCTCTTCCTGCAGATACTCATATTCCTGTTGTTTTGTCATGGGATATTGTTGGAAGTGTCTAGTATGCATGGTTTCCCTATTCTCTTTCATATCTCCTACTAACTATTGGTTCTCTCTTCTTCTTTCTCTTTTCGCATATTCTTTTCTTGCACATTTCTCACAGGTTTGACTATTTGGTTCTTGGTCTTTATTGTACCTTCCCAATTTCATCAGGTTTGACTATTTGGTTCTTGGTCTTTATTGTACCTTCCCAATTTCATCAGGTATGGTATTTCTTCCTTTTTGTTTGTATGTTCTTTTTCTCTAGATATCTTGTTTCTATGAAGTCGTTTCTCTGGAGTCTATCTCAGGTGGTTATGGTCGGTTGATTAAAGTGATATTCTAGTGAATCATTTGTTTCGATTGTTGGTGTCCTGACTCTTTCTTCTATGTATAGGTTTCTCTTGGTTTCTATCAGGGATTCATGTTATGTTTTCTTTTCTTCCCTCTGTTACCCATATAAGTATTCAGTGTCTTTTCACTATCTCCTTCTTTTTTCGTTTTGGTTCTTATCTAATCTCCCTTCTTGTGTCTGTGTTGGTACTCTTTCTTCTTTATTTATATGCCTAGATCTCTCTCATGTCTTTTAGTTTTGTGTGTCATGGATTCCAGATTTATGGTATGGTTTTCTCTTTACTCTCTTCTACCCTTGTATGCTTGGTTCTTTGTGTGTTTCAAATATCCTTATTTGGGTTGTTTGTTCTAGGTGCATCTTTCTCATATGCATTGCATTTAGGTGAAGCTTTTGTTTAGAGGAAGAATTCTTTGTATTGACATCGTGTTAACAAGTGTTTATGTTATGGCTTCCGTTGCATATACTTTTTGTTGTTAACATGATTGTTCTCTTTCTTTTCTTCTTTAATCTTATTTGTTATGGTTTGGTATTTTTTTCTTTTCTCTTTCTTTTGTTACCTTGCTTCATTTGTGACAAAAAGGGGGAGATTTATGACTCTAATACTAACATTCGTCTCTTCTTTTGTTAGTGTATTCTTGGGTCATGTTTCAGGTATGCTACACGTATGGGGGAGTGAACGTGTTGATGTTTGGAGGTTGTACAGTTTTGGGTCATGTTTCAGGTATACTACATGTACGGGGGAGTGAACATGTATGGGGGAGTGAAAGGGATGATGATCACAAAGTGCATATACAGTTTTGGGGTAAGCTCGAGTATTAAACCTTGGAGCTCATGAAGTATGGGGGAGTTGTTCGAGGAACTTCCGTTGGCTCTTTGATTGTTGTTGCTTCCGTTCGGTCTCTGATGGTTAAAGTGTCTTACTCAAGCTGGATATCAAGAATTGGTGACTCGGTATGTGTTCTACCTTGAGTGTTTTTGTAGGCATGATTTATAAATGCCATGGTTTGGGTTTGTAAGCACATTTTATAAATGCTATTAGAGTCATAGGTTTTTGTCACAAAATCAATGTCAAAGGGGGAGATTGAAACCGGCATTAAGTGGTTTGACATCAATTTTGTGACATAGTGTCCATGGTTATTTCGCCTTGAGTTCATTGTTAAGAAAACCTTGTTGTACGCGCGTCGTCCCGTGTCTTAGTCTTCGCGTCGTGTGTCAAAAGTATGGTTTTTGGTTCAGGACGTACGTACCTTCTTAGGACGTTCGTACGTCATGTATGTCAGCAGAAAGTTTGTTTGGTCTGGACGTACGTACCTTCTTAGGACATTCGTACGTCCAAGTAGTCAGCAGGTTTATTTCGGTTTGAGACGTACGAACGTCATATCGACCTACGTACGTCCAATGTGGGTTTTTCACTATTTCGGCCCATTTTCTGTGTTTTCCAACCCTAAGTATAAATAGGGTTTCTCTTCCAAAGAATGAATTAGTTCTTTGGCCGTCCAATTCATCTCTTGTCTTGGAGTTTTGTTTAGGTTTTGGTTTAAGATGTTTTGGTGATTGAACTCATCTTCTTCTTCCTCATTCATCTTCTTCTTCCTTCTTCCCCATTCATCTTCTTCTTCCTCATTAATCTTCTTCTTCCTTATTGAAGAGTGATTTAGCTTCGAGTCTTCTTGTGTGTTCATCAAGAAGTCGAGTATCCTTGTGTGTTCATCAAGGAACTCTGGTGTAAGCTTGTGTTGTAGTTCGGCTTCGAGTCTTCTTGTGTGTTCATCAAGAAGTCGAGTGTCTTGTGCGTACATCAAGGTGCTCCGGTGAAGTCAAGGTGTTAGAGATAACCAGGAGTGTCAACTCGCAGTGATTGCAGGTAGTTGATAGGTTTGTAAATCTCTTTTCATCTAGTGGATTTATTTGTTGTCGTGAGGACAACCGTGGACGTTTCCCATATTGGGTTTTACCACGTTAAAAATTCCTGCGTGTTCTTTACTTTCTGCGTATCGTTCTTTACTTGTTTACTGTTTTGTTCTTGTTTGGTTTACTATTGTTATATTGCACATATATTGGGTTTTCAAAAGAGAACAAAGAATAAAAAAACACATTTTCTGATTAACTATATCCACATATATCGATATATTTTAATATATCAGAATATATCGCGATATATCGAATTTTATCGAGTGATAATTGACAGATAATTTAAGTCCGAAAGAATCGAAAAATGTCGTATCATTTTACTTAGAAAACGATATATATCGCGATAAATCGCGAAATATCGCGATATTTTATACTATGGATACAGTAGCTTGTTTAGAGGATAAAGGTATATTGTTTAGAGAATAACAATTAGTGTTTTAGCGGACAAGACCCTTACAGTATATAGAGAAAAAATTATCGAGAAAATAAAAATCACATGTTTTTTTTTTCATACCCATGTGGGATCTTGTTAGATAGATCTCGTCGAGATCTTTCCAACCATATACATCATATTTATTTTTAATTTCTTAATCAAAAGATATATAAGTTATAAATAATATAACAAATAAAATTAATTAATATTAAAAAAATATGTTTTTGTCTCTTTCTTATTTGTCTGATTCTATTTTTTTTTTGTCTTTACTACGAATGGTATTTTAGTCAAACAAAACAAAGAAAAGTGGGGTAAGGGCTTGTTTGAGAAGATGACCCCATGTGAGGGCCTATTGGGGAAGAGGCACCTAAACATGGGGCTTTTTTGGGATATTACCCTATTATAAACCTAAATAAAATTCAGGGGTAAGTCCGATTAATGAGAATTAAGCTTTAGAATTTTGTCACCTAATGCTAACTAAATTACCCTTTTAGTCATAGTTTTCTGATAAATTTATATAATATCCTTAAATAATGGTTTTATTGTAATTTAACATATTTTATTTATGGGTTGAATTTTTAATTATGAGCAAAAAGTCCAACGATTAAATAAATAATTAAATTAACAATATACATTGAGAATAATAAATTTATTTAAAAAATAATTATATCATACGATTTAATAAATTAGTGTAATTTGTAATAAAATTAATAACTTAAAATTCGAATGTTAATCAAACACGGATAAATTAAAATTACCCGGTGCGTAGCACCGGCTAAGGCACTAGTCTTGTCATTAGTTTTAAAATTTTTTATGTAGGACAAGTAAATCATGATAAATAGTAATTATATGTAAGGGTGTGTAATTACATTGAAGGCCCATTTTGAATGAT
Organism: Aquilegia kansuensis; assembly: GCA_020826895.1. Taxonomy (NCBI): domain Eukaryota; kingdom Viridiplantae; phylum Streptophyta; class Magnoliopsida; order Ranunculales; family Ranunculaceae; genus Aquilegia; species Aquilegia kansuensis. The sequence continues at coordinate 37,653,766 of CM037004.1, read as the reverse complement.
CTTGTGAAATTACTAAACTATCCAAATTGGATTGAAATTCTTGTCAACTAGACTATCAATTTTAGGCAATTATGAGAGGGAATACTTTCTTATGTGTAGGTTCTTGTATAGTATAGAATAAAGATACTGGCTGGCTTAGAGGATTTATTTAATCTAATGCAAAACTAAGACTCACCTTTTACGTTATTCCTTGTAAGTTAAAAGTTAGAAGAAACTAAATTAGGCTCCGAATTTCGCTAAGTGAAATATTGATATATTTTTATTTTTTTTTAAAAAAAAGAAAAATATATAGATCTTGTCGATGGTATTTAACTAAAGTGACTTGATTGCCGTCAAGTATCTACTAGTACACCATTAATAATATGTTAATAACAGATTTGCCCCTTTTTAAGTTGGGAAAGATTATAACATTAGGAAATTCCTAAAATAATGGTTTTGATTGATATTTCTCTTTACCTAGGTATTTTGTACGGTAGAAAAATCTAATAACAATATCAAAAACCAGTATGTTTTAATTTGCTTGTTTCATAAAGCAAACCTTATTAATGATTTTATATTTTCGTTAAATCTTTATCCATAGCTTAAGATTCTCAATCAATCTTATTAACTTTAAGTTGTAAGTTTTGAAATTTTGTACATTTTTTATTCATTAGATTTGAGATTTTGATTTATTGACAAGGAGAGATCCTAGTCACACCACATAAATCTCTCATCTACCACATTTTTCTTGACTTGCAAATAATGTTCTCAAGATGCTCTAAATACATCACAAATAATTTTATTTTATTTTTTTTATAAAAAAAAACAACTGTCATTACACAACAAATTTTTTTTTTTTTTTTTTAGAAATAAAATATATATAGAAATAATATTAAAGAATCTAAAAGACAAGGAGAAAGAAACTTAATATGATTTTTTTGTTAAATAGGACAATGTATTATGCACTCAAAAAAGTAACAAAGAATTAGGTTGTAAGGCCTTATTCCTACTTATTTTGGTCAAAAAGACAAACTTTGAATTGTGACTGTCAAAAGGACAAACGCACGTTAATAATTTATCAAAAGAGCAAACCCGAATTTTGACTTTGTCAAAATGACAAATGTTTATGATTAGAACTGTAATCATATAGTCACACTTTTCAAAATTCTAATTTTACCCCTGTGTACATGTCATTATTATTATTATTATACGTGTGATCATACACACTTGTCCTTTTGATTTATGTGATCACAACTGTAATCATACTCATGATCATAAATTGCTTATGATCAGGACTATGATCATAACAAATAAATATGATTACAGGTCTGATCATAATAAATAAATGTGATTATAAGTATGATCATACATATTTCTGTTGTGATTTATGTGTGAGCATAATTGTGATCATAACAAATAAATATGATTACAAGTCTGATCATACCAACTAAATGTGATTATAGGGTCTGATCATACGGTTGCATAAGATCGCATTCCAACAAGAGTTCATTTGGGTAGAGTATAGTTTTATTGCATTTAGTATTATGTAGTATATGATTAGACATGTGATCATATGACTATAGGTATGATCATACGGTTGCAAAAGGTCGCATTGAAACTAAGGTTCATTCGTGTAGGATATAGTTTTATTGTATTTAGTGTTGTATAGTATATGATTAGACCCATGATCATGTGATTATACGTACGATCACAGAGTTGCTTAAGATTACATTCCAACTGGGGTTCATTTAGGTAGGGTATAGTTTTATTGCATTTAGTATGTATGTAATATATAATTAAAAATGTGATCATAAAGGGTATTTCTATCCAAAGGAGTGAATTGTTATGATCAGACCCGTGATCATAAAAACGTTGTCCTTTTGTGTCACGACCCTAATATCCAAAAATTGGCAAAAAGAGAGAATTTACAAAATTACCCTCAATAAACCAATAAAAGGACAAAGGATCGGGACAGTAATCTAAATCAACATTTTTCACAAGGTAAAATCCATAACCATTAAAGACAAATACTTCAACACAAATAATTTGAACTCTCAATAGTTTCCATATATAATCCAAAAACTCCAAATATTGAATTACACAACTCCAATAATAAAATTCAACAGCTTCTACTGAGGTATTGTCTTCCCCATCAATAAAAATCCAATAAATGAAATAATAAATTTGAGTAATCATCTAACGACAAATCAAATAACTAAACCTACTCTGAAATATAACTTCTACGATCTCAAACTCCTTCCCGAACCACTGGATCTACACGAGCCTCCTGGTGTTGCTCCTGAGCGTACTCAACTGGCTCCTCTCCTCCGCCTACGCTCCATAAGGATACGTACCCACGTGCAAAACAAGCAACATGGGTCAGCAAATTATGCTGGTATGAGTAGACAAGGGTAGGGAACTCCATTCCCAAAAACAATAATATAACAGACTCCGCGGTCTTTATACACTTATCTCGTTTACTAAATAAATATTATATATTATAATAATACATTACCTGAGCTGCGCCTCCTATTAGGATAGGTCGAGCCCTGCAAGAAATGTTAATTGACCTATCCTCCTGCAAAACTGTGTTAGTGCAATAATATATAATTCATGGCATCTCAAGTCTCGACACTGTATCTCAATCACTACAAATCAATCATTACACCCAAACAACACTTCACAACCTATACCCAATCACTAGTACACCTCCCACAGGATGCACTCCACACATTTGCCATACCGACACTGCACCAGTGTGCCTTGACCATGGTTAAGACCCTCTACGCGGAAACCAAAACCCAAGTGGGTGCTCACCTGCAAGCTCTGGCTAGCCTCGACGTATGCCTAACTCATGGCCTCTACTAGCTCCCTTGAGCTTTCTAATGTGGCGCCCAGACCAACCCCGAAGGCTATGAAGGTCTGTAGGGTCAGTTCCGCAGGCTAAGCCGTCTAGGAAATACCCAACAAAAATATATTCCAAGTGTCAACCCGCAGGCTAAGCCGTCTAGGGTGATATCTAATTTTCTTAATCCTAATTCCATAGGTGCGGCAAATGTACTAATGCTTGGGCGACTACAACAACTAAAACTAAAAAGCAACACTCGACACGACAATTTAACATCAACTTCACATCGGATCCATTTTTGTATTCCTTTCGCATTTTTCAAATTAATCAAGTACCGTCCATGGTATATAAAGCCATTCCAAGGCATGCAACAATAAATTCCTCGCATTTAGTATTAACACATTTTATATTTCTATCAAAATAAAAATACTACCTACTATGCAGCCATCAACAAAATACATTCAGCGAATAATATTTACTGTACCCATAAAACTATATAACTTTCTTTAACCCCAGTTTCATTAAAATTATATTTTTCGGTGTATCTATTTCTAGTCATCTCGAAAAACTCGACAATTTGGATACATGTACTGTACTGTTCCATCATACCACGTCTCAAAACCAAAAAAACATATATATATATATATACCACATTTAAACCATACTCATTCTACAGCAAAATATATATTAATATATATATATATATATGGGTAGGTATTGGTGAGTGTATGTATAATAAGCAATGCTCATATCTGTTTCCTGTCATACCTTCAACAGCAAGATAATAATTTCTAACTATGTAACTGTGTAGATATAAATTCAACATGCCACTCACAGTTATACCCACATCTAAAATAAAAAAAAACAAACAGCAAACATATCTTCTACCCCACCACTAAAGTTAAACTCTAGTTAATTAAATTAAACCTAATCAACAAAATATCATCCACGCACAGTTATACTGCTGATCGTCTTCTTCCTTTGCCTCTAATGGTTTTCCTGCAAAATTTGCAACTCCTTCGTCCGAATTATCGACACCACCACTACTGTTTCTTCTCTCTTTCTTCTTCTTCTATTCTTCTTCAATTTTTGTCGCCGCCACTCTGATCGCAGCGCCGCCCTCTCTCTCTCGCTGTTCTTTTCGCAAACCCTTTTTTTTTTAAACGCAAACAACTTTTGATCTCTAGATATAACTAAGAATCTATCCTAAGACGGTTCATCCAACACTCACCAATTAGTCAAAGTGGGATCGTGCTCCCGAATTACCAGCAAGGAAAAATCTGTTCGTGGGTGTTTTCTCCAAGTTTGGGTTATTTAAACCATAGTCCACTACTTTATAGTAATTATACTTAAACCCTTGGTCCAGGGACTTTAACCCAATTATTTTTAATTCCAAATTAAAATTAGCATAAAACATAAAAGAGGGGGGTTTACATTCATACACACCTCAAAAGAAATCTCGGCCTCGAGATTTGGAAGAAAGATCAATCAAACAACTCCGGGTGCTTAGCTCGCACCTTGTCCTCAAGCTCCCAAGTGACATCGCTCGGATCATCACTCCACTGTACTTTTACCAGCTTCAATGTCTTTCGCCTGAGTCGTTTCTCATCTCTATCAATGATAGTAATTGGCCTCACTCTGTAGGTAACATCTTCATTAATTTCTAACTGCTCTGGATCATAAATATCTAACTGCGCGTAGTCTACTCCTTCATCCTCTTCATCCTTATCATCTCCTTTCCACATTCTCAACATAGAAACATGGAATACATTATGTATCTTCTCCAAAACAGGTGGCAATGCCAGCCTGTAAGCCAACGGTCCAACTCTGTCAGTGATCTCATACGGTCCCACATACCTAGGGCTCAGCTTGCCCTTCTTACCAAACCTCATTACTCCACGCATCGGGGATATCTTCAGTAACACTTTCTGCCCTACAACAAACTCGAGTGGCTTCCTCCTATTATCTGCATAACTCTTCATTCGGCTTTGAGCCGTTTTCAATCTCTGTCGAATGATATCTACTTTCTCTGTAGCCTCGCGAACCATCACTGGTCCAAGAATCGCAGTATCACCAACCTCCGCCCAACAAGCCGGTGATCTACATGGCCTACCATACAGTGCCTCATATGGTGCCATACCAATACTCGCCTGAAAACTGTTATTGTAAGCAAACTCCGCGTAAGGTAGATGTTCCTCCCATTCTCCACCAAAGCTGAGTGCACAAGCACGTAACATATCCTCTAAGATCTGGTTTACCCTCTCAGTCTGTCCATCTGTCTGGGGATGATAAGCAGTACTCAAGCTAAGCTTCGTACCCATGGCACGCTGAAAACTACCCCAGAACTCGGAAGTCAATATAGGATCTCTGTCTGAAACAATGCTAACCGGAACACCATGTAGTCTGACAATCTCCTTCACATACTTCTTTGCTAGTTTATCTGCATTCCTATTCATAGAAATAGGAAGAAAATGAGCTGACTTAGTCAATCGATCGACGACAACCCAAATGGATTCATTGCCTCTCCGTGATCTAGGCAAACCATCAATAAAATCCATGGAAATGTGCTCCCACTTCCACTGAGGGATAGATAAAGGCTGAAGTAACCCTGACGGCTTCTGATGATCGACCTTCACTCGCTGACATGTCAAACACCTAGAAACATACTCTCCAACGTCTCTCTTCATTCCATCCCACCAATAAGTCCTCTTCGGGTCTTTGTACATCTTCGTTCCACCAGGGTGAATAGTGAAACGAGAACGATGTGCTTCATCCATAACATTCTTCCTCAAACCATCCTTATCAGGAACACACAATCGATCTCTATACCTCAAACCTCCATCAACACCAACTGACCATTCTGTGGGGCAATCATCTAACAAATCCACAACTAACTGCCCAAGCTTTCGGAGCAAGAAAGGGTCCTCATGCTGCTTGGACACAATCAAGCTAATCATCATAGGTTTCACCTCTATAGAACAAAGGGTGACCTGTTCACCTCCCTGCTGTAAGTACACATCATGAGACGCTATAGTCTCCAGAGATTTCCACTCCTCCATCATCATCATAGCAACGGTGGCATGTTTCCTACTCAAAGCATCTGCAACTACATTACCCTTCCCAGGCTGATACTGAATCTGAAAATCATAACTGCTAATGAACTCCATCCATCTCTGTCGCCTCATGTTCAAGTCCTTCTGAGAGAACAAGTATTTCAGACTCTTGTGGTCGGTGTAAAGATCAAACTTCTCTCCATATAAATAGTGACGCCAAATCTTCAAAGCAAATACCACAGCTGCCAATTCTAAATCGTGCACTGGATATTTTCGCTCATGTTGCTTCAACTGTCTAGAAGCATAAGAGACCACTCTCCCATCCTGCATCAAAACACAACCAAGTCCTGTACCACTAGCATCTGTGAATACCACAAGCTTGCCACCTCTAACCGGTATAACTAACACTGGCGCTGAAGTCAACCTCTGCTTAAGCTCCTGAAAAGCTCTCTCGCAGTCGTCAGTCCACAAGAACTTCACATTCTTCCTTGTAAGTCTGGTCAATGGCTCAGCTATGAGCGAGAACTTCTCAATGAAACGACGGTAATATCCAGCTAATCCCAAAAAGCTTCGAATCTCTGTAGGGTTGGTGGGTTGTTTCCAATCCCTAACTGCAGTAACCTTCTCAGGGTCAACGGCAATCCCTTCTCTGGATATCACGTGACCTAAGAAATGCACCTCATTCTTCCAGAAATGACATTTGCTAAACTTAGCATATAGCTTGTGATCTCTCAATATCTGCAACACTGTCTTCAAATGTTTCGCATGCTCCTGAGCATCCTTAGAATACACCAAAATATCATCAATGAATACGATCACAAACTTATCAAGATAAGGCCTGAAAATCCGGTTCATCAAATCCATGAAAATGCTGGAGCATTAGTTAACCCAAAAGGCATTACTGGAAACTCATACAATCCATATCGAGTTCTGAAAGCAGTCAGTGGTATAGTCTTCTCCTCTACACCCATCTGATGGTAACCCGTCCTCAAATCAAACTGAGAAAACACAGCTGCTCCTTTCAACTGATCAAGCAAATCATCTATTCTCGGTAGTGGATGTTTGTTCTTGATCGTCACCTTATTCAACTCACGGTAATCAATGCACATCCTCAAAGTCCCATCCTTCTTAGAGACAAAGATAGCTGGAGCTCCCCATGGAGAATTGCTTGGACGTATGAACCCTTTCTTAAGCAACTCCTCCAACTGGGTCTTCATCTCTTCCAACTGCTTAGGCGCCATCCTGTAAGCAGTCTTAGAAATAGGTGCCGTTCCTGGCAACAAATCAATACGAAACTCCACCTCTCTCTTAGGTGGTAAACCCGGAATCTCCTCAAACACATCTAGATAATCCTTAACTATCGCCACATCACTAATATCGATCGACTGGACAGCCATAGACATCAAAAAGCTGGACATAATCGAATCATCCCTACTAACACAACTGTGTACCAATGTGGGTAAACCTGGTGTATCCACTATAACTCTCCTACCAGCACAATCCAAAATCACATGATAACAACTCAACCAATCAAAACCCAAAATAAACTGATAGCCCTCAAAATCTAAAACTACTAGATCGATAACAAACTGTCTACCCATGAATGTCAGAACAAAATTCTTACACTCGTAAAACAAACAAGTCGACCCTCCCATAGGTGTCCGAAGATATAAAGGTTGAGGTAAAGGTGTAGTCGCAATCTGATACTTATCTACTAATTGCTTAGCAATAAATGAATGCGATGCACCAGAATCAAATAGTATTCGGAATCTAAACTGAGAACAATCAAATGTACCTTCCAATCCCTGAAAGGCGGGCAAAACAGCAAAGGCTCTCCCTCGGTTCGGCTGATGTGCTGGCCTTCCCTGGTTGTTGTTCACTGGTCGACGACACTCAGCAGAACGATGTCCTGGTCCTCCACAGTTCCAACAGTTACCCCTGATCGGCCCTGCTAATGCTCCTGGCGCTGGTAACTGTAAAGGTGCTGGCCTATAAGGCAAACCTGGGGCAGGTTGCCCTGGTGCTGGTGGTGGTGGTGGCGCTCCTGCTCTAGCTCGGTTGTCACCACGCCCATACCCACCACGGGGTCTGAAACCCTGGTTATCTCCCGGTGGCCTGTTGTAACCCTGGTTCCTCTCCGGATTATTGTCATAACGTCGACCCCTGAAGTTAGGATCATAAGGCTTGTGTCGGTTCCTGTCTCTGAAGTTATCACCTGTCTTTTTGCTCTTCTCAGTTCTAAACTCATGTTCCTTCTCCTCATACTTCATTGCGAGGTTCAGGACTCTATCAAATGGCTCGTGCTCAAATGGAATCAGTTGCTTCGACACATAGTGCCCTAGACCCTTAATAAAACGATGATTTCTCTTCTCGACGGTATCCACCATATGCGGAGCAAACATAGATAACTCATTAAACCGATTCGTATATTCCGCTACAGTCATAGTACCCTGCCTCAGATTCAGAAATTCATCCACTAGTCGGTCTCCTGTAAGCCCTCGAAAGGTATCTCCCCTCAAAAGTATTCCTGAACTCCTCCCAAGTCAAAGTGGTGAGGTCAAGCCCGACCTTCAAAGCGTCCCACCAAAGTAATGCTCCACCCTCCAACTGATGGGAAGCGAGCTCTTGCTTCTGAACTTCAGTCAACACCATCTTTGCAAACACGGCTTCTGTCTGACGGAGCCATAACACTGCAGCTTTCCCGTCTCCCTTACCATCAAATTTGATACCACCCAGATTGAGGAAGTCTTTGTTCCTTTTAGCAAATGGGTCACCATTACCCCCATTGTTGCCTGCAACTGCTAGCAACAGCTGATTCATCTGGTCTTGAGTCAACTGATAGACTTGACCACGTCCTCTTCCCGCCATGACCTTCATTCAAAAGATTAAATTATTATTAGATAACCACCCAACTCCTTCAAACTTATCACCCATTCCACATTCCGAGGATCACCTAGACCTTCTCGGCCTAAGTTAACCAAGCGCTCTGATACCAAGAAAACTGTCACGACCCTAATATCCAAAAATTGGTAAAAAGAGAGAATTTACAAAATTACCCTCAATAAACCAATAAAAGGACAAAGGATCGGGACAGTAATCTAAATCAACATTTTTCACAAGGTAAAATCCATAACCATTAAAGACAATACTTCAACACAAATAATTTGAACTCTCAATAGTTTCCATATATAATCCAAAAACTCCAAATATTGAATTACACAACTCCAATAATAAAATTCAACAGCTTCTACTGAGGTATTGTCTTCCCCATCAATAAAAATCCAATAAATGAAATAATAAATTTGAGTAATCATCTAACGACAAATCAAATAACTAAACCTACTCTGAAATATAACTTCTACGATCTCAAACTCCTTCCCGAACCACTGGATCTACACGAGCCTCCTGGTGTTGCTCCTGAGCGTACTCAACTGGCTCCTCTCCTCCGCCTACGCTCCATAAGGATACGTACCCACGTGCAAAACAAGCAACATGGGTCAGCAAATTATGCTGGTATGAGTAGACAAGGGTAGGGAACTCCATTCCCAAAAACAATAATATAACAGACTCCGCGGTCTTTATACACTTATCTCGTTTACTAAATAAATATTATATATTATAATAATACATTACCTGAGCTGCGCCTCCTATTAGGATAGGTCGAGCCCTGCAAGAAATGTTAATTGACCTATCCTCCTGCAAAACTGTGTTAGTGCAATAATATATAATTCATGGCATCTCAAGTCTCGACACTGTATCTCAATCACTACAAATCAATCATTACACCCAAACAACACTTCACAACCTATACCCAATCACTAGTACACCTCCCACAGGATGCACTCCACACATTTGCCATACCGACACTTGCACCAGTGTGCCTTGACCATGGTTAAGACCCTCTACGCGGAAACCAAAACCCAAGTGGGTGCTCACCTGCAAGCTCTGGCTAGCCTCGACGTATGCCTAACTCATGGCCTCTACTAGCTCCCTTGAGCTTCTAATGTGGCGCCCAGACCAACCCCGAAGGCTATGAAGGTCTGTAGGGTCAGTTCCGCAGGCTAAGCCGTCTAGGAAATACCCAACAAAAATATATTCCAAGTGTCAACCCGCAGGCTAAGCCGTCTAGGGTGATATCTAATTTTCTTAATCCTAATTCCATAGGTGCGGCAAATGTACTAATGCTTGGGCGACTACAACAACTAAACTAAAAAGCAACACTCGACACGACAATTTAACATCAACTTCACATCGGATCCATTTTTGTATTCCTTTCGCATTTTTCAATTAATCAAGTACCGTTCCCTGGTATATAAAGCCATTCCAAGGCAGCAACAATAAATTCCTCGCATTTAGTATTAACACATTTTATATTTCTATCAAATAAAAATACTAACCTACTATGCAGCCATCAACAAAATCATTCAGCCGAATAATATTTACTGTACCCATAAAACTATATAACTTTCTTTAACCCCAGTTTCATTAAAATTATATTTTTCGGTGTATCTATTTCTAGTCATCTCGAAAACTCGACAATTTGGATACATGTACTGTACTGTTCCCTCATACCACGTCTCAAAACCAAAAAAACATATATATATATATATACCAACATTTAAACCATCCTCATTCTACAGCAAAATATATATTAATATATATATATATATGGGTAGGTATTGGTGAGTGTATGTATAATAAGCAATGCTCATATCTGTTTCCTGTCATACCTTCAACAGCAAGATAATAATTTCTAACTAGTAACTGTGTAGATATAAATTCAACATGCCACTCACAGTTATACCCACATCTAAAATAAAAAAAAACAAACAGCAAACATATCTACCCCACCACTAAAGTTAAACTCTAGTTTAATTAAATTAAACTAATCAACAAAATATCATCCACTCACAGTTATACTGCTGATCGTCTTCTTCCTTTGCCTCTAATGGTTTTCCTGCAAAATCTGCAACTCCTCGTCCGAATTATCGACACCACCACTACACTGTTTCTTCTCTCTTTCTTCTTCTTCTTCTATTCTTCTTCAATTTTGGTCGCCGCCACTCTGATCGCAGCGCCCCGCCCTCTCTCTCTCGCTGTTCTTTTCGCAAACCCTTTTTTTTTTAAACGCACACAACTTTTGATCTCTAGATATAACTAAGAATCTATCCTAAGACGGTTCATCCAACACTCACCAATTAGTCAAAGTGGGATCGTGCTCCCCGAATTACCAGCAAGGAAAAATCTGTTCGTGGGTGTTTTCTCCAAGTTTGGGTTATTTTAAACCATAGTCCACTACTTTATAGTAATTATACTTAAACCCTTGGTCCAGGGACTTTAACCCAATTATTTTTAATTCCAAATTAAAATTAGCATAAAACATAAAGAGGGGGTTTACATTTTGACTAAGTGAAAAATTTTAATGTCCTTTGGCCTAACCAAATACGAGCCGTGTCCTTGGGCCCAATCAAATCTTGGATTTTCATTGAGGTCATGGCATTCTATATTTTTTTCATACAAAACTTAGAGTGAGGTTTTAGAAGAAGAAAAGATTTAGGAAAGAACAAGAAATTAGATGATTTTTGATTTATTTGCAAATTTTTATTTAACAACGTTTCCTTATATGCTAAGTTTTATTTGACAAATAAAATTTGAACAAATAAATTTATTTTTTGATTTTTTATTTATCCGCGCAGTTTGTCCTCTACTTTTGTGTAATTTGTTGAGCTTATCAATATAATTTGTATTTTTTTTAATAAAAAAAAAAAAATTTGGAAAGTGTCCAAGTGGTCTGTTGGTCAAGACTTGGGAGATTGGCCCAAGGTCTTGGATCGAATCCCACTTTGATGAAAAAAATAGTTGTAGATGGAAGAAAGAAATCTTGCATATACTATATATATAGCTAGTGATAACGCGTGCTTACGCACGATTATTTTAGTGGAGGGGGTGTTGTAAATTCTTTTTTTTTTGGTTATGATCAGAAATGGGATTACAAATGAGATTTTGATTTCTTTCTAAAATCAACAAAATTGTGGTTTATTTTAATTTCTAGGGTCAAATTTTTTAAGCAAAACAAAAAATTGTTCATAACATTATATATTTTTTAAAATTATTTTTTTGTTCCTCTCACCCCTCTACAACCTACATAGAGTTTAGCAGAATTTGTAATTTTGAAATTAATTTAACAAAGATATATAAAATTTGAAATCTGTTAGTGGAGGAAAACAACTATTATTGCATATACCAAAGAGATAACATGAAGGTTTTCTGGGAACAAAATTTTACAAACCAAACATGATATTGTATTTATCATAAACAAAATTACATATTATATCTCAATACACGTACACATAGAGCAAGGAAATAAAATGCATGTAAGGCATTTCTTCTCAATAGTTTAACCAAATGCGTCACTATAGTTTTCTACTTGATAACGCGTTACTTCCAAAAGGTCAATTATATAACATCGATCTTTTTAAAAAAAAAAATTACCTCGACTCTCAAAATACCTATATATATACAGTAAATAAAATTTGTTAAATCATTTGTTGTATGTTTGCATAGTTTGTTCTTTTGCTATAGGCCATACCACTAATTTAATATGAGTAAAAAAGTTAAATAAAGATGAGAAAAAGAATTGTTAGCATCAAAATCATTGAGAAAGTATCAACTGATGTGATACATATACATCCAATAATTTAAAAAAAAAAAAAAAAATCAAACAATGATAAACCATCAAATATGAAAACAACAAGAAAAAAAAAACGAAGAAAAATTTATTCTTCCATTAATCCTATTAGATAATAAGAAAAAGAACTCATTAGATTGAGAAAGATATATTAGAAAGCATATATTTGGAGAGGTATATTTGGGGAGGGGAGGAGCTCATTAAAAAAATTAAAAAATGAGAGGGCTATTTATAATTAAATAGTGGTTACAAAAATCTATTAATAAATAGGGGTTACACCAAATAACCAACTCTTGTAAGTAAGGGTCACAAATCTATTAATAAATATGCCTATTTATTATTGAAATTCATTTTTATAATTAATATTACATAAGATTCTCTTCATCCTATTGCTACGATTGTCTCAACAGACAACTAAAAGTTATGATCTATTTTTCATATCTAAAGGTTGTTATTACATCAATTATATAATTTAATATACATTTGATGATTATAGTTGTCCCCATAGACATCTAACGGCTGTGTTTATGAGACTGCTTTGTAATATATATACTAGTGATAACCCGTGCCTATGGCACAATTATTTATTTTTGATTTAATTTTTTTTTTCAAAATTATTGAAGTGAACATAATTAGATGGTATTTTATTTTTCATAAAAAAATCGGTGATTCAATATTTTTTTTTGGGGCCATAGTTGTAATAATTGTGCCTATGGCCAATTATTTATTTTTGATTTATTTTTTTTTTTCAAAAATATTGAAGTGAACATAATTAGATGGTATTTTATTTTTCATAAAAAAAGTCGGTGATTCAATATTTTTTTTTGGGGCCATAGTTGTCATACTAATTTTTTATGCAGTAATAGACGATGCTATGTTTTCATAGACATTTTATATTTAAAATATTATTTTAATTTTATTTTTAAAATTATTGAAATAAATTATTGTAAATAATAATGATTTTATTGGGGGGCTATTCATTGATAATTTAAAATTTTGATAGAACTGTGCAAAACTTTGTTTGGAAAACTATTATACAAGTGTTTGTAGTGAGAGGTTATAAAGAATATTTGATGTTTGTTTGAAAGAAGTTGCAAAGTCAAAGCTACTTTGAAGTGAAGTTTGAATCTAACCGATAATTTTTTTGAGATCACACACCATTTTTAAGTTTGGATCATTTGGCATCATAGTTATTAATTTAATCATTTGCAATGGATCTGATAAAAAAAGATAGATAATGTATAATTGTTAAACATTTTCATTTATGCATCAAGTACAACTTTTTATGTAAAAGGATACATCGTATGCAAATCAAATGTAAGAAGTTGAAAAATGTAGAAAAGACATTAGACGTAACAATTATCAAAAGTCGAATACAATGGTCATGTTTCATCACAACCAATAAAACACTTTATTGTGTGTTCGTTTGTACTTTAGCCACCCAACCGTCGTTTCCTTCTCCTGTTATGCATAAAAAAGGTGACAATGTATGTTGAAAAGAGATTGAGGAGAAAGATAATATACCAGTATCTTCAACCCCCGCCCCCAAAAAAAATAAAATAAAATAAATTAGAAAAAAAAAAAGATAACATAGCTATTGATAATAGATTGAGGGAAGAGAGTGACATGTGACCATTCCTTCCGCAAAAGATTACTAAGGTGCATAACTATATATGCATAACCCATGTATGTTGAATCTAAAGATAATATAGCTAATGATAATTGATTAAGGGAAGAGAGTGACCAGTGACCGTTCCCGCAAAAAGATTACTAAGGTGCGTGTTGAATATACAACAAAGAGATCAACAACCAATTAAGCAAACAAAATTGATATAGAAATTAGTGGAACAACCAATATACTCAAGGGTATTGTCCAACCAAAAACTATATAGTCTCCAATTTAATTTGATAGAATAACCATATACTTCTTCAGAATAAGCAACAAATCTATTCCATAAAATCTACAAAGATAAAAAAAAAAAAACATGACTCACCTTAATGTCAAGCAACCATCCCAAGCTGGAATTTTACTTCACTAAATGGTGCAAATTAATTAATTCTAATAAAGGAATTAGTGAAAAACACTTTACTAAAACAAAATCATACATTTGACAAAGAGGCAAGCAACAAAATGGAATACAACCAAATAAATCCAAATGGGATAAATGAAGGTCAGAATTCTTGTGGTATCATCAGTTTCATTTTTTTAGATACCCTAATTAAATTTCTCCATCTCACCAATATTTTCTTGGTGGCAAGTGTAACAGTCAATTTTTTCTATTTAATTGAAAGTTTGTAAAGAAAAATAAAGAAAAATATTATGACAGATTCTCTCATTTTCATAATTTCTCTCCTAAATATTGAAAAATGTATTAACTGTTCATAATTAAAAAAAAAAAACGATTAAAAATTTATTAATTTTATGAGGAGGAGATTAAAGATACTATATCTAAAGGAGGTTATTATGTAGAACCTAAGCTAATTATTTAAATAATTTTCTAAAAGGAGGTTATTAGGTAGAACCTAAACAATAATGAGGTTATTATGTTATAATTAATTTATGGAGTTATTACATTATAAGTTATAATTGGCGCATTAAATGAAAATTATTTAAATGTTAATCCTACGGCTACGATTGTCTCAATAGAACTAAAGGTTAGGATCGATTTTTAACATCTAAGGGCTATTATTACATCAATTATATAAATTAATTTACGTCCAATGGTTATGGTTGTCTATCCTCTAACGGGTGTGTTTATGAGACCGCTTTGTAATATTATATATATATATTCCTATGTTTACTAATACAATAGGAGGGAGTTGTTGTATACTTGAAATGCACAAAGACACACTATAAAAACTTTACAAATCAACACAAGTGGCAAAACTAAGCAAGTAAGGTCCCAGTCTGACAGGTTGTTCAGGTTGCCTCAACCTTGTCAAGTGGTCAGACTGTTTAGGCGCCTGATCAGTTTGGAGTCTGAGAGCTAAAAAATCATTTTTATTGTAGTTAGGGGAAAGAGAAGAGGCAAAGCAATACAAGTCATGAAGAATAGTTGATAGGTGGACTTTTACATATCTCCAATAATCTCTTTATTAGAACCCTTGTGTAATCAAGTGAATAGCTGAGAGGGTGACAATTTGTTTATGAATCAATATACCAAGTCAATTGAATTGAATAGCTGAGAGGGGATGGTTTAATTAATGAGGTATATCAATAAATACATATAAAAAACCTTGTTTTAATTGAATAGAATACTTAAGAGGTGACTATTTGATTATTATATGCATTAGTAATTACTTGGAATAGCTGAAAGGTGACTAAGGAATTACTATACATTAAATATAATGAATATCATGTATGTTTTGCATTGTTTCGTTTGTGGATACCAATCCTTCCCACTAATCTTCATAAGATCTTATTTCCATCTCTTTCCATCTCTAATATTAATTAGTTTAAGTAGTAGTAGTTTTTAGTTTAATGCTTTTAAGAAGTAGAATCAATCTCATTTTATTAGTTCATTCAATTGGTGTTTTTTAATTATTATGTTCTATTGTGTTTGAGCTAAGAATTCCCCCTTCGAGGTGGGCACGACCCTTGCTTGTTACTTGTTCTACATTGATAACCAATTATTATTGTCACAAGAAGAAAAAATCTTAATATAAAAATTATATTTTGAATAATGCATACACAAATGTCCACTATCAATAGTCTCCTAAAAGTTTTCCCGACAAGACAAGATACCCATAAACTTCATGTAATGAATGGAAAACATCCAAGAGGCAAAAGGTGACTATAGACCCTACACTTCTCAGAAATGTCAATCAATTCAATGACTAAATAGATACGAACGAAATAATTAAGTTTTTTTTCCATGTGTAGAGATATAATGCAAGTGTATGATAAAATGCATCAACAACATAATCATCTTCAAGTATGTATTGAGTGTACAATCAACTTGCACCTTAAATAAATATCTGAAGTTTTGTATTGACTTCAATCCTCACAAGGCATACACTCACAAAGAAAATCACTCAGAAGTGGGTTTATATTTTACCTCATGTATATGAAAAAAAGTATGAACAAATATCCCTCATACGAAATGAAATTAAAGCACAAGAATGTATGGAATGAATTAGTCTCATCGAAGGAATATGCTAGTCATTAAGATGTCGGGTATTTCACCTTAGTGCCTTCTCACTTATTTCCACGCCCTACCATATCAAACTTAGATCTACAAAGACATTATGGGTTATAATTTGGCTTAAGACATGGTTTTAAAATGGAATAGGCTTTTTGGAAGTTTTCCGGAACATTAGAGGTCTTCTCGAAATTCCAAGTAACTTTATAATATCTAAACACTTGGAGAAATTCTTGGATTCTTTATCTTTTGTAACTACTTTTATTTTTCTAAGTATTTTTTCTTAATTACTTCAAAAATCCACTTAAGCTCAAGTGCTTTTTCTTTATATTTTATTTTATTTTTTGGGGGGAAGATTGGATTTCTCTTGAATTCTTCAAACTTTTTGATTTTTCTTTTGATATCGGCCTTCGCTGTAGCTTGGAGATTTATTTGATTTTTCTCCTTTTTCTACATGTAGTCACTTAGCAAAAATCATCCCTAAGTTCCGGAGAGGTTATCTATACGTCTTTGTATCATCTCTAAGTTTTTGATATTGTGATCTCACCTTAAATATGGTACAAGACCTATGTTTATATTACATCCACTTAACGTCACCTCAAGACTAATAATAAATATATTAGACTAGAAAATGCAAGGAGGTCGAGTCTTTGACTCTAAATTTTATGTATATCGCTCAGAAATAAATAGACAACAACTCAGAAGCTCACTAGGTTAAGTCTCCACAATTTATCATCATGATGCAATGCACATAATCATACACAAGTAATATGTAAGTAAACTTCAAGACTTAAATAAATTATCCTTTGCTACCAAGTATAAAAAATCAAGACATATAACTCATCATAGAAAGGGTAATTAGCCTAAAACATTTTTTTGGTTTTTGAAAACATTTTTAATGAAAAAGTTTAACTAATAAAATGTATGGATTTAGTTAAAAATCATGATTTTTGAATGAAATCCCACTCCCAAACAAATTAATGCAACATCCTTATTGGTAAAGATTAAGAAATGCAAACCTGAATTCTTTAAAAAATGAGTAGTTCCTGAAAAACAAATTAGTCAAACTATGTTATGCATGCAATGGTGGTCATGCTCCACCCCCAAACAATTTTAAAAATATGTTTGTCCAATCAAAATGGGTACATCCTAAAAAGTGCTAAGTTTAACCTCTTCAGCAAGACATGGTGGAGCGAAGTGCTTAATCATCCACCTAACCATTCAATCCATTATTTTCAAAACTATTATTATCTATCGTATTATGTGTCGAACAACAGAATAGACTTGAGCTTCTGCCAGTTCTTTGTCTCTCTTAGATCAACAATAGTACAAACAAAAATAACCATCATCCCTCAAAGGTAAAAGTCCAGGGCAACGTTCTTCCTCACAATTTTTGTAAACTTTTAACTTCGGTTTGGGCTTAGGTTTAAGTTTAGTGAGAATGTTGATTTTAAGATCAAGAGGGTAAGTCACAACATCTCATAGACAAGGCAAGGTCCCTGAGTGTAGCAATACAGTCCTTGGAATGAATGTCAGTGCATATCTCAGGAAATGAGTCTTTAATAGACTTCTTGGTTTCCTCATTCAACCCTTGTTGCAAGATATATCGAAGATGTTTATTTCCAAGAGGGGGGCAAAGTAAAAGAATTCTTTCGAGGCGTGCCCAAGTATCATCTTAAAATTTGGGGGGTGACAATTCCGTTACTCTAAATTTAGGAAGCATGTTAAAAACATTTTTGGGAATAGTGATAGGACACCCTAAAGGTTCTAACAAAACACAAGTCGGTAGTCCCAAAAAAAGGGCTTGCTCATCGATGTCCTCCCTATTGTGGCGATGACAATAGTTGGAGAAAACAAACTTAGGAGAAGGTAAATCCATAATGATTAAAAAGAAAAAGCTAGAAAAATGCATACCTCCCACTCGGTGAATCAATGGTCAAGTGAGTGGGGTTCGCTTGTGTGTTTGGCATAAACGAAGAAGGTAATCTGTGAACCCGCGAGGATGTTAGAAGGAGTTGAAGTCGAAAGCTTTTATGCAACTACGATGGAGTACAAAGGATGGTAGGCACACAAACCTAGTATTTCGTTCAAGAGAGATGTACTGCAAATCGGAATTAGGATAGTTAGGTTCACAACAACCAGGAAGATGTACCTGACAGGACTGTGTTGGACTGTCATGTT
The DNA here is from genome assembly GCA_020826895.1 of Aquilegia kansuensis. Lineage (NCBI taxonomy): Eukaryota > Viridiplantae > Streptophyta > Magnoliopsida > Ranunculales > Ranunculaceae > Aquilegia > Aquilegia kansuensis. Next base: position 37,634,875 of record CM037004.1, on the reverse strand, counting down.
CTACACCAGGTCGCAGGGCGGCGAGTTTGACTCGTGGGGTGGCGAGTTGACCAACATCCTACATCGTTGACTCGTGTTTAGCTTCGTGTACAAATAAATTTTAAATTAGTCTACTTTACTACTAAATATAATAATAAAAAAAAATGGTGGTTGGGTAAGAAAGATCGGATTATGATTTCTTGGTAACGTTTCTCCTTCTTTGTTGAAAAGAGCGGCAACAACGCCAAATTGTTGTATGGTATTGAGCATGGTGGAAGATCGTACGATGTTGATGAGCCTTGTGGATGATGTGAAGTTGTCATTGACTCAATACTACTATAACAATGAAAAACAAGCATAAAAACTATATTAAAACCATCGGTTCGTCAATGGAGGCTACTTATCTCCTAAGGGTTTGGCCTTCCATTGATGAAGAACAACTCATCATCAATAAGAAGAACATACTTTTTTTTTTTTGATTGGCAAGCAGAGTTGAGGGGACCCTTACCCCTTTAAATTACGTGTGAAAACTTAAATCAACAATTAGCTGTTGACGTGTTTGAAACCCACAACCTTTCCACTTTGTGAGAGGGGTGTTACCATTGAGCCACAGGCTCATTCGCAAGAAGAATATACCTTTATTGCTCTTAAACCTTAAAAACCTAATTACAACTTGCCTAAGAATAAAAGCTTCAAGAACAGACTTCTCAAGAGTTTGATTCAAAAGATACAAGATATTCAAAATCTTAGTTTCCTAAAGTATATATTGTTTGGCTGTGCAAGCATGCCTAAACACGATAAGTCGATCATAGGAGAGAAGTAGGTCGGTGGGAGACCCATTATCTTCAAGTCGGCACAAGACCAAAAATTCTGGGAGTTGGTCAACTCGCAAGGTGGCGAGTTGATCATTGACTTCCCATCTTTTGCTTTCGGTTGTCTGTTCCGCAACCTTCGTGGATCATGGTACTTCTGTCCTATGGGACTTTGGTTCGATGGAAATACTCCTCTAAGCTTGCTACAGCTGTGGCTTTCTTTTTGGCGTCAAAGTCTTCCTTCTCTTGGACTTGGACTTCCTTTTCGGTGTAGGAGTCTTTGAGGAGGTGGATTTGGAGCTTTTATTTGCTTTAATCAATAATCCATCAACTTAAACCCAATACTTGATATTTTAGGCCTTCTTTTAAGTTATTAAGAGTTAAGGCCCGTGAAATATGATACACCTTAAAATAAGACTAAAAGAGACATTAAATCACATAGGAGTGGACAAAATGCTATTCAGAATGTATTAAGGAATAAGACTTTTGTACTCTTATCAGTCTGCCATTAGCTAAAGTAAAGCCTAAGATTTAGATAATCAAAATTGGCACATCACTATACCTTTAATTCTAATTTTAAGCTTTATCCAATAAAACCCAATTAAGGTATTTCTATTTTCAAAAAATAAGAAACCTATTAAAATAATTTGCACCGAGGTAGGACTCGGTTTTTTACTATATATGTAAGAAACAATTGTTGCAGTTATATTCCACTTTTCAACCGTACCATAATGTTGTATTTCACTCTTCCACAGTAATGTAGCACGTTTCACATACACACTCACATAGTGTTTATAATAATATCTGAATGGAGATAGATTTCGATACAATTGAGGGTTATTTGATATTAAAAAATTTCATCGTCGTAGATTTCGATATTATTGAGAGTTATTTGATATATGAAAAAAAAATCATTGTAGTTGATTTCGATACTATTGAGAGTTATTTGACACGAAAAATTTTCATTGTGGTAGATTTCGATAAGATTGAGGCTGATGTACTATAAATACATTGTCGTCTTAGCCAAAAAAAATTAATCAAAACCACAAACACTCCAATGGAGAGATGGTGGTTAGAAAACCACATTCGTTTCTAATAGAAATTGCTTAGTTAAACACGTACGATATGCATATTTTTAAGAAGATTTCAATGGTGAGATTGATGGAAAATCTCAACTCCATTTGTATCTGCGAATTATATTCTCTACTCAACTTCAATCATGATGGCCAAGTGGGAATGGGTGGTATCGGAAAAAGAGTTATCAATGGTATGGAGTTTCTGTTCATGTTGTTTAAATTTTCATCTATTTAATATTTTTTATATAATTTTCTTATGGAAATTAGTAAAAAAAAAAAAAAAAAAGTTTACTTCACTGCTTGCATATTTGGGTAACAAGATTCATAATAAAATTAAGAATTAAGTTGCAATAATATGTAGATTTCAAATTAAAGTTGGATTAATTTTAAGAGTTTATTCTTCCATTTTCTCAATTAGAAATACCGCATTTGAAGAGATCGCGCTATCTAAGTCATGTTGGAGAACTAATTTTATTTTGACAATTAAATAAAAAATTTAAAAATTTCAACCAAACATTAATTCTGTGATCATCAAAAAAATTTGGAAATCATTAATTATAAACAAACTGCAAAACAAAATAAATAAATAAATAAATTATTGTCGGCCACTTTTGTGTGAAATGACATGTTAATATACACAGTTAAAGGTTCATGTTAATATACACAGTTAAAGGTTCTTTTTTTGACAAGCAAGGTTGAGGGACCCCTACTCCTTTATATGAGAGAGGGAGAGAGAGACCTAATAATCCACAAATGGATAATGCTAGTGGTGTATTAATCCTACGAGTCCAGGTGTCAAGTTGACTAGATAGAGAGCAATATTTATTTATTTTCTCTCTAAGTTGACTTATTTTATTAGAACTTTTAGATAGAATATACTTTGTTTCATAATGACTTAAAACATCGGGTGAAAATTGGAGTCAATGCCAACAAATTAGAGCTTTTTGGGCAGTAGGGACAAATTCTTTCAGCAAAATTTCACATGGCACTTTTGTGGGACCTAGCTTAACTTTTTTTTTTTAATTCAATTTTTTTTGTTAACATTTACTCTGGGTTTCTTACCAAGCCAAAGATTGCTTTGGAAGTAACGTTTCTAAAAGTTTAACTTTCCATTGACAAGTGATCAAGTAGTCATTCACGAAATAATTATAGATTTTTAATTGGCTGTAATTTTTTAATTGGATTAATTTTTTTTCCTTTTTCTTTACTTTTTTTGATAATAATCATTTTATAACCAAATTTCGTTATAATTTTTATATACGTTACTAGTTACAAACATAATATATACATAATTCAAATATATTTCATGACCTAAACCAGGTAATGAAATGTTGAAGTGAACTAGAGGTATGGATCTCGAAAGCCATAAATTATCGTCACAGACACCACTTGCATAGTGAAGTGTTGAGTGTAGGGTTCAAATTTTGGCTTCTTTATGTGATTAACATCAATGGGGAATAGAGATCCATGGTTTCTGGGTTGACTAATATACTGTAGTTGTTTTCCAATCGCTTTGAAGTGACATTGTTTCATAATTACCGTCAGGGCCGGGTATTGTGTCAAAATTGTCGGATTAGCACGTGTTGCATCTTTTTTTAACAATGGCATAACAAACATTCTTTTAAAGGTCCATATTAAGTTTATCAAAAACATTTTGTCGGAGATATTAACAATTATTTTAATTAATTTTCTGTAAAATATTTTATTGTGTTTCGAAGATACACTAAAATAACATTTTAAATTGTGAAGTGCAAAAATTTGAATTCCTATTGTGTGACCAACTTATTCAAACGCACTTAATACACTTTTCCTCTTGAAAACCCAACATATTCACATGAGTCCACTATCTTTCCTTTGTCCTAATTTTCATTTGGGAAGTGGTAAGTTTGCAAATTTTTTAGTTTTCAATACAACAAAAACTATTAAGTATTTAAATATATTATTGGGTGCACTGAATCAATCTATATCATTTAGCTAGGGGATTGTTTATACATACTTGTACTCCCTTTCTGAAAGCCTCACTCTACTTCCTCTATTTTTATTCCCAGTTTTTTTTATTCCTGCTCAATCTACGTTCTGCAATCTCTTGGTCTCTCTCCAAATTCAATATCAACAAGGTAAGATTTTTCATAGCAGAAAAATCCATATTGTTTTATTTTTCAGCAATATAATTTCTTTAATTTTGTTCACTATATAGTAGAAATAATAGAAAATAACATTTAGATTTTAGATATGGTAAAAATTTTACATGTTATTTTTTTGGATGTTGAGTTTTTATGGTTAACAAAATTTTTGTATTTTTCAGATATCTGATCAATAATGGGGGATTTGGAGAACAAACATATAGAATCAACATTGAAGGAAAAAGCTAATCTGAATGAAAACTTCCATGTGATTCCTTCATGGTTAATTCCATTCATAAGCAATCCATACTTTGATCCTTGTCCAATAGACGTTGCACTAACTAGAGGTGAATGGAACATGTTTTGCCTTATTTGCAAAGGAGAAGTTCAATGTTCTTATTGTATGAAGTTATATCACAAAACCACCCCTTTCTTCACGTAAGTACATCTAAAACATATGCATTTCTTTAAATTTACCAAATGACCAACATTTGTTTATATTATTCTTGATTGATTGGAGGTCAAAACATCTTGCTACCATGAAGTCGTAAGACTGGATTACATTACTCAATACAATATATACATTGATGTATTTAACATTCATATATACAACATTAACCATGAAAACATCTCTGGGATGCCAAATCTGCCAGAGAAACATGTTTGTTCCTTTCATGTTTTGTTCGATCGGTTTACCACATAAATAAAAAAAAAAAAAAAAGTTTTGTTCTATAGGTTGTAAGGTGATGAGTTTTCTTCTTCTATTTTCACCTTAATTTATAAGTAAAAGTCGTTAATACATTTCTGTCGATTTTATTCAATCTGAATGATAGATATTTGATTAAAATGTAGAACATTTGGCCAACTGCAAGTTTTTTTTTTTTTTTTTTCTTATTGTCCAATGTTCAAGTCTATTATAGATTTTGTATCTTCATACCTCGTGATGTTCAATTTTTTCATTCAAATGAAAAAAATACCCATATTCCAGTTGTTAATTATATTTTAGATTTATGTTTTGACAGCTCAAAAGAATTAAGTAGGGTTTTAAGGAAGTCACATTTTAATTGCTGAATGTCATACTCAACAATGAACAAGGAAATCGGTTTGTTAGCGAATGGACTCGATTACCACTTTCACCACCACTACTGCTAATATCACCACCACCACCTACCACACCAAATGGCGATAAAGTGTCTGAATCAAGTGATAAGAAATCAAAGTTGAGAACACCTTCTCTTGCACCTGTCTTTGCCAGTGGCCGTATCTAGAAGACGAAGGGTATTCCTAAACCATTTTTCTGAAAGTTGCAAGCCTGCATAGTGTTTGAGAATAAAGGAGTAGACATAAATGAAAACCATATTATGAAAGTATCAACTATATATAGTATGGTGTATCCATCTTTATATGGGTACTAATTATAAAACCCGTGTAATGCACAAATGTTATCAAATGATGTAAATTAGATGTAGTCTCTTGAAAAGGTATTTTTTAATGTATGACATTGGTTTAATGTTCATTTTTACGGTTTTATTACACAAAAAAAAAATAATTATTTATTAATTAGTTTTTTGTAAATACGGTTGATTACAATTTCTGAAATGGCTTATTGTCAATTGCTTGTTTTGTGAATGTTTGAATGAGATTTGAGCTATATAATGTCTAGCTAGAAATTATTGAATTTTTTTATAATGTTTGTAGTATATTATGACAATAAACTATGGTATGATTAATCTTATGAATGTCCAAACCATGAATTAAACTAATCATATGATCTGATTCATTTTTTGTTTGGAGTGTTTTGAATGTAAAAAACGTTTAACAAGAACATACTATATAGTAATTACTTGCAGTAGTAAAGTAATCTTTCACAATACTGTTGTAGTAAAGTAATCTTTCACAATTACTTGCAGTAGTAAAGTAATCTTTCACAATACTGTTGCAGTAAAGTAATCTTTCAAAATTACTTGCAGTAGTAAAGTAATCTTTCACAATTACTTGCAGTAGCCAAAAGAACTATTGAAAAATTAAACTAAAGCATGGGATAAAATGTTGGTTTGCAAAATATATGATGCTGATTGAAGCTTACCTCTTTCTTTTTTTATTGGTAAGCGAGGTTGAGGGGACTTCTATTTGTCAAACAATCAATTGCTGACGTGTTTTCATCTCACAACATCTCCATCTTGTGAGAGAGATGCAAGCCACAAGCTCATCTGCAAATCTATATTAAGTACAAAGCAAAGAAGGAGTAATTTGTCTACACAATTCTATACTAACCACCTGCTGGTGGCTAATAATATATTGACACGTATGTTTTTTGCGGATATTTTTTTATTCGACTTCGGTTTTTTGTTTTAGTAAAAAAAATAAAATGGTGAGACTTATGAATATTAAATCTTCCATTTCTCTTTGTCCCTATTTTCACAGGAAAAATCGGGGTAAAAACGTCAAATATTTTACATCTAGGTGTATCCCTATTATTTATAGTCCCACACATAATGGCTTTTGCAAATAATAAAAAATAAAATAAAAAAAATCACTTCAATGTTAAGTTATTGGGTTGAGCTTCGGTTATGTCTTGACTGTGATTTCAGAAAGGGTATTTTGTATTTGGTCCTTATAGAATATTGTTATTTAGCATATGGTATAAATATTTCTGTTTATTAGTATTTGGTCCTTTTTTCGTTACTGGACTGTTGACTGAGGTCAAAACATCAAATTATTTTATATACCTGGACTACCCTTCATGGACAATCACAATGTTTCACTTAGAAACTGATTTTCAATCATTAAAATAATTGCACACATGTCAAAATCTGTGAACTTCATCCGACGGTCGATATTTTAATTTTGTTAAGAAGAAGGTATAGAGATGAGGTAACATGGGATTTTATTAATAAGAAAAAGATGTATTGGGTTTGTCAATTACTTAAGAATAGCAATGGGTTTGAGTTTTCAATTTTAAATGTTTGATATGAAGGATAGGTTTTTAGTTTCAATTTGTTGACAATAAGAATGGGTTTTTAATTTTGATGACTTTTGGGTGGGGTGGATTTTGTAAGATGAGTATAGTATTATAATGGTGATGTATGGATGAGGTGTTTAATTTAAGTGTGGACGGGAAGAAGTTTACAAACAATTTATCATAATGGTGAAGTATGATAAAACATTCGCTTCATTTTAATCAAATTTTTTAATAATTGGGGAAGAAGACTACTATTTGGAATGTTTTTTTATTTGGTCCACTTTGCTTAAGTTTTTTTTTTTTTTTTTTTATTTAGTTATTTTACATTTAGGTCCTTGTAATAAGTCATGGACACATTTGGTGAAGGCATCAGATCTAGACCATTGGATTAAAACATTAGATATTGCCACGTGTTAGGTGTTTATGATAAAGAAATTGACCAAATTTTGTTGTTTAAATGATACCACATGCTAGGCACGTGATGGGGTAGTTTAGGTATTTACGAAAAATGGATGGTTTGACTTTAGTCAATTAGGTTTACTAACAGTCAAGTAACAGAAAAGGGACGAAAAACTAATAAATGAAAAACTCTATACCATTTACTAAATAGCAATGTTCTAGGGGAACCAAATGCAAAATACCCCTTCCAGAAAACATTATTGAACTTATATGCTAGCCTAAGCTTTGGTTGAAGGCTAGCTTTTCGATACCCATTTTTGTGTATAATTGATAAATAAAATTAAACTAATCATGAAATCACGCTATAACTACGCAACATAATCATTGTTATTGGTCATGAGGCCCATATAATTTTGTTCCTCACCTATGCTCAAAGAAAAATGGAAGATGCACAATACTACACTATTATGCGTGCAAATTCACATTGTCTATTGTGATGAAGGTTGTGTGTGTGTTTCCAGAAAACAAGAAAGGATCTCCCAAGCACTATTTGGAGAAACAATAGAGGATAAATTGAATTTGATGACCGGGGAACATGGATAAATGTTAAGGAAAGAAGAAGGTAAAGTACAAAATTATAAATTTATTTTTTTGTTAATAAGATACTATATAGCCATATTGCCATTAAATTCATTAGCTAGCCATTAATATAATGTGCAAAGAGACAAATATGGATACAGTGCCATTAAATGTAGTCATATAGCTATTTAAACCATATTACATATAAATTTACAATAATAACCCTTTAAATTTCAAATTTTGTTAAATTCTCTTTGATTAGAGCATCAAATAACTCCAATTTGGAAAGAGAAATTTTTCTTAAGAGCAAGCCCACCTTTAATAGAGTGTATAGATGTTAGTAGATTTAGATGTTTGTTTGTGTGTCTCGTCTTTGTATCTATTTTAAGTTGGGAAGCAACTATTTTGGAGAGTTGAATAAAACATAGACCTTGTTTTATGGGATTTCGACCACAATTGTGGTTTGTGTTTATTTCTATAATAAAAACTATAAATTACTAGCTAATCTCATTCAATAGAATTTATTAAGTTGATGCATATGTAGTAGCATCCCCAAATTTACCAATCTGAAGAAAGATGTGATTATTACACAACTTCAACTTTAGTGAATCTATGAGATACATAAATTTAACCAGATAATTTATTTTACCATTTTATGGAATTCCATATTTGCAATTGTATGTCTCATTTCTTCTACTCAAAGATCTTATTACAATCTGAAAACATGAGGAAAGAAACTTTCCAAGAAAATAATGATGCTCCTAGATTCAATGCTTTGGTTTTTTAACCTTCCTCTCAAAATTCTCTTCATAACTTTCAATCTGTGGGTCCATCCTCATCTATCTGCTTAGCCTGGCCTTCATTAGCATCAATATGATCATCTTCAGCTCCATTGGCCACATTGTCCACAGCTTCATCCTCACTAATGACTATAATCTCATTGGCTTCATCTTCAGGATTTCTATCTTTTCTTGGAGAAAGCTCTGCAACTCAACTACTTGTTAAATGGAATAGCAACCCGCTTTTGGCACTTCATATTCCAAGGAGCTGACTTTGTTTTTGTTATATTTATGTTGGCTTCTTGTTTTTCATTATTTTGGATTGGTATTTTACTGTCAATGTAAAATACAAGCTGATAGTTGGCTAAAGATGTAACCTTCCAATCAAAAGATAGATTTATATTGATTTCCTTCTTGTGCCTGTAAATATTGACTATCAATGTAGGCAAGTAACAACCAAGGGTCGTACCCATCTCAAAGGTGAAGTTCTTAGCTCAAACACAATAGAAAACAATGGTTAAAGAATACTAAGTGAATCAAAATCAATAAGAGAGATTGATTCTACTTCCTACATGTAATAAATAAATAAACTAAAACTTAAACTAACTTAAGAAGATGGATAGTGATAAAGAGAAGATCTTATGATGAATAGGGGAAGAGTTGGTATCCACAAACTAAATCATGCAAACATACATGTCATTCTTTCATGTTCGATCTATAATAATTAATTAGTCACCTCTCAACTATTCCAATTAATCATTAATACCTATAATAATCAAGTAGTCACCTCTCAGCTATTCCACTCAATTAAAACGGGATTCTCTTATACATGCTATTGAATATGCTTCATTAATCAAACCGTCACCTCTCAGCTATTCAATTTAATTAAATCAACATATTAATTCATAATCAAACCCTCAACTCTTGGTTATTCAATTTAATTATAAAAGGGGTCCAATAAAAGAGATTGATTCTAGATATATGATAGTCACCTCTTAGCTATTCCATCACATATATCAAATCAATCTAATACAACCATTATAGCTAGGTATCCCTATACTCTAACAATAGTATTTTATCAACAGGGATTTCAAATGCATATAAATAATCATTCTTACTTCATGTCGCCAAATAGAAGTAAACAAGCATTAAGTACTTTGAATCACAATGAACATTAAGAACAAACATGGTGCTTTTGCATTATCTTGAGTGCTTCAACCATTCCTCCTAAAGAAAATTTAGTTACTCATCCTTGATAACGACACCATAGAATAAGTAAATAAATAACACAACATCATAAAGGAAAAGTGATTGGATTAATCTTGAGAATAAGAAGATTGAGTTCAATACAAGAGAATAACTATTATTACTTGCTTACAAAGTCTTCCAAGTTAGGTCAAATTTGTGGCTGCTGCTGTTGGCCTTCTAAAAGCAGCAAGGCTTCAGCAAAACCTAATTATCTTGGGCTCAGGTTGTAGCTTGGACCAAGACCTTCAGCTAGACAGCTCATGGGCCCAAATCAGAGTTTTGGATCTTCATATAGAGTTTTTTTAAGATTGGGCTTCAAATAAGGCTTCAATAGATTTTCTGACTTGTGGGCTTCATTATGACTCGAATTGGGATGAGATTTGGGCCACCCATCTTGGACAAAAAGTCAAGTCCATAGACCAGCCCACGGGGTTCCCTAAAAAACTCTGTGGGTGCAAGTATCAATTCTCCTTCCTTGTGCAAATAACATCCTTTTGGTGGCTTTTCTTGGCTTTTGGCGGGCTTTAACACAATATTCGCATTTCGGCTCATGACACCTACACAAATGACAAGAAAGCACTAATCAATAGATATAACAGAATAATATAAGCTAAGTGCTATACAAACAAGGTGTTATTCGAGGGATAAATATACACTTTTGAGGACTTATCACAGGTCTTTAGGGCTATTGTTGTTTATTCCTCCTTGTACTGAGGTAAGGCCATAAAGTCCCCCTCATTGATTTTAAGGGTTACATTTTAATGTACAGGTTGGGGTCATGACATCATTTTCTGACTAGGTTAGGAGTGTCCGTGGTTATCTCGCCTGACGTCATTATTAGGACTTATCAAATACCCCCAAACAACACTTTGTTTGTCCTCAAGCAAATGTGAGAAGAAAAGAAATAAGGACTCAAAAGAGAAATAGAACTAGGGTGATTGCATTAACCATATGCATCAAGGCATTAAACCACAAGGGCTTCCCAGCTGGAAGAGTTATGGTCTCCTGAGGGTTTTCTAGAGAAGATACCCACAAACTTACTACAATGACTAATCCAAAGAACATGATGTTCTACCATTTACCTAAGAAATTGATGTCAACCATACAATATATCAAAGATAAGGATACGTATTGCAACACCGTTCATATGAGATAGCGTACTACAAAAGCATGAAAAATAAGCATAACAGTTTTAAATGCATCGAAGATAGGCATGTACACATACTACCACAGGTCTTAAGTTACCATTGGAAAGGTCGCTTTGACTCCTGCCGCACAGACATACACTCCAAAATAAAAATCACTCAAAGATGGTGTTTATCATTTTACCTCCATGTGAGAAAATAACATGGACAATCATCTCACATATATCAATAAGAATGGACTAGTGTAATGGGATGCGCTTAGTCTCAAAGAATGGAAAGTTAGCCTTGCTGGAGATGTAGGTTTTTTCACCTTAGCACCTTCTTACTTATTCGCCACATCCTACCATATCAACTTAGATCTACAAAAGACAGTAACAGGTTATAACTGGGCTTAGGACAGGGCTAAAATGGAAAAAACTTTTGTGAAATATTTTTGGAACATTCGGGCCTTCAATACTTGTGATTTGTAATGACAACACTTGGAGAATATATGGAAATTTTCTCTTGGGAAGAAGTGTTTTTCATCTTCTTTGGGAAACTTCAATGAAGCTCTAGCCAATTTTGGAATCTTCCTTTTCTTTTGATTTTATTATTTTTTGGAAGATTCTGGCTTTTCAGGAATTCTTCAAACTTTTTGATTTTCAACATTTGGTTCATCTCACTAGTTTGGAGGTTTCTTTGCATTTTTCTTTTCTTTTTATAACGACAAAAACAATCATCCTCATGTTCCAAAAATAGTAGGTAAAATGACTTACACAATCTAAGGGTAATTACTCCTACAACGGAGTTGGGTAAGGATGATGGGCTAAAAAAAAGGCCTTAGTAATAAGAAAGGCTCAGGATGGTCAACCTAAGGGATAAAATATCAATAGGGTAGGCTAAGATAAACATGGCTTAACTAAATGTCTTTGTATCATTTCTAAATACTGATATGGTGATCACATCTTGAATAAGCTACAAGACCCAAGTTTATATTACACCCACTTGATGTCTTCTCAAGGCTAACTGGAAAAATGAATATGAGAATAAAAACAAACAAGACTGAGAGGTTTAGTCTTTTCACTCCAGATGTTCATAATAACTCTCCAAGAAAAGGACGGGTCTCAAAAGCTCATTAGGTTAAGTCTCCACACTTATTCCTCAAGTTTCCCAAGGTGTAATTGTATTTTCACATGTAATCTGTCATAAATGCAAGTGAATGCCATGCTTATGCTCATGCAAATGCAGTATGAGACTCAACTACTTGGTGAAGCAATAAATGTCGTTAAACTTGAAAAAGATAGAATTCAATCATTATACTTATCATTGATGGTGAAATTGTCCTAACTTTTGGAAAAGTATTTGTAACAAAGATTTTTAGATTTTTCAAAAAAAAATTGAATTTTACAGGATTATGAAAAATGAAGTTTGAAAATCTTTTGCAAAAAGATGGTAATACATCCCCACCCCCAAACAAAAACTTGTCTTGTCTTCAAGGCGCATACTAAGCATAGGAAAGAGAGAAAGAAAGATATTACCATGAATGTACTAAAAATTCAAACCGCTTTTATAAATTCCTGCCAAAACAAAATTATCTCCATATACATAGAGATTACAAGGAATTCCCTACAAAGACAACTGATATAAAATATGCTGAAATAAAGGACTGACTCAACATAAAAGGAAATCCTATCCTAAGCTTTTGGTACCCAAACTTGGCTTCGAGGGAAGCTATCCAATTCATCACGCCACTCAATTAGTGGGTCCATCACCACACCCCAACCATTCTCTCCATACTTCAAAAACTCATCATCTCTATGTAGAGTAGGGTAAATATCATTATCAGAATTAGCCAACCAAGTGAATTGGCGGCTTCTCCTAATGTACCGATGAGTAGGATCCATAGAAATGAGGCGGGTCCAATCAGTGTATCTAGCCCGCCACTCAGGATAGCTATGAATGATAATCTTACAGATAGCAGTAGGGAACAATAACTTATCCTGTGCCAAGATGAAGACATTACGTATACCATCCAGAATCCATGAAGATAGGTCAAGTGTATGAAAATTCTCAGTTGTACCATACACCGCATGCATAGTAATATCGTTAACATACTCCAACTTTTCATAACCCAATAAATTCCTCATAACCTATAAAGCAGCAGTCGCAACATTAGCAGAAAGGGAGATAGTGGCTGAAACAGGTTCGTGGGTAGTGGGGTATAGGGAAAAGGTGCAAGCTAGGCCCAAAGTGATCAAGGTAATTGTCCAAGACATCAACGTCATTGTCAATGGGATAATCATGATAGGGGTATCACAGGACTAAAAACAAAAGGGTTACCAAATACAAGAGAAATGGCGACATCATTAAAAACGACTAAAGATTCATGCATGTAAACCTGGAAACCATCAAATATCTACAAAGGGTAACATGAGGTAAAAGTTTCTTACCATAGAAGGTGAGTAATCAACAGTAGAATCATAAAGAAAACCTTCCCAACCCTTGTTAAAAATCTCATCCCGAAAAGAAGCTCCATAAGGATCGTTCATAATACCAGAAAAATCCATCTCAGGAACAATATCCATACCACTTGGCATCCACAACTCATTTTGGACATCAACCATTGCAAAAGAAAAAAGAAAACACCAAAAAATAACACGAAAATCGAAAAATCCGCACATAAACCAAAGCAGAAAACTGATAACAGACTCGAACTCGACTCGAGATCAGGATGGTCTTTCTGGAACTCGAGATTAGGATGGCCTTTCATCCATGGATTGAAATTTTATTAAATCTTTAAAACAAAGTACATGGAGTGAAATTTATTACAAAATAGCAAAGGACTAAACACAAAATAAAACAAATAGAAGAAAATAAAGACAACAATGGCTGACTTCTCTCTCAACAACGTCGACGACGAGGCTGCCCCTGGCCTCGTCCAAACGACGCTGGATGTCCTCAACGATATCAATAATCTCCCCCACCTCCTCCAAAATAGCTGGAACCGCTCTTCATTTGTGTGAATCTGCTCGAATGCCCGCTGATCGTCGGGCCTGTAGTGAACTAACGACTTCTCCTGCGGGTCTCACAACTGTTGTCGACAGGCAGACAGACCAGGGTTTGAGACCTCAAGACGGACAACTGACTCCATAGACAAGCCAGTACGAAAAGGCACTTCTCACTAGCGCAGAATACTCATCACCAGGCTAGGAAGTGGGGCAAAAGTAGAACGATAGCTGGTGATGGTCTGAAACAGGCGCCGTACTATGCAGTAGCCGTGGACATCTTCCTGGAGAAGACGCACGATGTGCATGCCCTCCGAAAACAGCTCGCCCGTCGTTGTTGTCCCAAGGACATTGGTGGTCAACCAGTGAGAAACCAAGCCTTGGTTGACTCGCAACCAACCGATGGAGAGATGGTTGCTATACCGGTGCGTCGCCCGATCATCGACTAGAACAACTTCGATGATCTCAGGGGACACAAGAGCAGCCTCCTTCTGAACGGGAGCTTCATCGAGATCGAGCTCGTGACCGCAAAAATGGTCTCAGGCGCGAGTGGAAACTGAAGATCTCTGTCCCAATTTATAAAAATGCCATCATCGGTTGACTCCATAGACTCGTAAAATCGATGAACCATTTGAGCATCGGTTCATAATCCAAGCCCAGGAGTGCATCCCAACCTCTAGCATATATCCTCTCCTCGAAACCACGCCCGAAGTGATTATTATCAAAGAGACGAGAATAATTGGGTTCGCGAAGTACCACTCGAGATCTGACTCTAGGAGGCATGATTCGAACAGAAAAAGATATAAAAATGTAGAGAATTGAAAATGGAACACACAACAACTTAAAATTTTGAAAATGGTCAAGAATTGAGGGAGAATCGAAAAGAGAGAAACAAGATCTGGTTGGATCTTGAGTCGAGTTCTAAATGCACATTAAGCTTCTCGACTCGAGTTCTAAAAGGGATAAGACTTCTGTTGACTGGTTTGACCTGGTTTGTCTATATAGCCAGCCACTTGCCCGTTACGCAACCCCCACTACTGGAATTAGTGGAAATAACGATTTTACCCCCGGGATGCGAAACGACACAAAATAATTCAAAATTAATTTTAAAAATTCCGTGATAATGGTAAAGTATATTCTCGCGAATATAAATTAATACCATTAAGATGTCAAATAACTTTCAAAAATCAAGCAATAATTACTGAAAATTCCAAATATTGAAATAAATTCAAATTTGTAACCGCAATAATTATTTAACAAATTAAACCGCAACAGAGAGTGGGTGGGCCGTGCCCACCCCCAAACAGAACTAGAACACAAATTCAAAAAAGGTAGTTTATCAGCCAAAAAATCACTAAACCCGACAACAAATAAAGAAACAATAAAGCACGATCGGGCTTAGAAGATACATAGGGCTGCCTCCAAGGAGCGCTAAGTTTAACGTCTTCGGCCAGACAAGAGGACAACCAAGAACTCACTCCTCAGATAAACGCCACTCTAAACAAAAATACAGGAGAGATAAAACGCTAGAGTGGAATGCGCGAGATCGTGATGTCTAAGATACAACAAAGAGTCTTTTAAAGTCAGATACTCGAGACTAAAAGAAGATAGGAAATGACTTCCCCACCCCCAAATAGAACGGGAAACAGGTCTGTTTGGTGGTGACGCTCAAGAGAAAACGTGCACTGGATCAATTATACTCAGCCAGTAAGAGTTCATGGACTAACGGTCCCGACACTTTCAACCACACCTCTGAAAAGAGACAACGGGAAAAGAGCAGATTCACAAAATGGTCGAGATTATAGTTGAGCTTTTTCATTTCCCAGAACGCTCAGTGCTCAAGCTCGATAGGTAGGTGACAAGGTTTTCCAAATATAAGACGAAATGGAGACATGTCTATGGGAGTTTTAAAAGCAGTACGATAGGCCCATAATGCATCACTGACTACGAAACCAATCAACCTTTTCAGGGTCAACTGTTTTCTGCAAAATGTTTTAAATCTCTCAATTAGAAACCTCAGCTTGGCCATTGGTTTACGGATGATAAGAAAGGGCCACTTTGTGAGTTACTCCTTACTTTTGGACAACTTTTCAAAAAGCTTTCTTCCAGAAATGGCTCCCCCCATCACTAATGATTGCACGGGGAACGCCAAATCGGGCAAATATGTACTCTTTGATAAAATTTACTACAGTTTCTTGGTCGTTGTGCCTCGGGGGAATGGCGTCGATCCATTTAGAAACATAGTCTACTACGACCAGTATGTACATAAAAACATGACAACCAGGAAAATGACCTATGAAATTGATAAGTCCTCAAAAGTGTATATTTATCCCACGAATAACACCTTGTTTGTCTAGCACTTAGCTTATATTATTGTATTATATCTATTGATTAGTGCTTTCTTGTCTATTGTGTAGGTTTTATGAGCCGAAATGCGAATATTGTGTTAAAGCCCGCAAAAAGTTAAGAAAAGCAAGCAAAAAAGTGTTATTTGGACAAGAGAAGGAGAATTGATATTTGCACCCACAGATCTACTGAGGGCACCTCACGGTCAGACCAGTTGACTTGACTTTATGTCAAAGTGGGGCGGTCCAAATCTCATCCCAAACAAGGTCTTATTGGAGCCCACAAGTCAGAATTTCTATTTAGGGCTTTATTTAAAGACCAAACTTAAAAAGGCTCTACAAGGAGATCCAGAAGTCTGATTTGGGCCCATGAGCTATCAAACTGAAGGTCTTGGTCCAAGCTACAACTTAAGATCAAGATAATTAGGTTTTGCTGAAGACCTAATGACTCTAGAAGACCAACAGCAGCAGCCATGAATTTGACCTAATTTGGAAGTCTTTGCATGCAAGTATTCTACTTTGTATTTTCTATATAAGAGAAATAGTAGCTAAGGTTTATGTAGTTTTTCATAGAGAGAGGAAAGAGAATATTTATGAGAGAAAGTTCATCTTCTTCTTCTCTGTATCAAACTCAATTCATATCAATCAAATCAAATCACTTTCCTTTATGATGTTTTGTTATTTATTTATTTATTCTATGGTGTCATCATCAAGGATGAGTAGCTAAATCTCCTTAGGGGGATGGTTGAAGCACTCTAGATGAGTACCTAAATCTGTCGGCGAGTTGTAAAGACATGCTCGTGGGTTTCATGTTGTTCAGACCCAAACTGGTGTATAGGGATTAAGGCAAGAGATTGACACTCGCTCCAGGTCTAACAAAGTTTTACCCATGAAATTTCCACCAAGGTTGCATGGTATGATTGGTTTTCCAGGGTCCTTGTATTTTACGACACCGTTATGTTGAACAAGTGCAGAGAATTCTTCCGCCACAATGCGGTTTTGGGCACATTTGTTTTCCTCTTGGCGGTGCATGATAGTTGGTAAATTAACTCCACCTAATCAACAGATTGTATTTTTATATGAAGTTCCTTCTTATGCCTGTATATATTGATTATCAAAGAAGACAAGTAACAAGCAAAGGTCGTACCCACCTCAAAGGTGAAGATCTTAGCTCAAACACAATAGAAAACAATGGTTAGGAAACACCAAGGAATCAATAAATAAGATAGAGATTGATTCTACTTCCTACAGGCAATAATAAATAAAGTAACTTAAGAGAAGATGGTAGAGATGTGAAGAAGCTCTTATGATGACATAGAGGAAAATGTTGGTATCCAAAAACTAAATCATGCAAACATAACATATTATTCTTTCATGTTTAATCTAAAACAATTAATTCGTCACCACTTAGTTATTCCAATTAATCATCAATACCTATAATAATCAAGTAGTCACCTCTCAGCTATTCCACTCAATTAAAACGGGATTCTCTTATGCATGCTATTGAATATGTATCATTAATCAAACCGTCACCTCTTAGCTATTCAGTTTAATTAAATCAACATATTAATTTATAATTAAATCGTCACCTCTCAGCTATTCAATTTAATTACAAAAGGGTTCCAATAAAAGATATAAACTGCAGATATGTAATAATTACCTCTCAGCTATTTTACTACACATCTTCAATCAATATAAATAAAACCATTAAAACTATGTCTCCCTATACTCTAACAATAGTATTTTAACAACATGGATAATAATAACATGCAAATAATCATACTTACCTCATATCGCGACTTAGAAGTAAATAAGCATTAAGAACTTTGAATCACAATGAACATTAAGAACAAACATAGTGCTTTTACATCATCTAGAGTGCTTCAACTATCCCCCTAAGGAGATTTAGCTACTCATCCTTGATGATGACACCATGGAATAAATAATTAAATAACAAGACATCATAAAGTAAGTGATTTGATTTGATTGATAATAAGAATTGAGTTCAATGCAAAAGATGAAGAAGATGAACTTTGATCTCTCAAGTATTCACATTTCTGAGCATGTAAAAACTACCTAAACCCTAGCTACTACTTCTCTTATATAATATATACAAAGCATAATACTTCCATGCAAAGACTTCCAAATTAGGCCAAATTCGTGGCTGCTGTTGTTGGTCTTATAGAGGAATTAGGACTTCATAAAAACCTAATTATTTAGGTTTAAGTTGTAGCCTGGACCAAGACCTTCAGTTTGATAGCTCATGGGCCCAAATCAGACATCTGGATCTTCTTGTAGAGCATTTTTAAGATTGGACTTTAAATAAGACCTAAAATAGAAATTCTAACTTGTGGGCTTCAATAGGACCTGGTTTGGGCTGAGATTCGGACCGCCCCACTTTGACATAAAGTCAAGTCAACTGGACCAACCATGGGGTGCCCTCAATAGATCTGTGGGTACAAATATCGATTCTCCTTCCTTGTGCAAATAACACCTTTTTGGTTGTTTTTCTTAAGTTTTAGCGGGCTTTAACACAATATTCGCATTTCGGCTTATGAAACCTACACAAATGACAAGAAAGCACTAATCAATAGATATAACACAATAATATAAGCTAAGTGCTAAACAAACAAGGTGTTATTCGGGGGATAAATATACACTTTGAGGACTGGTCAAATACCCCCAAACAACACTTTGCTTGTCCTCAAACAAAGGTGAGAAGAAAAGAATTAAGGACTCAAAAGAGAAGTAAAACTAAGGTGATTGCATTAACCATATGCATCAAGGCTTTTAACCACAAGGATTTCCCAGGTGGAGGAGTTATAATCTCCTGGGGGTTTTCCTGAGAAGATACCCACAAACTTACTATAAGGACTAATCCAAAGAATAGGAATTTCTACCATTTACCTCAGAAATGGTTATATCAAGGATAAAGATAAGTATTGCAAAACCGTTCATATGAGATAACATACTACAAATGCATGAATAAGATATGAAATATAAACCAAGCATAACGGTTTCAAATGGATTGAAGACAGGCATGTACCCATGCTATCACAGGTTTTAAGTCACCATTGGAAAAGTCGCCTTGACTTCTGCCTCACAGTCATACACTCAGAAATAAAAGTCTCTCAGAGATGGTGTTTATCATTTTACCTCTATGTGAAGAAGGAAGATGGACAATCATCTCACATATATCAATAAGAATGGACTGGTGTAATGGAATGAACTTAGTCTCAAAGAATGGAAAAATTAGTCTTGTTTGAGATGTCGGGTTTTTCACCTCAGCACCTTCTTACAAAAAACAGTAATGGGTTGTAACTTGGCTTAGGACAGGGCTAGAAATGGAAAAAACTTTTGTGAAATATTTTTGGAACATTCGGGCGTTTAATACTTGAGATTTGTAATAACAACACATGGAGAAGTTTTTAGAATTTTTCTTTTGGGAAGAAGTGTTTCTCATCTTCTTTTGGAAAAATTTCTCTGAAGCTCTAGCCAATATTTGGGAATCTTCCTTTCTTTTTGGATTTGAAATGGTTTGGAAGATTCTGGCTTTTTCTGGAATTTCTTCAAACTTTTTGGTTTTCAATATTTGGTTCATCTCACTAGTTTGGAGATTTTCTATGTATTTCTCCTTTCTTCTTGTAACCACATAAACAATCGTCCTCATGTTCCAAAAAGGGCTATTTTGTATTTGGTCCCTCTAGAAGATGGCTAATTAGTATGTGGTATAGAGTTTTTCGTTAATTAGCAAATAGTCCCAAAAGCGTTACTTTACTGTTAGTCAACGCAGTTGACTTGAGTCAAACCATTCATATTTTTTTAATGTCCATATTGCCCTTTCACGTATTTTTCATGTGACACAACTTAAAACTCAAAAAACTGAATTTTTGCTCTCCACATGTCACTGCTTCATTGGTTGACTCAATCCAAAGTTAGATATTAAGCTACATGGTTTACTACGTCAATCGAGGATCTTGATTTGATCAAAGGGACTAAATGGCAAAACCCTAACTTCCTTTACTTTCTCTTCCAATTTAAACTCCATCATCACCAACCTCATATTTCAACTCTTTTTTTTTCCTTTATTCATATTATTTTGGTATTGTATTTCAATTTCTATTGCTTGACAAGAACATAATTGGTATTAGGTTTTCAAATTGTTAGTGAAGAACAATGGGTATTGGGTTTTCAATTAATTGCTTGACAAAAACAATGGTATTAGATTTTCAAATTGTTAAAGAAGAACAATGGGTTTTGGGTTTTCAATTTCAATTGTTTAACAAGAAGAATGTGTTTTAATTTTTTACAAGAAAAATGACTTTTTAGTTTCAATTGCTTGACATGAAAAATGGGTTTCAATCTTGATGATTTTGAGGTTGGATTTTGTTGATTTTGTATCGAGGATTTGAGGGTTGTTAGAATTTTTCTTCAACTTTTTTTTTTTTTTTGTTGATGTATAGATTGGTATATTAATGGTGATGGTAAAAATGGGATATTATTGTCTATCACTCTATCTTTTAATTTTAAATTTTATTATTTTGATTATTTATTTTAATTTTTATATGTTTAATTAATTTAGTTTTGGACCATTGGATCAAGCATGAGAGGATGATATATCTAGTGGTTGTTTTATAAAAATTCATATCAAAGGGTATTATAGGTATTTGAAAAAATTGGATGGTTTGACCTCAGTCAACCTGATTGACTAACAGTCAACTGACAGAAATAGGACCAAACACTAATAAACGAAAAACTCTATACCACATGCTAATTATCCGTCTTTTAGAGGGACCAAATACAAAATACCCCTTCCAAAAACAATGGGTAAAAAAGACCTAAAACATTCTAAGGGTATTTAACTCCTATAATGGAGTTTGGTAAGGATAATGGGTTCAAGAAAAAGGCTAAGTAACAAGAAAGGCTAAAAATGGTCAACCTAAGGGATAAATATCATCAGGGTAGGCTAAAGTAAACAAGGTTTATCTAAATGTCTTTGTATTATCTCTAAGTACTGATATGGTGATCACATCTTGAATAAGCTACAAGACCCAAGTTTAGATTACACCCACTTGATGTCATCTCAAGACTAACTATAAAAATGAATATGAGACTAAAAACAGAGAAAACTGAGAGGTTGAGTCTTTTGACTCCAGATTGATGTAATATCTCTCCAAGAAAAGGACGGGGCTCAAAAGCTCACTACGTTAAGTCTCTACACTTATTCCTCAAGTTTCTCAAGGTGTAGTTGTATTTGCACATGTAATCTGTAATAAATACAGATGAATGTCATGCTTATGCATTTGGCCAAAGGGGGTTAGTACACAGAAAAAATTCTAAAATTTTATATTTTTCCGTGTACTAACCCCTTTGGCCAAATGCCAATATTGAGAATTTTCCGAAATGCATCTTGTTATGTGAATTTTTTTGTTCAAAACTCATATAACCACTTCTTATTGTTAGTATATTTCGTAAATTATTTATAGGAAATATTTATGGTGTAAATAAAAATTCCAAAATTTTATATTTTTTCGTGTAATATTGAGCATTTTCCGAAATACATCTTTTTAGGTGAATTTTTTTTTTCAAAACTCATATAACCACTTCTTATTGTTAATATATTTCGTAAATTGTTTATAGAAACTATTTGTGGTGTAAATAAAAAATTCCAAAATTTTATATTTTTCCGTGTACTATTTTCTTTGGCCAAATGTCAATATTTGTGGTGTAGTATAAGACTCAACTACTTGGTGAAACAATAAATGTCCTTAAACTTGAAAATGAGAGAATTCAACCATTATATTCATCATTGAAGGTGTACTCATCCTATTTTTGGAAAAGTCTTTGTAACAAAGATTTTTTTGGATTTTTCAAAATTTTTGAATTTTTACACAAGTATGGATAAAGAAGTTTGAAAATCATTTGCAAAAATGATTGTAATACTTCTCCACCCCCAAACAAAAATATTGCCTTGTCCTCAAGGCTCATACTATGCATAGGAGAGAGTAAAAAAGATATTACAATGAATGTACTAAAAATTAAAACTGCTTTATAAATTCCCGCCAAACAAAATTATCTCCACATACATGATCGAGCTTAGTAGATACACAAGGCTGCCTCCCAGGAGCGCTAAGTTTAACGTGTTCAGCCAGACAGGCAGACAACCAGGACTCACTCCCTAGATAAACGCTACTCTAAACAAAGATACAAGAGAGATAAAACGCTAGAGTAGAATGCGTGAGATCATGATGTCTAAGATACAACAAAGAGTCTTGTAAAGTCAGATACTCGAGACTTAAAAGAAGATGGGAAATGACTTCCCCACCCCCAAACAGAGCTGGAAACAGGTTTGTTTGGTGGTGATGCTCAAGAGATTAACATACACTGGATCAATTATACTCAGCCAGTAAGAGTTTGTGGACTAACGGTCCCGATACTTTCAACCACACCTCTCAAAAGAGACAAAAGTAAAGGAACATAGAGAGGGTCCGGAGACTAGCAGGTCAAGGGTCAGCCTAGATAAGTAGGGACCTCTAAGAGAGTTTCAGAGCAATCCCAATGGGAGGGCAGTTTGGTGCCCTCCACATAGGTGCCACATAAGCAAAACCACCTTCAAAATCACTCTCTCTCCATGATAGTCAAACCCCCCTACGAAGTGGTGCCAATGAGAAAATTTAGAAATGTCAGTTTAGAAAAATTAAATGGTTTATAAGACGAAACTTTGAGTTCCGGTTACCAAATTTTATAAGTGTTATAAGACGGAGCTTCGAGTTCCTGAAATGTTAGTCTATAAGACGGAACTTCAAGTTCCATATAAGATATAAAGTGTATAAGACGGAACTGTGTGTTCCAAACAAGTATTAAACCGGAACACGGTGTTCCGTCTTATGCAATTAACATATAAAGTGTATAAGACGGAACTGTGTGTTCCAAAAAAGTGTTAAACAGGAAGACGGGGTTCCGTCTTATGCAATTAACATGGCATTTTGGATGGCACTCTACTCCCCTCTCAAATGCCATTGGAACTTCTATCCACCGTTGAATGTTTGACCCACCATTCCATTGGCGAAGGAATTTTAGCTACGAGGGCATTTCATACTACCGCCCTTCTCAAATGCCCTCCATTGGGATTTCTCTCAGGAGGCCTTTACTCGTGAAAATGCTTAAGACAATGACCATTGACTTTAAATTCAGAACTGTCTCCAGGATTAATACATGTAATAGTACCATAAGGAGCTACTGCAGACACAACAAAGGGGCTTGACCAACGAGACATAAGTTTGCCAGAAAATAAATGCAAACGAGGATTATAAAGCAAAACTTTCTCTCCAATTTAAAAAAAAAGCAGATTTTTTTGTTCGGTAGTAAGAGATGGAGAGATGCTAACAGGATGACTACCGTCTGAATTTAATTGGGAACATTTCAGCTTGGGAGGAAGAGGATCAGGAGATGGAGGGATGGTCTCTACTTAGAACTCAGAATCAATGCAACAAACCGAATCAAGGTCCTCACGGTCTTTGGGGTCAAAGTTAGGCATAAAATTAAAATGAGCATTGGTTTGGGTAATAGATTGGTCGATGTCGAAGTCAACATTATGCATGGTAGGGCAATTAACAACCAGATTTTATGGTAACAACTAGGTACCATCTCATAGGGTAGAGAATCGAGAAGGCACTCATCTTGAGATAAAGAAAGATCGGGGGGTTGTTGGCCAAGATTAAAGATATTTACTTCAACAGTCATAGATCCAAGAGTGAGAACAATAGAACCATTCCGGCAGTTTATGAGAACATTAGAGGTGGCAAAAAATGGTCGGCCAAGGATGATGGGAACCGAGTCATCGCCAGTAGGTCCAGTGTCCAACACCACAAAATCAACAGGATAGTAAAAGTCGGACACTTTGACTAATAGATTCTCAACTATTCCTCTAGGTACTTTCAATGATCTGTCGGCCAGTTGCAAAGACATGCTCGTGAGTTTCATGTATGTTAGACCCAGGCTGAGGTACAAAGAGTAAGGCAAAAAGTTAACACTCGCTCCTAAGTCTAGCAAAACTTTTCCCATGAATTTGTCACCAAGCTTGTAGGGTATGGTCGGTTTGCCATGGTCCTTATATTTTACCACACCATTATGTTGGACAAGTGCAGAGAATTCTTCCGCCACAACACGTTTTTAGGCACATTTGTTTTTTTCTTGGCGGTGCACAAGTCTTTTAAAACCTTAGCATAGGAAGGTATCTGTTTAATAGCCGTGAGGAAGGGTATATTAATATTCATATGTTTAAACACATCAAGTACTTCCTCTGCTTGGACTTCCTTTAGAGACCTTGTGAGTCTCCGGGGATAAGGTACAGGCGGGTTGTAAGTTCGTGGAGGGTCTACAATCTCACGGCAGGCTTCTTCGGCTTAGAGGTGGTCGCCTCATTAGTCGGAGCTTTAGGTGGGGCAACAGGTGCAGAGGTAACCGGGGTCACAATGTTGGGACTCGGTGTATAATTAATTTGATTATCTACTTGTTTTCATGACCTAAGGGTGGAAACCGATTTTACTTCAGGAAGCGGTACAGAAGGATTTGCAGTATCCGTCACCAAGGAAACTTCCTTGCGTTTGGGATTCGGGATGGATTGTCCCGAAAATCTACCCTTTTCATCAATTTTTTGTTCAATCCTCTGGATGGCTTGGGCATTTGACTCAATAGACGCCTGGGTCTGTTGAATGAAACGGGCAAGCACATCCTCAAGGGAGGTCTTAGGTGGGGCAGATTGATTAGTTGGCATAAGGACCCTGGAACCACTCATGTGATGAGCATTGTTCTAGTAAGGGGGGACCGTTACCTTGTTCTGATATTTATTATTACCAACATACGTGGCATTGCTACGTAGCCCATAAGAGTTATTAAAACCAGGTGGAGCCGCATAATGATTATTTGAATAAGAAATATTGGAGCGGTTCATGTATGGGTATGTGGCATTGCCCTTAGTAAAGTTGGTTTGCCCGACGTAAGTGAACGCACGAGCTTCCTCAGTTTCTGGTGAATTATAAAGGAGAGGGCAAAACTCGACAGTATGGGTCTGGTCATGACAAGCAGTACATTGGAGAGTGGAGGTACTCAGAACAGGTGATGTGGGCTTTAAGGACACCTCAAGTGCTTCTACCTTTTTGACTAAACCATGAAGTAAAGTTTTAAGCTCAGGGTCAGGTTTGACCTCATTCATGCCTCTAGGTTTATCATATGAGTCTGGGGTAGTGTTTCTCAGAGTTGGTCCAGGTAAGTCCCATTGCTGGCTATTATAAGCAATTTTGTCAAGGAATGCCAGAGCCTTGGCGGTGGAATAATCAAGGAATTCTCCACCGCTCATGCTTTCAATCAAGTTTCTAGTTGTATAATTAAAGCCTCTATATATGATCCTAACTTTTTTTGTGTCATCAACTCTGTGGTGTGGACACTGAAGAAATAGGTCTTGAAACCTCTCCCATGCATCAAATCAAACTTTACCCTCATTCTGCCGAAAATTTCTAATGGCATCAACAATATCATTAGTTCTGCTAATAGGAAAGAATTTGGTCAAGAACTGTTTGCTTAGTTGAGCCCAGGTGTTAATAGAATTGGAAGGAAGGCTATGTAACCAGTGATATGCTCGGTCCTCAAGAGAAAAGGGGAACGATCACAAGCTAACTTCCTCCTTAGACAAATGTTTCTCCTTAAAAGTATTAAGCACAGTCAAAAACTTATGGAGGTGTTGATATGGACCTTCCCGTGGAAGTCCATGGAACTTAGGCAACATTCCCACAATCTGTGGGCGAATGCCATAGATATCTGTAGTTGTCTCAGGCAAGACTATGTAGGTAGGTGGCTCAGTGGCCAAAGGTGAAAAGTAATTCCGAAGGGTAGCTTCTTGAGCCATAGGGGCAGGTCTTACTTCAGATCGAAAGTGAAGTTGAGTCGCTGAACTCTTTCGATCTTCAGAAGGTATGGAGGTTGAGTCATTAAACTCTTCCTCAAGAGAAGGAGTGAGGTCCGTGATTGTGTTCTTTGTGTAGATTGGAGTTGGTTTGGACAAGATTTTACCTGATCTAAGATGCATGCAACATGCGTATTTCAAATGCCACAGAAGTCCTAACCATTCAAAAGCATCTAACAAGGGGCTTAAAAACGGACTCAATTTTTTGTTCACCCAAGTCAATGAGTTCTTTCCAAGCTTCCCTTGTGAATTCTCCCTATATTTCGTGAGTCAATGAGCGAATAACCAGTGTGGGAGGTTTTCCGTGCGTAAGCAACAATCCTTAATTAAGAAACCACATTGATTCTATAGACGTAATCTGTAGGGGTTTCAGACCCAATTCCTAACTTCTGCTCCAATCAAAGGATGGTTCACTTAGTATTAGTTGAAATATCTGCTCAAGGTCTCAAATGAACATCGTGATAGCATGGCTTTAGTTGGTTCAGTTTTAAAGCTTAGGGTATTGCAATCAATTGATATTAAGTTTCACTTATATGCCAGGTCCGCCTTGCAGTCCCGGTTTAACAAGTAAAAACAGAATTAAAATCAAGCAACAATCAAGGTCATGCTAATCATTACAGAAACTCCTCTTGCAGGGGATTCGAGGAGGGTTAGGAGAATGCTTACCTCCCACTTTGTGCTAGAAAAATAAAAATTGCCAAACAAGCGCACAAAAGTGGGGAGAAGACGAGTTGAAATAGACTAAGGGGAAACCGCTCTTTGGGTTTCAATCGTCCTTAGGAGTCGTTCCTTAGTAGACTCAAGGCTAGCTCCACAACCTTGCTCTACTATCCGCCGCGAACACACAATAAAATAAATCCTAACAACACCTACTTTAAAAATATTACAACCATGACCCGTACATGGATCGAATAATTAAATATCTTACAAGTCTTTAAAAATGCTGAAAAAATAGACTATTTAGTTCACCTCACAATCTCTCAACAGAAAAAAAAATTAGCTGAAAAAGAGTTCTGGAACGCTCTGGAAAAATCACGTAAAACGAGGCAAATTCCCTTCCTAGAACTCGACTCGAGATGGTTATAGGCCAAACTGAACTCGACTCGAGATCGGGCCCAGTTTCAACCAGTAACCTTCAGGAAAATTTCCTGAACGCGTCTCTTTCATAAAAATTTGATCTTTACTCCGTTTTTCGAGCTTTTTTCAATCTGTCTTCGCTGCAAGATCAATAAGAGGACTAAGTAACAAAACACTTAAAAAAATAATAAAATGAATTAAAAATAGAAGGGTGGGAGGGATAGAAGTGGGACGATGTCCCGAAACTACTATTCTCGCTTGTGTTTGAATGAACTCCGTTCCTTAGAGCGGCAACGATGCCATTTTGATAATTGGTAAATTAACACCACCTTATCAAAAGATTGTATTTTTATTTGAAGTTCCTTCTTGTGCCTGTATATATTGATTATCAAAGTAGACAAGTAACAAGCAAGGGTCGTACCTACCTCAAAGGTGAAGATCTTAGCTCAAACACAATACAAAACAATGGTTAAGAAACACCAAAGAATCTACAAATAATATAGAGATTGATTTTAGTTCCTACAAGCAATAATAAATAAACTAACTAAAGAAGATGGTAGAGATATGAAGAAGATCTTATGATGACACAGGGGGAAAAGTTGGTATCCACAAACTAAATCATGCAAACACAACATGTTATTCATTCATGTTCAATCTATAACAATTAATTAGTCACCTCTCAGCTATTCCAATTAATCATCAATACCTATAATAATCAAGTAGTCACCTCTCAACTTCCACTCAATTAAAACAGGATTCTCTTATGCATACTATTGAATATGTATCATTAATCAAACCATCACCTCTCAGCTATTTAATTTAATTAAATCAACATATTAATTCATAATTAAACCGTCACCTTTCAACTATTCAATTTAATTACAAAAGGGTTCCAATAAAATATATAAACTGCAGATATGTAATAATCATCTCTCAGCTATTTTACTACACATCTTCAATCAATATAAATAATACCATTAATGTTAGGTCTCCCTATACTCTAACAATAGTATTTTAACAACATGGATAACAATAACATGCAAATAATCATACTTACCTAATATCGCGAATTAGAAGTAAATAAGCATTAAGAACTTTGAATCACAATGAACATTAACAACAAATAAGGTGCTTTTACATCATCTAGAGTGCTTCAACCATCCCGCTAAGGAGATTTAGCTACTCATCCTTGATGATGACACCATGAAATAAATAATTAAATAACAAGACATCATAAAGTAAAGTGATTTGATTTGATTGATAATAAGAATTGAGTTCAATACAAAAGATGAAGAAGATGAACTTTGATCTCTCAAGTATTCACTTTTCTCACCATGTAAAAACTACCTAAAACCCTAGCTACTACTTCTCTTATATAATAAATACAAAGCATAATACTTGCATGCAAAGACTTCAAAATTAGGTCAAATTCGTGGCTACTGCTGTTAGTCTTCTAGAGGTATTAAGTATTCATAAAAACCTAATTATTTGGGCTTAAGTTGTAGCCTGGACCAAGACCTTCAGTTTGATAGGTCATGTGCCCAAATCAGACTTCTGGATCTCCTTGTAGAGCCTTTTTAAGATTGAACTTTAAATAAGGACTAAAATAGAAATTCTGACTTGTGGGCTACAATAGGACTCGGTTTGGGCTGAGATTCGGACCGCCGCACTTTGACATAAAGTCAAGTCAACAGGCCCAACTGTGGATGCCCTCAGCAGATCTGTGGGTGTAAATATCAATTTTCATCTCTTGTGCAAATAACACCGTTTTGGTTGATTTTCTTGACTTTTGGCGGGATTTAACACAATATTCGCATTTCGGCTCATGAAACCTACACAAATGACAAGAAAACACTAATCAATAGTTATAACACAATAATATAAGCTAAGTGTTAAACAAACAAGGTGTTATTCGGGGGATAAATATACACATTTGAGGACTTATCAGTGCACAAATCCTTCAAGACCTTAGCATAGGAAGGTATCTGTTTGATAGCCATAAGGAAAGGTAATGTTTATGTTTATATGTTTGAACACGTCAAGTACGTCCTCTGCTTGTACTTCTTTTAGAAACTTTGTGAGTCTCTAGGGATAAGGCACGGGTGGATTGTAAGTCTGTGGAGTATCCACAATTTCACGGGTTTGTTTCCTTGGCTTAGAGGTGGTAGCCTCATTAGCCGGACCTTTAGGTGGTGCAACATGTGTCGTGGTAACCGGAGTCACAATGCTAGGACTCGGTTTGTAGTTAATCTGATTGTTAACCTATTTTCCTGACCTAAGTATGGAGACCGTTTTAACTTCAGCAAGTGGTGTAGATGTAGACAAAGTTTCCGTCACCAAGGCAACTTCCTTGCCCTTGGGATTCAGGATTGGTTGACCGGAAATCTGCCCGGCCTCTCGTCAAGTTTTTGTTCTATCTATTGTATAGCTTGGGTGTTCATCTCAATAGACGCTTGCGTTGTTGCATGAAACGGTCAAGAACATCCTCAAGGAAGGACTTCTGAGGGGCAGGTTGATTTGTTGGAACTAGGACCCTGGAATTACTCATGAGATGAGCATTGTTCGTATAAATGGGGACCGTCACCATGTTTCTATTGTCATTGTTTCCAACATAGGCCGTATTGCTACGTTGCCCATAGGAATTGTTATATCCAGAATGAACCGTGTAAGCATTGTTGTTCGTGTAAGAAAGATTTGAACAGTCAATATATGGGTACGTAGCATTGGCCTTAATGAAGTTTGTTTTCCAGACGTAGTTGAGTGCACAGGCTCCCTCAATTTCTGGTGAACTGTAAAGGAGAGGACAAACTTTGGCAATATGGGATGAGTCGTGACAAACATCACATTGGAGAGTGGAGGCACCTATGACCGGTGATGTTAGTTTTAAGGACACCTCAAGTGTTTTTACCTTTTTGACTAAACCATGGAGCAACGTTTTAATCTAAGGGTCGGGTTTGACTTCATACATGCCTCTAGGTTTATCGTATGTGTCTGTGGTAGTGTTTCTCGGGGGTGTTCCAGGTGAATTCCATTGTTTGCTATTGTCAGCTAGTTTTTCGAAGAATGCAATAGCCTTGGCGGTTGATAGATTAAGAAACCACCACCGCACATGCCTTCAACCATGTTTCTAGTTGTTAATTGAGGCCTCCATACATGATCCTGACTTTTTTTGTGTCATCAACTTTGTGGTGTGGACACCGAATAAATAGGCCTTGATTCCTCTCCCATGCATCAAAGAAAACCTCACCCTTTTTTTGCCGAAACTTTCTGATGGCATCAACAATATCATTGGTTTTTGTAATTGGAAAAAATTTGGTCAAAACGTTTTGCTTAGTTGAGTCCAGGTGTCAATAGAATTGGAAGGAAGGATATGTAATCAGTGAGATCCACGATCTTCAAGAGAAAAAAGGAACAACCTCAAACTAACTTCCTCTTCAAACAAATATTTCTCCTTGAAAGTATTAAGCATGGTCAGAAACTTGTTCAGGTGTTGATAAGGCAACATGCTCACATTCTAAGGGCGAATGCCATAACTATCTGCAGTTGTCTCGGGGAAGACTATCTAGGTAGGTGGCCCAGTGGCCAAAGGTAAAAAGTAATCCCGAAGGGTAGCTTCGTGAGAAATATGTGTAGGATTTACTTCAGTAAGTGAGGTCCAGTCGTTGAACTCTTCCTCAGAAGGAGGTATGGAGGTTGAGTCGTTAAACTCTTCCTCAGAAGGAGTGTGGCGGGTGATTGTGTTTTTTGTGTAGACATGAATAAGATTGGACAAGATTTTACCGGATCTAAGATGCATGCATGATGCACATTACATATGCAATAGAAGTCCTAACCATTCAAAAGCATCTAACAAGGGGCTCAAAAATGACTAGATTTTGTGTCCACCCAAGTCAATGAGTTCTTCCCAAGTTTCTGTTGTGAATTCTCCTTAAATTTTGTGAGTCAACTAGCGAATAACCAGTGTGGGAGGTTTTCATTCCTTAATTAAAAACCACAGTGATTTTAAATATGTAATCTGTAGGGGTTCCAGACCCAATTCCTAGCTTGTGCTCCAATCAAAGAATGGTTCACGCGGTACTAATTGAAATATCTGCTCAAGGCATCAAATGAACATCGTGATAGCATGGCTTTAGTTGATTGAATTTTAAGCTTAGGATATTGCAATCAATTGATATTAAGTTTCACTTTTTGTAAGCCAGGTCCGTCGTCAGTCCCGGTTTAGCAAAAAGTAGAAACTGAATTAAAATCAAGCGACATTCAAGGTCATGCTAATCATTACAGAAACTCCTCTTGAGGGGATTCAAGGAGGTTTAGGAGTATGCTTACCTCCCACTTTGTGCTAAAATAAATAAAAATGTCAAACAAGCGCACAAAAGTAGGGGAGAAGACGAGTTGAAGTCGACTAAGGGGAAACCACTCCTTGGATTTCAATCGTCCTTAAGAGTCGTTCCTTAGTAGACTTAAGGCTAGCTCCACAACCATGCTCTACTATCCGCCGCAAATTCACACATAAATAAATCCTAACAACAACTACTTTAAAAATATTACAATCGCAACCCTTTCGTGGATCGAAAAATTTAATATCTTACAAGTGCTTAAAAATGCTGGAAAAATTAAACTACATAGTTTAGCCTCACAATCACTCAAACAACAAAAAACAAATTGAAAAAATGCTCTGGAATATCTTTTATGGGTCCCACAAACATGTGTCAAATTAAATATTACTTGCTTACAAAGTCTTCCAAGTTAGGTCAAATTTGTGGTTGCTGCTGTTGGCCTTCTAGAAGTAGCAAGGCTTCAGCGAAACCTAATTCTCTTAGGCTTAAGTTGTAGCTTGGACCAAGACCTTCAGATAGACAACTCATTGCCCAAATCAGACTTCCGGATTTTCATGTAGAGACTTTTTAAGATTGGGCTTTAATAAAGACTTCAATAGAATTTCTGACTTGTGGGCTTCATTATAACTCGAATTGGGCTGAGATTTGGGCCACCCAACTTAGACATAAAGTCAAGTCCATAGGACCAGTCCGCAGAGTACCCTCAGCAACTCTGCGGGTGCAAGTATCAATTCTTCATCCTTGTGCAAATAGCATAATTTTAATGGCTTTTCTTGGCTTTTGGCGGGCTTTAACACAATATTCGCATTTCGGATCATGAAACCTACACAAATGATAAGAAAACACTAATCAATAGATATATTACAATAATATAAGATAAGTGCTATGCAAACAAGGTGTTATTCGAGGGATAAATATACACTTTTGAGGACTTATCACAGGTCTTTAGGGCTATTGTTGTTTATTCCTCCTTGTACTGAGGTAAGGCCATAAAGTCCCCCTCATTAATCTTAAGGGTTACATTTTAATGTACAGATTGCGGTCATGACATCATTTTGTGACTAGGTTAGGAGTGTCCGTGGTTATCTCGCCTTGACGTCATTATTAGGAAGTACCTTGATGTGTGAGCGTCGTCCCGTGTCTTCTTACTCATTGTTCTAAGGACTGTCAGGTTACAATTTGTTCAAGTACATACGTACCTAGTTAGGGCGTACGTACGTAGAGTTAGACAGATATTTTCTCTTGTTATGGAACGTACGTACCTAGTTAGGACGTACGTACAAACACGTGGGTCCCACAAACACGTGCCTTTAGGCCAGCAGCCATGCCCCTTGCAGACAACATGTAAGATGTTCCTGCGCTCAATCTTGGACCCCCCCCTCCAGCGGCTGTGAACACAGCAGGCTACCTGTCAAACTCTACTGTTCCCAGTCCTGGCCCTTGCGTACAGTAATTGTTGTTCCATTTTTTCGGTATCTCCATTTGGACAGTCTGTATTGGAATAGCCATACCTTTCTTCTCATTGATCGGAATGTCGATCTGTTTTCTGGGTTGGAAAGAGGACTCCCTTAGCTTTCCAATGGTATATGGCATGTCTTCTGGAGGTACGTATTTTGGAGGAAAAATGGCTCCAAGGTTCTGACGCTATTTTGCAGGATACATAGCCGCTGGAGATTTCAGAAAATTTGGCTAAGTATGGAATTGTCATGTCCATAGCTGTTGGACACATGTTTTGTCATGTCCATTGCTGCTGGAGTTTCTGATACACCCTAGGCATGTTTTAGGCCCTTAGCCCTGCAGTGCCCGAGCCAGCTTGCGCTATGCCCAGCCTTTTCTCTTGTCCAACGGCTAACTCCCCCACTAAACTCCTGCCAGACTTCTCCCCCCTCCTGCATTTCACCTTGCCCAGCGGTTGTCTCCCCTTCCAGCCTCCTATCTGTCCTGCCTGTCTCCTCACGTGCGACTGTAGTACCAATAGGCAACCTGTCAGACGACATTGGGTGGAGGTAGGTACCTTGGCCAGCGGTTGTGATGATGCCAGGAACTTCATCTTGCAGCCTGGTGCACAGATGGGAACCCAGGCCAGCAGCTGTGTTGATGCCAAGAACCCTGTCAGGTGGACTTACGCGTCAAATGGTGCCCTGGCCAGCGGCTGTGTTGCGGCCAGGCACCTCATCAGGCAGTCCTGTACCCAACTCGACACCACGACTACCAGCTACACCTCGATCGAACAACCTGTGAGACGGGCCAGCAGCTATGTCTAGGCCAGGCTTTTAGCCAGCTCTTGTGGTGCCCAGCCCAGCAGCAGTGGACCTGGCCAGGACTCTGTGCAGCTCCCTCGTCTTGGGTATCGTCTCTTGCCTAGCGGCAGTAGGCCCTACAGCGGGATTTTGAGGTACCCCGGGACTTGTGCGTGTCTCGTTTGCACCTTGAGGTACCCATTGTCCATGCACACTCCCTTGTTCGACCTCCCGCCCATTTTCATAATCCATTGTCATTCTCCACATCCGTTTCTTAGTCACTTGACATCACTCAAATTTTATTTCTTTCTACTCGGATTTTTAATCAAACTCAAATTTCGTTCCAATTTCTTTCGTTCAATTTATTTTTCTATATTTTTCTACCGCATGTTTCTTTACTCAGTTAACTTCAATTTATTTTCCTATATTTTTCTACCGCTTCTTTCTTTTCTCAGTGGAGTTCAATTTATTTTGCTATATTTTTCTACCACCTTTTTCTTTACTCAG
Source organism: Aquilegia kansuensis (assembly GCA_020826895.1). NCBI lineage: Eukaryota > Viridiplantae > Streptophyta > Magnoliopsida > Ranunculales > Ranunculaceae > Aquilegia > Aquilegia kansuensis. Next base: position 37,600,322 of record CM037004.1, on the reverse strand, counting down.
TTCGCGTTCACTATATTTTCCTATATTTATCTACAGCTTGTTTCTTTACTCAGATTGCATTCATTTTTTCTTAATTATCCATCGGCTAAAGAGGCGACGATGTGTTGACCCCCCTTAACGGGCTCAAGCCTAAGTCAATTACAAGTCAAAGCCCAAGATTATAATCAATAAGAGTCTAAGCCTAATTCAATTAGTAATAAGGTTTAGGCCCGTTACTACATTCAATATCAATTATGGGCTTTATCTATTTTAAGTCCATTATATTCAATAAGGTTAATATGGTAATTCTACATCTTTGTAGAGATTTCCTTAACCTAATCCAACTACAACTTCAATATCTCTACAACTCCTAATCCAATATCTCTACAACTCATGTTCTTAATAGGACATGTACATACATCAAGTTACCACTACTTTTAAGTCCAAATACATGGGACTACAACACTACAATACATTAGAGATCATTGGATCATTTCGTAATCCTAATCAAACTCCATGATTGAACTACATTATAAAAGACTTGATTCCATCTCTCTTATTGATAAGTAGGTAACTAAGAAGCAACTTAGTGCAGCCATAATCAATCACCAAAACCATATTCCTTCATCTCCATCTTCTCCAATACCTTAGATCATAACATTAGGGGTGATTTTACATCACATTGGTGTGAAATCCGGTTGAAACAAGTTTATAAATAAAATAGATTTTCGATTAAAAAAAAAAATAGATTGTCAAAAAAAAAAAAAAAAAAATGGTAACTTGATGTATCCAGAAAGGACTTGTCGCGCAGTTTGTAGCGCGTTTGTCCTCTATTTTTGTGTAATTCGTTGAGCTTATCAATAAAATTTGTTATTTAAAAAAAAAAAAAATTCAATGTCTCATTTCAAACATGAATTTATAGACTAGCCTGACCCAGGGGCGGAGCCAGGGGGGTGTAAGGGTACGCACGTGTGTACCCTGAGATTTGGAAAAAAATCATAATTTTTTTTTTTTTGTACGTGGTTTCTGAAATTAATTTTTTTTTAAAATATTTGGTTTCCATAAATATTAAAACACTATTAGATATTATGGAATTTGAACCTAATCAAATAGAAAGAAAGTAGGAAATCAGAAATAAAAATAAAAAATAAAATCTTCTAAAATCTTCTCTCTTAAACACTACTAATTTAACTCTAAACACTTAAAACACTACGGCTAAATCAATGACTCTCTTTCTTTCTCTCTCTCTCCGCTACGTCTCTACCACAATCCTTTTGTAATTCAATTAAATTTTTGGTAAATCTCTTGTTCATAATTCTTTTATCTTTACATTTTGTATTATAGAATTTTTATTGTTTTAATACCACTGCAATTCAATTAAATTTTGGGTCAATCTCTTGTTCATAATTCTTCTGTATTTTGATTTTGTATTATAGAAATAATATAGTTTTTTTATTTTATTTAATTAGGGACTTAGGGTTTGTAAAGTATGAGTATTTTTTTTTTTTTTTATAGTTAATTCAATGTCTACACTATTCAATTAAGTAAATAAATTGATTTTTGAATTGATTTTTCTCATGACTTGATGTCTTGTTGATTGATTATTTAATTATATTATTTGGTGTGTTTTATTTGAAGATAGTTGTTTGCTTATTATCATAAAGAACGAATTTTTTTTCCTATTAATGCATTACAAAATTGAGTGCGCACCCTAACTTATAATCCTGGCTACGCCACTGGCCTGACCTGGCAAATAGATTGTCTTGTAATTAATTTCGAAAGAAAGTATGGCCCAAACAGACATGTACAATAACAGTAGTTATTGAAGCTTTGACAACCTTGAGTTGATATCATTGTTGATCAGATAAGTTTGGTGGTAGTGACGAAGTTAAAACCAACACAAAGATCATGCATGAATATATTACATTTTACACAAAATCCCTGATTAGTTCTACAAAATTGCGTCATGTCGTCACTACGTCTCTTAATATACTACACGGGTCAAGACCATTTGATCATCTAAACCCTAAACCCTAAACCCTAAACCCTAAATCATCTACGACGCCAATTGAACCACATGCTTCATTTGACTCAGAAAAAAGAAGCATATCTTCCCTTTTGGAGGACAAAAAAAACGTTCAAAAATAACCCATCAAACATAATTCGAATTTGATATTTTTTGTTAAGAAGTATGTGGAGTGTGTAGTTGCATAATCAACAATCCGATGCTTTTTACTAAAGCAGTTATAAGTGGACTTTACTGTATGTATACCATTTTGTTCTATGGTCATAATCGTTTGAGAAATGGAAAATAGGAATCTGCAGGATAATATTAACTAGATCAATAGAAAACAAAGTAGATAAAACATGAAAATTCCATAAGGTATTGAATTATTGATTATCAAAAAGGTATTGGACCATAAGGTTTTTTAAACAGGGAAAAAAAAAATGGACCCCCATAAGAGCCCAAAAAGCAACATTTTCCTATCTAAGGAACAAAATGTAAAAAAGGCCCCATTTTAAAGTCCAAGAGGTGAATGCTTACTATGCCAAGAGGAATGCTTACTATGCCAAGAGATGAATGCTTACTATGCCAAGAACTCAATGCTTTGTTTCAACACAATTTTGGGGCCTTTTTTACATTTTGTTCCTTAGATAGGAAAATGTTGCTTTTTGGGCTCTTAATGGGGGCCTGCATTCATTTCCATGTTTTTTAAAAGCTAAAGAAGGTATCAAGTTATCCTCCCATAATAATTTTGGTTTGAAACAAAAGCAAAATTGAATTTTATTTTTGACCTTAACTAAAGACTTTGGTCAAAACTTTGTATATATCATGAGATTTTCTGATTAACTATATGGTCAAAATTGTGATAGTCAAATGTAATTTAAAGAAATAGTTATTTGTAAAGATGAAAAAGATTTGCATTAAAGAAAAAAGAAAAAGAAAAGTGACATGATAGATTTGAAGGCCATCGAAGATTGGTATGGTTTGGGTGAAGGTGGGAGTAGAAGATAAAGATAGAGAAGATTGGTTTGTTTTGGATCGATTAGATTATACTTAGGGTTTTATCAGGGTGGTTGCCGACTGGATATATTTATTATAGAGGAATGCTGACGTGTCAAATCAAATAAATTCCACATCAGCTTTTAAAGTATAAACACAAGTTTTGTTGAGTTTTAATAGTTCGTCGAATTATTTGGGTCCTAAATTGATTGAAAATAAGTTCGTTTCTTAAAAAAAAGGTATAGTTAAGGTCCTACTTTGGTAGTTTTGTAGAAGAAAATAGGGCAATTTCCCGAATAAGCACTACTTTACGGTGTTTCTTCCCAAATAAGCACACTTGAGGGTAATCTTCCTAAACAAACACAAAATTTGCTTTGACTTTTTGTTTGGATATTTCTACCCTTATATACTTTTTCCTCCACATTGTATTGATCTATCTTTCATTCATAAAAGACAAAACACCAGTTATTGTATATCACAAAAAGACAAAAAAACTGTATTATGTATGTTTTGTTTAAAATTTGAAAAGTTCATAACTTTTGACTGAGAAGTCGAAAATAAATATAATTTATATGGTTGGAAAGATCTTGACGAGATCTAGCTAACAAGATCCTACATGACTAGTAAATTCAAACTTCAAAATTTCAAAATCTCATAACTTACAATTGCGAAATTGGTTTTCAATAAAATTTAATATGATTAAAATGGTTTTTTCAAGGCCTTTCCATTGAAAGCAAATTTATCACCAAATTCAAAAAAAAAAAAAAAAAATCCGTATCTTCTATATATAGTATAATTTCCTCTAGAAGTACAACAATATCATCCACATTGCTTATTGTTACTTATGTATTTAATGGTTAAAATAAAATCATGCAAGATGTACAACACCTGATATAAACCTTATTCGGATTCCTGGAAAGTAATAAATAACAAGTATTTATAAGAATGAATGTTTTCTTTGTAATAGAATAAGTTTTAAAATGATGTTTATGTTGGCACACCCAAAACTTTAAATTTCTTAATTAAAAGCATTCAATTTTATGAGTTGAAACCCTTTCAAGTATTATATTGATTATAAAAAATAAAATAAAATAATAATTAATGAGTACCACTAAACCTTTATAAGTTTATATCAGGTCATGTAGATCCCTTGCACTATTTTAATTTTAATTTATTAAATATAGAGGTAATAGTAACCAACCTAGAGGATATTGTTGTAATTGTAGAGGACATTATATCATACATAGAGGACAATTGTTTTATTTATTTATTTATTTTTATTTTTATGAATTTTGTGATCAATGTGGTTTCAATGAAAAAGCCTTGAAAAAACCATTTCAACCATATGAAATTTTATTGAAAACAAATTTCTAAGTTTTAAGCTGTGAGATTTTAAAATTTGAATTTACTAGTCATGAGGGATTTTATTAGCTAGATCTCGTCAAGATCTTTCCAACCATATAAATTATATTCATTTTTGACTTCTTAATCAAAAGTTATGAACTTTTCAAGTTTTAAAACTAAAAATACAAAACACAGTTTTTTTGTCTTTTTGTGCTTTACCGGGTTGAAGATGTGTGTTAGTGATGTAGAGGATATAAGTTAAGTTAAAATATCCGAATAATTGAATCATGGTTAGTTAGGAATTTGAAAAACTTTTATTCTTTTCGGTTGAAAACTCTTAATTGTAATCGAGAACCATTCCCACTCGTTAAGTTTGCCCATTTATAGTTCAAACATGTAATGCCACGTGTCTGTTATTTATTGTAGCAGAATAATATTTTAATCTAGAGGATGAACTAGTTATTGTTGGAGGATAACATGTAGCTCAGTAATATCCAACAATAACAAGTCATCCTTATGATTGAATGGTTATGTGTTGTGGTGGGTCCGTGGGTTACTCTTCTATGTGTCACATCACTGACAACTTGTATAAAAAAGCTAAAAAAATAATGATAATACACTAATATAAATAAAAAGGGTAAAATTGGAACATAAATACGCTAAAAAACAAAATAGAAAAAGCCAAAGCAAATTTTTTGCTTGTTTGGGTAGATTACCCTCAAGTGTGCTTATTTGGAAAGAAACACCATAAAGTTGTGCTTATTCGGGAAATTACCCTTAAATTTTATTGAAAACCAATTTCTCAATTGTAAGTTATGAAATTTTTAAGTTTGAATTTACTTGTCATGTGGGATCTTGTTAGCTAGATCTCATCAAGATTTTTCCAACCATATAAATTATAATTATTTCGACTTCTCAGTCAAAAGTTATGGACTTTTCAAGTTTTAAACAAAACATACATAATACAATTTTTTTATCTTTTTGTGATTTATGATAGCTGGTGTTTTATCTTTTATGAATGGAAGATAGATCATTACAATGTGGAGGAAAAAGTACATAAAGGTAGAAATGTCCAAAAAAAAGTCAAAGCAAATTTTGTGCTTGTTTGGGAAGATTACCCTCAAGTGTGCTTATTTGGGAAGAAACACCATAAAGTTGTGCTTATTCGGGAAATTACCCTATCAAAATCACATAAGATGATCTCATGGAATAACTTGGTTTTTCAATAATCCAAAAGAAGATCATTTGATCAATATATTACTTTAAACGGGTTTTTAGACTTTGGGACGCCTAAATAATACCTATTTAGGAAATGGGACGCTTTTAATTGGTATTTAGAGTTTGGGGCACTTTCCGTGAGTTGACTATGTTGACTGTTGTTTGCATGTTAATTTTTTGAAAATGACAATATTACCCCTCTATGTGTTTAGCACGAGATTGAATTTTAATAACAAAACCGTTACACATGTCATTATATTATCCATTGATTCCATCTTATGGTTGATAAATTGACACGTGTCGTTATACCATTGCTTGCAAACCTTTCAGGATTTTAGTTATTAGAGAAGAAGACACCCTGTGTTAAATAAAATTAGGGAATAGGATACCTGTGCGGGGTATTATGGGTATTTATAAAATATGAGTTCTTTGACTTGAGTCAACAGTTAGTCATAGCAGTCAACTGACGGGAAGGTGCCCCATACTCTAAATACCAATTAAAAGCGTCCCATTTCTTAAATAGGCATTAATTGGGTGGCCTAAAGTCTAAAAACCCCTACTTTAAACTATGAACAAATAGAGTTTCGAGTCCTCTTCGTGCTTGTAGTGGAGGGTGATTACAAGTGGTTTCTTTTCATCCTTAATTTGTTTGATCTAAGCCTGCCTTTCTTCAAATATTTCCTGCAACTTGTACATCTCATTAGATGGGGGCAAACTGGTTGGGCCACCTTCTGTGCAAATTGAGTGTTCAATTTGATCTCAACGGAATGCCGATAGGTTTCAAAAACTCTTTCATCTCCTTTATTTGGAACATTGAACAAATCAGAAGGGCAATTATGCACTATAGAAGAGAATATGCAGGAGGGTTTACAACACAAAATCAAGAGAAGCTATCACTATGATTCTCTCCACATAATATCCTAGAAAATTCCGTATATTGTTTGGCAGATTGTAACTTCCCTATATACATCATTGATTGTTGTCAATTCATCTATATATATAATAATCACATCTCTAATCATTGAACAACTCGACTCCAGCTAGGCGCTGCGCCCTGGACCCGTAGCGTCGTCGCTTAGCGAAGACCAAGTCGTAGGGTGACAAAATATCAATCCTCAAGACACCAATCTCGAGGATCACTAAGCTCCTAATAAGATACATGCACCTGTATCATGGCTCCCCCATTTAGGAACTTAAACTCCCGTTTAAGCTAAAACAAGAGGTTAGGGATCTCGAGAGCTCCCTGGTCTTTATTGAACCATCTAGCCATGCTTGGAACCTGACCAACACGCCAAATGCAAAACATAATGTTATATCCACGTTGTGTGCTAGTCACCTTGCGCTCCAACATGCAATCCTCTGTCATTGGTTCCTCTCGGTCAAATCACAAGTCATCAACTGCTGGTAAGACTACCTTGTCATCCCCATCATCATCAAGTAATGGTGGCTCAAACAACTTCAAGTACTCAACTATAATGACCGAATACATCCCCAAGTAAGGTGGTCACTCAAGCTTGTAGGTGTTGTCCCCAATCTATTGAAGAACTCAGAATGGTCCGTATGTAAGTGGTTTCAACTTCTTTTCTTCACCTTTGGACACTCCTTACTCAGCTTCAACTATACCAGGTCACCCACACAAAAGTTACAAGGAACTTGATGCTTATCATGTTTGGCATTGTATTAGAATCAATCTCATTTTATTAATTAGTTTTAAGTAGTAGTAGTATTTATTTTATTGCATGTATGAAGTAAAATAAATCTCATCTTATTAATTGATTCATTTGGTGTTCTGTAATTATTATTTTCTATTGTGTTTAAGCTAAGAATTCCCCCTTCAAGGTGGGTACGACCTTTGTTTGTTACTTGTTATACATTGATAGCCAATTATTACAGGCACAAGAAAGAAAAATCTCAATATAAAATTCATCTTTTGAATAGTGGATACACAAATATCCATTATCAATAGTATTCTAAGAGTTTTCCCGAGAAGATACCCATAAACTTCATGCAATGAATGGAAAACATGCAAGATGCAAAAGGCGGCCATATACCCTACACTTCTCAAAAATGTAAATCAATTCAATGACTAAATATATACGAAAAAAATAATTAAGTTTTTCCATGTGTAGAGATATAATGCAAGTATATGATAAAATGCATCAACACCATAATCACATCTTCAAATATGCATTGAGAGTACAATCAACTTGCACCTTAAATAACTATCCGAAGTTTTGTTTTGACTTCAATCCTCACAAGGCATACACTCACAAAGAAAATCATTCAGAAGTGGGTTTATATATTACCTCATGTATATGGGAAGAGTATGAACAAACATCCCACATACTAAATGAAAATAAAGCACAAAAAAGTATGGAATGAATTAGTCTCATAGAAGGAATACGCTAGTCATTGAGATGTCGGGTATTTCACCTTAGTGCCTTCTCACTTACTCTCCACATCCTACTTGGCTTAGGATATGGTTTTAAAATGGAAGAGGCTTTTCGGAAGTTTTCCGAAACATTAGAGGTCTTCTCGAAATTCCAAGTAACTTTATAATATCTAAACACTTGTAGAAATTCTTGGATTCTTTCTCTTTCATAACTACTTTTATTTTTCCAAGTATTTTTTCCTAAATTACTTCAAAATCTGCTTAAGCTCAAGTTTTTTTTCTATATATTTTATTTATTTATTTTTTTTAGAAGATTGGACTTTTCTTGAATTCTTTAAACTTTTTTATTTTTCTTTTGATATCGGCTTTCGTTCTAGCTTTTAGATTTCTTTGATTTTTCTCCTTTTTCTTCATGTAGTCACTTAACAAAAATCATCCCTAAGTTCTGGAAATGTAGGTAAGGAACCTAATATTTCTAAGTGAAAATACTCCATAACGAGTTAGGTAAGAATGATGGGCTAATAAAAAACCTTAATAATATGTAACGTTCAAAAGTGTTAACCTAATGGGATAATAATGTGATGGGTAGGCTAATCGTGAGGGGTTATCTATATGTCTTTGTATCATCTCTAAAAATTTGATATGATGATCTCGCCTTGATATAAACTATAAGACCTAAGTTTATATTACACCTACTTGACGTCACCTCAAGACTAGCAATAAAATATATGAGACTAAAAAATACAAGGAGGTCGAGTCTTTGACTCTAGATTTTATGTATATCGCTCAGAAATAAACGGACAAAAGATCAGAAGCTCACTAGGTTAAGTCTCCACAATTTATCAACAAGGTCTTTAAGATGAAGTTGATATGTGCACAAAAATTATACAAAAAAATGTAACATGATGCAATGCACATGATCATACACAACTAATATGTAACTAAACTTCAACACTTAAATAAATTATCCATAGCTACCAAGTATTAAAAATCAAGACATATAATTCACCATAGAAAGGGTACTTAGCCTAAAATATTTTTTTGGTTTTTGAAAACATTTTTAATGAAAAAGCTTAACTCATAAAATGCATGGATTTGGTTAAAAATCATGATTTTTGAATGAAATCCCACCCCCAAACAAATTAATGCAACATTTTTGTTGCTAAAGATTAAGAAAGACAAACCTGAATTCTTTCAAAATGGCTGGAAAGCAAATTAGTCAAACTATGCTATGCATGCAATGGTGGTCTTTTATGGCCAGATTCCACCCCGTGGGGATGATGCTCCACCCCCAAATAATTTTAAGTTATCTCCTAAATAGTGCTAAGTTTAACGTCTTCAGCCAGACATGGTCGGGCGAGGTGCTTAATCATCCACCCAACCATTCGATCCATTATTTCCAAAACTATTATCATCCACCGCATCCCATCCTAGAATTACGTGTCGAGTAGCAGAATACACTTAAACTTGCGCCAAGAATTCTTTGTCTCTCTTAGATAAACAATAGTACACACAAAAATAACCACCATCCCTCAAAGGTAAAACTCTAGGGCAACGTTCTTCCTCATAATTTGCCTGAATTTTTAACTTCGATTTGGGCTTAGGCTTAAGTCTAATGAGGAAGTTGATTTTAAGATCAAGGGGTAAGCCACAACATCTTATAGACAAGGCAAGTTCCCTGAGTGTAGCAATACAGTCATTGGGATGAATATCCAATGTAGGGAATGAGTCTTCAATAGACTTCTTGGTTTCCTCATTCAACCCTTGTTACAAGACATATCAAAGATGTTTATTTTCAATAAATTGAGGGGGGCAAAGTAAAAGAAGTCTTTCTAGGCATGCCCAAGTATGATGAAATGGCTCATCTCTTAGTTGGCTAAAGTTCGAAAGATTGAACTTAGGCAATATCTCTTGTGGAGAGGATAGAACCTATTCAAAAAGGCGGTATAATATTCTCTCCATGTGGTAATAATGTATCGTTCTAAACTAGTAAGCCGTATAAATGAGTCATCGACTAATGTATGATGTAATAGTCTCAACTTCATTTGGCCATCCGAAATACTAATGTTCATGTTACTAGTGCTAGAATGTATATCTAAAAAACTCTTCAAATGCGCGCATGGTGGGATTTTTATATTTTGTCCCTCTAAATTTGTGAAGCATGTTAAAAATATATTTGGGAATAGTGACAGGATACCCTAAAGGTTCTAACAAAACACAAGCCGGTATAGTCCCAAAAGAAGTGCTTCCTCATCGATGTTCTCCCTTTTGGGATGATGACTTGGAGAAAGAAAACTTAAGAGGAGGTAAATCCATAACGATTAAAAAAAAGTTAGAAAAATGCGTACCTCCCACTCGGTGAATCATTGGTCAAATGAGTTGGGTTCGTTTGTGTGTTTGGAACAAACTATGAAGGTGATAAAAGTTTGTGCACTCGCGTGGATGTTAGACGGAATTGAAGTTAAGTTTTTTATGCAACTACGATGGAGTACGAAGAATGGTAGGCACACAAATCTATTATTTCTTTCAGGAGAGAGATACTGCAACTCTTAATTAGGATAGGACAACTTCACAACAACCAGGAAGATGTACCTGACAGGACCGTGTTGGACTGTCAGGGTTGGTTTGCACCAGGTCGCAGGGTGGCGAGTCTGACTCGCGGGGTGGTGAGTTGACCAGCAGCCGCCGACCTCTGCTCTGCCTCATATTCTGCTTCGTGTATACTCCTAGTCTGTCTAATCCCGAATATATAGTACGGATTCCTGAAACAAAAATAAATTTTAAATTAGTCTACTTTACTACTAAACTATAATAAAAAAAAAAAAAAACAAATAAAAATAAAGGGTGAATGGGTAAGAAAGATGAGATTTTGAGTTCCCAGTAACGTTTCTCCTTCTTTGTTGAAAAGAGTGGCAACATCGCTAAATTGTTGTAATGGTATTGAGTATGGTGGAAGATCTTACGATGTTGATGTACAAATGATTTATGGATGATGTGAAGTTGTTGTTGACTCAATACTACTATAATAATAATCCTTCCAAAGATTCGAGTATAGCGGCAAGGAAGGGTATCAATCCACTCTAAACCAAAAGAAATAAAGAATACTACCAAGGAGATATCACAGTATTTTGTAAAGATTATATTTAAACTAAATAAACTAATTCTAATCTAATACTACTAGTAAAGTAGAGTAAAAGAAAGAAAAGGGAATAAGGGACATGTTCACCTCATGAATTCTCCACAATAATAATCTAGTTAAATATGCATGTTCTTAGCTACTCACCTCTCAGTTATTGTAGCTCCCTATAGCTCACCTCTTAACTATTGCTAGGATAAATAAACACTCACCTCTCAGCTATTGCATCTAACTATTTTACTTGAGATACATGAATGAAGTGGATGAAGCCCAAAGTAACATTCTACTAAGTAATCAATCATATGGTTCCACCCATGCAAAAGCGTATGTATGTCATCTTCTAAACAATCCAAGTTTATATTGAAACCTTATTATGTACCCACCTCTCAGGTATTAAGTATTAAGCATGTAGGCATCGTAGACATACAAGAACAAAAAGGATGAACTACACATATTACTTCTCTCTCCATACGACAATATGAAGATATTTTTATTACCTCTTATCATGGGTTCATGAATGGAGGCTACTTATACCCTAAGGGTTTATCCTTCCATTGGTGAAGAACAAGTCATCATCAATAAGAAGAACATACTTTTATTGCTCTTAAACCTTAAAAACTTAATTTCAACTTGCTTAAAAATAAAAGCTTCAAGAACTGAGTTCTCAAGACTTTGATTCAAAAGATACAAGATATTCAAATCCTAGTTTCCTAGAGTATTTATCATGTTCGTCCATGCAAGCATGCCTAAAGACGTCAAGTCGGTCATAGGATAAAAGTAGGTCGGTGGGAGGCCCATTATTTTCAAGTCGGCACAAGACCGAAAAGTCTGGGAGCTGACCAACTCATGGGGTTGCGAGTAGGACTCGCGGGGTGGCATGTTGACCGTTGACTTCTTGTGTTCTGCTTTCGGTCGTCTGCTCCGCATCCTTCATGGATCATGGTACTTCTGCCCTATGGGTCTTTGGTTCGGTGGAAATACTCCTCTGAGCTTTGTATAGTTGTGGCTTCAATTTTGGTTTTAAAGTCTTCGTTCTCTTTGTGAAGGAGTCTTTGAGGATGTGGACTTAGAACTTTTATTTACTTTAATTCATAATCCTTCAACTTAAGCCCAATACTTGATACTTTAAGCCTTCTTTCAAGTTATTGAGAGTTAAGGCCCGTGAAATATAATAAACCTGAAAATTAAACTAAAAGAGACATTAAATCACATAGGAGTAGGCAAAATGCTATGCGGGAGGTATTAAGGAATAAGACTTTTGTGCTCTTATCAGTCTGCCCTTACCTACGTTAAAGCCTAAGATCTGTCTAATCAAAACTTGCCACATCAGTATACCTTTAATTCCAATTTTAACCCTTATCTAATAAAACCTAATTAAGATATTTTCTCTTTTCAAAAAATAAGAAACCTATTAAAATAATTTGCAGCTGTATTCCACTTTTCAACCATACCATAATGTTGTATTCCACTTTTCCATAATAATGTGGCACATTTCACATGCACACTCACATAGTGTTTATAATAATATCTGGATGGGGATAGATTTTGATACAATAATTGAGGGTTATTTGATATTAAAAAATTTCATTTTGATTGATTTCGATACTACTGAGAGTTATTTGACAAGAAAAAATTTCATCAAAAATTTCGATAAGATTGAGGCTGACGTACTATAAATATACTGTCATCTTAGCCAAAATACTTTCATCAAAACCACAAACACTCCAATAGAGAGATGGTGGTTAGATAACCACATTCGTTTCTATTAGAAATTGCTTAGTTAAACACGTACGATATGCATATATTTAAAAAGATTTCAATGGTGAGATTGATGGAAGATCTCAACTCCATTTGTATCTGCAAATTATATTCTCTACCCAACTTCAATCAAGATGGCCAAATGGGAATGGGTGATATCGGAAAAATAGTTATCAATGGTATAAAATTTATGTTCATATTATTTAAATTTTCTTCTTTTTATTATACTTTTTATATAATTTTCTAATGGAAATTAGTAAAAAAAAAAAAAAAAAGTTTACTTAACTGCTTGCATATTTGGGTAAGAAGATTCATAAGAAAATTACGAATTAAGTTGCAATAACATGTAGATTTCAAATTAAAGTTGGAATTTTTATTCTTCAATTTTTCTCAATTAGAAATACTGCATTTGAAGAAGAGATCGCATTATCTAAGCAATGCTGGAGAATTAATTTTAATTTGACTATTATATAAAGATTTTAAAATTTTCAACCAAACATTAATTTTATGATCGTAAAAAAAAATTAAGAATTCAATAATTATTAACAAATTACAAAAATAAAAAATTAGTGTGGCCACTTTTGTGTGTAATGAACATATTAATATAAACAGTTAATGGTTTTTTTTAACAAGCAAGATTGAGGGACCCCTACTCCTTTTTGAGAGAGAGAGAGAGAGATAGAGGCCGCCACCTAATAATGCACAAATGGATAATGCTAGTGGTGTATTGATCCTTCGAGTTTAGGTGTCAAGTTGATTAGATAGAGAGCAATATTTATTTATTTTCTCTATAAGTTGACTTATTTTCTTAGAGTTTTTAGATAGAGATTAATTGTTATGATTTCAAAATATATACTTTGTTTCGAAAAGATTTAAAACATCAGGTAAAAATTGGAGTCAATGCCAACAAATTGGAGTTTTTTGTGCAGTAGGGACAAATTCTTTCAACAAAATTTCACGTGGCACTCTTGTGCGACCTAACATAACTTTTTTTTTTTTTTTTTAATTCAATTTTTTCATTAACATTTACTCTGGGTTTCTTACAAAGCCACTGATTGCTTTGGACGTAAAGTTTTTAAAAGTTTAACTTTCGATTTACAAGTGATCAAGTAGTCCTTCACACGAAATACTTATATTAGATTTTTAACTGGCTGTAATTTTTTAATTGGATTAAATTTTTTTTTATTTTTTATATAATAATCACTTATAAGCGAATTTCGTTATAATTTCTGAAGAAAATAATAGAAAATAACATTTAGATTTTAAATATGCTAAAATTTTTGCATGTTATTTTTTTGGATGTTAAGTTTTTATGCATTTAGAACAAACATATACAATCAACGTTGAAGGAAAAAGCTAATCTGGATGAAAACTTGTCTGTGATTCCTTCATGGCTAATTCAATTCATAAGCAATCCATACTTTGATCCTTGTCTAATAGACGTTGCTAGAGGTGAATATAATATGTTTTGTTTGATTCACAAAGGAGAAACTCAATGTTCTTATTGTATGAAGTTATATCACGAAAATCACCCCTTTCTTCAAGTAAGTACATCTAAAACATATGCATTTCTTTAAATTTTCTAATTCTCTCTTTAAAATTTAAAAAATGACCAACATTTGTTAATATTATTCTAGATTGATTGCAGGTCAGAAAATCTTGTTACCACGAAGTCGTAAGACAGGATTACATTACTCAATACATATATACATTGATGTATCTTACATTCATACATTCCACATTAACCATGAAAACATCTCTTGGATGCCAAATCTACCATAAAAACATGTTTGTTCCTTTCACGTTTTGTTCTTTCGGTTTACCAGAAAAATAAAATAAAAAAGGTTTTGTTCTATAGGTTGTAAGATGATGATTTTTCTTCTTCTATTTTCACATTAATTAAGTAAAGGTCGTTAATTCATTTACGATTATGATTATGTCGAGTTTATTCAATCCGAATGATAGATATTTGATTAAAATGTTGAACATTTGGCTACTGCAAGTTTGTTTTTTCTTTATTGTCCAATGTTCAAGTTTATTATAGATTTTCTATCACCATACCTCGTGATGTTCAATTTTTCATTCAAATGAAAAACATACCCATATTCCAGTAGTTAATTATATTTTGGATCGGATTTATGTTTTGACAACTCAAAGAAATTAAGTGGGGTTTTAAGGAAGTCACATTTTAATTGTTGAATGTCATGCACAACTATGAACAAGGAAATCGATTTGTTAGCGAATGGACTCGATTACCACTTTCACCACCACCAACCACACCAAATGGCGATAAAGAGTCTGAATCAAGTGATAAGAAATTAGGGTCGAATCTAGAAGACGAAGGATATTCCTAGACCATTTTTCTGAAAGTTGCAAGCTTGCAAATTGTTGGAGAACGAAGGAGTGTACATAAATGAAAACCATATTATGAAAGTATCAAGTACCATATATATTATGGTGTATCTATCTTTATATGGGCATGTTAGTAAATTTTGAGATGTTTGTTTGTGTGTCTTGTTTTTGAATGTTTTAAGTTGGGAAACAAGTATTTTGGAAAGTTGAATAAAACATAGACCTTGTTTTGTGGGATTTCGAACACAATTGTACTTAGTGTTTATTTCTAGAATAAAAAATATTAATTACTAGCTAATCTCATTAAATGAAATTTATTAGGTTGATGCATATGTAGTAGGATCCCCAAATTTACGAATCTGAAGGAAGATGTATTTATTTGACAACTTCAACTTCAGTCAATCTATGAGATAAATAGATTTAACCAGATAATTTATTTCGCAATTTCATCGAATTCCATATTTGCAATTGTATGTCTCATTTATTCGACACCAAGATCTTATTAGAATCTGCAGTAGTGTCAATCCCTTTTGTATTTGACACATTTAGATTGCTAGGCTCAAAAGTAGTTGAACTCCTCAGGACAATCCAGGTAATGGATAACAACGTGATGACTGCAGGTTCGAACGAGTATGTATTTAGGAGAATCAGGTTCGAATGTTCGTTTAGAGTAATTCTTTGAGTTTATCAATAAAATAGATTTACAATTATAAAAAAAATAATAAATAAATTCTATGTCTCATTTCTAACATGAATTAATAGACTAGCCCGACCTGGCAAATAGATTGTCTTGTAATTAATTTTAAAACAAAGTATGGCCCAAACAGACATGTACAATAACAGTAGTTGAAGCTTTGACAACCTTGAGTTGCAATCGTTGTTGATCACATAAATTTGGCAGTAGTGACGAAGTTAAAACCAACAGAAAGATCATTTATAAATATATTACATTTTACACAAAATCCCTGATTAGTTCTACGAAATTGCGTCATGTCGTCACTACGTCTCTTAATCTACTACACGAGTCAAGACCATTTTATCATCTACAAAACCAAATCATACTATCAAATTCGAGTTTGAGGTCCAACTGAGCCACAGGCTTCATTTAACTCAAAAAAAAAAGCACATCTTCCCTTTTGGAGGACAAAATAAAAAGTTAAATAATAAGCCCTCCAATCATAATTGGAATTTTATATTTTTGGTTAAGAAGTGAAATGGGCCTATGAAAAGGGTTGGTCAATTTTAGACCGATTATAGACCAACCTTTAGCAAGAGATAATTATGTTACCAACCTGAATCAGTGAGATAATTAAAACATTTTATATGTAATGGGATTCTTTTAGGGAGATCTTAGTCACACCACACAAATCTCTCATACACCACATTTGTTTAGCTTACCACCAATATTCTTAAGATTCTTTAGGCAGAGCACAAATAAAATTAAAAAAAAAATTCTCACTACACCACATTTTATTTTATTTTTTTAATAGTAAAATATATATATATATATAAATTTAAAGAATCTAAAAGATGGAAATAAATTAAAATAACAACAATATTTCTATATAAGAGAGTTTACTTTCATCTACAATTGAAATCATAATTTATAAAAAATAAAACATTCAAATCTTAGATTTTTTTACTATTGTTCTCTTCATTAAGGTCATGACGTTCCATATTTCTTTTTCATAGAAAATCTAAAATGAAGTTTTAAAAGAAGAAGAAGAGTTTAAGGAAGAAGAAGAGATGAGTTTATTTTTTTATTTAATATATTTTTAGCATAAAATAAAGGTATCTTTATTTGCTAACTTTAATTTAAAAAGTTTCCTTATTTGCTAGATTTTATTTGGCAAGTAAATATTTAAAAGAAGGAAAAAACTTATTGTAAGGTGTGGTGTGCCAAATAGAATAATAGGGATAAATTCGTAAAAACATAATTATTCAAAATTTATCCAAAAATGTGGTGCATGAGAGATTTGTGTGGTGTGACTAAGATCTTTCTTCTTTTATTTATCAAACTATGACCAAGCCATTTGCAATTTTCTGATTAACTATATGGTCAAAATTGTTATAGTCAAAAATTAAGAAAAAGATATCTACTCTCTCTAAGTTGTTCCTTCTTTTTAATTAAACCAACTTTTTTTTTTTTTTAGATTAAATCGATGTTTTCTCTAAACTGTGTTAAATATATGGAAAATTTCAATCAATTTAACCGATTGTGAGATGGGTTTTACGAATCAATGAAAATTTGATAAGATGTTCTCCAAAATACTACAGACTAGTTCTTAGGCCCATCCAATGCACGTGTTGGACTTGGTTATATTTGGGATTGGGTTCACTTTAAGTTGTTTTGGACTGGGCTTAATAATGCCCGTGATTTAGTCCAACTGGGTTTGATTATATCCGTGATGGGTGGTCCAATTTTGTGTAATTACAAATATACCCAAACTTAATCAAAATTTTATTCAATTAGGCTATCAATTTCAATCTAACCGATAGCCTAATTGAAGAGATATTTTCTTAAGGGTATTTTCTGTTTTAATAGAGTATAATAGATTTACAAGATTTTGGTTTTGAAGATTTACAATTTAAAAAAAAAATACTTCATTTTTTGGAAAAAATCGGAAATACGAGTTAAATTTCCAAAATTTTCTTCGACTTTTAGGGATATTCAAAAATTTCGACCGAAAATGGTGGGTTTTATGATTCGATCATGATCCATGATTCATACCTATCTGAATTGCCAAAAACCGGATAATTTCGTCGGATATTCGTGAGTGGAAAGAAGAAAAGTCGGAGAGAGAAGAAAAGTCGGAGAGAGAAGATTCCAAACGGGCGTTAGCCTTTATATACGTTGGGGCTTTCGCACGTCAGCGCTCATCCCTTGCTCGTTCCCTCACTCATCAGTACCAACCTTCCTCTTGTTGTCGACTTCTCTCGTCTGTCTTCATTACAGGGGTGACGGTGGGGCCTTTGCGACCGGTCATGGAGCTTAACTTTCTCACTAGTAGATAGATATTCGAACTACTGAAGTTACTAACAACCCAGTTCTTGAGTTCTATCCTAGAGTTCGCTACGGACTATCTGATGAACTACTGAAGGCGGCTAAACATTTGCTAGGCAGCTAAAAGACAACTACTGGTGCTACTATAATTGCTCAATCGGTGCAACTACTACATTTGTTTTTGTTGGATGAGAAAAGAGGCAGAGTGAGAAAAAGAAATAGAGTCGAGGGCACAGAGAAAGATAAAATGAATTATAAAAATAATGATTTGTGTACACGAGTTTTGAGGCATCTTATTCTTTGGTGTATATAGTACAGTACATGTATACCTCGAGTGAGTGAAATCTCATACCTTTTACTTATTATTTAATTTGCTTCTTTGGTTAATGAAAAACATTCACAAATTTTGAGATTCATGAACAATATCATTATTCTTTCTTATTAATCATTTGTTACGTATATCTCTACTACTTTATAAAGCGCCTCATTTTCGGGGTGGTTTGCGAAGCCTTTTGAAATCTCAACATGTGCAATATAACAATACTAAAGCGATAAATAAGTAAAGAACACACGATATTTATAACGTGGTAAAACCCAATATGGAAAACGTCCACGGTTGTCCTTGAGACAACAAATAAATCCACTAGATGAAAAGAGATGTACAAACCTATCAACTACCTCCAATCACTGCGAGTTGACACTACTGGTTATCTCTAACACCTTGACTTCACCAGATTACCTTGATGTAAGCACAAGATACTCGACTTCTTGATGAACACACAAGAAGACTCGAAGCCAAAGTATGAAATAAGCTTACACCAGAGTTCCTCGATGAACACACAAGGATACTCGACTTCTTGATGAACACACAAGAAGACTTGAAGCTAAATCACTATCAACAATAAAGCTAGGAAGATGAATTGGGGAAGAGTAGAAGATAGAATTACATGCATAAAGATCGATTGAGGAAGAAGATGATCTCTGTGGGCCAACAAACAAACTAGGGTTCTATGGAGGCTAGGTTGGAACTCTTACTTTTCCCATAACACCAACGACATATTTATAACCTAGGGTTAAGAAACAAATAAACATTGGCCAAAATAACAAAAAGGCTTGACGACATACGTACTCCCTAATGTGGTACGTACATTCCTGAACGAGAAGTAATCTGGGTACGAAGACGTACGTACCTCCAAACGTGGTACGTACGTTCCTGAACAAATTGCAAACTAACATACCTTATGAGAATGAGAATGATGACAAAGGGACGACGCTCACACATCAAGATACTTCCTAATAATTTCGTCAAGGCGAGATAACCTCGGACACTCATAACCTACTCACAAAATGATGTCAAACAACCGAATGCCGGTTTCAATCTCCCCCTTTGACATCCATTTTGGGACAAAAATCTATGACTCTAAAGTCACTTATAATACATTCTTATAAAACCCAAACCAATCACAACGGCATTTGTAAGACATGCCTACAAGAACACTCACACTCAATACTAACCAATGAGACGATCATCATCTTAAAAATCACGTTCCTAAGACACCAACACAAATTTCAAGATAATATGCAATGAATCACCATCATATGATAATCAACATGAATATGAAGTTTTGACAATTAGAGACGAGACGGAAGCAATGCAATTCATAAACCAATAAGAAAATCAACGAAAGCTTTTAGGAACTACTCCCCCATACTTCATGAATTCCAAACGTGAATACTTGCGCTCCCCCACAAGTGTAGCATACCTGAAATATGACCAAAGATACACTAACAAAGAAGAAAAATATGTTAGCATTAGAGTCATATATCTCCCCTTTTTGTCACAAATAAAGCAAGGTGACAAAGGAAAGAGATAAGAAAAACCAAACCATAACAAATAAGAGAAAAAAAAAAAAAAAAAAAAAAAAAAAAAAACAAGAGAACAATCATGTTAACAAAAAAAAAAACAACGAAAGTCATAAAATAAACACTTGTTAACACGATGTCAATACAAAGAACATGAGCTCCACCTTAATGCATTGCATATAAAAAAGATGCACCTAGAACAAACAAACCAAATAAGAATATCTGATATAAATACATAAAATTTACATTGAATAAACGAGTTAAAAATTACAAAATACAAGTAAGTGACACACGATTTTTACGTGGTTCGACAATGGTGCCTACGTTCACGGGAGAGAAGAGTATTTTCTTGTTGATATGAGATGAGTAGAGATGATAGGAGAGAACTTGAGTCCCTTTTATATGAAATAAATCCCTTTATATAGATAGGGAAAGACAATTCTAACACATGTGATATAAATCACATTGATTTGGTTACGGACAAATAATAATGTAGTATATTTGGTACTCCCTCCGTCCCAAATTATAAGTACTTTTTGGAATATTCTACTTATTAAGGGAACATCATTTATGGTTTGTCTACTAACTATACTTCCAAGTTTTCCCCTATTTAATACCAATTAATAGGTCCCATTTATTAAGCATAGTCTCTAATTATTTTTATTAAAATAATTACTCTAATTTCAAAGCAAGGGTCTGTTTGATTCGGGCGGGAAAAGAGTTTACCATGTGCAAATATTCCGGAAATAAAATTTTGATAAAATAGTTATAATGCTACATTGATCATGAAATTTTTTGGAAAATCATTTATATATGTTTGTAGTGAAAGTTCGACAAAATTGAGCTCCAATTTGTCCCAACATTTTAACTTGTCATTTTGTTTTAAATATTTACCGTTTATTTTTCATTTAATCAAAGATGGGAAATTGAAATTTCCTAGAAAATCTATTTCCCGGACTCGAATCAAACAGACCCTTAATTAATATGTGTTTAAATTTGAAAAGGGACATACATTTTGGGACAACCAAAAAATGAATAAGGTACTTATAATTTGGGACGGAGGAAATATAATTGTTGGAACTGATTGGAATCGCCACATAAGCGCCACACGAGCTCATGAGTCATCATCTTGGGCCAAGTAGGACTATGACTTGTACTGCATGTCGGGCGGGCCAAGTCGTTGGAAATATGATTGAGCTCGCTGGAGGTCATTATATTGCAAGTCGGACTAAGTCGTACGATGACGTACGTACGTCCTAACTATGATCGAGGTTCGTTAAATACACAAAATATATACATTCACTTAAATTATAGAGGTCATCTAACTATGATGGTCCTATGGAATTTTCAGAAATTTTGATTAGGTTCACAGTAAAAACTGAATCTGATCATGATGTTTCAATAAACAAACCGGCCACATGCCAATAGAAAGATATATAAGTATACTTTTTAGTACAATTTACGTTTTGCAAAATGGATGTTTCTAGTAAAAGATATGACGATTTTGCCAGAAGGTATCAAACTGAACTTTGGATTGGGCAAATTAAGATAAATATTATCCCTACTGTCTTATTTAGTGACACAATGAGATCAAATAATAAATAATATTAGAAACTAGTATGTCGATTAAAAAACCATGTAAATTAACCATTATAATTACCTGTTTGGTGCTCGATTTATATCCTAATTCTTATGGGTCCTTCAATCCTTCTTTCGAGTGTCCATTTTTTTTTTCTTGAAGTGGATCCAAGTACTTCACATTCTCTGATTGAAAAGTGTTGGCTGCTCATTCGAAGGGGTTCCAGATAACTCGTTGTCACCATCACACGTCTTTGTTTTCATTTAACACTTTTTTTCTTTAATTCCATAAAACCATCAAGAACAGTTTTGAACTTGGAGTCGGATAACATCCCTGCATCTAAAATTTGAAGTGCACAAGGATATACAACATCATAGCGTTGCACAGGGTTTTGAGCATCAATTTTTTGAGAGCAGCGGTTGTCATTGTATGTGCGCTTTGAAATCTTTTCTCCATCTTGGTAGTATGTATTGAGATGGAATCTCATCAACAAACTCATGTAAAGCATGCTTACACCAAATCCTATTATGTTGAAATAAACGACAAATGCAAGAAACTTCAATTTAACCATTATTGAAATAAACTTCATAAGTCTTTGGAGGTAGCAAATTTCCATTCTTATCCATAACACGCGTATGTGGTGATTTCTCCATCAACCCTCAATTGGGACTTTGAGCAAGAAGCCATACCATAAAGTTCACTTTGAAACTTCAAAAACATCGCTTTCGTATAAACATTTACAAGTTGGTGTAACACCCCGTGATTTTGTCCTCGCTCATCCCGGAGTGTCGAGCACTATACCCTTCGTTAATGTCAATATTGTCCCCCTTTAGTCATTATAGATATCCAGCAGTAGAGGGTTTTGGATTAGGGTCCACCCATATGACTTTCCCCAAAAGACCTTGACATTAGTTAGAGTATGGTTAAGCTCTATATACTCCTAATACTACTTTAGAAGAGAGCATGTCTTAGCAATAGTAAAGAGTGTATGTGGCAGTTCAGGGTTGGGTAGAAAATAAAAAAAATTCTGGTTTTTTTTGTTCGACTGCGGTACAGTCAATGTAATTCTGACACGCAATCTCTAAAAATCTGAATTTATATATAATAACTAAACTACTATAGATATAGATAAGATATTATAGATTTATGGGTTGGGCTTATGGGTTGGGTTCACGCACAGACCCCTCTGCGAGCATATTTACATAGTACTACTAATACAACCACTTTCTTGGCAATGTGGGACTAACAACAACTCATGGGTCTTACAGTTAGCTTTCAAAAAGGCAACTTGTCTTCAAAGGGGGAGTTGCATTGAATGAATCAAAATCTGCTTAGACTTTCTTTCTCATATTTATCCTCCAAAGCCATTTCGTATTGATCTACAAATTTCTTTAAGGATGTCTTTGCATCCACATAACCATCAAAAAATGCATTTATACTTTCATTGCGCTGAGTTGTAGACATTCCTGCGAAAAAAAACATCTTTTTAGAATACAAACCCATTTTTGTCTAAAGTTGTATAACTTGGTAAGCCATTTATTTTGTTATAGTTTGTGAATTTATACCATAGATGCCCATGCTTCTTTGAATTCATTGATTCTCAATGACTCATACACTGCATTCTTCATCGCCTATTTTATTGCTTTGTATTCTGTTATGCTACCCAACTTATACAGAATCTTTTTCATAATATCCCATAAGAATAAACGGTGTCGCGCGGCTAGAAAAACTTTGATGATAGAATTTTCCATAGCTTTACTTTGGTCAGTAATAATAACACTAGGGGGTGCTTAAACATTGCTTCCACTCAAGCTTTGAATACCCATTCAAAATGTTTCTGATGTCTCATTTGCAAGCAAACCACAACCAAGCAATATTGATTGTCCATGATGGTTCATTCCGACAAATGGGGCAAACTTCAGATCATATCGATTTGTTAAGTGTTGTGTCAAATGTCACTACATCCCCAAAATACTTGTATGCATCTCTAGACCTAGCATCAGCCCAAAATACATTCCTCAAGCATCCTTCTGGATCAAGATCAACCAAGTAAAAAAAAATTAGATTCTTTTGTTGTATGTGTGTAAAGTATTTATGCATTGCTTCTGCATCTCCTTCTTGAAGCTTTAACCTCTTGTACTTGTTAACATAGTTTCTTGCATCTTTCTGTCCGAAGGAAACATTTTCAGGCCCTCCTACATCAACTACCATGCTATGGAATGATTTGTTTACTCTAGTTCCTGCATCACAGTGTAATTCTAATAAATATTTTCTTGCTTCCAAACTCCATATGCTTATGTGATCTGAACCGATGTGATTTGGATGGGTAGCAAACATGATTATGCTCTGACTCAAAACTAATTATCTTCCATTTATTTTAATCCATCTTCACCTTCAGATGTGCATTACAACCAACTCTTGTGTTAGGCTTTTTGTGGACGACTCCTTCCTTTCCAATTTCAAATCCTTCTTTAGAGCATGAAAGCCAAACAAAGTTCTTTTCCTTTGTTTTTCTATTTAGACATGATCTCTTCACTCTTGTACAAAAACCCTTTAGCATAGCATGACGATTATAAAAGGTTTTTGCATCTTCGTAAGTTGGGGATGTCATTCAGTTTTTGGTTCTATATCCTCATCCACGTTGAGCTCGTTGTATTCATCGATATTAATAGAATCTGCAAACTCACAATCTTCGTATTCATCCTTCGACAATTACTCCTCTAATGTTGGTTGAGTATCATTTATCATCTACACATGTTTCATAAGAAGAATGTAATTGGTTGATTTAATGGCTTAAGAAAATTATAAACTAAAATTATAACTAATGGGTAACAAAGTGGAAAAAATATCTAACCATTGATAACTAGGAGCTTCATTATCCTTCTAATTGCATAAAAAAACATAAAAACGAATATAGCTGCAGCAATATGATTCAGTTGTGCGCCTGAGCAACACTTCTTATTCTAAGATTTTGTTTTTGTCATAATAGATACTAAAATCACAAATAGAAAAAGAACTACTTACATTGTGATTTGTTTCCATTCAATTTCAAAGAGCGCTAGACTAATAAAGAAAAGGATGAAATATGTGACGAATTTTTTGGTTTTTTAATTCTATTGTTATATGTTCCACAATAAGATTGAGATGAGTAGACAAAGAGTCAAAGGAAGAGAAAGACAAGTAAAGTAGGTTGTTGTAATTATTAGGATTCTTTTTTTATTTTTTTTCTTATTATTTCTCCACAATTTCTCTCTCCTAAAATCTCTTCGTGTTCTTAATATATGCAAACCGACTAAAACCTTAACCAATTTCAACAGGTATACGTGGCAAGATTTGGTTAGGAGGTAAGCCTGGAGCGTCACCTCCGTAGTAACGCTAGCATTTCTCATCCAATAACTATTCTAAAAGTAAAATAAGAAACCTAAATTTTTCTTTTAAAAACAAAAACACCTATTAAAATATTGACACAGTGGTAGGACTTGATATATATAAGAAACAACTGTTGTTGTTCCACTTTTTTGTTGTAACATAACGTTGCACGTTTCACATGCACACTCACATAATATTTATAATAAAATCTGGATGGGGATAGATTTCGATACAATTAAGAGTTATTTAATATAAAAAAATTTCTCATGGTAAATTTCGATACTATTGAGAGTTATTTGATATAAAAAAAAATCATTGTTGTAGATTTCGATACTATTGAGAGTTATTTGACACGAAAAAATTTCATTGTTATAAATTTCGATAAGATTGAGGTTGGCGTACTATAAATACATTGTTGTCTTAGCCAGAATTATTTCATCAAAACCACAAACCCTCCAACGGGGAGATGGTGATTAGATAACCGCATTCGCTTCTAATAGAAATTTCTTAGTTAAACACGTACGATATGCATATTTTTAAGAAGATGTCAATGGTGAGGTTGATGGAAGATCTAAACTCTACCGGTATATGCGAATTATATTCTCTACTCGACTTCAATCAAGATGGCCAAGTGAGAGTGGGTGGTATCGGAAAAAGAGTTATCAATGGTATGGAATTTATGTTCATGTTGTTTAAATTTTCAACTA
Organism: Aquilegia kansuensis; assembly: GCA_020826895.1. Classification (NCBI taxonomy): domain Eukaryota; kingdom Viridiplantae; phylum Streptophyta; class Magnoliopsida; order Ranunculales; family Ranunculaceae; genus Aquilegia; species Aquilegia kansuensis. Next base: position 37,574,617 of record CM037004.1, on the reverse strand, counting down.
TGTATTATATTTCTTATATAATATTTTTATGAACATTAGTAAAAATATGCTTACTTAAGTGTTTGCATATTTGGTTAACAGGATTTATAAGAAAATTACGAATTCAGTTGCAATAACATGTAGATTTCAAATAAAAGTTGGAATACATTTTAGAGTTTATTCTTCTAATTTTTATAATCAATTAGAAATACCGCATTTCAAGAGATCGCGTTACCTAAGCAATGTTAAAGAACTATAATTTAAGTTCAACTATCAAATAAAAAATTTAAAATTTTCAACCAAACATTAATTATGTATTTGTCAAAAATGATTAATTATTAATAAATTACAAAAAAGGAAAAAAAATTAAAAAGAAAAAGAATGTAATAATTATCTTCTAAATTAGTCTAGCCCACTTTTGTGTGGGACCCATCATTGTGGGAAATGAACACGTCAATATGAACAGGTATATTTTATTTTTTTACAAGCAAGGTTGAGAGAGAGAGAGAGATGGATTGGTTGTCAAGTTGGACCCGTTTAGGTTCAAGATTTGGGTCACCACCTAATAATGCACAGATGGATAATGCATATTGGTGTATTGATCCTACGAGTTCAGGTGTCAATCTGATTAGATAGAAAACAATATTTTTTTTCTCTCTAAGTTGACTTATTTTCTTTAGAGTTTTTAGATAGAGATTAATTGTTACGATTCGAAAAAATATTCTTTGTTTCTAAAAGATTTAAAATGCAGGGCGCAAATTGGAGTCAATTCCAACAAATCAGAGCTTTTTGGGCAGTAGGTATAGATTCTTTCAACACTATTTTACATGGCACTCTTCTGGGATCTAGCTTAACCTCCTTTTTATTTTTATTTAATTTTTTGTTAATATTTACTCTGGTTTTCTTACGAGCCTATCGGTTTCTTTAGAAGTAACGTTTCTAAAAGTCCAACTTGCCATTGACAAGTGATCAAGTAGTCCTTCGCACGAAATAATTATATTAGATTTTTACCTGGCTATAATTTCTTAATTGGATTCAAATTCTTTTTTTCTTTTGCTATTTATGATAATAATCATCTTATAAGTGGATTTTGTTATAATTTCTCTATACGTTAATGGTTACAAACATTGTATATACATAATTCAAATATAGTTCATGATCTAAATCAAGTAATGAAATGTTGAAGTAAACCAGAGGTATTGATCTTTGAAAGCTATAAATTATCGTCACAGACACCACTTGCATAGTGAAGTGTTGACCGTAGGGTTCCAATTTTGGCCTGTTTAATGTGATTAACATCCATGGGGAATAGAGATCCATAGTTTCAGGGGTTGACTACCAATCGCTTTGAAGTGACATTGTTTCATAATTGTCGTTACAGTATTTTGTCAAAATTGTCGGATTAGCACGTGTTGCATCTTTTTTTGAACAATAGTATAACATACATTCTTTTAAGGTCCATATTTAATTTATTAATTACCTTTTGTTGGAGATCTTAACAATTTTTTTAATTAATTTTCTATGAAATATTTTTGTCTTGTTTTGAAGATACCCTAAATTAACATTCTAAATAATCGGGCGCTAAAATTTGAATTCCTATTTTGTGACCAACTTATTCAAAGCCACTTAATATACTTTTCCCCTTGGAAACCCAACATATTCACATGATAGTCCCTTCTCTTTCTTTTTTCCTAATTTTCATTTGGTAAGTGATAAGTTTCGAAAAAATTTAGTCTTCAATACAACAAAAATAAGTGGTAAAAGAAATGTACTATTAAGTATATGAATCTACTATTGGGTGCACTGAATCAATCTATATCACTTAGCTAGTGGGACTTCTTATATATATTTGTACTTCCTTTCTCAAAGCCTCACTACTCTACTTCCTCTATTTACTTCCCAGTTTTTTTTTATTCTTGCGCGCTCACTCTACGTTCTGCAATCTCTTGGTCTCTCTCAAATTCAAGATCAACAAGGTAAGATATTTTATAGCAGAAAAATCTATATCATTTGATTTTCATCAATTTCTTTAATTTTGCTCACAATATAGTAGAGATAATAGAAAATAACATTTAGATTTTAGATATTCTAAAAAATTTGCATGCTATTGTTTTGGATGTTGAATTTTTTATAATTAACATAAAAATTGTAATTTTCAGATATTTCATCAATAATGGGGGATTTAGAGAACAAACTGATGGAATGAATATTGAAGGCAGAAGCTAATCTGAATGAAAACTTGCTTCTGATTCCTTCATGGCTAATTGAATTCATAAGCAACTCATACTTTGATCCTTGTCCAATAGACATTGCATCAACTAGAGGTGAATGTAACATGTTTTGCGTGATTTACAAAGGAGAAACTCAATGTTCTTATTGTATGAAGTTAGATCACAAAAACCACCCCTTTCTTCAAGTAAGTATATCTAAAAACGTGCATTCTTAATTATCTAATTCTCTCTTTAATATTTAAAATATGGCCCACATTTGTTTATGTTATCCTAGATTGAACCATGAAGTCCTAAGACTGAATGACAATACTCAGTACATTTATACATTGATGTATCTAACATCCATATTTACCACATTAACTATGAAAACATTATCTCCTGGATGCCAAATCTGGCATAAAAACATGATTGTTCCTTTCAAGTTTTGTTCTATCGGTTTGCCAAAAAAAAAAAAAAATTGTTTTGTTCTATAGGTTGTAAGGTGATGAGTTTTCTTCTTCTATTTTCACCTTAATTAAGTAAAACTCGTTAATTCATTTATGATTATGATTATGTCAAGTATATTCAATCCGAATGATAAATATTAGATGATAATGTTGAACAATTGGCCAATTAACTTCAAGTTTGTTTTTTCCTTATTGTCCATTGTTCAAGTCTATTATAGATTTTCAATCTCCATACCTCGTGATGTTCAATTTTTTCATTCAAATGAAAAATATACCCATATTCCAATTGTTAATTATTTTTTGGATTCTGATTTTTGACAGCTCAAAGGAATTAAGTAGGGCTTTGAGGAAGTCACATTTGAATTGCCAAATGCCATGCGCAACAATGAACAAGGAAATCGATTTGTTAGCTAATGCATTCGACTCTACTTTCACCACCACTGCTGCAAACACAACCACTATTTTGGACAGTTGAATAAAACATAGACCTTGTTTTGTGGGATTTCGAATACAATTGTAGTTGGTGTTTATTTCTACAATAAAATAATATTAATTACTAGCCAATCTCATTCAATAGAATTTATTATGTTAAAACATATGTAGTGTAACATCCCAAAATCCAACTCATATCCCAATAAGACCTGGATCGAATCTCTAGGCATTATCATCAACACCGTGGGCAATATTGATCATTTCTACGCTATTAATCGTAACAAAATCAATGGAAGTCTGGTGTTGAATCCATCCATTTATTAACCAACAATTATCACAAACTCAAAGAGAGAGAGAGAGAGAGAGAGAGAGAGTACATATATAAGATGTTATCGAGGGTGATATCTATGTATATACATATAAAAATTAATTGTCAAAAAGTTATATTCTGGACTGCACTCTCACATGAAACAGATATAATGATCATCCCTGTCATCGTCTGCTGTAACAGCAGGCTTCTAAACAACAAGCCTAACTGAAATGGGTAATGGTAAGGTGAGCATAACCACTTGCTCAGTAGAAACCCACATTCCAAAATATTATCAAGCCATGACGATAAATCACACTAACAGTTTAAATAAGAACTGTAAAGATAATAAATATAATATAAAGTATTTTCTACTATAAGTAATAAATAACATTCGGACGTTCATACAATAAATCGGGTAGTTACATCCTATTAGAGTGGTGGGAATACAACTGGAACTCAGCCCTAATTCTAGGCAAAATTTTAATTCAGTACTTACTGATGTGAACCTGCACCATTAGTTCCTAGTTATCTCGCCGGGTGATTACCGTATTGTACTCTAGAATATCAACCCTCTTTTAGGGCTCAGGTGGGCCCTTTGACCACGACGCTCCAGAGGGAGAATCACCTATCACGGTGGTCAAGTGTTTGACAACTGCAGATTACACAACATCCTGACACACATCCAAAAGTCGACTAACTCTCACCCCTCGCGTCTAAACCTCCTCAAGGTAAGATGTATCCTCACAGCACATTAAGCACCAACAACATACCAGTAAAAACATGGTAATCTAGGAAGGTAGAAAAGGAATTCTCGAAAACATCCTACAATATTCACATCTAGAAAGTGCCCATTCACCGTCTAATGGTAAACACTTCATATGTAATCCTAGAAAGAATTGCCATCTCTAGAATACGAGACAATTTCTTTTTTGTAGGAATTATACAAATCCCTTGTTAGGCTGCCTCATGATATGTGTATATCTGGGATTTATATAGTGGTTATACTTCAACTATGTGTGAAGGTTAAACTGTGAGGATATATACTCAATCAAATGCATCTATGTTTTTTTTTCTTAACGTAGCACACATCATGGAAACACAAGAAGTCTGACAGGTCTGTATGATTGTGCCTTAGTATCATCAAGTACATTGTGTCATGGTTACATGACATATTTTGGTAAACTAAAAGGGTGTTGTATTTGATATGCATGTCTTGGAAGGTGAGCTCTAATCACATTGTTTAAACAACTACTATACACTATACTTAGTAGTTTGGTACTCTATACTTAAGAGTTTGGGAAACTGATTCTTTTATAGCTGATTTGTATTTGTGCTTTTGTTATGTTAATGAACTATACAATGAATTGTGCGTTTGTTATAATTGGTTCATATTCTTTATATTGCTTAAGCAACTATACAATGATCTGCCTTTGTTATATTAATACTTGAACCAGTTTTTCATACATGTTAGTGATCAAGTCCTTTGTTATATTAATACTTGAATCACTTTCACATAGTTTGCTGACTTATTAACTTAAATTTATACACGTTCGTATAACATATAATAATCAATTTGTATTGTTCAAATTGCAGATAGAAGAAGTTTGGATGGTATTTATATTGAAGAATGGAGGGTTTTGGATGGTACCTAATGGATTGAAGACTTTTGAAAGAAGTGATTATATTGTGAAAGAAGTGATTATTATTTTTATTTTATTTTTGATTGTTATTAGTTTATGGAGTTTATGTGGATACATTGTGAACACCAACTTTAAGAAGTTTCGGGTACCTATTTTATAAATAAATTAATGCTTTGATTTAAGAAAATATTTTTTATTGTATTCTTTCATTATGAATGATTTCTGTAGTTGGAATTGTGTGTTGAGATCTGTTGGAAATATATTTTCAAATAAAATATTTTGTTATGAGTGAAAATGAATGAGAAAAGGTGCATCCATTGGATAATACCTTTTAGGAATTGGTGTGACCAGATTCAGTGTATTTTCATAATTCTTTATGAAAAAACATGTCTTTCCCCTTTAGTCTCAATAGGTGCCTATTTGTGAAAAGGTACTTTGAAACAACTTATCACATTTTTTTAAAAGGTGTATATATGTGAGAAGACACCTATGAAGAGACACTTATGTGACTATAAATAGTGTGCTAATCTGGCCAATTAGTATACAATTAATTAGACAAAGTCTTCTTCATTTCTCTACAATAATTCGAAGGGTTCTTCATATTCGTTCGCTAGTACTCTACTATTATAGTGCAGTTTAGTAGAGTGAAGAACTGTTGTATCTTGGGAGACCAATCGTCCAAAGACTGTTTGCACCAAAGCAGGGACGTAATATTGTCTTAAGGAAATTACTTCGGCAAGCCTCAGTTCATTTCCTTCTCCAAATTTTTATGCGAAAAGTGTAGTAAGTGTTTATTTATTTTTGAGTTTATTGAGTATAAATTCTTTTTAGTTTTATTCTTTAGTAGAATTAATTTTGTAATGTGTATTACAACGATATTCATGTGTTATTTTATGAGTTCACGCATATCGTTACCAACAAGATCTTCACAAGGATTGTTATTAGCAACAAGATAAAAGACAAATAAATGTTGAAAATATTTTTTATTGTATTATTTCATTATGAATTATTACTGTAGTTGGAATTGTGTGTTGAGATCTTCACAAGGATTGTTATTAGCAACAAGATAAAAGACAAATAAATGTTGAAACTAGGTGTAGGTTTGCAATAATTAGCAACGAATTTAAATGTTGTCATTGAGAAGGTACTTGCAATTTAAGATAATAGTTGCAACGCTTTAAACATCGTTGCAATTGAAGTAATTTAATTGCAATGCAAGTAATCATCGCGAATACGGGTAAAAATGTCGGTTGCATAGAATTGCCACGCCTTATAAATGTTGTTATTATTGGTATATTTACAACGTTTATAATCTCGTTGCAGATAAATTCAATCAATGGCAACGCTGGAATGTGTTGCTAATACAAGTCTAAAATTTTGATTTATAGGAATCGCCCAATAAATGTTGCCATTATTGGTATATTTGCAACGTTAAAATTGTCGTTGCAATAAATTCATTCAATCGTAACGTTGAAAAGCATTGCTAATATAGGTGTTAATATCTGTTGTACGAGACTTGCAACATCCAATAAACGTTGCTACTATTGGTATGGCTGCAACGGATATCCTTGAATCTATATTTGCAAAGATAATATTTGTAACGTACATAACGTTGCAATAAATGTTTTTAATTTTCAAAATTATTTTTTTTCAACTAAAAAAATTATTTGTTTAAAAACAATGGTTGCAATGAATAAAGAGCAATCGCACGTTTTATTTCCTTGCAACTAAAACATGTAGTAGCAACTTTCGAAAAATGTTTCCATTGAGTATCAGTGACGCAATATATTGCAACGGCTTTGCAACACTTGTTTTTCGTTGCAAAAAGCGTAATTACAACGTTTTCAGAAGAATGTGCAATGGCATGTGTGGCGAGTCCCTGAATTCACCAACTATCAAACCAGTCCCCTATTCACGACTAGCCTAACCATGGTCCAAATGTTCTATATTGGCCTTAAAACGCCCCGACTAAGCCTTATCGATCTTGACGTTTTAGATTCTAAAACAAGTGGGTTTCATCCGTTACTACTGATACGTTATAAGTTTCGAAATATGGTCCGAATCTCTCTACCGCAAATAGTAATGTTAAGGCATACTTTTCTACTCTGGTATATCTTGTTTCTGGGGCTCACATCTTTTTATTGAGGAAATAAACTTGCATCTCGTTTGAACTTAATTTCTCGTTGTGTTAGCACTGCACTAATAGCTATCTCTAATACTGCTAGGTAAATGTAAATTAACTCTCTAGGTCTTGGCTTTGACAATATTTGTGGTTTGTTGAGATACCCCTTCAAGGTGATAAAAACCTTTTCACATTCATTATTCCACTGAAAAGACAAATTCTTCCTTAAGAGATGGAAGATTGGTTTACATTTGTCAGTAGATCCTGAAACGAATCCTCCCAACACTGTTATTCTTCCTACAAGAACTTGCACCTCCTTCTAGGTTTGTTGTAAAAGCATGTCCGTCAAGGCTCTGGTTTGATCATGATTCACCTCGATTCCTCTCTTCGTTACAATGTACCTAAGGAACTTGCCTGAAATAACAACAAAAGTACACTTAGCTTTTATGGATTGAGCTTCATGCTGTACCGGCGGAGTTTTTGGCCTAGATCCGCAAAGTAATCAGATGGCTCGACGGATTTGACCAACATATCATCAATATAAACTTCCACTATGTTTCTTAGTTGATATTCAAACATCAGTTCCACCAATCTCTAGTAACTAGCTCCTACATTTTTTAATCCAAACGACATTTTGATATAACATAACGTTTTCTTACCAGCGTAGAAGGCGGTATTTGCTTGCTTTGGCTCGTAAAGAGGAATCTGATTAGCATGAGTAGCCATCCATGAATGAAAGTAATCCATACCCTGCAGTCTTGTCCACCAGATGCCTACCCCTGGGTATGATGTATTTATCCTTTGGGCCTGCTTAATTCAAGTTTGTGAAATCAATGCAAACTCTCACCTTTCTGTTTGTCTTTGGTACCACTAGTATATTGGACACCCATTCAAGGTACTGAACCTCCTTGACAATTCCTGCCATCTCCATCTTTTCAATTTCTTCGTTCATTGCTTCCGCCAGGGCTAGTTTTATTGTTCTCACCTTCTGAGCACCTAGTCTGAAACTAGTATCTACATTCAGTTTATGATAGACAACGCATGGATCTATTCATGTCATTTTTATACATGGACCAAAAAAATACATCTATATTATCTTTCAAAAGTTATAAAAGATCAGATCTCACCTTGTGCTCCATATTGACACTTACATACATGATTTGTTGACCTATTACATTTGACAGGCTGTCGGATTCTATTTGTTCAACGGTTATTGGAGTATCTTCTTCTAGCAACCCGTCAACCTCTTTTTTTAGCTGTTATGCAGAGGTGGAGGCCATGCCGCCACCTGGTGGGCTATGTCGCATGGTCTTCACAATTGCTAGTTTCAAATTTTTTTCCATTGCTTGGTTATTCCTGATCTCGTACTGGCCGTCATCATTTGGGAATATAATCTTTTGATAGTAGCTCGACAGAATGGCTTTCATCATGTGAATCCATTCTCTCTCCAGTATGGTGTTATACTCCGTTTGTGCTTCTATGACCGCCAATCTTAACAAAACTATTTTGGTATGTGATGTTATCGGCAAAGTGATCTCCCCTAGCGGTTATTACTCACTAAGGAATTAATCTCTTCATATCTTCATTTGATCCAGGCCCCTCGTGAATAATACATCAATATCACTTCCACAATCAACTAATATCTTTGTCACATTCCAATTTCCAATAAGGATTGAGATCACGAATGGGTCATTGTGTCTTTGCACTATCCCTTTCAAATCCTCCTCTGAAAATCCGATGGGGGGCTAAATCTGATAGACTGGTTTTCCATTTCTCATTACTAGAACCGCCCACTATGGTGTTGGTTCCTCTTTGATTTGCATCACTTTTCGTACCTTCGTTTTTACTTGGTTGCTAGACTCTTTTACACCCTCCAATATCATGTTCACTGTTCCACACACCTGTGTTTGTGGCTTAGTGGCTTCTTTGTCTTGCTCCATAATGAACTCTTTCAAGTGGCCCTCATCAACCCATTTCCATAAGAATTATTTAAACTCCTAACAATCGTCAGTAGGATAATTATAAGTTTGATGAAACTCATAGAATGGTTTCTTTGTCTTGCCCCAGTGATCGAAAGAACTCTGGAGTTAAGCGTGATCAGGCGGGAGTAGTCTCAGGATGGGTGACCTCCTGGAAAACAGGCTGCTGCCCATAAAACCCAACACTGTTGGACGACCGCAGTGGCTAAGTGGGGACAATATCGTGGTGATATAGGTCGTGTCATTACAAATGGTATCAGAGCCGATGATGGTTCTCCTGTCGAGGGTGGGAGAGTATGATGGAAAGGCGCCTAGCCCGGTAAAGGGGTGACGGTTGCGCCGGGTACTTGTCTCGCGACGGGCAAGAAACATCGAAGATCTGGGGCTGTATATTCTAGAGCCGAGGACAGCTCTCCTCTAAGGTAGTGGGATTGTAACACCCTGGGTCGACAGGTGGTTTGTCAAGGGGGTGGGTCCTATGACACATGATAGGGGATGTCCTAACATTGGAATATAGGTATAGATCCATCAAATATTATCACTGAAGCCTTTCGGGTTCACTTTTCCCCGGAGTTCGAAAAAACTCCTGAGTTAAGTGTGCTCTGGTGGGTGTAGTCTCAGGATGGGTGACCTCCTGGGAAGCAGGTTGCTGCCATAAAATCTCACACTGTCGGACAACCGTAATGGCTAAGTGGGGACAATATCGATAGTGATATACGACGGGTCGTTACAAATGGTATCAAAGTCGACGACGGTTCTCCTGTCGAGGGTGAGAGAGTATGCTGGAAAGGCTCCTAGCCTGGTAAATGGGTAATGGTTGCGTCGGGTACTCATCTCGCGAGGGGCAGGGAACCTCGGAGATCTGGTGTTATATATTTCAGAGCCGATGACGGCTCTCCTCCAAGGTGATGGGATTGTACACCCTGGGTCGGCAGGTGGAGTTAAGCTTGCTCGGGTGGGAGTAGTCTCAGGATGGGTGATCTCCTTAGAAGCAGGTTGTTGCCCATAAAAAGACCACACTATCAGACGTCTGTAGTGGCTAAGTGGGGACAATATCACTAGTGATATAGGTCGGGTCGTTACAATAATATTTCATGAATGTCTCATCATATTGAGCGTCTTCCCACACCGCTATCTTATGCTTGAAATGATTTAGATGCTGAACTGGATCAGTAGTCCCATCATACTCGGAAAACCTTGATAGTAGCACAAATCTTGGGTCGCCTCCAGACTCTTCCCTTTGTACTGAGTCTTCATGTCTTCTTGAACCTTGCAAATCATGTTGAAGAGCTGAGAATATTTTGTGGCTGTTGGAATCTCCTCTTCCTTCTCGTTGAGGTTCCCTTAGATTTGTATCACGGATTCTGACTTGAGACTTACATGATTCTTCCGCTTCTTTGTTTCTCGGCTGTGGATTCAACCCTGGAACTCTATTCACCCCTTGTGTTTCCCTTCTTGTTGGCAAGTTTGCCCTTCTTTCATCTTTATTCCTCAACACACCATTCTCTCCTAACAAACTATTGTTAACCTTTCTAGCTCAACTCTCTTATTAAGTTCTCCCTAAGTTTCTCATTCTCTTCTCTTAGCTTTCTTGACTCTTCATCTGCTTCTTGCACCCTAGCTTGCAGATCCGTATGCTGATCTCTTCCACTTGCTGGATATGTTGAAGATCTTTTTTGTGTTACCATCTTCACTTCTAAACCCTTCAACCTTCCACTCCCTTCAAACCCTAGATCTGGGATTTCCTTTTTCAACTTCAGGCAACCCTTCTTCTAATGCCAATGTAAGCTCCTCTTAGAGATTACGGTAGATAGAAGAAATGATCTTCCCCTTAAACTCCCAGCTCCTTACCTGCAAAATACCACCAGTTTTGTACTGGTGAAAGACACTTTAAGCCTAAGTTAACAAAGAAAGTGGAATCGAGAAGAGAGAAAGTTGAATGAATGAATAGTTACCATTGTGGGAAACTAGTTGCAAAAGACAATGTTCAAACTCGTTTGAAGACTTGGACTAAGAACTGCAATATTGTCACCGAGCTTAGAGAACAATCAAGATTTGGGTGGGATGATAATCGGAAGAAGATAGATGTGGAAAACAATATTTGGGAGAATTATCTCAAGGTAAATGTTTTAAGTACTTATTCTGTTTTTTACTACATATATTTTTCTTAGTCTTTATCTTTGAACTTTCCTTGGCAGTCACATCTAGAAGCTAAAGGATATAGGTATAAAGTTCTCACAAACTATATGGATATGAGGAATTAGCTGTTATAGTTGGAAATGCTCATACCAAAGGTGACGGTGAATACTGGAAGTGAACTTGAGAAATCTGGAGAGGAAGGTGGTAATGACGATGGGTTGGAAGACATTACCAAGGACAATGATGGACTAGATAATAATTCCTCACAACAAAAAGGAGTTAGACCAGTAACACTTACACTTGCAAAACAATCCACTAAAAGAAAAATTCGTACGGGTGATGTTGTTACCTCAGTTGTGACTATGATGGCAGACACATTGAAGTCCATGGTTGAAACAAACTCACGTGCACGTCTTCCTACTGTTGATGTGGGAAACTTATGTGAAGAAGTATCAAAGATACCAGATATTGATCAATCTCTTACACTTAAAGAGGTTGATATGCTAGCACCTTATATATAAGACTAATTAAAGAACATGTCTTTCATGGCTTCCCATTGAATTCAAGAAAGAGTGGTTGACGATGTAGCTTAATCACTCCAATTAAAAGGTTTTTTATTTTATTTTATTTTGGTTAATGTTATGGAATAAATTGGATTGAGATTTTAATTATTATGGAAAAAATAAATTGGGGGATTTAGAGATACCCCCCAAAATAATAGGAACTCTTTGAGATACCCCCCAGATTTAAAAATCATTAGAGATACCCCCCAGATTTTCATTTTAAGCCGGTCAACCAAGCCATTGACCAATATAACTTTTATATTGACAAAAATACCCTTCTCAATTGAAGTTATATCCTAGTCATCCAACCCAATTACCATGTATGCCATATCATGTAAACTTAGATCTAATCCTAACTATTCAATAAGATAAAACCCTCAAATCTAATCCTATGGTTAGAAACCAATTTTTTTTTCTCCAACTCTTCTTCCTTCTTCTCAACCACCAATTCCTCCACCACCACTATTAAAACCACCAATTCCTCCACCAAACTACTAAATCTTCTCTCTCCTCTTCTACTCATAAATCACCCCATACAACCACAACCACCACCACCACCACCACCACAACCACCAATTCCTCCACCACCACTATTAAAACCACCAATTCCTCCACCAAACTACTAGATTTTCTCTCTCCTCTTCTACTAATAAATCACCCCATACAACCACAACCACCAATTCCTCCACCACCACCACTAATAAACTACCAATTTCTCCACCCCCACTACTAAATATTCTCTCTAATCTTTTTCTCACACAAAAAAATCTTCTCTCTCTTATTCTCATAAATCACCCCACAACCACCAATACCTCCACCACCACTACTAAATCTTCTTTCTCCTTTTTTTTCTCACACAAACAATTTTTTTCTCTTCTTTTGTACTCGTAATCACCCAACACAACTACAAAAACCACCAATTTCTCCACCACCACTACTAAGTCCACTAATTTCTCCACCACCACTATTAAAGTTCTTGGATTAATGGGGTATGGGTGTGGTTAGGATCAATGGGTTTAAATTACATGAGATGGACGGTTATGATTTAATGGGGTATGGGTGTTGGATGTGAGTAAAATTTGTTTATGTTAAAGGTTTTGCTGACATGGCATACAAGTAGATGACTAGGATTAAGGTTCAAATAAAAGAAGGGTATTTTTGTCTAAAGAACATAAAGATGGGTCAAACATAGGTCAATGGCTCGGTTGACCGGCTTGAAATGAAAATCTGGGGGGTATCTCTAATGATTTTTAAATCTGGGGGGTATCTCAAAGAGTTCCTATTATTTTGGGGGGTATCTCTAAATCCCCCAAATAAATTTGGTGATATGCACTTGGAATAAGTTTGTTGACTTATTATTATTATTAATCAAAGTTTAATGCTTTAATACTGGTATACTTTTTATGAATATTAATCACATGAGCATCAATATATCTAGTGGCCAAGAAATTGTAATTCCATATAGCATCCAAACATGCAAAATTGAAATTCTATGGAATTGAAATTGAATTCTATGGTTGAATCAACCATGGTGAATTTCAACATTAAGAATTATGATTCTTCATAAGTCATAATCATAAGTTATGGAATCATGATTTCAATTCCAATTCCGTGGAAAGTTTCCAAGCAGACCCTTGGGTTTTTGGAATTCCTCTTATATAGTATTTCTCACCGTTATATGTGATCCCTTGGATCATCATCTTGATCCTACGATTCCTTTTCTGTCAACACGGCTTAGTCTCCTCCTTGCATTCAATACATAATGTTTAACCGCTAACCTCACATGCCCAATCCGTGATGCTTTAGAATGTTCCCACCGTCTATCTTGTGTTTCTTACTCACTTTTTCTTATTACTCCGCAGTCTTTTAGCTTCGCCACCTCAGGCACATGTTATAGTACTTACATGGGGTCGACTAAGGATCGTAACAAATACCATTTAGTCAATTTGGAATCACGTTTGTTTGCCTAGAGAAAATTATAGACAATGAATAATGCGTTGCTCTCATCTTGGATATGGAAATTTGGTACCGAGGAGAATTCTTTATGGTAATCTATCATCCTGGCAAAATACGAAACAACTGAGGGTGGCTGGTGGGCTAAACAGGTTAGATGGCCATATGGGTGTGGTCTACGGTGATCCATCTGGCCAAGATTTAAAGAAGGTTTGATGTGCAGACTAATGGGACTCGTATAAAATTCTGGAAAGAATTATGGATTGGTAATTTACCTTTGCAACAGTGTCTCCCTAAGCTTTATAGTATGAGCAATAAGAAGTTGGGTCGGATTGCAGAATTGGTTACTGTGAATGAGAATGGTTTATTATGGAATAATCTTCATTTTCGCAGGAATCTTTTTGAATGGGAGAAAACTGAGCTTGATATATAGTCTGATGATTGTCCATTTGAGGCCCAAATTATTCAAACAAACAAGTGTGTAGTCTGCAGTTCGTGCGACCGCTGCTATTAACAGCCGGGTTTTTTGCTATTCACCACCTAGTTTTGTTCGCCACCATATAATTTTCTAATAGCAGCCAAGAAAATCTGAAATACTTCCAGTAATTAATCGCCCATTGTTTGTTGAATATATTTCTACGCATCGATGGACATCAGGCGCTTAAATAGGAGAAAAGTTTCATCGCTATCTTTTTTATCGAATCCACACTGGAAAATCTCTACCATATTGGCGACTCTTGTTTAATCAAATCAATCGATAGTTATCAACTTTTGTTGAATTAGAATTTATCGATTCGTAGCCACATAGTCGATATCCAATGATCGATTTGTTGCCATATAGTCGATATTGAGTGGTCGATTCATTACCAAATCGTCGTTCGGTTTATAATTAGGTGATTTATAGAACATGTTAGGACTTCAATGGAAAAGCAAAGTAAATTATCAGGAATAGAACTTCAATGACAAAACAAAGTAAATATATCACCAGGAGAAGAAGATTTATTACAAACGCTTGAGATTTCACAAGCAAAGAAAATTGGCTTAAGTTTTTTCTGGTATAAAGGGTACTGATGATTAATTCCTTTGAATGGTATGTTGAATGGCCAAAGCTTCAAGACCCACTTCAAAGAATATGAATGGAAAAAAATCATAGTAGATGATTAATTCTTATTTCAAAGAAAAGAAATCAATACAAATTCTTATTCAAGGTTGTGGGAAGGTGAATGAAATAAGTCTTTTTGGGGATCTTATATACACCTATTTTTATGAATTGAGAAATGATATTACACCCAATTTTACTTCACAAATTCTTTAATCCATTTAATGAGAGAAAATTGAAGAAGAAGACTGATTTGTAGAAGAAGACTAAGAAATCAAGGTTGGGAATAGATTTTGTAAGGTTGTGAATAGTGTTTTACTATGACAAAAAAAATCTATTTTTACGGTGGTGAACAGCAAAAAGCCCAACTGCTAATAGCAGCAGTCGTTCGTGCGGTTGAAAACGGGTCGGATTCGGATCGGATGTATAATAAGCCATTCCGAATCTGAATCTGATATTTACCCGAAAACCCTACTAAATTCGATAATTTTTTATATAAAATATTAAAAAGACCAATTAAAATCGAAACCCGGATATGAATAAGTCTCTTATTATAAATCCCTGCTTATTATAAATCCGTATCCGAATTTTTTATATAAAATATTAAAAAGACCAGTTAAAATCTAAATCCGAATTTTAATTTGGTTGTATTTTTGTATAAAATCCAACATATTCGAATTCGGATTCGGGATAAATCCATACTTGAGTGGTGAGTGTTGACTGTTGAGTGTAAAGGTAATTACTACTAGTCAGCCTAGTCTACTACTTTCCCCGGGAAAAACTGTTTGCTTTTCATCATCATCATTCATGCCGACATAGAGAGAAAGAAACCAATGGTTTTAAGATTGCTGTTAGTGTTAGAAGATAAACTAGAAAGAGAAACTCCCAGAAGCCAGACAAGTTTCTAGAACAATCTAGAAGAAGGTCATGCTGCTGCTGATCCAATCATGTCCTTCTCTTTCTTCATCTTCTTCCCCAATCAAGTAAGTAGTAATTAACTATTTTCTATACCCATTTTATGACACTTGGTCATGTTGGGTTTTCTTGATTTTGTATAATTTGCATCAAATCCCCTGCAATTTGCTTTTGATGTATTATTGATTCATATACATATTTTATAATGCATATACACATTTCAAAATGTTGGATGATTTTGCACTGCTACAATTGGCATACAAGCAATTTTTTGAAGGTTTTATGGATCCAAATGGATAAAGTCAATGCCACTACCGATTCGTGCAATGTCTTTCGACTAAGATATGGAATCTATGTCACTGTGTGTAGTAGCAAGCAAAACCAGAAAGTAATTATGATAAAATTGCATACTATTGGTACTGTACAGCCGTCTGTATTATCCAATCCCCTGCGAGCTAGGTTCACCTTCGTCATCGACTCATCGTGAGAGTTCTTCCCAGTAGGCAGTAGCAGGGCTGTAGGTTGAGCCGTGAGCATCCCTCTGTTGTATTTTCTTGAAACTTTTTCCTATGTTCATTATTCCTAAAGAAGGTGGACGAGTGAGATTATGTGCTTTTGAATTCCTTGAAATCATTTTGTGTGGTGAAGTGTTTCGTTCTCTAATATTATTACTCTTTGGGTATTTATGTGTGTATTTTCTTACATGAGTACAGACGGAAACCAAGAAAAAAAACAGTCAAGTGCTCTCTGCAGCATCCTGCATCAAACAGTAAAAGTGTTTTTAGACATATCGTGACCGGTGTTGCTGTATCCCTTATATTTATTCCTCAAACAAATCAGGTAAGGTGATTTCCGCATATCTTTGGTCTGTATGTTTCGTTGGCATGGTCTTGATAGGTTTCAGATTACAATGTTTAGAGTCGTTAATGGCAAAACTGCACGACAGTATTGTATAAGTACATGACGAGTACAAGACATGCACTTTCTGAATTTTAAATATAAAATTCTTCTGCAGGAAAAGTAGGCGGAAGTCTATTTAAAACAAATATGAATTTGTGCAGGCTGAGGGATAACAGCTACAGGTGCTTAAAAATAACAAAATTTTATAGGCAAGAAGGCTGAGCCCGTTATATGTTATAAATTACTTAAAGAAATTTTTGCCTTTTACCTTAGAAAACAGCTAAAGAGTATACCTTAAGGTTCAAGTCTTATTTATCCATAGTGGTTTTGTTTCTATGTGAATTGAAACACCTTTTTGTTAAGTGTCGCTTTTCTTTACAGCCTCCCGAGTCCCAGGGCTTAACTAGTGGACAACTGAACACCTTGTAGATTTTCAAGACTTCCACAATATTACATTAAGAACTCAAAATTTTTCATTATGTGTCAGATTCCAATCCATCGGAAGTTATTCTATTGTCTGTAAGCTACATTTATAGACACAAGAAAAGATAGGTGTTTGGAATTGGCCTTTTTGCACGTATTCGAAGTTTTCCCTCCAGGAATTATGAAACCCTGATAGGACAGTAACTCCAATTAGAAGCATATTATAGTTCTTCTTTAATCTACTTATAAGAATGTTTGTGCTCCTCCTGTCTAGGTCAATGCGGAAGAGCTCTCTCACTACTCAAACATGTGTCAGCTTGCAGCTGTCACAAATAGCAATGTACCACTTAAACTTGATGATGGATCTGATGAAAAAAATGGAAAGCTAATGATGATGAGAGGGATGTCAGCTAAGAATTTTGATCCAGTTAGATATTCTGGAAGATGGTTTGAAGTAGCTTCACTCAAGGGTGGATTTGCTGGCCAAGGACAAGGAGATTGTCACTGTACACAGGTAAGTGCTGGAGAGCGCATACATATGGTTTAAATATTCTTTTATCAATCACAAGAACTTTTTGTCTGAGAAAAAAAAAAGGAGAGTAAGGATTAGTCTCTTTTTGTCTAGGCAGTCGAGGTTTATCTACAAACAGGACCAAAGTCGAAACAGTAGGAAGGCAAATTATATTCAAGTTTCAACCTGTGTGAGAGATTCACTTTGATGTCATTAGTAATAACTTTCAAGTAGTCCCACCAAATTGAAAACATCATATTGGTTTAGGTACTCCGAAAAATGATTGCAATTTCGAGCTGAACATCTGGTATCTACTAAACGTTTCTTGGACTCTAAATCTACATAGTTTTTCTTTAAAGTTAGATAACCAGTATCAATGGACAAGTCATATCATGTAGAGTTTTTATTTCTAAAAAAGGAGTATTAAGTCACAAAATAAATATAGGATGTCATTGGAGCAGAACTCATGGTAGGAAATATTGAGGAGGAGTTTCTCACAGTCATATGTGCTTCGTGAATAAAATTAAGACCTCTGGGGTGTTTCTCAGAGTCTGGTACGAATGTAGATTTTGTGGAAGTTTTGCTCTAGATTTTGTGGAGTGATAAATGTCTGACATGAGTACACTCTCGGTAAAGTCCATACAAAATGAATAATGACCTATTCTTAGGGCATCCAGCAACTCATCAATTTATTGATTCAGTGACATGGTTTGTATTATTATATAGGATTTGGTATTAATTGATATCCCGTATTGCAGGGCGTATATACATATGATCCTGATGGCCCCTCAATCCAAGTGGATACATTTTGTGTTCATGGTGATCCTGATGGATATATAACTGGTATACGAGGAAAGGTTCAATGCCTTTCTGAAGAAGATAAGGGGATGAAAGAAACTGATCTAGAAAAGCAAGAGATGATTAGAGAGAAGTGTTATCTTAAGTTTCCGACATTGCCATTCATTCCTAAGGAGCCTTATGATGTGATAGCTACTGATTATGATAATTTTGCTCTTGTTTCAGGAGCAAAGGATAAAAGTTTTGTTCAGGTAATGATGCCTTTAGATCCAAAAACATGATGTATCAAATTTGTAGCATTGCTAAAGCTGGTGTAGAGTTATTCCATGTTTCACCCTGCACACACAAATATCCTTTTTTTTTCTGTCAGACATAACAAAACTATCTAACCATCAGAAGGCATGCAGCAGATGAGATTCCACACCGCTAAAAGGTGTTGTTTGGGATTATTACCAAAGCATTTTTTTTTTTTTACTTCATTGAGTTCATTCCCATAATACCAACTTTGAAGAATGGAATAGCATTAAGTAGGACTGGTTGTTAAATTATTCAGTTTATGCTCCAACTCAAATTATTCAGTAGGACTGGTTGTTATGTCTGTTAACTTTGCAATTTATTTTGTGGTTTCAGATATACTCGAGAAACCCAGTCCCAGGAACTGAATTCATCGAGAAATACAAATCCTACTTGGAGAACTTTGGCTATGACTCAAGTAAGATAAAGGATACTCCTCAAGACTGTGAGGTGATGTCAGACAGCAGATTAGCTGCAATGATGTCCATGTCTGGAATGGAGCAAGCACTAACAAACCAATTTCCCACTCTTGAACTGAACTCTGCAGTTCAATTTAACCCCTTTACAAGTGTGTTTGATACACTGAAGAAGCTTGTTCAGCTCTATTTCAAGTAGTCTTTTCAAGATTCCTTGGGTTTTTGTAATTTTACACTGTGAAGGTGATTTTATTCTCAAAGCTTGTAAATTTGATGTTGTTCGCTGTGAAGTGAGTGAAAAAAGATGTTTATTAAGAATGAACACATCCTGAACCAAAATTTCTATGAACCAATAGCCCTCGACAGACACTGAACCAACCTTCTATACAACAAATAATCTACTCAGCAAACGTGCAACATAGAGACAGCAAACACCTTATAGTAGGGATAAAGATAAAACTTTATATACACATTCATCAAGCATTATATGAAACAAAAACTGGCAAAGTAGGGTTCATACTCATGATAGCAGGGATGTGCCTCTTGCATCACTCCCTTCTTGAGAAAGCTCGACCATATGTAACAGTCAGCATTCCCTCATTGGCGAGTACAGGACAATCTTCACGTGTGTTGAGGTGCATCATCACTACCAACAAGCAAAACAGGGGCTTCCTCCCACCAATAAAACAAAAATTGTACTACAGTAAAACTTTAAAACAATTGGTTTGCACTTTGCAGAATACAAGCAGTACGAGGAACTAGTATAGCGGATCAGGAGGCAAGCTGCTGCGGCAGTCATTCTAAATTCAAAGCATGCATGTACGCACTAATTAACAACTTCCTGGATAGTCATAATATGAACTCCTTGAATCAGGAACCTCAAACGGACAAACCATTCCAATACATCTCCGACCTTGAGCTGATTGATGTAAGACCTGCACATGTAGGCACATAGCCAGGGGGTGAAAACTGTACTCTTGGATTGTAGAATTACGCAATCGCAAATGGTGTAAGCACACAAAAGTATAACGCATTTATTCACATGGTACACTCTCTGAAATTAATTCTTGCCTGATTGTCTCACATGTACACACCTCCCAATACTCTTGCTCGTCACACCCCATATATAGTGCAGTTGCAAGCTTGACTTTCTTAATTTGCATCTTCAAGGTTTAAGTGAATTGAATATTTACAGTACTGGAGATGAAAAACAACAAGAATGTGAAAGAGATGAATTCATGTGTGTGTGGGTGTATCTGAGAGAGAGCTTAAGCATTTTTGAAAATGTTCGGAACATATTTGCCACAAATTTAAGCAAGTTGGAACTCTAAGGGACATCAGAAACTGTGATATGTAAGTAAGTAGCAGTGAAAGTGCGATAAGGCCGACTACTGTAAAGTAACTACAAAGTTTTCTTTAAGCACTCTGCACTAAGGTATTGGATTGCAGATCGCTATATCATCAGCATTACTACTCTGCTCTTAGGTATTGGATTGCAGATCACTATCTGAAGGATCGACGTAATAAAAGAGCTGTAAAAGCAATGAGACAGGGACCCATCTCTGACAAATCCTCAACCATCAAGATCCAAACGAATAATAACCCATTTTACAGAAGTCGAAAGAAAACCTATTCCCTCAACTCCTCCCCCAGTATATGCAATTAAACTGGCTTTCTAGCCAAGAATCCCAGGAATAACTACTGAATGTTCTCCCCTTGTGGATAAACAAACACCTTATTTCTAGAACTATACTCTTCAAGTTGTTTATGTAGGATCGAAACAAAATAAAGTTCTAGACTTCAATATTGTTTTTCAGTTCTAGACTTTAATCTTCTCTTTACCCTCAAATGGATACAAGTCTTCACCAATGATTGGATATCGCACAATTCTTGGCCTGGTGACTTCCATAAAGCCATTCATCCAATAACTCTCAATCTCAATCATTCAGACTTGACATCAAGGATTCTGCTCCAATGACTCTCCAAAAATAAAGTAGACTATTCAATAACTCTCTTTCTTTCTCTCACGGTTCTAGACTCTATTCTTCTCCGTAAAAACATTAATAAGTTTCTTACAACAATCACATTGGGTCTCTTCATGAAACGAAAAAGAAAGAAGAGAGAATCTCACCAAAACCTTAATCAAAATGAAATATGTCAGATCATCCAACTACCATAGTTTCGATATAAAAGGGGATAGTCTCCTCTTACCCTGCTCACTGTCGAAAATGATATATAATGAATTGATGAGGGTTTAACGTCGAACTACGGAAGATTGATTGGGACATCCTAGGCCAGCTGTGTTTCAAGGTCATTGGAGCAGAATCCTTGATGCCAAGTCTTAGCAAAAACCAACTGACACTATAAAAGCAATGACCATAACAAACATGCTTAAATAAATAAACTATCAAGTCCATGAAATTAAGATTATACCAGCTTAAGCATGAACCGAAAAATGCTCCTAGACTAGGATCAGCATCATGCATGTAAAGCAACCTCTCCAAAATCAAGATAAATTTGAGAATGGCCTATCAAAATCACAATGATACAAACTATTAGAATTTTAAAAGATAAATGCATAAAGCACAACAATACAAATAATTTGAATGTCTATTGGTACTTCCCGTCCGCCTTATGAAATTTTGGCGCCAAGTTTAAGATGCCAACAAGTTAAGAGTTAGGACAAACAAATATTAAAAGTTGTGAGCCAATTGTTGTGATCCTCACCTGACTACCTAGGTTAGTTTGAGTGTTACTGAATGGGAATGAATCAATTAAAAGTTGTCAGACAAATCAGATTGCAATCAACAGAAACGGACTGATAAAAAACAATAGAAAAAATGGGAATTTGGGTAGAAGCATAAAACAGTATACCTGAGTTCCAAAATTAAACTTCAATTCATCAAACTTCAATTACAAAAGTAGGCCTTTGTTTATAGTGTGTAATTCCTTGCTAGGCAAGGTAAATAATTAGGACACATAATTAAACTCAAATTAAAAAATTCCTAGAAAAATAAATACAACAGAAACAATAAAAATAAATAACATTCATCAAAAAGCCGACAAGTATAAGAAAAAAAGGTCAAAAGAAACCTACAAGACAAACTCCTCAGTTTCCGAAGATGTCCTGAGCGGTTAATGGTTTCTCCGCCTTTCTCTTAAGAGTGGAACTGACAAGTCTTCTTGGTGCAGTAGATGGAACTTGATACTCATCACCTTTACCAGCAATGCTTGTGGGAGAAATGAGGCTGCCAATGTGAAGAACAATGTCTAAATCTTTTGTTGGTGCATCAATGTGAAGTTGTTTGAATTCTTGTTTTTCAAGATCATAGAATCCATGATACTCGTTATAATGAAGCAAGACACTCCCATTCTTCAATGTCTTTATATAAAAAAAAGGCGCTGTCTGTAACGGACCAAGCATTGTATTCCAAATAACTTGTTCTCTAGTCCATGACTCGGCCACCCCGTAGGATTTCAAAATCCATATGACCATATGATCCTTAAATTGGTCAACCACAGACAGACATTGGTGTAAGGAAATCAAAGTTCTATTCTTAAGATTATGGTCGACAGGAGGCGCTTCTAGTGTTGTGTATTTTTCATCTCCAATACTTATGGCACCTATACAACGTCGTCGTAATTCTGATTTTCTAAAATCCTCTAATTCCCAATGTAAAGCTCCATTTATAAGTACTTGAGATGTTGGCAATCTTTGTAAAATAGACTTACAAATAATATCTTGATTATCTATTCTTCTCCATGTATGACTAGCAAAGCCAATAGTATAAATCTCAATTCCAATATGAACAAACTTAGTATCCATAGCATGGAAGTACCAAGTACGAACAACCTTATATTCATTAGTTGGTGCATGAAAAGCAAAACCAGATGAAGTAGTAATCAGAATATGATTGTTATTAGTTTTGCAATATGAACCAAGACCAGTTGCTTCAGGAAGCTTTAGTATCTCTTTTGTAACAGGATTACATATATAAAAAAATTTATTCCGAGGAAAAATTCCAAAACATATAAGTCCATTACAAGAACCAATTAAATTAATTTTATGAGATAAATATCCATCAAAATCGATATTAAGGGGCTTCAACTTATTGAAAAATGAGTAGGAACCAATCGAAATATAATTCTTATCTTCTATTAAATAAAATTGTTGATCATTTTCTTTGGTAGTGTGACAAACTAGAAAAAAACCACCATCAACATCAACACCACCACCTCCTATCCTTGAATGTTGCAGTTTAATGAAATGTGGATCATTAATTATATTATACCAATCTTTAGAAACAAACCTGAGTTTAGAAAGTGATTGGGCAGGCAGTCTTGAAAGGATATAATGCTTGATTTCATAAGGTAGGTTATCAAATTGACCACCAAGATGATGATAAGGCTGATTCTTCTTCTTCTTCTCCCCCATATCAACACACCACCGCAACCTATTCAAAGAATCCATACTCTGTTTCTTCTCCTGCTGAAAAAAAGAATTCTGTCGTTTAATCATCTATACTCTTATTAGAGAGACGGACGATTGGTATATATAATAATTGTTTATTTTATCCCGATCAGTATTAGGTTTCCGAATTGGAAATACAGTTTCTAAACTCTAGAGGCATTTACGGACGGTGATTGTTTACAGATGTGTGATAATTTTAATGTCCATCGGCTTTCTGTAATTTTAAATCTATTTGGACTCTACCTCGTCTCCTTTTATACTTCCCCTAAAGTCCTCTCTAAATGTTTGATTAATTAGACTTCAATTACAAAAAAACCGGGTTAACCGGCATATTCTCTTAAATTTAAATAACTAGAGTACCACTGTGAAAGTTATGTGTGTTGCACATCTTAACTTAAAACAAAACAAAGAAAATTCACTATATCATACTACAAAAGTTATGCTAAATAGTAGAAGAATCGATGGTAACGTGACAAAGAAAAGAAAGCTATCTTGGTGATGATAGTGAACAAATTTGAGAAGATTTTGGTGTTTGTGAATGGAAGAAGAAATCATGGAAAAAATCCCCAAATTGGAGGAGTATGTAGTGAAGTAGAAGACGAGAAAAGGAGAAACAAAGTTAAGACGCATCGAGATTTGTGTTGTCTGTAAGATTGATGGTAGTTATTCAATTGTTGCAACGTGTCTCTACATAATAATGACAACTACTGCTAAAGTGCCAAGTCTTGTGCTACTCACATGTTTTGTAGGTGAGGGTATTTTGGTCATTTAATAATATTGCATGGTTCAGCTAATGGTTCGTGACTAAAACCTAATTAATCAAACTTAAATGTTATTTCCCTAAATAAGAGATACATATAGTGACCAAAATCTAAATACCCCAATTTTTTATTTTTGAGATTTTTGGACATACCCTATTTGAAAGTTGAAATTTGAGATACCCCTATAAAAATAAATATTGAGATACCCCCAATTTCAAGATGTGGTGTTATCTTAGTTGTTCATCATAAAACTAACCTACAGCCGTAAAACTCTTTTGTCTTGAAATGGGGTATCTCAAATTTCTACTTTCAAATGGGGTATGTCCAAAAATATTTTTTTTTCATTTTTATCAAAAATTGTATTTCTCTATCTTTTACCCTTCCTTAAAAACTACCCCTAAAAGTTTGTACTCTTTTGAGATATCCCAAATTTAAAAATCATTACAGATACCCCTATTTTCTAATTTGAAGACGGTTGTGTTCCCCTTAACGGGCCAAGCTCAAGTCAATTACAAGATTATAATTAATAAAGGCCTAAGCCCAATTCAATTAGTAATTAGACTTAGGTAGTGTTTGTTTCATTAAGCATTAAGCATTAAGTGCTTTTTAAGTGGTGGACCAGGTTAAAATTCAGAAATAAGTGTTTTTTAAGTTGTTTGTTTAGAACAAGCATTAAGAACTAATTGGGATATTTCAGTGATTTTGGCCCAGCGAAAATCTCACGCTTAATTTAACTTCTTAATGCTTGTTGTATTATTTAGACAATTATACCCTTATAAAAATTGTTTTTATCATCCATAACCATTAAGTAATATCACAGTCAGATTCATTGGCTTAGTTAATGGCCTTTTGGAGAAAGCCAGATGGGTGGACCCTGATCCAAAACCCTCTACCGTTGGATATCCACAGTGACTAAAAGGGACAATATTGACATTAGCAAGCGGTATGGTACTCGATGCTCCGGGATGAACGAGGATGAAATACTGCGACATTACAGCTTACCGCTTACACATAGTACTGTCACATGACTTCCATGTTACCAACTTCCATATCCACATAAGACATGAAAGAATAACAGAAATAACAATAATAATAAAAGAAACAACAACGAAAGACTAACTGAAATCAAACTCTAGATAAATGAATGAATAAATCTGAATACTTGGAATGATAATTGAAACTAAAATAAATCTTTTCACTCGGGCTACAGCAGAAAGCAACTAAATTCTACTAATGGACTAAGAGCAACTGCCAACATCTATCTATCATAACCACTATCCTCTGTTGGGTTTTATATGCAATTGTAAGGCTAAAGGGAAGTTTTTGTTCAGGAACGTACGAACGTCTTTAGGGCGTTCGTACGTCCAATGTGGCAGATCACTTTGCAGGGAAGGAACGTACGTACGCAGTTAAGGCGTTCGTACGTCCTGTATGCCAGATGACGATAACGTGCTGCAACGTACGTACGTGATTTCGACGTACGTACGTCCTCCTCTAGTTTTGTGCAAATGGGCCTGTTTTGAGCCCAATTCGTGTCTATTGTAAGGCTTTACTATAAAGCCAAATAGAAGTATACAAAACCTTAACTTTTCTGTGAGAGAGATTGTGAGAAGCCATTAGAGAGTTTGAGAGAACTTTGTGAGGAAGAGAACTTAGGTTTCTTCGTGAGGGCTTGTACAATTGTCTTTGATAAGAAAAGCATCATCCTTTCTCCCCGTGGACGTAGGCATATTGCCGAACCACGTATATCTTGTCTTGTGTGTGATTGCTTGTTTTACCTTTGTCGTTTTTCGTTTTACTTTCATATACTAGTTCAATCATCATATTTGTGCACTTGTTTCCGCTGCGCACAACAAGTGGCATCAGAGCTTTGGTTTAGAACTTGAGCGTCTAGAAGGTGTTTGTTGAAATTCCGGTGTGAATTTCAGATTCGTTTGGTGATTGTTTAGTGCATGAAAGTTGGTGGAAAGATGTCAAAAGAAGGGAGTTCGAAGAGTTCGAAGGGGGAAACCAAATCTGTGGTTTACCATCAAGCAAAGATTGATGTAGAGAAGTTTACCGGCACCAATAACTTTGGCATGTGGAGGTGTGAGGTAATGGATGCTCTATGTCAACAAAACCTAGAAGATGTTCTGGAAGATAAGCCAGAAGATGTGGAAGAGAAGGATTGGAAAAAGATGAACAAACGAGCTTGTGGAATCATAAGGTCGTGTTTGGCACAAGACATTAAATATCTTGTGATGAATGATGTGTCTGCAGAGGAGATGTGGCAAAAATTGGAGGAGAAGTACATGACAAAGACTATCCACAGTAAAAACTATCTACTTCGAAAGTTTTATCGAATAGATATGAGAAGAGGTATCTCCATGGCGGAGCATCTTAATGATTTTACCAAGCTACTTGCAGACTTGACGAATCTAGGAGCAGAGGTGAGTG
The DNA here is from genome assembly GCA_020826895.1 of Aquilegia kansuensis. Classification (NCBI taxonomy): domain Eukaryota; kingdom Viridiplantae; phylum Streptophyta; class Magnoliopsida; order Ranunculales; family Ranunculaceae; genus Aquilegia; species Aquilegia kansuensis. The sequence continues at coordinate 37,547,799 of CM037004.1, read as the reverse complement.
ATGAAAGCAAGGCAGTGTGTCTTTTAAATTCGTTACCTGATGAATATGAACACTTGGCTATCACACTCACATATGCGAAAGAAAAATTGGTATATGGTGAGATTTCTGCAGCATTGTTAGCTCATGCGTGTATGAAGAAGGACAAAGAAGAGTCCAAAAGCTCAACACCAGAGGTCTTAGTGGCAAGGGGAAGCTACAGTAGTAGGGGTGAGTCTCGTAGGGAGCCGAAGAGCAGGTTTCTAGCAAAAGATGAATGTTCTTTTTGTCATGAGAAAGGGCATTGGAAGAAAGATTGTCTTCAAGCCAAGGCAAAGGACAAGAAGAATAACTCTGAGGTAAATATTGCACGTAATAATAGAGATGAAGATGATGGTTCTGATTATTCTTTATGTGTTTCATCCATCGATTGTTCCACTAATGCTAATGAGTGGATATTAGATTCGGCTGGTACTTATCATGTGTGTCCCATAAGGGAATGGTTTTCTAGCTTTAAAAGGCTAGATAATGGTGCAGTAGTTATGGGGAATGATCAACCTTGTCATGTATTGGGGATAGGTACTATTCGATTGAAGATGTTTGATGGAAAGATAAGAGAGCTGAGGAATGTAAGATATGTTCCTGATTTGAAAAAGAACCTTATTTCACTTGGTACCTTAGAAGCTAAAGGTTACAAGGTAGTAGCTCAGAATGGTGTTCTAAAGGTTATGGTTGGTGCAATGGTATTACTAAAGGGTACTCGACGAAGTAACTTGTACTTCTTGCAGGGTAGTACAGTTACATGTGATGTGGCCATGTCAGAGGCTACAACGAAGTTTGCTAGAGAGACTACCAAATTGTGGCATATGCGTGTGACGCATGAATGTGAAAAATCTTTGCAGACATTGACGGAGCAAAGGTTTTTTATGGGTGCTATCGCCTGTAAGTTAGAGTTCGGTGAGCATTGTGATCTGGGCAAGCAGACAAGAGCAAAGTTTGGCACAACTATCCATTGTATGAGTGGAGTTCTTGATTATGTTCACATGAATGTCTGGAGACCTACCAAGTACACAGCTTGGAGAGGTAAGTCTTATTTTGTGTCTTTAGTTGATGAGTTTTCTAGGCGTGCGTGGATGTACATCATGAAGCATAAGGATGAAGTCCTAGAAATATTGAAGTGGAAGAAGCTAGTTGAGGCCCGAATTGACACAAAGATCATGGTATTGTGCTTAGATAATAGCATAGAGTACAAAGATGATCCGGTCTTGCAAGTGTGTCAGACTGAGGGTATTGAGCATCACTTCACTGTGAGAAAGACACCGCAACAGAATAAGGTGGCAGAACACATGTTGTCTATTGCTGGATTAGGCAAAGTGTTTCGGGTTGAGACATGTCATCTTATTAACATGTTGCATTTGATTGTGGCTAGTGGTAAAACTCTTATGGAGGTTTCTATGATGGAGCCTGAGAGTTCTCAGCAGGTGGAGAACAAGACCAAAGAGGTTTTGCAGTGGGTGGAGATTTGCATATCTTCATATGTTCCAGTGGGTTCTGTATCTAATGTGGAAACTCTTGTAAGGGTTTTGGGTGTTTCAAATTCTGATGTCATGACAGATGATGAGACGATTGGAGATGCAGAAAATGGTGATCCTAATGATGAGGGTCCAATTGCAACTAGATTACCTAAGAAGGAAGAAGAATCTCCAGGTAAAGATGTGCACTTGAAGGTAAATGTTTGCATCCTTATGGCCTTGGTAGTGCAATCTGATTGTGTATTAGCTCTGTTTGATGTGGAAACGGTTGTTTTACATGGTGAGCTAGATGAGGAGATTTATTTGTCTCAGCCTAGTGGTTTTGGAGTTGCAAAGTATGATGAGTTGGTGTGTTTCAAACCATATATTTCACAAGCAGTGGGCAGTGTAGGTAGATACATGCATGATCCTGATGTGAGACATTGGGAAGCTGTGAAATGGATGTTCCACTACATTCAAGGTAGTGTGGAGGTTGGTTTGTTATTTCAACATGGAAGGACTTTGAGTCTGCGGTGTGTTGGTTATGTGGATGTTGAGTATGATTGTCACTTTGATAGACGTTGGTCTACTCCTGGATATGTGTTTACATTGGCAGTGAGATCTATCAGCAGGTTGTCTACATTACATTCTATGGTTGCTTTGTCTCCGACAGAAGCTTGGAATATTACCGTGACTAAAGTGGTGTATGGGACTAAGTTCTATTGGTTAGAATTGGTCCATATCATTTCTTCGAGTTGATAGTATATCTTGGAGTGAACTACGATGGCTTGATCCCTTGGAAGAAGGGTACGTAGGCAACCATGAGGTGGTGCAGCCGAGGTGGTCTTTCGGGACATGTGTGGGAGTTTGTGACTTGTGATTATTGGTGTCGGCTTAGATTTATTGAATCTTCGCCGAGGTGGAGAATTGTTGGGTTTTATATGCAATTGTAAGGCTAAGGGGAAGTTTTTGTTCAGGAACGTACGAACGTCTTTAGGGCGTTCGTACGTCCAATGTGGCAGATCACTTTGCAGGGAAGGAACGTACGTACGCAGTTAAGGCGTTCGTACGTCCCGTATGCCAGATGACGATAACGTGCTGCAACGTACGTACGTGATTTCGACGTACGTACGTCCTCCTCTAGTTTTGTGCAAATGGGCCTGTTTTGAGCCCAATTCGTGTCTATTGTAAGGCTATACTATAAAGCCAAATAGAAGTATACAAAACCTTAACTTTTCTGTGAGAGAGATTGTGAGAAGCCATTAGAGAGTTTGAGAGAACTTTGTGAGGAAGAGAACTTAGGTTTCTTCGTGAGGGCTTGTACAATTGTCTTTGATAAAAAAAGCATCATCCTTTCTCCCCGTGGACGTAGGCATATTGCCGAACCACGTATATCTTGTCTTGTGTGTGATTGCTTGTTTTACCTTTGTCGTTTTTCGTTTTACTTTCATATACTAGTTCAATCATCATATTTGTGCACTTGTTTCCGCTGCGCACAACATCCTCGTCGTACGCTCTGACTATTGGCTCACTTGCCGCCTAAAACAGTAAAGTGGTTAAACATTTACGTCTAAGCAAGGTATAAAATTTGAGTCTCAATCTTGAATTCAGGAATAGACTTAGCGCACCCGAATATAAATATCAATAATAATATATATGACACATCATCACCACCAAACAACTCTACAACTAATCTATAACTATCTTGTGCCTCTGAACCAATCACAATTATCCAACTTGTACCGTAGTACCTTATTGTCCTTACAACCATATGTCATCGACACCAACTTGCTACAGAATGAACTGGTCAATCAATACCTTGTTGCCTTCACAACCATGTGTCCTCGACACCAACTTGCTACCCTAGTAGCCACGTGCCTATGCACCATATCTTACGAACAAGTAAAGCTTTTTTTTTTTTTTTTTTTTTTTTATAGAAAGGACCCCAATAGGGGGTGGGGTTTGGCAGACCCCTACCAGTATATTATGATCGAAAAAATTATTTCAAGAGGGGGACATGTTGCCTTATCTTAGTACAAGGAAAAACATGGGCTTTAAAACCAAAAAACAACTAAACAATAAGCCCATGGTGAAACAAGCCAAATAATACATGCCCAGTCCACTAATAAGTCAACACCTCGTGAGCGCCAATAGCTGCTCGTCATTTAATTGTCTGTCTGTTCTTCTTTTCCAAAGCTAAAACCAGAGCTAAAATCAAGAAGAACATGTTTCCTTCTTCTTCAAAACCACTTCTGAGTCCTTTAGAGAGAATACTTCCATGGCTGCCTACTACTATACTCAGATCTATCACTCTTTTCGACGTTCCATGCGCCATCATCATTTCACTGATTTTGCTGCCGTCCATACTAATTTGCGGCCAGTTTGTGAGCTTGTAACCATGTCTAGCCAGAGAGTGAAGGATATCTTCTTCAATTGCTCCCCCCCCCCCCCCCACACACACACAGAGAAGGTGAGGAGTGAAGATTGGGTTCGATTTGATGATTGGTTGAGGGCTGTGGCTAGTCAGACTATTCAGGACCTGTTCTATGATTGGAATTTTTATGGCAGGTATGTTCTCAGAACTAGCAATGAGTGTTCTTCCAAAGCATCTGTCCTTGGATGGGATTATGATGGACAGGAGAATGAAGGCCAAGATGACAATGGTGAACAGAATGGGGAGGTAGGAGCTGTGAATAATCAGGGGGAGAATGGAAATGCTCAGAATGCTGAACAAGCTGCTGATGGTATTGAGAATAGACAAGTACCTGCCATTCCAGCTAATGTTGTTGAAGTTATTGTTCTGGATTCCGACAGTGACTCTGAGAGTGATGATGATTTGATGCAGTCTGAAGAGGAGGAGGCTAAAGTAATGGACGACCAGGGACCTTCTGATGGAGATGAAGACTAAGTTCCAGGCATGCAACCATGTAGGAAGGATTGGTTGGTTTGATGTATTGAAAAAACTTGAAATTCTTAGACTTAAGATGCTTGTAATATCTGTGAGTCTACTTTGATTCCCTTCTAGTGATGAATCTGCCTGACTGAATCTGAGTTGATTATAATCTTGTATGTCTGATATTTGGTACTCCATTATAATCCCCTGTGTATAACTGCTTGAATTTGACATCCACATTGTAATTAATGGCACCCATGGCTTTGTACTTTAGCCCTAGCTTTGATAGGTAGTCTACAAGGGTGTTGCCCTCCCTGTAGACATGAATTATTTGGACCTCCCTTCCAGTGCAGAGGGTTCTAATATGATCCCACCAAATCCTAAGATGCCAAGGAATCCCAACTTTTTTTGTGAACCACATAGTAGCCAGTTTCGAGTTTGTTTGTATCTGCACCTTGTTAATGCTTAGAATAAAGCATATAGATAGACCATCTAAAATGGCTTTAGTTTCAGCCAAGTTGTTTGTACATGTCCCATAGAAGGAGTAGAAATTTGACACATGCCTTCCATCTGGAGTTCTTAGCACACACCCCCCCTGCTGCCATTCCCTCATTAGCTGCACCATCTGTGTTCAGGGCAACAAAACCTTCAGGTGGCCTTGTCCAAAACACTAGAACTGGGGGTTTGGTTGGGGGGTTCTTTGCACATATACCCAATTGAATTGCTGCATTAGCAAAACTTTGTAGATGATTTGTTCCTAGGACTGTAGTGTTGGCAAAGTTTCAGTAACCAAAATCTAACTTTGAGAATGATTGTTCCACTTTGGTTGGAACTCCAGGAGTAACCTTGATCATATTTCCTGCTGCATTTTTCCTTCCACAACTCGCAGAGGATAGCCAGAGGCGCAACAATGTAGCATAATTGTTCCATGGATCCCTTGACTCTATTTTTAAACCACATATCAATGATAACCCCAAGATTGAAGAATCTAGGTAGGCGTAGACCAAAGATATTGTGGAAATATACCCAAACTGATCTTGTTAACTTACTTTGAATAAATAAGTGAGTGATGGTTTTTTCCTGAGACTGAGAGCAACATAGACATTTAGAAACCATAGGGATATTGCATTTGGCTATACTTGCATCCACAGGGACGACTCCATGCAGCAGTTTCCACCCAAAAAGTGAGATTTTAGTAGGAACAAATGACTGCCAGAGTTTCTTAAGAAGACTTGAATTCCTCTGATCTCCTTGGATAAACTGCACATAAGATTTAACAGAGAATAGACCATCTGAAGAGTGTGGCCATATTCTTTTATCCACATGAGTATCTGATTTAAGAAGGTTGTATTCTAACCACAACTGTTGTTGCTGGACATGGGTAAATAGGGGAAGATGGAAGGGAGCTTGAGCAACTTCTTGAAGTGAATATTGAGTGCAATCCATGGGAACCTCCATAGGAGCAAGAGAGTCAGTCCTCCTCCAATTTTCATGAGAAACACTAAAGTCACCTGACCCAAATTCCCAAGTTGAGAGGTCCACTATCTCTTGTATACATACCCAACTGTCTCTCCAAGATTTAGATGCAGACGCCATAAGTTGCAGGCATGTGATAGATTTATCTTGAATATACTTTTGTCTCATGAAGGTAGCCCAAAGTGAGTTGGAGCTGAGCATGTTCCATGTGGCTTTCATCCTTAGGGACCTAAGAGCCGGGGCTAGAGATCTTAGTCCCAGTCCACCAACTCCAATAGGTCTAGTAATTTTCTCCTAAGCAATCCATTTTTTTTTCTTTTTCCCATCTTTCATCCCCTAAAAGAAATTAGAGAAGAGAGATTCTAAAGTGCTGATAATTCTTTTAGGCACAGAAAAAGCAGAAAAAAAGATATATAGGCATACTTTGTAACACATGCTTTAGGAGAATAAGCTTACCCCCATTGGACATCAGTTTATTCCTCCAACCGTCAAGTTTTTGTCTGACCTTGTTTAGAAGCTTTTCAAAATATATAGCTTTTGACCTACCGTAGAAGATTGGAACCCCCACGTATTCTATGGGTACTGATTTGTGGTGGAAACCTGTAATAAGCTTGGTGACATGGATCCTGTCTATAGAAGCCCTAGGCGAAGCAATAAACGAGCTTTTATGGGCATTTAGCTTTTTCCCAGAAAAAGACCAATAATCCTGTAAGAAGTCCATGCAACCCTTAATAGAGCTCTTCCTTCCGTTTAGAAATACCAGGGTATCGTCAGCATACAGTAAATGGGTGATGGGATGGCAACTCCTTGGGACAGAAAAATATCTAATTCTACTAGCCTCGAATTCTTTGGTCAAGTCTCTACTTAAGACTTCTGCTGCCAGGATGAACAGATATGGAGATAGGGGATCTCCCTGTCTGATGTCTCTAGACGACTGAAAGTGTCCTCTATATGAGCTTTGAAACATCACGGAAAAGCTGCAAGATGTAATGCAGGATAGAATTAGATTTGCACATTTAATTGGTGAGCCCAAAAAGGCCTCGGTGATAATATTTCACGGATCTATACCTATATTCCATTGTCAGGACATCCCTCTCTTACTTGTCGTTGGACCCACCCCTCGGCAAACCACTTACCGACCAGGGGTGTTAAATTACAAGACTCAGGAATCCTCATTTTAATCCCAGCTTAGAACGTTGGTTTCCAGATTCAAAGTTAGGAAGTAAATTCCTATTCGAACTAGGGTTTCCACAAGATTCAGATTGGATCATTGTCTTCTCATCCTCTTCCATCTGTTTTGCACGGTTTTGGAGAAGCTTTTCAAGTGAACCAGTCTCATACTTTTGTTCTAGTTCGTCTGCCATAAACACCGATCTGCATTATTCAAATCATTGAACCCATCCATACAATTAGCTCCACGATCCGAATTCATTAAAGACTCATACTCTTTCTGTAATTGCTCTTTAGATATAATAAACTAAAAGAAAACAGATTAAAATCGGCTAGAAATAGGGTTTTTCAAGAAGATGAACAGTAAAAATGGGATGAACAATAATTTTGCCGTAATTTGATCCCCATTAGAGCTCCTCAAGCTCATGGGCTCTGTAGCTAGTGTGTGATGTACTTGGTTAATTGGTTTAGTATAAATATAAATCAAATTATTCAAAAAAAAAAAAAAAAAAATGGCCATGGCAAATGCTCATTGATTTCAGAGAAACCAAAAAGAAGGGAAAATATTTTAGTTAAGAGATTTTCATAAATCAATTATTATTATATTTGTTTCTTTTTTATAATCTAACGACAAGAAGGAGTTATATATTCTCTTTCTTGCCGTTAGATTCATAAAACTCCTTGGCATATGTCATGGTACTATTGGGCAATGAGGAAATATTGCCAGGATACAAAAATTTCTCCAAATACTATGATTGTGTTTGCTATTCGTCGGGTCCAAGAAACGACTCTTGTGGTCCTCCTCTCTTTGTAGATGATCTGTGACTGTGATCCTTAGGTGAGGTTTAAACCGGTAAATCGGTAGATGTGAGTGTGATTCTTGGGTATCAACTCATATTATATCCGAATCTCAGCTTGCCTGATTGATCGGCTTTTGTCATAGTTTCTCTAATTTGCGCTTTTGTCCATTTTGTCTGCAACCATAGCCATCACTACAGCACTACTACTTAAAAAAAAAATAGAGGCCTTTAAGGGCCTCCTGACTCCTGTAACATTAACAACCCTGAAATATTGTGAGGGCCTAGTTTTAATGGTTTTTACAGACTTGGGCTATCCAGAGGCGGTAAGAGTAACAAGTTACATTGGGATGCACAATATAATAATGGAATTATCTAGATTAGAGATAACTATGATTAGGTTGTTCCTATAATTAACTCATATTATATCCATCATTTGAACGAATCTCAGCCAAAAACGTCATTAAACAGCATGTTACATTCCATTCAGTTTAAATTCCACTTAAAAACTCTAATTTTTAAATCTTAAAAACACAAAAGACAATCTAACATATTTTAGCATGAAGCACATCATGGTCCTCCAGCATAGGCATCATCTTATTTGGTCAACTATACTATAATATTAATTTATCGACAGCCTTTATAGCATTAGTTCATTACCAGATGTGACCTTGTTGCATAATAATATTTTGTTCAAATGAAATAAGTAATGGATTTCATCATAAAGTTGTGGGGAAATTATCTTTTTTTTTTCTTTGCAAAAGAAAAGAAATAATATCACACGCTATCTAGTGCATACTTTATATCATAATACTGTATATATCTTCAAAATATCTATCTGTGTGACTATCTTCACGTAGTAGGAATCATTAATATATTTACCACATTTGTGAGGTTAGTCAATACATTAATAAAAGATGATGTGTAGATAAATGTGTAATAACATGAATAATAATAATAAAGTAGAAACAACATGACACCATTGTATACGTGGTTCGGCAATTGTGTCTACATCCATAGAGAGGGAGAAAAAAGTTTATTATAGTAGTGGTGATACAAATGGGAGCTCGATAATGAGGAGAGCTCAAGAGATAGATGAGACCTGAGAGGTGAGGTCTCATCATGAGAGAGTGAGGAGGTCATTGATCATGAGACCTCACCATGAGATAGTGTTGAGAGCATGAAACTATGAGAAGATGAGAGGAATGAGTGATTTGCCTTCATATTTATAGGCTTACAATGTAACTCTATTCCTAGCATTTAATGAGGTAATGATGAGAGAATATCTTTATAGTAATTGGTTTTAACTTTGTAACTTGTGCCATCAAGAGAGAGTCCATTAGATGATGACACATGGCACCATGATGGACGGTAGAGATGGTGCCACATGTATGTTGTATATAGTACCCCTACAATCAACTAACTAAATAAAGCTCTTTGCAATCAATTTCCAATAAAACGTATTAAAAAAAAAATTATCACGTAATTTAAGGGTTTTTTTTTTTTTTGAAGTGGCAATTTTATTGAGATCGAAAAAAATTACAAGAGCAACAAAAACCAATCACATGATGATACGTAGTAATACAATCAATCAAGCTCAGCTCATAAAAATTGCGACTTCATCCGAACGACCTGGCCACAGCTCAGCTCGGAGCAGATGACTGTTAGCGACCTCAATATAAATATGTGTTATAATTTGATTCACAAGTGTAACTTTTTTGTTACACATTAATTGCTAGTCATTGTCTAATTAATGCATAACGGAGAATCTGCATGATATTATGGTTGGATTGATCTTTAAGTTCCACTCTTGCGAAGTAGAGTACGTAGGCAATCTCGATCTCATCGAGGTGCAACCACTTCTGTTCTCAAACCTCCATCTTTATTAATTCATTTGCGACCCAACTTTGGTTAATGCATTAATCAGGAAACAATTTCATACAGTATAAAAGAAAATTTCCATTGCAATTTTAATACTTAATTCTATTGTCTAAAAAAGGCTAAAATATAGTAAAGTTCTCCTCCATGAAATTTTGATCAAAAATTCTTTGAATCTATGAACAACTGGAATCGATTTTTTAATCAAGTAACTTTTGAGAAGGACACAGATCATGATTTTCTTGGTGAAAGGGACAATCTCTTTTGAGCCAACCCTTCATAAGGACAATCTTATTAAAAGTCCTTATTGAAAAGGACAAAGACTTCTGATTTTAGGTTGAATCATAGTGTCAAGTTTTTGTGCAATTCCGACTTTGGCCTTTTCTACTAGGGTTAATCACTCTCTACCTAGGTTATAGTGTTTTGTTCAAGGCGTCATATTTGTTATATATGATTTGACGTATGATCATACTATGATTAAGGTGGGTATTTTAGTCCAAAATTTGTTGACTGTAAATCCTTTTTCAGTAAGAAACAATCTGTTTCTGTACTTTTCAATAAGAAACCCTTTTTTAATTGACAAAAACTCGTCTAATTTGACTTTCTATTTTTTCCTGCAACTCCCCGATATAAGAACCGCTCTGTAATCTACCTACCAATGGAGTACAGTACAAGAATATAATATAATTATAAAATTCATTTTGTAGAATAAATTCTTTCCACCAATAGGGGTATATGTATATTGCTTCTTGGGTAATATCCCCCAAAAGCCCCATGTTTAGGTGCCTCTTCCCCAATAGGCCCTGACATGGGGTCATCTTTTCAAACAAGCCTTTGACTATTTCATAATTTTTAACCGGTCAAAATTACACTTTTATTATATCCTCGAAAATCAACTTTTTATCCTCTAAAATTGGTATAAGACAAAAAAAGAAAAAGACAAAAAAACAGTTGATATATAATTTTTTAGTTTTAACATTTGAAAATTTTATAACTTGTGATTTAGAAATCGAAAATCAACATGGTGTATATGGTTGGAAAGATCTCGACGAGATCTTTCAAACTAGATCCCACATGACTATAAAATTTTAAATTTTTATAAAAATTCAAATATTCTTAAAAATTCAAAATTTCATATTTTTTTAATGAGAAGTTGGGTTTCGAAAAAAAAAAACCTCCTCATGATTTCAAAAGGTTTTTCAAAATTACTCTAAAAAAATCACCCGTTACTACTAAATTCAAGAGTTTTTATTTTTGTTCTCTAAAAATGTTTTCTTGTCTTCCAACACCAAAACAATATCCTCTAAATTGTTACTTGTTGTTCTGTAAATTACAAATGCATGATATATATTCCATATTATTAATATATGTGGATTGTAGTCTGTAATTTGATGCATGAGTTCGATGTCTCGACTGAGAACAAAACCCTTATAGTATAGATAAAAAAGAAATTGTATTGCCATGAAAAGTTTATAAAAACGTTTAATGTATAGTTAACTTCACAAAAGACTATATACTCTTTTTAGGTTATATCCCAAACCATAAGAAAGAGAACATAACACAGTCTAAACATAAATCCATCCTTTTGTCTGGTGTAATGCTAAGAAGCTCGTCAAATTTGTACTCCATTCTTCTTTCCCATCCCCCACACCAGAACAATATAATAGCTCACATCTCTAACCATCTTTTTTTTTTTTTTTTGCCAAACGGGGTTGAGGGCACCCCTTACCCCTTTAAATTCCGTGAGGAAAGTTATATCAAACAATCAGTTACTGGCGTGTTTCGAACCAACGACCTCTCCACTTTTTGAGATAGATGCAACCGTTTAGCCACAGACTCATGTGCTCTGTAATAATCATTGAAACTGATAATCTCCCTTTGTTTAAACACTCATGCATTCTTATTTTTCACAACATCCAAGTAATACATATGAAACCATGACCAATATACTCTGATAACCAGTTTTAATCCGCTTCTCAACACTTTTCAATTTATAATGTGATTTAGTAATTGCATACAGTAAAACCTTGATAAAATGAATATTCGATAAATCAACAATCTCGCTTGAGTAATAAATTTATCTAGTCTCAATTTGTAGTTTTGTACTAAATGAGTGTTTGATAAGTGAATAACCTCGCTTAAGTAATAAAATTTTCCAGTCCCAAGGGTATTCATTTATCGAGGTTTTACTGTATTAAGTGGATACAGTAGCTTTTTTAGAGGATAAAGGTATATTGTTTAGAGAACAACAATCAATATTTTAGCGGATAAGACCCTCACAGTATATAGAGAAAAAATTATCGAGAAAATAAAAATCACATATTTTTTTTTATTTTTGTTCATACCCATGTGGGATCTTGTTAGATAGATCTCGTCGAGATCTTTCCAACCATATATATCATATTGATTTTTAATTTCTTAATTAAAAGATATATAAGTTACAAATAATATAACAAATAATTAATATTAAAAGAATATGTTTTTGTCTCTTTTTTATTTGTCTTATTCTAAAATTTTCTTTTGTCTTTAGTACAAAGGATATTTTAGTAAAAAAAAATAAAGAAAAATGGGATAAAGGCTTGTTTGAGAAGATGACCCCATGTCAGGGCCTATTGAGGAAGAAGCACCTAAACATGGGGCTTTTTTGGGATATTACCCTTGTTTCTTCTCTGATGACCCCTCAGGTTGCAAAAAGACACTCAAAAGCTTTTTTACTTTGGACACATGCATGAGAGTAGTAGTATTTAACAACAGTCTGATCATACACCACCATAGCTTCTACAACATCATGGCCGACTCAAATCACCATTCTCAACATGTAGAAGTCCCTGTAAATATATCAGAGACCTTCAAGCATTCATCCTCCAATCCAGGTTTTTACACAAATGGTTTAAGTTTTGTCAAGAACAATCTGGTTCTCAAATCAAAATGGTCGAAGCTTAACGGAGCAATGGGTGATTTAGGAACATTTATTCCTATAGTATTGGCCTTGACACTAGCTAAGGACCTTAATCTTGGTACCACACTTATTTTCACTGGTATTTACAACATTCTCACTGGTGTAATGTATGGTGTTCCAATGCCAGTTCAACCTATGAAGTCCATTGCCGCGGTTGCCATTGCAAATTCTGATTTCAACCTTCCAGAGATCATGGCAGCTGGGATTTGTACAGGCAGTATATTATTTCTACTTGGCGTCACAGGATTAATGAAGTTTGTATATAAACTTATTCCTTTATCTATAGTCAGGGGTATCCAGCTTGCACAAGGGTTATCATTCGCACTAAGCGCTGTCAAGTACGTACGAAAAGTTCAAAATTTCTCAAAAGGAAAATCTTTGGGGGAGAGGCCTTGGTTGGGCTTAGATGGATTAGTTGTGGCTCTTTTTTGTGCATGTTTAATTGTTGTCATTAGTGGTGCAGGGGAGGAAAACGAAGACGAGTTGTCTAATGAATCAAGACCTACTAGAGGAACAAGATTAAGGAAGATATTATTTTCTCTACCTTCAGCAATGATTGTTTTCATTCTAGGTGTAGCTTTGGCCATTATAAGAAAGCCTGATGTTGTGAAACATATGCACTTTGGGCCATCTAGTATACAAATTATGAAGATATCTAGTCAGGCATGGAAGAAAGGGTTCATTAAAGGGACAATTCCTCAATTACCACTTTCTATATTGAATTCAGTAATTGGAGTGTGTAAGCTGTCATCTGATCTTTTTCCTGAAAAAAAATATTCCTCAGCGACTTCGGTGTCAGTTACTGTTGGTCTGATGAACATGGTAGGGTGTTGGTTCGGGGCGCTGCCATGCTGCCATGGTGCAGGTGGACTAGCTGGTCAGTATAAGTTTGGGGGAAGGAGTGGTGCGTGCGTTGCAGTTCTGGGTGCAGCCAAGTTGGTGTTGGGTATCATACTAGGCAGCTCACTAGTGATGATATTAACTCAGTTCCCTGTGGGGTTGTTGGGTGTCCTCCTCTTGTTCGCAGGGCTTGAATTGGCCATGACTTCCAGGGATATGAATTCTAAAAAAGAGTCATTTGTTATGCTTGTTTGCGTTGCAGTTTCGTTGGTTGGATCTAGTGCAGCGCTTGGGTTTGGGTGTGGGATTGTTGTACACTTGCTTCTTAAGCTAAGAAACTTCAGATGAATGTAATTTTTACAGGGGTAAATTTCCTCTTACGAACCAATAAAAATTTCTACGTGAATCTATAGTACTATTATAAACCTGAATAAAATTCAGGGGTAAATCCCAGTTAATGAGAATTGAGCTTTAGAATTTTGTCACCTAATTCTGACTAAAATACTTTTTTAGTCATGGTTGTTTGGTAAATTTACATAATACCCTTTAAATAATGGTTTTATTATACATGGAAATGAATGCAGGCCCCCATTAAGAGCCCAAAAAGCAACATTTTCCTATCTAAGGAACAAAATGTAAAAAAGGCCCCAAAATTGTGTTGAAACAAAGCATTGAGTTCTTGGCATAGTAAGCATTCATCTCTTGGCATAGTAAGCATTCCTCTTGGCATAGTAAGCATTCACCTCTTGGACTTTAAAATGGGGCCTTTTTTACATTTTGTTCCTTAGATAGGAAAATGTTGCTTTTTGGGCTCTTATGGGGGTCCATTTTTTTTTTCCCTGTTTATTATAATTTAACATATTTTTATTTATGGGCTGAATTTTTATTTATAAGCAAAAGGTCCAATAATTAAAAAAATAATTAGTATTAGTTTTGCAGAAAATAGAAAATTAGTATTAATTTTGCAGAAAATAGAAAATTATATTTCACTTGCAGGGATTATTACCATCATAGGCCCTCCACGTAGGTGCCACATAGGTAAAAGTAACCACCTTTAAAGTCACCTTATGCCAAGAGTGGTCAAAACCCCTTCAAAATTTTGCCAACAGTAAAATATAGAAATGTCAATTTGCAAAACTAAATAACTTTATAAGACGAAAGTTAGAGTTCCAGTATTACAATCTTAGTTTCCGGTTTTTGTAAGACGGAACATTACTTTCTGTAATAAAAACTTAAAACGGAACTTCAAGTTCCGAATCAAAATAAAAGTGAATCAGACGGAACATGGAGTCCGAGAAAAGTGTCGAAACGGAACACTGTATTCTGTCTTATACCATTAACATGTCATTTTGGATGGCGCTTTCCTCCCCTCTCAAATTGACATGGAAGTTCTGATGACCGTTGAATGTTTGACCCACCATATTATTGGAGAGCTTTTTAGGCTGAAAGGGTTTTTCATACCACTGCCCTTCTCAAATGCCCTCCCATTGGGATTGCTCTAAGAGGCTAAGAGCTCCGAATTTATTACACTAGAAAAAAAAAAAAAAAAAAAAAAAAACTAATTGAGTTGGGAATATCATCAAACAGTTGCATAGTAATCTTTCCGCCGAACAAGTAGGGGTGTTATTCGAGCCAAGCGAGCCGAGCTTTGCATGTTCATACTCGGCTCGTTTTAATACGAGTCGAGCCCGAGCAGAGCCCAATTTATGAATCAAGCTTTGTTTCATGTTCAAGCTCGAGCTCGTTAGGCTCGTTAGGCTCGTTTAGCTCGAGTCGAGCTCGAGCCCTCCAAGCTCATTTAGCTCGAGTCAAGTGGAAACAAAAAAAAAATTATCGAAATTACCTCAAGTGGAGCTCAGTGGAGATGAAGATGAAGATCAGAAGATAGTTATGCAGTTATAGAATCTCTTAATTTCAAGCAAATTATAGAAAATCAAACAAGTTTCATGGAGATGAAGATGAAGATGGTTAGATGAAGATGAATATGAAGATGGTTAGATAGTTAGATTTCTAGTAGAAATCTAACATTTGCTTGTTATAAATCGAAGAAGAAGATGAATATGAAGATGGTTAGAGAAGAAGAAGATGGAGACGGGCAGACGGCCAGACGGCTAGGTTTCTAGTAGAAACTTTCTACTAATTATGCTGATATATACTGGGGGTAGGATAGACATAACATATATTAGTGGGGGTAGGATGGGTAATATAACCTAACTGTATATAGACTCGAACTACTCGGCTCGGCTCTAATAGAGCTCGGGATCGGCTCGAGCTCGAGACGAGCCTAAAATCTGTTCAAACTCGGTTCGTTTTACAAGATAAGCGAGCCCGAGCCGAGCTTTAATCGAGCTGAACACGAGCCGAGCTCGAGCTGCTCAGCTCACATAACACCCCTACGGAACAAGTTCAGCAATTGGAAGATAAGAATCCCATAAGTGATGAGATCAAGAGGTTGGAGACTTGTCAAATAATGAAGTAGTTGTGTTACTTCTTGTGGAAACCAATTTTTTCAATTGCTTGTGCTCTTGAGAAAAGAGAGAGAAAAATAGAGAACCCCAAAATGGATTATCCATGGAGGCCCTAACTGCGTTAAAGATTTATTTAACAGTATATGGATATTTTTGACTTGCTGACTCTATATTTAGGGCCCGTTCGGGAATAGCCCAGAAATGCATTTTGTGAAAGTAGGAAAGAGATAAGTTAGTTCGGCAATAAAATTGAAAGAAATTCCTGATAAGTTAGAATACTTCTAACCTAAGAAGCACGGACACTTCAAAAAATTCACTGTGTCAGTGTCAGACACTGCTCGGACACTGACATTGCTTCGGACACGGCTTGGACACGTGTCCGACACGGTACATGCGCGTCCCATGTGCCGTTCAATCTGGACACGGCTTGGACACTTCTTAGACATTGTTCTGGACACTTCTTGGACACTGTTCTGTTTCCAAGTCCTAATTTAAGACGAATTGTAATATTTTTCCAACCATTTCTCTTTCATGTTTTATGAACTATGAATGTATATGATACATGACATGATTTCTAATATATTATTGATATACCATATTTATTTATATATATTTAATTGCCGCGTCCTAAGCCGTGTCCGTGTCCTAATTTTTGGGATAAACAAGTGTCCTAATTTTTGGGATAAACAAGTGTCTCCGTGTCCGTGTCCGAGTCTGTGTCAGTGTCCGTGCTAGTGCTACCTAGCTTCTAACTTCTTACAGAGATACTTGCAAAGACACCACGCAGATAGCAGAAACAGCAATATCTCTATTTCTTTGCTCTCTGCTTACTGAACAAAACATGGAACATGCAGAATGACTATAATTTCAAGTATCCTACTTTTTCCATTTGAAGTATTCAGAAACAAGTGAGATATATTGATTGCTCCTAACATTACTATGAAAATCGATTTGGATGCTGCCTTTGATAGAATTCAAGAAGAAAGGAGCAATATTGAAGTTTGGCAGAGGATATGAAACATATCATGGCAGTTGTTACAGTAGTATTCGAGCTACAGGCTGTGAAAAGTGTTGTACTAAAAGCTGCAGGCACACAGGAAAAAAAGGACTATAGACTGCTAATTATTACTAATATATAAGATAACACAAGCGCAATTTCCATACATCTGTGTAAATTATATAGTAACCTAGTAACAAAGAGTTAAAAGCTAGATACACACAGAACATATTTGAAATACTGCATAGCAAATACAATATCACAAAATCCTAATGTTAACACAGAAGTACAATGTCAAGTACAGTATATAACTTTCAAGGTTCTAAAAGATATACTACTGAAGTAAGATTCGAGCCATTCCAAGGCTTCCCCGACATTCTCTTTTAGGATACAACAATTTGCAGTCACCTCCTAAAGGCAAATCAACTCCATTGGGTTGCATAAAGAATGATACACGTACAAGACCACGAGAAAAGGTGCCACGAATATCTATTTTCACCTATTTCCTTGCATGTTGATACCTTATTCAATCTCCGAGTCTCAAAACTGTAAGAAAGAACCCTTGCTACCATTTCTGGCATAGCAAAATATACAATTTGCAAATCTTCATCAAACCCAAGTAGTTTAATTCTTCTTTTTGTCAAGACCTTCAAGGCATCGGGACCAATAATTTCAAGGAATTGGGCTTCCATTGAAAGAAACTCTATGGTGTATTTGCGCTGCCACATTGTAATAGCATCTTCATCATCAAATTGATTGTCAAAAACCACGTCTTCCACAAACATCCATATAGAAAATCCATCTATGTTGTTATCACAATAATGCAAATATCCTTCTGACTCCCACAGGCAACCTAGTCCTCCATTAGTTGGAAGCTTAACGATCTTGAAGAAACCCATTTCAAAATGGTAGATCAACATAAACCCTTTATATACCCAATGTGCCCTCCCTTTTCCGTAAAAGTAAGACATGTCACTATCAAGACTCAAATAATCTGTCGAAGTACATGATTTGAAGAATTTTGCTCTGTTGGTTCTCCATTTTCCAGTATCAGATGAATAAATATCACAACGTATATATTTCAAATATTCATCCAGTCGAAATGGTATATCAACATAACCTATCACTACTTTAAAATGATGTTGGTGTACTACGCCGCCATCGAACGACAAACCCATACAGATACTTCGTTTTCCTATATAAATTGGGGGAAGAGAAACCCATTGGTTTAGGATTGGATTACAAACATACAATACAAGAATGTCACCTGCAGAGTTATATCTTTTACAAAGAATAAATCCATTAGAAGATCCCATAAACTCGATATCTCTGTCAATAGAGTAACTTAGACAATGGTTTTCAAGAGTATCTACAACTATTTCTCCACTTTGATCACAAACTTGTTCATTGATATTATAAAATATTACCTGACTTTCTTGATCACCAGAGTATTTGTATTGGCAAACAAAGTTTGAATTGTTACAACGAGGTCTTGATTGTCGATAATGTGAAATAAAATGATACCAACCTTTTGATAAACATTTCATCCTTGTAAGTTGTTTGATTGGAATTTGATCAAAGATTTCAAATATAACATCTTCACTCAAATTACCCATGATCATCTCCACCATTATCATTTCTGCCTTCTTCTTCTTCTCCCTCCCTCTTGCTGCCCTCATCATCTCCATCCCCAATTTTGCTGTAAAACCCTTGGTTTGCTAGTTCATAGAAATGGGTTCTTTCTGATTCTTATCTTTACTACTTATAAAGCGGCCTGCTATTAGTAACAGTGAAAGCCCAATCAATATCCAATAGAATATGGACACGTAAGGTATTTTTGGTTCGACTCCGGAAATCCAGAATTCTTTTTTTCAAATTTATTTCTTACGAACAAATTGAAAAACATTAATATCTTCTGTTGTCACGTGTATCGTAGGCCCACCTTTACTTCAGATTCTATCATCTACCCCCACCCACCCACTTTTCTTATATAACCCTAACTACTACCTGCACGCATAGGCGTGCAGATTCACATAGTACTTGGAAAAATGGGTAAACTTTACTTAAACAGGATAGGGCAGCGATTTGATTGATGTTTTTTTCATTAGAAAAATTTGTCTGGAAGAAAACAATTTACATAGTTTAAGAAAAGGCCCTCACAAGGGTCTAAAACCCACAAAAAACCCAAAAATAACATAAAATAAAAATATTTATACCATAATATAAAATAAGGTTATGATTTGATAACAAAACCCACCCTAAAAAGAATAATTCTACGCTGACAAATAACTCCTATAAATGAATCTCACAAATGAATCTCACAAACTGACGTGTAGACTGATGTGGCAAGACCACGTCAGCAAAGAAAGAAAAATACTCTCCCACATTGACCCGTTCTTTATCTCTCTCAACTCTTTCTCTTCTCTCCTCCCTTCTTCGTTGTTTAACAGATATCTCTCAATACTCTCTTTATCCTCTCAAACTGTTAAGATGTTTCTTTTTTTTTTTTTTTTTTTCTACAACAATAACAACATCAAGCACT
The DNA here is from genome assembly GCA_020826895.1 of Aquilegia kansuensis. NCBI lineage: Eukaryota > Viridiplantae > Streptophyta > Magnoliopsida > Ranunculales > Ranunculaceae > Aquilegia > Aquilegia kansuensis. Next base: position 37,528,292 of record CM037004.1, on the reverse strand, counting down.
CAACATATTATGATGTTAATTTTGAGATTTTTTTATACTGTAATTAACAATATGTATCTGGTTTGATCTCAATCTAACTGAAATTATACTTGAAATTAATTCCTGAACTTAGTCTTTTTTTTTTTATTCGAAAAATCTTAAAACAATTGATAATTTAATTATTTGCATCCATTAGAGAAAGAAATCCTAAGAATTTGGGAAAGAAAAGTGCCCAATAAATTAAATTGTATGTGATTTGTATTTGAGTTTGAATTTGTCTTTTTTTGTTTTTTTTTTTTTTTCTTTTGGTAAATAAAATTTTATTAATGAAATGAAAAAAGATTACAACATGATCAATAACACACCAGATGTGGCGTCAGATCAAAAACATCAAACAACAAGCAAAAACACGAGTCAATATAAACTTAGTGAAATCAACTATTAAAAGATCCTATAGCTAACTCACTCACGGCTATTAGAAACCAACATCTCTCTAAAGAGCTTCTCTTGCCCAGTTGTACTTATGTCAGTCATACCCATCTCCTTAGCTAAAGGGACCACAAAATACTTCACCAAGTTTCCATGGTCTACCTCTGACTCACCTCCTATCAAGGTATTAGCGATTTTAGACATTTTAACCGAGTGTTGTTGTTGCTCAGTCAAACTTTCAAAACCAGGAGGGCAATCATTGTCTATATTGAGTTGATTCTGGTTTTTTATCTTCTTTGTTTTTTTCATCTTTTCTTTTAGTTCCCTATCCAATTGGACTATATTTTTGGCTTTGTCCTCAAAGTTGTCCAATATCTCCCCTTCCTCCTTTGTTTCCTCTTCTTGGTTTTGGGACTCTACAGCTCTGGAACAACTAGAGGTGTCAGATTCTTTTATTGAATGATCCTCATTGGTGCTTGATGGCTCCCCAATTTCTTCCTCACACGGCACAACAACTTGGAATGAGAATTCCTGACCATTCTCATCTTGTATAGCCTTAAAGCTATTGGATAGAGGTAGATGTGGTACTGCAGCATAGATGTTCATCTCCTTGCTTTGAAGTATAGTTGTTGAGATTACTTTAGGTGCAACATTGCCCTTCTTTCCACCAACTAGACCTACTCCTTTTCTTTTGTTTCTTCTAGTTTCCCATGCTCTCTCTTGCTTGTCAGGTTGTGATGCTTAAATGATTAAATGAATCTGAAAAGAAGGAAAAAAACTAAAAGAAAGCAAAAAAAATAGCAAAGTGGAGTTGGATAGCGAGAACGTAACGAACAAGAAACTCGAGAAGAAAGAGAAAGAACTAGAAAGGGGTTGTGGGTGTTTTTGTAACTACTGACATGGCCATGCCATGTCAATAAACACGTCAGTTTGTGGGTTCAATTTGTGGGAGTTGTTTGTGAGTGTAGAACCACTCCCCTAAAAATGCAGGAAGATGAGGGTATTTTATTATGTTTTTTTACCTGTTCTCTTGTTTGATAAACTTTTTTTTTACTAGAGATTCAATATTTGTTTTCCCAGTCAACTCAATTTTTCTGCATTATCTGGAAAAATCTAAAACCTCTTATTTGGTAGAACTTTGATTTTTCACCCTATTTTCTCGTATTTGGACATAAAATTTGTCAGGTATATAATAAAACAAATATTCCTCTTCGAGCACGCACTGGTTTGAGAAAGAGAGAGAGAGAGAGGCGACGACGATGAAGATGACAATCTTTGTTGGTTGATTTCGATCAATTTCGGTGTGTTTTCCTAAAATAATAGCTTCTTTTTCTATCCTCTATTTGAGCTTTATACGTACATTTTGTGGGGTAAATTTTGGTATTCTTGAGGATCCTAGACAAAATCCTACAAAAGGAGGATCATACAAAAAACTGGAATACATCCAAGAACCTAGTTCAGATGCAAGAGTATCCGAGGAACCTGAGTAGAACTCCGGAAGCTAACCTAAGACGATTAGCCTCTGGATGGCCAGAAGGATCACAACCAAGATAATAGACTTATCTAGAAGGTTCCAGAAAGTCCTAGACATACTTGAGGCCCAAGGAAGGAATCCAAGTTTAAGAAGGAATAAGGAACCGACCTAGGTTCCTTATTTAGAAATCCTTCTACAAGGACGTGTATAGAAACCCATACAAATAACAATTCTAAACTTAGAAGGATTCTAGACCGATATGGCATACACAAGGAAGGTTCCTAGGCCTATTGGAACTCTTCCACAAGTAGGAGATGACTGACTTAGTACCCTATATAAAGACAACCTCACCAAGACACAAAAGTTACAAATTCTAGATAGACAAAGTAGGGTTTCATCATCTTTTTTACTGACTTGAGTGTCAGAGTGCCTACGACCACACCACCCCCGGTGTGTCCTTAGGTTTCTAACATTGTTTCGTAGGTTTTGAGTTGAAGGAGATCATTGGGAGCTAAGTTGAAGATTGATTGTTAGTGGAAGTAGAAAACATCTTTTACAATTTGGCGCCAACTTAGGGGAGGCGACATTAGACTTGTGTTGTCTCTACAAATTTGAAGTTTTTAGAAGATAACCATGGCTCCTTCAACAAGGAATAAGAGTGCATTAACTTCACGACAAGAAGAGGTTCCGCCTGAGGAACAACCTGAGCAACAAGAACAACGAGAACAACATGGGGAAGAAGAGTCTTTAGAAGAGTTAACTCCAGAAAAAAAAAATTTCCTCAAGATCCAGATCCAATCCAAGAGGCGAAAGCTAGACATGAAGAGCCGATCTATGTGATGGAAGATTAACACAAAAAACAAGTGGAAGATCTCACCGTGAAGCTCAGGAAGCTCATAGCTGAAGGAAGGAAGCCAGTTGTCAAAGAAAAAGCTGGACCTTCTAGGAAAAATAATATCTTGGGAAAAAAAAACAAAAATAATGGTAAAGGTAAAAACAAAGGAAGAAGCAAGAACAAGAGACGCTGAAAGCTATCTCAACACTGTGGAGATAGAAACAAGAACTAGAATAAGTGCCAAAGACCGAATTGGCAGAAGAAAGCACAACAAAGATCCAGAATCCACGTATTCATGTTCCGGCTCATCTACATCCTCCAGAGAGGACCCTAAGAATAGGAGGCGTACATGGAGACATACAGACTGGGAAGATCGAAGCCATTCAACCATTGGGACCTACTCAGATGACCCAAGGAAACCTTCACAAAGAAGCAGCATGATGGATGAACTCCTTGTAAGAATGGCTATTCATGGAACCTATGTAAGTCCTTTTAGAATTATGGGATTACCTTTGTTATCTAGCTAGATTTACCATGTCTAAGTTTGACATGTTCACCGAAAAGACAGACCATGTTCCCCATGTTTTTCATTATAGAGGTCAGATGAAACAATATGAGGAAAAATACCATGTCATGTGTAAAATTTTCTACTCAAGCCTTAAGGGCCCAACCTTAGCATGGTATCATAAGATTATACTAGGATCCATAGACTCCTTTGGAAGACTCATATGTGAGTTCATTAACCAGTATTCATGCAATAGATCATATGCTAAAGATGTAGACTCCTTATTTAATCTAAGAAAAAAGTATGATGAGTCTATTAGATATTATATTAAGAGATTTAACAATGAGTATATACTGCTTGATGGATGTGATGAGTGAACTACCCTAATTGCTTTCCGCAAAGTGCTAGATTCAAAAAGTTTGCTCTATCAATCCTTGACAAAGAACAAACCAGATGATCTCCCTCATTTCCTAGAAAGAGCAGAGAAGTACTCTCAATTGGAGGAAGACAAAATAGCTTCTAAACTAAAAACAAGGAGGATCCAAGCTGTAGAGAGAGACCAAGACAGGTCCCCAGAACCAGATCCACCTTCCAGGAAGCACAAACGTTATGATGAAGAGAGAAAAAATCCCATGATGACAAATCTCATGAGGAGAAATGCCATGGATGAGGAAAGCCTCCCAATGGGAACTTTATGAGCATGATGAGCTTCCAACTATTCAAAAGAAGTTTACACCACTCAACACTTCACCAGAGTTTATCTTCCAAGAGGTGAAGGATACTGAAAGGCTGACATTCGCAGAAAAGTTAAAGCCATGTTTCGTCAGAACAAGATATCCAAACATGTATTGTAATTGACACTGATTCGACGACCATGAAACCAAGAATTGCAGATCTTGGAGAAGCACCATTCCAGACTTGATAGATCAAGGGAAGCTCAGCAAGTACATAGATGTTGAAAAAGTAGTAGATCAGGAAGAGGATATCGATGCAGTACACAGATCCCACAACATCAGAGTTGTGCTTGTCATCCATGGATCAACTTCCAAACTACCCAGAGCCAATTTTCCAAGAAACAGATCTCAAGCAAGAGAAGTAAAATACCTTCGGGCTCTGAAACGTAATGAGTTTCCAACGAAACAGATCTCATCAAGTTCTCAAATCTTGACTTGAATGGAGTCAAATTCAACATGGGGACGTCTTTGTTCTTTCACTAGAAGTTGGTGATGTTATTGGCAGAAAGATCTTGGTAGACCCATAAAGCTCTGCAGACATTCTATACTATAAGGCCTTTAGAGAAATTCGCCTACAAGAAGAAGACATAAGCAAGTCTCAAATCAAATTATGTGGCTTTAGTGGTGAGAGAGTCCGAGTAATAGGGGAAATTGACCTTCCAGTAACAATAGGTTTAATAGTACTAGTGATAAAATTCATCATAGTAGATGGAGATTCCCCATACAACATGCTCTTAGGAAGAACTTGGATCCACAAGCTCAAAGTTGTTCCAAGCACTTACCACCAATTGATCAAGTTTTCCACCCCCAAAGGCATGTGGGAAATCAGGGGAGATCAAGCTTAAGTCAAGTTATGCTACTCAACTGCTATTAAGAAGATGGAACCTAGTGCTTCCCCCCAGCCTATGGAGGAAGAGGTCCCCAACAACTTATAACAATTATACTCAGGTTTCGACTCCCTAGAAGCCTCATGCAATCTACACAAGGAGAAGGGACCACCCACTTTTGAACCTGTGGAGGAGATGAACATAACACCTAGGGGTGATCCTAAGACAACCTTCATATGAGCCGAGATGGAACCAGAAACAAGACAAAAGTTGATAAAAGTCTTGAAGAAAATATTTTGATGCCTTTGCCTGGTCCTTCGCTGATATGCAATGAATAGATCCGGAAATTGCATGCCACAGACTTGGGCTAAATCCGGTAGTTCAAAAGAGATGAAAGAAGTTGTCCACGATGAAGTACAAAACTTTTGGATGCTAATTTCATAAGAGAAGTCAGAAACATCAGGCCTGAAGACTTTGACCCACCTAAAAAATTACATGAGAAATTCACCCCAACGCTCTTGATGGGAATTGATCTTACAACCTCTCACTCGTAGAAGTGTTTGGGAAGAGTACCAAACCAACGGAGTTAACAGTTGTTTGGTTCAATACTATTTCTTAATTTACTATATAAACATATTTTTTTTTTCTTTTTGGTAATGTATATAAACACTTTGGACGGTAACTTTAAGAAAAATATTACAGCGTGTAAAACTAAGGATCGATAGGTAATGGGTAAATGTATATTGAAAAATTATTTTAAGCTCCAGGTCCAACGGACGGGCTCAAAAGCAGTGTGTAAGATTAAGGATCGATGGGTCATAAAAGTGACCGGAGGTTTGACTAGCTTGGTTCCAGTGCCACAATTATCAGCTAGCTTTATGGGCCGGGCTTGGAGTCTGTGAATGGACGGGCCCATGTTTTAACCCCAGTTTGCAATTTAGATTTTCCTCAAACTCTCAATTAAAACCTTAAAACCCTAAATCAGGTACAAGTAGAACAAGAAGAAGAACTTTTGAAGTGAAAAATGGAAGAAAGAGGTTCGAAAAGAAGAAGAAGAAGAAGAAATGATAGCAAGAATGATGATTCTTCTTCTTCATCAATGTTTCTTGTAATGGAGATTCTTTCAGAGTATCTTGACAAACGTTATGATGAGATGTTTGAAGAAATTAAAACAATTCAATCTGAATTTTCACAATTATGGGCAAATACGAAAACTTCTATTGCTAATTGCAATAATGAATTGAGAAGATGCAAACAAGAAAATATAGAGAAAAGTCGAGATTCAATTTTTCTTCAATGGCTACAAGATATGGAAAATAAGGAAGTTGTATTTAAGTTAAAGTGGCGTGAATTGGAAGAAACATGTATGTTAGGGAATCGGATTAAAATGACCAGCTTGAAAGCTTTCAGCAAGAATGTGAAGAATGGATAAGCAAGAAAAACAAATTTGAGGGTATGTGAGTAACATATATTTGATGAATTTCCTGACTGAATATTGTTTGTGTTAGTGTAAGTATTTTCCCTTGCGTTGCTTGATGGATTTGGTGGAAGTTAGTGTATACATTGTTCAAGAATTACCAGTACGAGGAGCAACAAAGGAAAGAAAGCTAAACCAGCTTTCTTTCTTCTTATTCCATTTGCTCATGGGGTTAGTGTAGAAGGTTCTGTTGTTTCTGCTTAATTAGTAGTAGTACTGTATTTGTTAGTAAGTGATCTCTTATATAATTAATGGGTTGGTGAATGTCTTTCAATTTGGCGCTCTACTATGAATGTTGTTTGTGACAATCACATTTGGAATGGTAAGATGTGTGTTTCCCATGTATAATATGAGTGTCATTTATTTGATGAATTACCTGAATGGTTCATGTATGCTTTGGAGAGAATCTTCCATGTTGGTGGAAGTATTTATCCATGGATGTGGCATTATCAGTTGTGTTTCTATAGGCTTGTTGAATTTAGTGGATGTTTTAATCTACGTATTGGTCCTCAACTCATTCCTGCTGCTGTTTTGTTATCTGCCTGTAGTAAATGTTGTCGTTAGCTTTTGTTTCTTACTTACCTTGATAGTTAATGAATGGTATATCCTGAAATCTTCTTGGCTTTAAGAAAAGATGGCCTTGCAAATGAAGTCCAAGGAAGTATTAATTCGTATATGAGATATATAATTGGCCTTGCTAATGTTGTATGTGTATGTTTATATGTAGATACTAATTAGTATTGAAGAAGAATGGATTAGCAAATACAGCGAATCATGTTATAAAGCTTGTGTAGTATGTGTTGTTGTAGTGTTAGCCTAGCTCTTTATTTTGCGCAGAATGTCAGAAATTTGAAATCTCTTGTTTTGTTATATTCCCATGTGTTGCTGATAATTTACTAGGTTTATATTCCCAGAAATTTGAAATCTCTTGTTGATTAATTTTGTATGCCGTGCTCTAGTTTTTCTCAATATGTTAGCTGCTGCAGTTGAAAATAATATATAAGAGCATGTTAGAATCGTATGTGATTCTTTATGATCTGATCTCTTTAATCTTTTGGTAGCCATTTGAGATGAAGACTGTCACCGTAATACAGTTGGATAGATTTTTCAGAGTGATACTGTATTTACATATAAATTCAGTTTTTCTGTTTTCTTATTTGTAGTTTTGCTTATAGGGTCAGTTTTGGTTCTTGCAATGTGCAAAATATTGTAGTGGCTTCTATGAAACCAGAAGCATCTGTAATCAGGGAATGACATGTCATAGGATGATTAGGCATTACTTTTTTTTTTTTCTCTGTAGTTAGTATTTTTCATAGTCTAAGTGATTGACATTGGGTTAGACTGATCTCTATGATCCTCTTCTACAAATATTACAACAATACTTATCTAGGGTCTTCTACGAACTAGTTGTAGAAACATAAAATAGGTTCTAATCAGTTGTATGTTGTTTGAAATAGTGTGTTCTTGACTGCAGTTTCTTAATTTTTTTGCACCATTGTGCAGTATTGCATGATAGTTGCAACTTACTTCCACTTCCCCAATTTAGTAGAGTTCGAAGAATGATATCGTACTGACGTACTCATATATGGATAGAAAAGTTCATAGCTTCTAATGTTTGCTGTATTTTTTGGATGTAATTCAGTCATTGATTTGTGTCACACCTAAATTTTTCGCTGCAAACCCAATATTAGTATCCCAGATTTAATTCCTCTATCAATAAGTTCTCTTCTAAAGATCGAGCCAATGACTGTTTGATGTTTATTCTAAATATACTATAACGAGATGCTAGAAGAAACTAGCCTATTGACTTTATTAACATTCACAGACTGAAATACACAGAGCTCTTGTAAAGTATATTTATGTAGGTTGAAGTCCTTTCCTCCTACGATATCTTTTATGCTGCCAAAGACCTGTTTTACTCTTGGGCTATGGTCTATGGATTTTGGTCTAGATTAGTAGTTAGTAGTTGTTTGTCTTTACAGTTGCTGAACTAATTTTAGCTACGGGTACACGTTAATATGATACACTACAAGAAAACTTGAATTTAAGCACTGTTAGGTACAACAAAACAATCTGACCAACAGTTTGATTAGTACGTAATTCATCTTACTGTGTGCATTTATGAAATGATATATTTCATAAAATTTAACTTAACTTCACAGCTTCCAAAAACTACATAATACCTTTGTAGCTGAGTCAATTCCTTGAATGAGACGATAAAAAAGGTTGGTTATTTCGACCTCAAATGACTTCCAGTGAAGCAGACATTTATATATGAGATATGAGTATATATGAGATATGAGACATGAACAATAGCTCTTCCCGCAGGAAAGCTCCAGATCTTGAGAAATACACTTTATTAGTAAGTCTTGGATCTCTTGTAACAACCCACAATTTTAAGCAACTAACGTACTTCTACATCATGTGGTCATTACCGGTACCTCTGGGGGAAGTTAACTTTGCAGCTGATTTTTTTAGCTAATGAGAGTGTCAAAATTGATTTAAGAACTGAAGTTGTAGATATGGCAAGTGTAAGGAAAATCAAAAGTTTCCTTCCTCATTATATGGTCATCATTAGGAAATCAGTTTTCCTATTAATATGCTAATCAATAAACAAAATGGTTACAATCTAGAGTATTAATTTCCCTTATTATTGACCTTGATGGACGGTCAAGATTAAGTCTTAAGATCTGAAAATTTGGTCCTCTCTCTGTTGGGTTTTATGTGCAAAATCAGACGGAGGGAAGTTTTTTGTACAGGAACGTACGTACGCAGTTAGGACGTTCGTACGTTCCATGTGACAGATAACTTTGACGGGAAGAAACGTACGAACGTGGTTAGGGCGTTCGAACGTCCCGTACGCCAGATCTTGGTTTCGTGGCTCAACGTACGTACGTGATTTCGACGTACGTACGTCCTCCTCTAGTTTTGTGCAAATGGGCCTGTTTTGAGCCCAATTCGTGGTCTATTGTAAGGCTATGGTATAAAGCCAAATAGAAGTGGAAAAACCTAATTATGCTTATGTTTTTCTAAGAGAGAGATTGTGAGAAGCCATTAGAGAGTTTGAGAGAACTTTTGTGAGGAAGAAGACTTCGGTTTCTTCAAGAGGGCTTGTACAATTGTCTTAAGAAGAAAAGCATCATCCTTTCTCCCCGTGGACGTAGGCATATTGCCGAACCACGTAAATCTTGTGTCTTGTGTGTGGTTGCTTGTTTATTTTGTCGTTTTCGTTTTACTTTCATATATTAGTTCAATCATCATATTTGTGCATTAGTGTCCGCTGCGCACAACACTCTCTACCTATAAGTACTAACCTTTGTCCATCACAAAAGGTTGTTCAAATCATGATAAAGTAAAACACATAACTTAAGCTTATAGGCAAAGAGAGAGAAACCATTTCTTCCTCCATTGAAGCAGTTTTCAGAAACAACTACAACAGTTCCAGACATATAATCAGATTGCTTTTTTCATCATGATGTCTGGAGGTATGTTTAATTGATCAAGTTCATTACATACGTGATAGGTAATTCAAGATCTTAGGGTTCATATTATGTATAAAATATCTAACATCAAAGATTCCACTACTTTATAAAGTGGAGGATCCCCATGTGAGTTACTTTAGATTCTCGTGAGTGCAGTCAAGGTGCCTGGTTTAGTTGGGGGTGCCTACCAAGTAGGGATGTCACACTGCAGCTAGGTCCCCTATGACTTTTTCGTTGTATTTGTTCCATTCTTTCGATATATTCTTTCTTATAGCAAAAAAAAAAAAACGTACTTCTAACTTCTAAGACTTGGTTCTGATTCAAAAGATGTGTAGAATAAAAAATTGATAAATTCTACTACTGCTTCTCACTAAATGACTGTTGAAATATTTCCCCTTTTTTTTCATTTTTTTTTTAAAGTAGGCAAACAGGGTTGTTAACGGCCTTACCCCTATATTAAAAAAATAAATAAAGAGGTACAACTTATTTAGGGTTTCCTCTCATTTTCAGGGTTCCCTAAATTATTCCATTAGTAAAATATTGTAGATTTGTAGGAAAGAATAAACAAAATCTATTTCATCGGTAATAATGTCTTTTCTCTGTTTTTGTGTGAATATACAAAAAACTTGAACTGTGGAATACCTCTCTGAATACACTTATGGAAATAAACCAAAGTAAGTTATAAACCATTTATACCTGAAAGATGGTTGATATTGCCTGTGATGCTAAATCTTCACCGGAAGAAGAAAGGGCCACAGAATGGTGAGGATGTACTGGATTATTTCTCTAATAAAATATTTTCAAATTTCTCTTTGACCCTGCATTGTAAATAAAAAAGATCAAATTTTTTTGTCATCTAATTTTGTTAAAATTTTAAGGGAAATTTTGACTTAAACCTCCCTATTTTGTTCACGTTTTGAATAAACGCACCCCCTCCCTTGTCCAAGTTTGGACTTTACCCCCTTCCGTTGGTATTTTAGAAAGAAAAAATGTAAATAAGGGTTGTGTTTGGTTCAGTGGAATGTAGATTCCACGGAAAGTGGGTTTAATACCCTATAATTCAGGCAATAAAACAGAAAACAAATTCCGTCAGATTCTGATCTAGGCTAAGTTTAAGGAATACGGTTTCTATTTTAAAAATATGAAAAACCAGTTTCCATTTCTAGTCGGACTAGATCGTCAAGTGCTGATTTTCAGCGAAAATCCAATCTATAATCGTGTCATTTTCTCTCTCTTTTCCTATCTCTCTCTGCCTGGCTCTATCTTCATTCCTATTATACCCCCTACTTTCTGGGAATCTGGATTCCGTGAAGCAAACACAGCCAAAATATTAATTTGGACGAGAGCTGATGGAGAGGTGGTAAAGTCAAAATTTGGACAATGGGGGTATTCAAAACGTGGACAAAATAGGAGGGTTTAAGTCTAATTTTCCCAAACTTTAAATTTGTGGAATCAAAAAGGTTGAATTTGTTGAATTCTTAGGGTAATGCCGAAGAAGTATTGTGTTCGCCCAAATACATGAGTTGTAGACTAAGCTGGATAGATTTGGGCCCAAAAACACAGATCTCCAAAATTTGTCTGGGCTCAAAACCATGTTCCCAGCCCTCATATCAGACCCAAATTCCTCGAGATGTTCTATGGTTTCCTTATCAATATAGAATTAGATATATAGGTATAGCTCCGTGTGACACACAAAGTCACAAACTGATTCGGAATTGGTAAACTAATCCATCCAAGGCAAAACTATATATATATTTAAACGCTACTTTCTACTTTCTTTATTGTTCAAAAACTTCAAAACAATGGTGAGGAGATCAGAACGATTAGCTCAAAAGAAAAGGAAAATAGAAAAATCTTCTTATGTCAATGAATGTAGTATAGATGATACCAGAATAAGAAATTTATCCGACGACACATGGATGAAGAACGAGAAGAAGAAGATGAATGTAGATATGGTGGAGGTAGAGTTCATGGGTAATTTAACTGAAGATCTTGTCATTGATATCTTTGATAGAATTCCCATCAAACAACTTTCATGCATGAAGTGTTTATCTAAAGGCTGGTATCATTTTATTTCACATTATCGAAGATTAAGACCTCGTTCGAGCACTTCAAAATCAAACTTGGTTTTGCAATATAGATTTTCTTATATGAAAGAAAGTCAGGTAAGTTTTTTTAATTTTAAAGAGCAAGTAGGTCAAGATGGAGATATAGAAGTAGAAACCCTTGAAAACTTTTCTTTTCGGTTTTCTATAGTTAGAGATATGACGTTCATGGGATCTTCTAATGGATTTATTCTTGGCAAAAGATATAACAATGCATATCACAATCTTGAATTGTATGTTTGTAATCCGATCCTCAACCATTGGGATTCTCTTCCGCCAATTCACGTAGGCAATCGCAATATCTGTATAGGTCTGGCCTTCGACGACATATCCCAACACCATTTTAAAGTAGTGATAGGCTATATTGATTTACCATTTCGACTGAATGGAGATTTGAAACAAGTACGTTGTCAAATTTGGTCATCAGATACTGGAAAATGGAGAGAAAACAAAGCAAAATTCTTTAAACCTTGTATTTCGACTACAAATTTGAGTTTAGATAGTGACATATCTTACATTTATCGAAAAGGAATGGTACATTGGTTATATAATGGGTTCATGTTGATATACCATTTTGAATTGGATTTCTTCAAAATCGTTAAGCTTCCAACTAATGGAGGACTGGGATGTCTGTCGGAGTCAGAAGGATATTTGCATTATTGTGATAGCAACATAGGTGGATTTTCTATATGGAAGTTTGCGGAAGATGAGGGTTTTTTTGACACACAATTTGATGATGAAGATGCTAGTACTGCAAAGTGCACTTGGCAGTGCAAACATACCATAGAGTTTCTTTCATCGGATCCTAAATTCCTTCAAATTATTGGTCCCGACTCCCTGAAGGTCTTGACAAATGAAAGAATCAAACTACTTGGGTTTGATGAAGATTTGCAAATTGTATACTTTGCTATGCCAGAAACGGAAGTAACGCTTCTTTCATACAGTTTTGAGACTCGGAGATTGAAGAAGGTGACAATGTGTAAGGACATAGGTGAAGATAGAAACTACTGGCACATTTCCTCATGGCTTTGTGCGGCATTCTTTATGCAACCAAGTGGAGTCAAGTTGTAAACAGTACTTGACATGGTACATCAGTTTTTCTCATTATAATTTTTTGATATATTGTATTTTCTTTAGAGTATATAGTAGTCTGTAGAAGTTCATCAAAATTCTGACATATGGTTATTTTCTTATGTTGAAGTATGTTATTTTTGTCAACAGCATACTTTTGCTCGATTCTGAGTTAATCGTTGCCCAGTTCTCTTGTGAGCCTGCTTTAAAAACAATCAAAGATAATGCATCTAGGATCACTCCATCATTATGCACAACCATTGCATTTGCCCATAGGAGAGTTTGAGTTAATGGTTCTCTTGTGAAGATTTTCTTGATTCTAATCAATTAGATGCTTAATGGATTATACATGCAAATCTGCAGTAGTTAGATACTGCCAGGGATGTTGACAGGGTGTAAGCCAAAGCATATTTACTTGTTTAAGTCTTCATTTAAACCAGAATCTTTAAATCCTGCATTCCCACCACAATCTACATATGCATGAAAAACTATAACAAATTCTGGAGAATAGTTTGACTTTCATTCGAAAACACAACACAGAGAGCAGAAACCAACAATTTCTCTGCTTCTTTGCTCTCTGCTTACAAAACAAAAAATGGAACCTTACTAGGAAAATCGAGTTTAAATGTGAATATCGAGTTTTTTCTCGACTGGATGTGTTCAGAAATTCAAAGAAGTGAGATATTGATTGCTACTAACATTACTAGGAAAATCGAGTTTGATGCTGCCTTCGATATAATTCAAAAGGCAAGGAGCAAAGGAGTTACTCGCCGAGATGATATGAAATATTCCAGCTGCAGGCTGTGAAAGGTGCTGTACCGAAAACTGCAGGCACACAGGCAAGAAAGAGCTGTAGACTGTTGTTGTTACTATTAGTAGTGGTAATATATAAGATAACACAAGCGCAATTTCCACACATCTGCATGAAATTTGTATTAACCTAGTAACAAAAAATGAAAACTAGATAAAAGAAAAACATATTCGAAATAACTTGGCTCATGCTTTCTGAACAGAAAACCCAAGGATAAATTCTTTGATTTCTTCATCAGGTGCTCTATCAATTGCAGTCCTTCCATCTGCATCTTTCACTGTGTAACTAGCACCGGCTCTTAACAGCTCTTCTATTTTTGGTTTGTCGCCTTCAGTTGCAGCCATCATCAGTAATATATCTACAGGGTGGATGTTTAGGCTTAGCAGGGCTTCCATCTTATCATATGAACCCTCGACTGCAAGCATCCCCATGTAATTGAAATACTGCAAAATATTATCAAACTTGTCAGCTTGATCTCTTAATTCAATTTAACATGGGAAAAGATTTTCTAAGACCAAGCAAGAATATAACACAAGTTTTAACTAAAAAAATTATCTTATGAATGGCCACATTTTTCGTAGTTAGAACTGGTTTTATATCCTTGCTTCGTCTTAGAAAATCTTATAAAACAGGTTTTATGATTCATATGTTATGCCAAGTCAATGCCTTAGATTGTTTCTTGCTTCCTTCCCTTCCCATCTAGTGGTCCAAATCTTTTATACTACCATCTTTACACCTAAAGAAGGTGGCTAAAATTTGTACTAAATTGCATCATGTGAGCAGAACAGAACTCGGCCATCCAAAACAAGGTGGGGGGGGGGGTCTAGGCATGAAGACATGGAACCAGGCTGCACTCTGTGGCTTGTGTTCAAAATAGCTAGCAAGGAAAGCCGTGTGTGGTCATAGTGGGTATGGGCTAACAACATATGGAAGATAAAAATTCCTAGTGATAGCTCTTGCGTTTGGAGATATGTACTTAAAAACCAAGACTGAAGCTATATAGCATATGAGATATGCAATTGCTTAAGGTGAGCAAACATCACTCTAATATGATTCCTGGATAGAGGAAAAATTGCTATCTTTAGTCACCAAGTGAAGATAAAGTCTGTGAACTCATCAATTAAGGTCACTGGAATCACAGAATTGACAACATGCCAGGATGTCAGCTGAAAGGAAAGATTTTAAGCGCTGTGATAGAACAACTTGGAGCAAAAGAGCGAAATTGGACACCTTCTTCAAACTGTAATGTCACATCAAAGACAGCATATGGACTCCTGAGGAACATAAGAAGGAAAGTGAGATGGCTTCAACCAGTTTGTGGTAAATTTGTTATTCCCGAACACTCTCACTCTATAGAAACCATTTGCAGGGGGACTTCCTAGATAAGATCGACTTGCTCACTCTGAGTGTTGTTTCTGTCAGAAGTCAAGGGAGAACTCAAGCCAAAGTCAAGACAGTTATTTTTTGAGCGTGATTACATTAACTCTATCGGGTTATGTGTCAAAGAAAAAAGAACGATGTATTGGTATACTGTTGATACTGATTCAAATAGGGAGTAGAGAAGTATCTTGAGGAAGTGCGTCAGCAATACAATAGTAGCAGAGAAATAAGCTTATAAGCTGCTACTTTTAGGCTTTAGCTATATCTGGACAGAAAGAAACGTGAGAAGGTTTAAGCACAAAGCATTACCATGACAGAAAATTGCTGAAATGCGAGTTTATCTTCAGTCACAAATCAGTACATTGGAGGATAGCATACAAGCCAGAGGATAGCATACATTGTAGGATACAACGACAGAAAGTTTGTGTACGTTCGCACTCATGTTTCCCATTGTAGAATTAATATAAACAAAAAATGTGGGTACCTTCTCCTCGCAAAGAAGAAGTCAGGTTTCAATATTTCTTCTAACAACTTAAACATAATGTTCCCAGTATAGTTACAGGAGTTCAATCTGTTCTTCAGTGACTGACAGAAAGTATAATGTATCAATACTTCCTTTTATCGCAACCACTGTCCACTCTTTTATATAATGTGACTTGAGTTTAACTTGTTTCTACTGAATGAGCTCCCAATATTCAATGAATGTCATCAGTTGAACAAACAGTATATTATTTATTCTAATGAATCCTATATGAGTTGTTTACAAATTCTAGCAAAAAATTGGAATGAATGAATCTTCTCTTTTCTGACTAGCATAAATCTTTATCAAAATATTAATGAAAATGAGAAAAAAAGAAAAAAAAGTGAGCAGTAGTACCTGCTCAACATCATCTTTATCAAAATCTTCTCTTTTCTGACTACCATAAATCCCAGCACCTTCAGCATCAACACCATTTTTTCCAAATTTAAACCAACATATGGTTTTTGAACCATTTGATGGTCCAATTCTACAACCATTACACCATCCAAGTCTTCTTTTCATACCCATAAACTTAGAACTACTAATCTTCATTTTAGAAGAAGAAGAAAAAGACCCACAAGTTGATTTTAAATAAGAACAACTTAGATGAACTGTACATAGTGTTGAAGCCATTTAAGTCTTAAAGAAGAAGAAGAAGAGGAAGAGCAGGGTCTTTGTTTTCAAAGAGATGAAGTTTTTATCCACTTATCCAAATCTACAACTAGAAAAAACAGATTCCTGTAAGAGTTTTTGCATATAGGTCCTTTATTAGTATAATATTTCATTTCTAAAGCCTTTGAAATTTATTATATTTGGTAAAAGTAGAATCATTTTAGTGTTTATTTCCTCTGTTTGGTTTGCACATACAGATATACAGTTGATGACATACCTGTTCTGTTGCATTTTTGCCCCCCAGTTTCGAGTCTCGACATGAAAGGGAAAAGTTGGTCCCTTACCAGTTTGTGAATGTTGCTCATGCCTTTGTGGACCAGTTCGACGCCTTTTTTTTTTGATAAAAGTTAAATTTTATTGACCTACGTTTGGAGGTCCATTTAGAGTTAGGTGGAACTCAAACTCGTGTCTGTCCCCTTTTTCCCTTTTTAATTTTCTGTCTGTTCGTCTTTTTTTTTGTTTTTTGAAATCTCTCTTCTTTTCTCTTGCTCTCTCTTCCCCTAACGTCGGTCTCCACCATATCACGGTTCTATATTATATCAATCAAACCAGAAACATATACAAGCCTGATCAGCTTGTGGACTAGTTTGACGCCTTTTCATCATGAATATGTTTTTTTTTTGAAGATTCAGAAAATCGTGTTCTTTCCCTTTGAGTTTTTTTAGTTCCATCATTTTTCACGTGTTCTCGCCATCACTATTCACTAACCAAGCAAGTTACAGTCTGCCAAAACCTTTAGACTCTTCTTCTACAAAGTATTTGATGCAATACATTAGTCTAATCTCTTATGTAATTCGTCCCCTCGTGTTTTTTATTTCTTGTTTAAAACTTGTGCCCATGACGAAATTTAGGAATGCTACCTATATCCTCTGGAGTATGAAAGTTAAATTATGGTTTTCTCCCGTATATGAAATAATGAATCATGCAAGGATCGAACAGATATTGCTTTAGCAGTTTATTGAGAAATGAGGTGGTGTTGAATCTCTCCAATACATTGATATCAGGGCACTGCAATCTGGGTCTACTGCCGCAGCGCGCAGTACGTGAAGCTGAAGAGCACAATGGGAAGAATGGATGTCAACCTAATTAATGTTGTTACACACTTACACATATTGCTGATCTACTGACATAAATGGATTGATATTGGTACTTCGCAAAGAGAGGAAAACCAAGAAAGCAGCTAACTCTCTCCTGATCTTCTTCTAAAGCAGAATATATATTTCTTGTTCAAGACTTCAAACTGCAGCTGAATTAAGATGTTTATGACAGTTATTCAGAGACCTTCAACTAACAATTCTCAAACTACCTTTAGTTTCGTCGTTTAACATCTCTGCTATATACCTGTCTGACAGTCCAATATCTCAGCTTGCGGTAATCATGTGGAAGTAGGTGATCATTTCGCAAGGGTGCTTGTCGTCTCCAAAGGAATTTAAGTGTCAGTATATATGTCTGCTCTCAAGTCAGGACCAATTTGTAGATTTCATTACTAAACGGCTACCAGCTTGACGATTTAACTCGCT
The DNA here is from genome assembly GCA_020826895.1 of Aquilegia kansuensis. Classification (NCBI taxonomy): domain Eukaryota; kingdom Viridiplantae; phylum Streptophyta; class Magnoliopsida; order Ranunculales; family Ranunculaceae; genus Aquilegia; species Aquilegia kansuensis. Next base: position 37,510,471 of record CM037004.1, on the reverse strand, counting down.
TTGTTTCAAGCTTTGAATGCTTTCGAACCCCTTCTGCTTGTAGGTGTTTATTAGTCCTACTCAGCACACAATTAGGTAATTAGCTACAGCTTACTTGATTACCTTATTCATATAGTCATATAAAAATGTATTCTCTGCTTTATAAAAATAACACTGAATACATTTCATCCATCTGAAATGTTCACTATTTATTTCCACTGATGGATCTGATGCAAACCATTTTGTTATCACGTATGCTTACTAGATCGAAGTTCTAGAGTGTAAAAACATACAAATTATGTCTGCAGATGACTTAAAGTTTTGTCATAGTAACCTATGATGGATTGTAGGTTGTAGGAATTACATACTAGTTTTGTTTTTGTTTGACAACTGTACTGAAGACCTCCGTCATGTCAACTTCTTCTGGGTTGAGTACATTTGCAAATTTCCAGTCACAGTGGTATAGTAATAGAGCAAGTTGAAGCTCAACACTGGCAATTCCAAACAATATCCCCGGACATATCCTCCTGCCAGCCCCAAATGGGATATGACGTATTTGAAGTTTGTTCCATTGTAATCAATAGATAGATCTTGGAACCTCTCTAGCTCAGAGCTCTCAGGATCTTTCCAGTTCTTCGGATCTCTTCCCATCGCCCATGCATTGACTAGAACTTTACTTCCCTTCGGTATCACAAATCCTTCTATTTCACATGTCTCCCTACATTCTCTTGGAAAAAGCAATGGAGAGGCGGGTGTAGTCGTAGAGATTCTTTGATAACTATCCTCAAGTAGTTCAATTTGTCAGTATCTACTTGATCGATCTTGTTTTTCCCATTAACGATCTGTCTTACCTCTGCTTGTGCCTTTTCCATAACCGTTGGATTTCTTAGTAGTTCTGCAAATGTCCATTCTCTTGTGGTATGAAGAATCAATCCCTGCAACAAACATATCCTAAAGAAAAATGAACATAAAAGTGTCAGGAGATCGAATAAAATTATATGTAGGATTTATAATATGAGATGTCTAATCAAACGAGACAATGCAATTCACTGAGAAATCCTTGGGAATACTTACAAAAAGAACAACTTTGATATTTTCAATTGTGATTGGAAATTCAAATTCCCCATCCTCTTGAATCTTTAGAAGCACATCCACTAGATCCTCTTTAGCTTCACCCTCATCCTATTATCTCTATGCCCTCTGATGATATCATCTAGGATCATGTCGACTTTCTGATGTATTATCTCTAGTTTCGATTTGATTCCACTGACACTTTCCAAGAATTTCAGAGAAGGAAATAAATCAACAATCTCATGATGTCTGTGTATGTATATACATATCGAGCTACATCGACGTCAAGCTTATTTTCATCAAGCTCACCCGAGCTCAAGCATATTTCCAACGACTTGGCCTGCCCAACATGCAGTACAAGTCATCTCCAACTTGGCCCAACTCGATGACTCATGAGCTCGTGTGGCGCTTATGAATGTTTCTTTGTCTTTCCAAGTCTTACCAAAGGCTGCTCGTGCAGTTATATCATTTGTTAATGAAAAAATCTTCTCACTCAAATTTATCTGGGATCCAACCACCAAGGAAATCCTTCCAAAGAGATTTGATGTCTCTTCTTCCATTACTGACCAGAATGATTGGACTCTCTTCGCGCTTAAGAGTTCTAAAAAACAATATTTCCACAATTGCCTTCAGTATACACCATAAGGTGCTACTACAATATCTTTACGATCATAACTCATAATTTGCGAGGAGGCAAGATTAAGATGTCTGTCTACAAACTTGAGGTCGTGTGTTTTCGTCATCTGTTTAGCGACACCAGGGGAAGAAATAACTACAGTTGAAAGCTCCCCAAGTTTTAATAGGTCCATGTTTTTTTTTTCATAAGGTCCATGTATCTTAGCTAGATCTTTGAATTTGTGATGGGGTTGGCCTAACGAGTGGTGTAAATGACCTATAAGTGGTAGCTTCAATGGCCCTGGTGGTAATGGTGAACTTGAATATTTGTTTTTTGATTCGTTTCTTTGCTTCACCAGCATGAGGAAGAAGAGGATGATGAAAGTCAACATGAAGGGGAAGGTAGTTAGCTGCCGCAGCTCCGTTGTTGAAATGTTTGATTATAGGTTCCTTTTGCTTCTTCTTCCTTTACAATCTATAGTATATATAACTGAACATCCAAATGTTATTTTTGCAGTGTGTCTTAATTAGCATCAGAACATAAGCAAATATTATTATCATATGAAATATTATTATCAACCCTTATAAATTATTATTGTGTATCTTTCACATGTCACCTAAAATGGGCTAAAGGTTGGTTCTTGTAAGTCTATAAAACAACTTTTTAGTTTTGTGTTTTTGGCTAGGTTAGTTGATCCAGGTGGAACTTAAGGTGTTAACGATGAAGGAAGAAAAACAGTTTTGTAGACAACGTTCAAACGAAATTTGGATACGTTCGAACCATTTTCTCGATTATTACACAAACATTTGAACCAGACATTAAACGTTCGAACGGAAAAAAACAGCTCTCGGGACTTTCTGACAGAGACCAATCCGTTCGAATGGAATTACTGGACGTTCGAACGTCCACAATCCATCCCAAATTGGAAAGCCAAATCATCCAAGAATCCTACTTTAACCCTAATTAGTATGTAGGAACATTATATAAAAGGCCTTGTATCCAAAAAAGAACAAGTTAAGCCTCTCATATTTGTAATCTTTGAGTTTTTCAAGAGCAATAGAGAAAACCATAGATGGAGGATTTTTTCCTCACCATATCATTGTTCTTTGTTTTTATGGATGATTCCATCTTTCTTTCTACTATTAAGTTCTATTGCTAAGTCGTTTGGATCAAGTGACATAAAGAGCATCCAGATCTCTTGGGAGTTTGTGGTTTATGGTCATAACTCGCGACCAATACAAGCGATCCGGTGAAGAACTAGTACAATTTCTAGAAGTTCATCGAAAACCACGAAGGAAGAAGATAGTAAAGAAGAGAATCATATCTGGTGAAGGTATTGATGCAGAATGATTTGCAAGTCTACAAAAGAAAGTCGAAAACTTGACTACTCTAGAAGAACAAGTCAAAACCCTAAGTTAGAAAAATTGACAAATTCCTTGTCTACTCAACAACCTACTTCTACTACTATTATTTCGAAAGACCCTAAAGATGGTGATTTCAGAAGCAAGCTAAGGGAGAAGATGAAGAGGATGGAAATGACACTGTCGAAGATTTTGGTCAACTCAAAATCGAAAAGTATAAAGGTAAGATTTTTCCTTCTATGCAAAACCTTAAGATTGATATTTTGAGGTAGATATTCCGGTTTATGATGGTGTAGTTGATGCCGATAAATTGGATATATAATTGGATTGATAGACTAGAAACTTATTTTTCTGTTTTTGAGTATTCTACTAATCAAATAATCAATTTTGCAAGTTTGAAGCTTTTTAGTCATGCTCTCACATGGTGGAAATTTTATCGAAATCTCTATGATGTATCAAAATTGACAAGGTAGAAATTCAAGGAATTGATCCGGAAACACTTCTATCATATTTGATTTGAACAACAAAGGTGGTATACATGGCAACACTACCGACAGAAATTTGGGCATAGTGTTCAAGACTATACTACTGAATTCCATAACCAAGCTTTGGTCTTGAAAATTTATGTTGATGATTATGAAGTATTCATGAAGTATACGAGGAGCCTTACAGAGTACATACGAAACGAACACAAGATGTTCAATGTAAGTACTATTGAAGATGCTACCATAAAAGCTATTGCTATTGAAGAAAACAACTTCAAATCGGATAACAAAGATAAGAAGCACAAATCTAGAAATAAATCTTGTTGGAAGAATAGGGAGAAAGAAAAGAAAGGTAATGAAGGTTCAACTTTAAAGAAGAACTATTGTGATTATTGTGAGAGTAGTGGGCATGTAGAAGACAAGTGTTGGAAGCTTCATCTTGAATTCCGCACAAAATATGATAATGGGAAGAAGAATCAACATTACAAGAAGTCGACTCTAGCCACCCAAGTAGTAGAAGAACTTCAAGAAGTAAAGTAGCCTAATGACAAGCTCAATCTCATGGTCAAGACAACCGAAATTTGAGATGATGCTTATAAGGAAGAACTTTTTCATATTAACATACAGGTTAAGCAAGGTATTGTCGAAGCTATTATTAAACCGGGTTGCGTGAAGAACATGATTTCCGAAGCTCTTGTGAACAAGATGGGTTTGACAACAAAGCCTCACCCAAAGTCGTACTCATTTGGATTGTATTTAGAAAGATGTAGAGTTGAAGATCACTAAGCAGTGTACTTTAAAGTTTGCAATCATTGATCGTTACATTGATGAGATTACTTGCGAAGTGGTGCCCCTGGATGTATGTCAAGTGATTTTGGGTAGTCCTTATCTATGGGATAGGGATGCTATTCAATATCGAAGACTTTGCAAATATCGTTTTGTGAAGGATGGAAAAAAGTTTCATGTCAATGCTTGTAAAGAGCATGAACCAACAAACTTAGTAGTGGCGACTCAAGTGAAGAGGAAGGTTAATGTCGATATCAAACGTGTGTTGCTAGCGTCCCATGGAAAAAAGTACACCGGTTAAGGTATTTTTTTAAAGTAACTTTCTCTACAACATCAAAAACCAAAGGTGGTAAGATGTATGATGATAAAGCATACTTACAGAGCACTCCAAGGGAGTACAAGACTCAACATTCCGCACATCGAGTAATACAACATCCACTGAAGCAGCTCATGTTGTTGGGGTGACCGGGTAAAGGCCCTAAGGTCGTGATTGCACCTCATTTTCCTAGGAGTCGGCCATAATGACTGGGGAATTTGCATGCCGTAATCCGACTACGACTCGAGTGTTCTTGCCCTAGAGCTTGATGCCCCGGGATGCGCAATTCTATGATCTGAACATCCACAACACCATAACAGGCAATTTGCAACGGTTTATACCATTACTAGTACGGCGTTACAAATTTCGTTGCAAATATTTGCAACGGTTATATGGCGATGCTGTCTCTATATTTGCAACGGTTATTTGGCATTGCTTTCTAATTATTAGCAACGGTTACTGATGCTTGCATTTTTCTTAATTTGCAATGTTTTGTTATCGTTGCATAACTGTTTTAATCTTCTGAATTTTTATTTACATTAAAAAATGCAACGGTGTTTGGCGTTGCAAATGTATTTAATAACCGAAGGTTTGTGCTTTGCAACCGTTATTTGCAATGCTTTTAAGGCGTTGCAAATGTTTAAAAATTTTACAAAAAAAATTGCAACGACATTCCTCCACATGCACCTGCAATAAGATGGCCTCTATTGCCATTCTTCCACATGTAACTACCATATCTACTAAAACTTGTAATTTTATTAAAACACCAAAACCAAAATTTGCACTGTCCAGTAAGTCTGTATGACATTTCGACTTCTTACATATTTATCCCCCACTCATCATAAAAACGACAATCAAAACATACAACTTACAAGATTTTTCCATAAGTAATACAGGAGCAACAACGGATTATTCAACTTACAAGACACAAACAACTTCAAGCAAAGACACCGCATAGAATCAATTGATCAAAAAGACATATAACGAAAATGAGATGCCACCTGAATAGCTTAGAATGTAGGAGCAAAATTAATCAACACAAGCTTGCTTGCATCAAAAATCCCAGTCCACACCCCATGGCTGTCGTCAATAAAAAGAAAATGTAAGATCCAAACTTAAATTTATTTTCACTGTATAGAAGGAATACTACTAAGAGAACAGAGATGGAAAACTGTACCTGGAAAATGCCCAAGAATAGCAGGAATGGAACCCCTATATAATCCCTGAACACCGATTTGTGGAAGTTTTGATACCAGTTCTGGGAAGGATAGAGTCGATGCTTGCAATCGAGTCTGATAGACACTGAATCCATTATAGAGTGCCAACCAGTTAGGAAAAGGAAATGAGGGAAACAATAAACTTGATACAATTTTACAAATAAAAAATGCTGAAGTTGAAGACCACATAAAATTGAAATCAAACACAGAAATTGTTTGAGTAACAAAATGGACATGTGCGCCAGAACCTAGCTGCCTAAGTGTCAGAGACACTGACTCCTTATAATTGTACCTACTGTGAGACATGGAGTATAGCATTGCTAAATTCCAATTTGCAGTTTTACGTACAAAGTAAATGAAGATATATCAGTTACGGGGTGCAACAAAATACTCTCCAAATCTTTAATTAGTCAATCATAGTAAACCACAGGTCATGATTACTTCAGAATTCTTTGGAGATCCATATAAACTATTTAATTTCAACATAAGCTATCAATTGAATTATCATAGGGAATGCAGTTTGCTCAACTGATGGGGATTAGAAATATTCAAGTTCAGACTGACTCTAATCAAGCTGCTAGATATATCAACAGAACCTGACAACCTACTTTCTTTTATTGAGTAAAAATTGGCCACACTAGCCCTTTACAATTATAGTTAGAATCAATACATTCCTAGTTAGGACTTGCCAACCTACATGAAAGACAGTCCCTACTAGGCATCATCTGGGCCATTGCTGCCAAGTTTGAAGAGTTTCAATATACAATCATCGATACTTTGTTGTAAAAAATGCAGAAAAATCCATAGGTAAAATGAAAAAGGCAATGTTGAAAGGGTTTTACAAACCTTTCAATCCATGCCATGTGTGCTTGAGAATTGCTCTCTAGACATGCTCAGATCTGATACTCAGAAGGATCCTTGTTTCTCCATGGCTCCAGTTAAAGAAGAACATGCTGACCTGCGCATCAGAATACCTTTCCTAATATCAAATGCTGCCCACTTAATGGAATATGTGAATTCATAGCAAGGGAAAAAAATATAAGAGATAACCAGAATCAAGTGTACTATTCCATTACCTAGCGTAAAGACAGTTAAACAAGCAAAAGATAATTTACGCGCTTTTGGTTGGCGACTTAGTTCAGACGAGGTACTTCAGCTAGAATGTGCAGCACATGAGTCTCCGGAAATTTGTGTAGAATTAAATGACAGTACAAAACTACAAACTTCCAAGTACCAAATATTATTCTACCAAAAAAAGTACCAAAACTACTGGCAAAAACTCCCATATGACAGCATCCCAGATGGTGCTGGGATTAGATCCTATCCCAGATCACTTTAGGCGAAAGGGGTCATATTATTTTTTAGTATAATTATTATCTATAGATTCTTAATTAAAGTTAATAGGACTATAAAGTTAGTGCTCAATATTGTTCATATAATTTACGTAAATAAGGAGCTCCCAAAAAGGAATTTTTTAATCAAACTGTATTAGCTAACTGTAGTTTGCTCTCTTAATCTAGGTGTACTAAGTTACTAACTAAGAGTAGATTCCAACAAAAATATGCAATTAAAATTTTGGAACGGATCTGAAAGACAAATCAAACAGAGAAAAAAAAAATCTGAAAAGAATGCATTCAAGATGGACTACAATAAAAGACAAATTAAAGTTCTCAAAATGTCAAAATTGGAAGGCTCCAATCGTCTAAAATGGTTGACGCACAGGTCTTAATGTCTGTTTGATACAATTCAACAATAAAATGAATTTTGAAAAAGCAAAGACTCTTGAATTAGTAAAGACACTGGCTAGGTATTGGGTTCAAGAGTCGTTTGCAACGACACTGGCACTTAAAGAGTTTCACTCATGCTGGTATTTTTAATTAGCGACACACCTGGGATTTTATCATCGTGCTTTGGGATAGGCATAATTAGTACACTACAGTGGGCAATTGGGCATGTCTAATTAGGTGGTTTCTTGCGGGAAAGGAGTCTGAGATGTGAACACAGTGAATTGTTTTTTATTTGATTAAAAATAACTTAACCTCCTTTATCATCAATCAAACAAAACAATCAAACCCATTAAAATACCCCTAAATTTCACGATCAATCTCACAAAGAATCGATTCTCAGGAAAAAAAACCATAAATTTTTCAAACTAACTTTACACCAATCTAACCTATAAACAAAATTTATCACAAATTTTCCATTTTCAATCTAAAAAACATCGATTTTAGAAGAAAAATAAAATTTACTTTGGTACTTCAAAGAGCAGACAACAAGAGCAAAATAAGAGAGAGAGAGAACTAACCGAAGCCTGGAATTTCCGATGAATTGTACGAGTAGCAGCGATAGGCGAAAAGGAAAGAGGAGCAGCGATGGGCAAAAGAGGAGCAGCGATGGGCGAAAGAGAAAGAGAAGAAGAGAGGCAGCAGGGAGTTTTTTTTATTAAAAAGAAGAGAAAGAGTTTACAAACTCCTTAACCGATTCTAATTGCAACGGTGCACGTGTTAAAACCGTGCCACGTTACCTTTTCTCTTTTATTTACTTAAATATTTTGCAACGACAACTAGGGTTTTAAGTATAATTATAACGGATAAAAAAATAATATATTTATATTTTATTATTTTACAACGGCAAAAGATTTTTACAACGGCAAAATGGTGTTGCAAATTTGCAATGTTAAATAGTCATTGCAAATTGAAAAAAGCCTACTTGCAAATTTGCTGTTTTGGTGTAGTGATCACGAACTACTGGGAAGCTCTTCACAATTTGTGCCAACAGGTCAAAAAGGTGAGTACTTAGATTTCCCTTGTTGTGTGGGGATCCTTTCTTGTCATCCATTTCATATGTCTAATTATGCGTGTCTTCCTTGATGCTGATGAACACGGCCGTGGTGGCCTTAGACCGGGTGGTGGACCCTGTTGTCTTGCCAAAAACAGGGATGCGCAATACGCTATGATGCTGGATCAAATATGCGCAGACGTGGAATGGCTCAAACCTGAACAGGAAAGGTTGCTAACCAAAGTTGAGAATTTGTCGACCGGTCTAGGCGACATGGAGAGTCAGTGCAACGAAGAGATTGAAAAGGCGGACGCTCTGCGGGAAGAGCTTCCAGCAAGTGACGCTCTCGTCGGCTGGTCGCAGCGCAAGATGTCGTCGTTGACGTTTATATGTAAGGCCCAACACGCTAAGACCATAAAGATGCAGCTTGAAGCCGGGGATGCAAGGCGTCAAATCTAACAGTTGTGGTTTGCTTACAACAATTTGCGGAGTCAGATGAACAAACGAGACCAACAGCCGGGAAATCTCCCTGAGCCTCAATTGGGAATCAGTCGGGCTCTCAACAGGGGGAGCGCTAGAGCATCCAGCCAGGAGAGCATCCAGCCAAGAGAGCTACCAGGCCCTCACCCGGGAGATCATCATGGCCCTCCACCGGGGGGATAAACCAGACTCATAGGCTTATAGTTGTAGGCATATACGTAGTATACCGCTCTGACGGGATTTTGTTGTACCGCGGGGTACTCATCATCATCAATTCGCTCAATAGGCCAAATAAGGTTTAAAAAAGGTTTTCCTAAGATAACCATTTGCGATAAATTTTCGGACAAGACAAAAGGTCTCTTAATACAAATGCCATCATTAAAGACGAATACATCTGATAATTTCTAATTTATTTTCATGGGAGAGCCATTAGCAGTATTAAGAGCATATCTTGTTTTTTCAAAATATTTAGTAGGAATTAATCCTTCTTTTATGTAATTAAGATCAGATCCACTGTCGACTAGAGCAATGGTTTCTAATGTAAAATTCTGGTTAATAACCAATTTGGCATTAATATACCATTTTTGATTGATGTTATTATTTAAAGATAATAAATCTCCAAAATCTTCTTCCGTTTTTTTAGAAGAATTAGGAGTAACTTGATTATTATTTTCATGTAGGGAAATTCTTCAGTGTAGATTCTTAACTTCTAGTTTAAGATTATTAATTTCTCCTTTGAGGTCGGAAATAGTAGTTTCTTTAACCATGGGGTTTGTTTCAATTCTATCAAAAACCTCTTGTAAAGAATAAAGCTTAATAATCTTGGAGTTATCATGATTAGAAATACTATCTAAGTATTTTTCAATAGCTTGTCTTTTCTCAATAAGATCAGATATCTTATCAATAATAACTAAAATTAAAGTTTGATTTTCTGTTAAGACATTGATATTGAGTCCATTCATATCGATAATAGCTTTATAATAATCTTGTGAAGTTTTACAATGAGAAGAAAAAAGTTTATCTGCCTGATTAGTACTGCTATCACTTGAGTCTGTCAGTAATTTCTTCTATTTCCATAATATGTACTAGAATGTTTATAATTATCCAGAATTTGATTAATTTGATTTTTAATATCTTTATCAATACTTAATTCATTCATTTGTTTTCTAATATGAGTTTTAAAGGTACACTTATTAGCATAGTGTACTGCATTACCACATTTATGACAAGTAATTTTTTTTTAAATCTTTAAATTTCCTTTTAGGATAATTTTTTCGGGTATAAAACTGTCCTTTTGAGAAGACCTGATCAAGTCTTTTATATGTTTGATTAGAAGATGGTTGTTTATGAAAAGGTTTCTTTTTTCTTTATAGTACATTCTTCTCTCGTGGTTTGGGAATGGGCATATTATATCCAAATTGCTCACAAAATTGACCTAATTCCTTTCGCTCAGTTAAATTCTGAGTTTTAAGTTGATTTTTTAGACGAATATCATTACAGAGAGCTAATCCTTCATTAATGCATTCACTGATTAATTCTCCATAAGTATAATAATTATAGGGGATGTGAATAACGTCATGCTTATTTTTAAGTCTAGTTTTAACTTTTTCAGCAAATAACCGAGGTAGGCCAGAGATACATTTTTCTTTCCAAAATTCATTATTACCGTCATACCGATTATTAATTTTGACCATAAAAACATCTTTGTACCAACGAAATTGAGTTAATGTTGGACATTTTAGATTATGAGTAAATCTTTACCTCTTTCTTGATTAGACATAGTGTTTCCAATAAAATGTTTAATTATAACTTGGATTAAGGTATAAACAACATCCTCACTTTGAACTGGATGACCTGTCTGGTCTTATTCTAATTTTACAGAACTATAGATTTCTTCTTTTTGTTGAGCTGTTAGAATATTATCCCACCAAAGATTTATACTAATTAAGGTTCGGAGCTGGTTTTCTTTTTTATTAGGTTTTGACATCATTTTTTAACCAACCAACAAAAAAACCCGGTTGAACCAAAAATAATTTTAAAATACCTGAAGTTACCCCTGGAATACAATACCAGATCTGATCCTGAATTTTTTTCCAATTTCCAAGTATTAAGATTGCAGTCCCACACTCAGAATCTCTGACTAAAAGCAATAGCTTCAAATCCACAACTTTCAATAAAATTCTTCCATTCTTTCTCTTCTCATTGAACCTTCTCCAGGTCCAACAACACTCATAATTCTTCTTCCAAGTATTAATCTTTCAACTTGTAATCGATCTTCTGAATCTCGCTCCAAACTTGGTTCAAGTGATTCAAAAACCGCTGAGTAGTACTTCATTGCATTCTTGAATCTATCATAATATTTAATTCAAAAACTCGACTCATTTAGCTCTTCAATTGGTGTTAAGATTGGTTCAAATTGTATATTTAATTCAAGAAGTTTGGCAAATTCACGAAGACGATTACCCGTAGCAATAAGCGATGCTGCAGGAGATTTCCCTAGAGCTGGAGCTGGAAATGTCAGAGATTCTGATAAGTGTCGGTTTCCAATATCTCTTCAATCAGATTTAAATTTTCATCAACAAAAAATTAAAACTTCTTCTTCACATCACTTCCTACAATCCAATCGAATCGTCTTCTTTTCAATACAATACCACCGACTTATTCTTCTCATTCACCCACACAACCAACATAACTCATCAACTCTTCTTCCACTTCTCCCTCACCAATTAAAACCTTTATTTTTGTCTGACTCCGACGAAGATGGCGATGAAGGAATTGTTTGCTATTACTTTAAGATAAAGAAAATATGCCGGACGTGGTTGGGAAAAAAAAAAATCTGTTCTTAGATCTGATTTCTTTTCTTCTTTGTTGATGGAACTTAACAACAACATGAATTATGTTTACATCGAGATATGTGTGGATGGTGTGATAAAGGAACAGATTTTTACGAAGTAGATCGAGACCGTCGTATGAATGCAACGTGTCTCTATCATTATTTAGAACTTAAGACTCATGTATTTCACGTGTTAAATAATAGGGTTATTTCGGCCTTTTTGAATTGTTGTTTGGTTCAAGTTCCGGTTGATGGCCAAAACCTAATAAAAAAGAAAACCAGCTCTGAACCCTAATTAGTATAAACCTTTGGTGACCAAAACCTAAATCACCTTTAATTGACCAGTAAATCCTGCTATAATAAAATTTGTTGTTTGCTTATCTGTATTATTGGAGTTTTTACAAACAGTGGCAAACATAAGCATTCTATCTAGATCATATTTCGCGAAATATCGCGATATATATCGTTTTTCAGCAAAACCGATACGATACATTCCCGATAATTACCCTATGAAGTTTCTGTAAAATATCGGCCGATATTTTCCGATATTTACTGATATTTTCCATTTTTTTATGGAAATATTATTTTTTTGCAAAAAATTTTTTTTGGAAATAATTTGTTTATTCCATTTTTAGTAGATATGATGTTTTTTAGGTAAATACTATGATAATATACTTCCAAATTTGATTTTATATATATTTTGTATAACAAATTGATGTATTAGTCGATATATTTGATGTAAAATATCCACCGATAGATTCCAATATATCCCGATATATCTATTTTTTTGAGATGGATACATTAGTCGATATCGATATTTTGTACTATGATCTAGATTAACATAGATTAAATATTCAGATAAACTATCAATATTCCATTCATAGATAGTTGTAGCACTATAAGAAGTTTGTATCGATATATAGTCTTCTTCATTTAAGACATCCATAGGAGTAGGTCTAGGGTAATAGGTTCTTGCAGGGGGCATTTTAGCTTTATTATTCGAGCTGAAGTCTATTTCATTGACTTTTTGTCGCATATTCTGTAATATTTGTTGAAATTCTTCAATATTTTCATTTTCATCGGATAAATTATTATCCTGTGATAGAACAGTAATATTGTTATTAGATAGTTTTATTTCTTTTAATTTTTTACTAAGTTCTTCAATAAATTCATTTTGACTTAATTTATTTTTTCTCAAATTGAACTTCATTTCAGGAAGAGGCTTAATATTATTAGGGAAGATTTCTTCACTTGATTCTGGTTTATTAAATAAATTTTCAATGCAGATTAATTGTTTTCCTATTGTTTGTAAACATAATTTAGTATAGTTAGATTGTTTAAAAACCTTATTTAAATCAGTTTCTTCGGAGGAAGGTTGAACATAAGCAACTGTTTCCAAAATACTATACCTATCTATAAGTTTGAGAGACTGAGGAGGAGGGTGGATAGATTTAATATACCGACCATCATTAGTAGTCCAACTTTTATAGAAATCTTTTATAACACATGATTCTAAAGTTTTATCATAAGTAAGCACATAATGAGCAAAAAGAATATTTGTTTTTATTTTCTCTAAATGTGAATAATATTTTTCTTTTAGAATATTATGCTGCCCATTATTATAATGCCTAAAATACCATTTTTTAAAAACAGTATATTTAGGGCTATTAAATTCATTATTAATAGCAACTCTATCAATTTTGAATTTGTTAATATATAGTAAAATATAAAGAACATAGTAAAATATAAACAATAATATTGATATATATATATATATATATATATATATATATGAATAGAACAATATAAAAAACAATAAGATTAAGAATACTTACTTGCATTTGAAGGCTTTATTCACATAATAGATATTGATTTATATGATTTGTACAATGTTTGACGATAGAGACGCTTACTCGAACCAAATACTTGTTGATAGAAGTTTTATTCAAACAACTGGTATCTACTAATACTCAGAAAACTTAAGATAAAATGAAGAAAAGAAGGAGAGAAGAAGGAGAGAGTGTTGTCCAGAGAGATGCCTTCGTTAGTAACCAAATTCGACTTAAATAAGCCCATCAGATGAATAAGTAAACCCCATTAGGCAATAGTGTCGACCATTGAATAATTGGTTGTATCTGATAATTCTGTGAGTGCGTGAACCCCATAGACCCTATTTTAGTCACTTGTGTCGGCCATTGGCTGCGTAGTACATAATTCTGTAAGTGCGTTGACCTCATATTAGTCGGTCAGTTTGTCGTTTTTGTTGTATGGATTACAACAAATCCACTTCATCGTCTTCCACTTCATCTTCCATTTGAGAAGATTCTTGTTTAAGGCCCCACCAAGAGACCATGGCATCAGTAGCAGCAATAGGATCTTTGTCGGTATCCATGGGAGATATTTAGCCGAAAGAATCCATAATGTGCTCCTGCATTTCTTGCATAACTTTTAATTTAAGTTCTTGAGAAGAGATATTAGGATGAGTTTTAGATAATCTTTCTCGAATTACTGATACAGGATTATCTGGTAAGGCCCCACCAAGAGACCATGGCATCAGTAGTAGTAATAGGATCTTTGTCGGTATCTATGGGAGATATTTGGCCGAAAGAATCCATAATGTGCTCCTGTATTTCTTGCATAACTTTTAATTTAAGTTCTTGAGAAGAGATATTATGATGAGTTTAGATAATCTTTCTCGAATTACTGATACAAGATTATCTGGTAAGGGTTCATTTAGAACAAACTTAGTTTGTCGAGAGATGGAGAGTTGTTCCAGTTTTTGGATATCTTGATTAATCACAGGAATTTTTTCTTCAAGAGGATATTTCGGCCATCATTTATAATGATATTGTTGACAAAGACCATGTAGGCCTTCACTAACTTGAAATTGGCAACTATAAGTCCATGCCCAAATCCATGGGATTAAATAATTTGCAAGGAAGAAGAGGAATGATTTTCCTCGAATAACATCTTTCCTTTCAAATTCATGATGGAATTGAAGATAAGATTTATAAAAAAGATTCAAAGATGTAGGTAAATAATCCATATTAGGACCAAATTTATACCACCAATTGTAAAACCAATGAGGAATTTCATTGTTATCTTTTTTAAAATCTTCATCGAAATATAAGAACCAAGAATGTTTCCTTTGAGGATTTTGATAAAAGAAAGTATAAGTCCAAGAATCTATATAATCCCAAATGAAATTCAGATTTAGGCATGTTCGTATAAGCCGATTTTTTTTTTTTGATTGGTAAGCAAGGTTGAGCGGACCCCTACCCCTTTTTGTAAATTATGTGTGAAAACTTATATCAACAATCCGCTGTTAACGTGTTTCGAACCCACGACCTCTCCACTTTGTGAGAAGGGTGCTACCATTGAACCACAGGCTCATTCGCAAGCGTACATGTTCTCGAACATAAAACGTTTTAAACAACATGCCCAAATGAAATTCAGATTTAGTTATGTTATACGAACAACAAACGCAGTTGAAGTGACATATTCTAGGTTATTAATTGAATCCTACCAATCTATCTATACTCTCTATTAAAATTGGGTTTGCCTTTAAGGAAAAATTTTCTTTTCAAATTAGAAGAAATTTGATGCTCTGATTGAAGAGAATTTCATAAAGACCGAAATTTAATGGGTTACAATAGTAAATTTATATCCAATATGGCTTAAATAGTTATATTGCTACATTTAATGGCCATATCTGTTAATTTACACAAATATGTTAACATGGAAATGGTTCCTGGACCCCATTAAAGGTCCGCAAAGTACAAATGGCCCAGGTCAGGCCCGGTTTATACAATTTGCCATGTTCAAGCATTTGACGGATAACAAATTACCCAATTAACGTAGAAAATATAAAAACAGGCCTCTTTCCATTTCAGTCCGTGATAATCTGAAAGATTTTTGACGAAAATACCCTACCCAATTAAAACGCAGAGATCTATGGTTTCTTTCTTCTTTCTCCTCCTTCCATCTATGCATACAAATCAATTCAATCAATGCAAACAAACTGGAGAAGATTAGAGATTGTTTAATAGATTGAAAAACAAAAGCAAAGAGATCTACACATTTCTTCTTTCTTTATTATTGGAAGTCATTGTTTAATTCTTGTTAGTCGTCAGGAGGACTTTGAATGGTCCTGCCTCGGTTGGGACGGCTCCGTTGTTAGGATAACTGCTTTCCCTAGGAGTAATGTCTTGAGTGACAATGTTTAGATCTGGTTCTTCGACCCGGCCGCCCCACGGTGGGCACCAGAGAATGTCAGGGCAAAAACATGCATGACAAGCACAACTGAATGATGAAGATTGAAAGGGGGTGATGATTAGTGGAGGAGAAAGGGCTGTACCAAATGATGGCTGCCTACGTACCGAAGTTGTGAGATCAAGCCCTAGTATTCGTAGTTCATAAGCTAGAAGAGAAGCTCTATACAGAGGGGAAGGAAATATTTCTTCCTGTCCTAGAGTTCTTCTAGGGTTTGGGTCTGTTAGAGTGTTGCTCAAAAGATGAGGACGTTAGCCAAGCTAAATGAGTTTGGGAACAAGGAAGCTTCCTGTCGATTCCTATGTATGGCAACTCAATGGACCGAACCATGGATCTGTCCTCCTAAGGAGCTAGAGCTCACTTTAAGAGATGCCCGTCTGATCGGGACTGGGAGGCACGTTGGGCCTTCAGTCTGTAGCTCGAGACGTAAAGTTTTAAGACACACTAGGTCATTAGCCGATATGCACCGGTTAGGGTTCGTACCGACTTGGGCTCACTAGTGTAACATCCCAAAACCTATAACAAGAGTATTATAGCTGAACACATTACTCTTACAAAAGAGTTTAAATTTTATTATCAAAAGTCACTTACACAAATAGTGTACAAGCTTCTAAACTGAAGTTATGATCAAAACTATACAACTAGAGATTACAGACTCCTAGACTTCAAAAGGCACCAGAGGTGTAAAAGACTGCAATCTAGGAAAACCCCACTCTCGCGTAACTAGTCATCAAGTTCCTGAAAAGGGGAAATAAAACGAGCGTCAACCACAGCTCGAGCAAGTGATTCCCTACTTGCTTTACTTAATTCATGAGTTAGATTTCTATTAGAATTCTTACAAATCAAATTATATACTTTTAGTTTGCTGAACTGTCTATGTATGATATACTTAGCTCTTAATCAAATGATGTTGAATTGAAGTATAGTTACTGATTGATTCTCCTCAAAAGTACAGATGGTTCATTATTTAATAGTTGGTTTGCTTCCTTGTTCTATACATAAACTTGGGTAAATTCTTATGAGGCAAGTTCGAATATTATTGTTCTTTGAATTGTTATGTTGGTTTGTGTTTATCGATGTGATTGCTTATTTGTTGATCTTGTGACAACTCGTTAATTTATTTCTTTGATTGAGAATGAATTTGTCGAGTTGCTATATCATTCAATATTGATTGTGTTGGGTATGTTGTTGGGAAATCCTGACCTCTTTATGGGTGAGGCAGAGATTTCATGATCGATAACTTGTGTAATGAAAGATGGGTCGAGAGAGTTCACACTCGTCCATAAAATGCCTTATGGGGGCTAGGAGTGTGTGATGCCACAGGTTGGTGCCTAATGAGCCAAGATACCTTGGGTTGGTGCTCATTAAGCCTCTTCTTCCCCTAAAGAGTTAAATGAGGAAGTGTTCACACCCGTCCAATAAGTCTTATTGAGGCTTGGAGCGTGTGATGCCACAGGTTGATGCGCGGTAGGCCAAGATACCTTGGGTTGGTGCTTGGCGGGCCACTTCTCATAAAAGTTAATTAAACCGCTGAAGAAAGAATGGAGATGTTTATTTTCATACTAGTTTTGTGATCTTAAGTTCATACCAAGTTTGAATTGATTGAGTAGGACATTGGTAATTGTCGTGGATATTCAGTTTATACTAATGGTGTGCATTAACTATATGATGACTTCGTATGGATTTCTGGCTTTCTTAGTTTTTATCTAACTATGTAGTTAAGTCGAGTAAGTATGGTTTCACTTGTTCGAGCTGTGGTTGACGCTCGTTTTATTTCCCCTTTTCAGGAACTTGATGACTAGTTACACGAGTATGGGTTTTTCCTAGATTGCAGTCTTTTACACCTCTGGTGCCTTTTGAAGTCTAGGAGTCTGTAATCTCTAGTTGTATAGTTTTGATCATAACTTCAGTTTAGAAGCTTGTACAATATTTGTGTAAGTGAGTTTTGATAATAAAATTTAAACTCTTTTGTAAGAGTAATGTGTTCAGCTATAATAGTTTTGATCCAAATACTAATGTGGCTGGATCGGTGCCTGATTTGGCAACTCTACTGGGACTATTACAGCAGACTATTCAAGGTTTAGCTCAGGGAAATCAGCATGGTACGCAACCTGGGACTGCAAGTCCAACGTCCATACCAGTGTTAGGTGTTCCCCAAGTGACAGGGCAGGCACTAGTACCACCGCAAGGAATTGTGACTTCAGAATCGGAGGCTTGGAGATCACTTTTGGGGCAGTTTCTGAAATTAAAAGCTCCACGTTTTGAAGGCTCTAGTGACTCACAAGTTGCGGCTAATTGGAAAGTAGATATGGAGACGGTTTTAGAAGACATGGATTGCACGACAGTACAAAAGCAAAGGCTTGCTACTCATTGCTTATCTGGAGATGCCAAGAAGTGGTGATTGTCAGTTAGCACTCTCGAAAACCGACATCTTATGACTTGGGATGAATTTGGTGCCAAGTTTAATGCACAATATTTCTCTGAAAGCATTAAACGAGCAAAAGCTAGAGAATTACTGAGCTTGAATCAAGGTACTATGTCCGTGTCAGAATATGAAACAAAGTTCCGACAACTCTCTCATTTTGCACCCAACCTGGTGGCTGATAAGGAAGAAAAGATCCGTATGTTTGAAGAGGGTTTGATTGATCCTATACGTCGTATAGTGGTTGGGTTCCATTATAGTGAATTTGATGATGTTTTGGAGTGTGCTAGAAGACTGGAACAAGATCATCTAGCCCACAAGAAGTTGAAGGATAACCGAAATGCTAATGAGAAGCGAGATAAAGGGAAACAAGGAGAATTTTCTCAACCACCCCAAAAGAAACAAAAGTCTAAACCTGCACCTTCTACTAATGAAGTCGGTCAGAAACGACGATTTACTGGAAATTGTCATCATTGTGGAAAACCAGGTCATAAAAGGCAAAAGTGCAGAATTTATTTGAGAGAAATGGGTTCTTCTGATCAGAAACAATCAGGTAGTGAACAGCGAGACCAAGGGCCGAGACCAGCAACTGATGTGCATAAACAATATGGACAGAAATCTGGTCCAACACAACAAACTGTTGATAGAAGGCATGGGCAAATGTATGCTACCATGAAGACAGAGCCTATTTCAGAATCCTCGTCAGATGTGTTGCCTCAAGGACGAGTATATGCTGTTTTGCCCCGAGACAGGGAGGCTAATGGTGCATTACTAGAAGGTAAATTCCTTGTGAATTCGAAACCTGCCATAATACTCTTTGATGCTGGGGCTCAACACTCTTTTATATCATTTGCATTTGCTTCTTTGTTGAGTGTTTTGCCTGAGATGATGCCTGAACCCTTAGTGGTGAAGACATTATTACATGAAATGTCTGCCTTGGATAAGGTGTGTAGAAACATAGTAGTTAGTATAGATGACTATGAATTTCTGTTTGATATGATAATGCTTGATATGTGTGATTTTGATGTTGTTTTGGGCATGGACTGGTTATCGGCGTTCCATTGGAGAATTAATTGCTCCGCGAAAACTATGACTCTGGATATTCCTGGATGTAAGCCGTTAGTAGTGGTGGCTACTAAGGGTGATATTGTGGCTGAGGCATATATGGCGCATTTAGAGGAAGGCAAGCTTGTTGACAGCGGATTGCTGCTGGATGGAATACCAATTGTGTCCGAATTTGCGGATATCTTTGTGGACATTCCAGGCTTACCTCCTCCTAGGGAAGTAGACTTCACTATTGAGTTACTTCCAGGCACTTCCCCTATTGCTAGAGCACTCTACCGCATGGCTCCTAGTGAATTGAAAGAGCTAGAAGCTCAGATTCAGGATTTGCTAGATCATGGCTTTATTCGTGAGAGCAGATCACCATGGGGAGCTCCTGTTCTTTTTGTTTGAAAGAAGGATGGATCTCTACGCCTTTGTATCGACTATAGAGAGTTGAATAAGGTAACAGTACGCAACCGATATCCTTTGCCCAGAATTGACGATTTGTTTGATCAGTTGAAGGGAGCACAATGGTTTTCCAAGATCGACTTAAGGTCTGGTTATCATCAATTGAGAGTCCGGGAGGCTGATGTGCCTAAGACGGCATTTGTTACTCGTTATGGTTCTTACGAATTTCTAGTGATGGCATTTGGCTTAACTAATGCCCCGGCAGTGTTTATGAATCTGATGAATCGAGTTTTCAGACAGTACTTGGATCGGTTTGTGATCGTATTTATCGATGACATTTTGATCTATTCAAAGACCCGAGAAGAGCATGCAGAAAATTTGCGATCCGCTCTTCAGACTTTGCGAGAACATCAGCTTTATGCCAAGCTCTCCAAATGTGATTTTTGGCTTCAAGAAGTAAAATTCTTAGGCCATGTTGTATCTGCGGGTGGTATATCAGTTATCCTTCAAAAGTTGAAGCGGTATTGAATTGGAAGCGACCAATTACAGTTGTGGAGATTCGAAGTTTCTTGGGTTAGGCTGGGTACTATCGGCGTTTTATTCAGAATTTTGCACGTATCGCAGCACCCATGACACACCTGACCTGTAAAGGGGTACAGTTTATGTGGACAGATAAATGTCAACAAGCTTTTGACACTTTGAAGGCTGACGACGGCGCCAGTTTTGATCACTCCTGAGAGTGAAGTTGGGTATGTAATATATACGGATGCTTCAAATCAGGGATTGGGTTGTGTTCTTATGCAGCGTGAAAGGGTTGTAGCCTATGCATCAAGGCAGCTAAAAGTTCATGAACAGAACTACCCCACACACGACTTAGAATTGGCGGCGGTTGTGTTTGCTCTTCGACTTTGGAGGCATTATATCTTCAATGAGAAGTTTGAGATCTTCACTGACCATAAGAGTTTGAAATATATATTTTCCCAGAAGGATTTAAATATGAGACAAAGGAGATGGTTGGAACTAATGAAAGACTACAAAATCTCATTATAATACCATCCAGGAAAAGCCAATGTCGTGGCAGATGCCTTGAGCAGAAAATCATATACCGCAGTGGCTCACTTGAGAACATGTTGGTGGAGATTAGTGGAGGCAGCGGCAGAGTTTAATATACTCCCTACTTCTAAAGAACACACTTCTTTCTTGGGTGTTGTTATTGTGCGACCCACTATTGTATTCAGAGTAATAAAGGCTCAACAAGGTGACGAGTGGGTGCAAGCCAGAATTACTGAGCTAGCAGAAAATCCTAAATCTGATTGTGTTTGGCCAGTTGGAAATGATGGAGGATTACGACTTAGAGGTCGTCTTGTGATTCCAGCAGTGGCTGAACTTCGAAGGGAAATCCTCAATGAAGCGCATCGTAGTAGATATACTGTGCACCCAGGGGGTACTAAAATGTATAAGGATTTGCGAAGACATTTTGGTGGAAGAAGATGAAGTATGACATTGCTGATTTTGTATCCAAGTGCATTACATGTCAACAAGTGAAAGTCGAACACCGCAGTCCAGCTGGGTTATTACAACCTCTGTCAGTCAGTGAGTGGAAATGGGAGCACATTAGTATGGATTTTGTAGAGGGGCTGCCCAGGTCACAACAGGGTAATGACACCATTTGGGTAATTGTGGACCGTTTAACCAAATCGGCACACTTCTTACCAATAAAGAAAACTCACAATATGAATGTGCTCGCTAAACGTTACATTAAAGAAATTGTTCGTCTTCATGGAGTCCCTGTTTCTATTATCTCAGATAGAGGTAGCCAGTTCACTTCACATTTTTGGAAGAATTTCCAAAAAGCATTTGGTACTACCTTAGAGTTTAGCACGGCATTTCACCCCCAGACTGACGGGCAAACTGAACGAGTCAATCAGATTTTGGAGGATATGCTCAGAGCATGCGCTCTTGATTTCAAAGGTAGTTGGGATGATCAGCTACCATTTATTGAGTTTGCATATAACAATAGTTACCAGACGACGATTGGGATGGCACCATATGAAGCGTTATATGGTAGACCTTGTAGATCCCCAGTATGTTGGGCCGAAACTGGTGACGCTGCTGTTATGGGATTGGGACCAGACTTAGTACGTGAAAGCACTGAAAGGGTAGCTTTAATTCAACAAAGGATACGTACAGCTCAAAGTCGGCAAAAGAGTTATGCTGATCCCCGCCGAAGACATGTGGAATTTCAGGTGGGCGATCTTGCTCTTCTGAAAGTCTCGCCTAAAAAGGGAGTCATGCGATTCGGCAAGAAAGGGAAGCTTTCTCCCAGATTCATTGGGCCGTTTAAAGTAATCGGAAAAGTTGGGTCAGTTGCATATCGTTTGGAGTTGCCTGAAAAGCTCTCTGCAGTTCACAATGTATTCCATGTGTCTATGTTAAGAAAATATCCAAAGAATGATGATGATGAGCATACCCAGATCAGCGAACATGTCAAGGTCATTGATCTAGATGCCTCGAATTTACAAGAAGATGTTACATATGAGGAGCGACCTATTAAAATCATTGATCGCAAACGACAAGTATTGAGGAACTGAACCATCTCACTAGTTAAGGTGTTATGGGATCACCATTCAAAAGATGAAGCATCATGGGAACAAGAAGACGAGATTCGTCAGAAATATCCTTGGCTGCCCATCTGCGAGATATGTTAAATTTCGAGGACGAAATTTTCTTTTAGGGGGGATGAATATAATACCCCACACTAAATTATCATATGCTTAATGTTTCTCGATATATAATCTGTGAATATGGTTTGTGTGATAGCTGTATTACTTCTAGTAATCTTTGTAGTAGTTACTAGTAGTAGTCATACTTGCTTTGTATATTTTGTATATGGTAGTCATGTTGGATTTAAATTTCCTAAAATTACTAATAGAAATATAGAAAGGGTCTCAACTAGAATTTTAGAGTGGGTTAGACCAGAATAGGAAAGGTTAAAGGACTGAGAGTCTATAAATAGGAAATAAAAGAATAAATAATCTGAACCGACTCTGTTTGTCTAAACCCAAACCTGTTATAACTGGTGTGAAAGAAAAGAAAGAGGGAATAAGGAAGGAGCAAAGAATGAGCAGTGTTGGCTGAAGCTTAGGAGGAATTGATTAGACTTTTGGTTTACTTAATAGGAGTTCATCACTGTGAGGATCAAGGCAAGTGATTCCCTACTTGCTTTACTTAATTCATGAGTTAGATTTCTATTAGAATTCTTACAAATCAAATTATATACTTTTAGTTTGCTGAACTGTCTATGTATGATATACTTAGCTCTTAATCAAATGATGTTGAATTGAAGTATAGTTACTGATTGATTCTCCTCAAAAGTACAGATGGTTCATTATTTAATAGTTGGTTTGCTTCCTTGTTCTATACATAAACTTGGGGAAATTCTTATGAGGCAAGTTCGAATATTATTGTTCTTTGAATTGTTATGTTGGTTTGTGTTTATCGA
Organism: Aquilegia kansuensis; assembly: GCA_020826895.1. NCBI lineage: Eukaryota > Viridiplantae > Streptophyta > Magnoliopsida > Ranunculales > Ranunculaceae > Aquilegia > Aquilegia kansuensis. The sequence continues at coordinate 37,486,901 of CM037004.1, read as the reverse complement.
TGTGATTGCTTATTTGTTGGACTGAGAGTCTATAAATAGGAAATAAAAGAATAAATAATCTGAACCGACTCTATTTGTCTAAACCCACTCTAAAATTCTAGTTGAGACCCTTTCTATATTTCTATTAGTAATTTTAGGAAATTTAAATCCAACATGACTACCATATACAAAATATACAAAGCAAGTATGACTACTACTAGTAACTACTACAAGATTACTAGAAGTAATAGAGCTATCACACAAACCATATTCACAGATTATATATCGAGAAACATTAAGCATATGATAATTTAGTGTGGGGTATTACAACTAGAATCTGCTCAGCGAACCTTGGCCTACTGAGAGCTAGTTATGCCATCTTGAGTTTTCCCTAAGTGCACCGGTTCCGTTGGCATATTGGGCGCAAAATATGGGGTCCCAACATTCTGATTTGGCCATTATGTATTTTTTTTTCTTTTTATTGGCTAGCAGGGTTGAGAGGACCCCTACCCCTTTAAATTATGTGGACACTTATATCAAAAATCAGTTGTTGATTGACGTGTTTCGAACCCATAACCTCTCTAATCTGTGAGACGGGTGCTACCATTGAGCCACTAGCCATTATGTATTATCGTGCATACATATCATAACACACAAAAACTACTAATAAGAAAATAATTTTAAAATAAAAAAATTATCATGCATGCATTGAAGTCAGTCTTGTATGAGGTTACTGCAGATCCTATGTCGACAGGGCCATTAGTTAGATTGCTCTTACTTCCCTATTGTACATTGCAAGTGTTCCATCCATAAAATCGCCAAGAGCGTCGATCTGGTACTCGGAAATATCTCTAGCAGAATCAGATTTTGCAAGCTCTCTATATTTAGAGCGAGCCTGGGGGTAGATTTCGTCTGATTGAGAGGGTCACACACACAGACCTCCGCTGGAATGACCATCTCGGCAGTCCCCAAGCAAGAATGTACGACGGTGTTTGCAAAAGGTTGCAGACGGGCACTTTGCAACAGCCGTGAAGGTGTTGGCATCATCAAGGGTTGCTCCGAACACTCCAGAGACGCAACGGGCTTTAGAGCATAAACACCCGAAACATCCACCACCATCTGTCCCCGACATTCCTTTACTTGAGTCACCTTTGTCAGTTGAGAGGGATGGGATACTATCATGCATCAGGTCCTTCCCAAAAGGAACGTCTTGTGGGCGAGATGGTCTCCGGGCCCAACACCTATTGGATGCTATGAGTGGGGTTGCATCCACTGTAGCCACAGATTTTATGGAGGCCTTGACACCGGTTGTGAACTTATGGCTATAAGGTCGATGCCCACGGGTCTTAGCAAAATTTATAGCTAGTGCGCCTCTCACCCCACTTCTTAAGCCAGGTAACGACATTCGCCCAATAGCTGTGGGTTTGGTTTGGCGTCGCCTGGTGTCTAAAATTGCCATGAGAGGAGTTTCTAAGGATATTGTCCCATACCTAGAGGATTTTGAGTTTGGGGTTGGTGTGCCTGGTGGAGCAGAGGCAATTTTGCATGCTGTTAATCGGTTGGTTTATGCCAACAAGGATGACACATCGTTTGCTATGCTGCTTGTGGACTTTCAGAATGCCTTTAACCTTGTTTATCGGTCTGCTATGCTACGGGAGGTACGCAGTCATTGTCCGTCTATTGCTCTATGGGTCGAATACCTCTATTGCCAACCTGCTCGATTGTATCTAGGGTCTACTCATATTTAGTCAGCAGCTGGGATACAGTAGGGGGACCCTTTGGGGCCTCTTCTTTTTGTTTTGGTCTTGCATCCATTGATACACCGCATTCAGTCAGAATGCCACTTGGAGTTGCAGGCATGGTACTTAGATGATGGTACTCTGATTGGTAGTACAGAACATGTGGCTAGAGCTATTCGTATCATTTAGGAAATAGGACTATCTCTTGGGCTCGTACTTAATGTGTCTAAGACAGAGTTGTTCTGGCCTTCTGTTGATCCTGACTGCTCATATCCAGATATATTTCCGGTTGGTATATCATGTCCTCGGCGAGGGGTTAAGTTGCTTGGAGGGGCTGTAAGTATTGGTGCATCCTTTATTGTGGGTAATGTTCATCAACGAGTGGACAAGACACTTCAGCTTATGGATCTATTACCACAGCTACAGGATCCGCAATGTGAGTTGGCACTTTTACGTTCTTGTATGGGATTATTTAAACTCACCTTTGCTCTCCGTACTTGCCCCCTGATTATGTTCAGGAAACAGTCGAATGGTTTGACAAGAAGATTCGTGCAGCCTTTCAGAATATTGTGGTTTCCGATGGATCTGGTTTTGGCGATCTAAAGTGGCGTACGGAAACCCTCCCATTACGTCTGGGTGGACTTGGTATCTATTGTGCTACTGATGTTATGAAGTTTGTTTTCGTAGCTTCACGTACGTAAACAAAGGATCTCCAAGACCATATTCTTCGAGGTGGTGAGACTGTACCTATGGGTAATGTTTTCAATACTGCCATTGCTAGTTTATATCTTTCTATACCTGATTTTGATCTCAGTAATCTTGTTCCAACTGCTACCGTCCCCTTCAGACCCCAACATGTCTTGGCGGAAGCATACTACAACAAGATTAGTTCTGGTCTTGAAAGGGAATTTGAGTTGTCAGCTAGACAGAAGGCCGTGATTGGATGTGTGCAGTCTGAACATGCCAAAGATTTTCTCCTTGTTATCCCGATGGAAGGGCTTGGACAACGCATGACACCTGTAGAATATCGTGCCATTCTTCGTTATCGATTGATAATCCCTCTATATTCAGATGGTGAGCTTTGTCCAGTATGCAAGAAGAGCAGACTTGATGCTTTCGGGGACCATGCGGCCCATTGTAAGCATTACCCCGGCTTCAAGTACAGGCATGCATGACCACGTAGAGATATCTTGTGTGATGTGTTCTGGCGGGCTGGAGTACATGTTAAGAAGGAGGCTCTTGTTAACTTTCTTACTGATCCTAAGGAATGAAGATTAACATTACATTCTGCTGATATTCTGGTCTACAACTGGTCTGAAGGTAAACATGCGTGTGTTGATGTTACAGGGGCGTCTCCGATGGTTGGGTTGGGTCCTGGGACTTTTGAGGTGGGGCTAGCAGCTAGCAATGCAGCAGCAGCAAAAGTGGAGAAACATGACGGAGCTTGGAGGGCTAACCAACATAGTTTCATCCCTTTTGCATTTGACACATTTGGATTGCTAGGCTCATAAGCAGTTGAGCTCCTCAGGAGAGTGCAGAAGGTAATGGATAGCAACGTGATGACTGCGGGTTCGAACGAATATGTATTTAGGAGAATCGGGTTTGCTATCCAGAAAGGACTTGCCGCACAGTTTGTAGCGCGTTTGTCCTCTACTTTTGTGTAATTCGTTGAACTTATCAATAAAATTTGAAATTTTATAAAAAAAATAAAAAAATAAAAAATAAAAAATAAAAATAAATAAAAATAAAAATAAAATATACATAGCCTACATTTATCGAATGTTCCTAGGATGCCATTCATAATATAAGATAAATATCCAAAAGCAGTAGGAAAACATATAGAAATGGAACTATATAAAGGCTGTATTTATCATGTTCCCGGAAGGGCATTAATAATATATGAAAGTAAATATCCAGAATATTTCTTATGAAAACTCAAAAACAGATAAAGCACTCAATAACGAGTGATATAAAAAAAAATGCCTAGCTAGTGTAAATATTGAAGTAGAGCAGACCCTCACAGACTCATCCAACCCTATTAAAAGGGTATCTAGGTAAGAATGAAATGAAATTAACTGTCAAAATTCAGACCTTTGCATCCTTATTATTTTTCAGTGTTACCAAGCAACATCCAAAGTTTAAAACTTCAAACAATGGGGAAAAAAAACACACATTCTAAACTAAACCATGAAAGACATAACAAATTAAAACCAAACAACCTTAACAATTTGTAATAGACTAAACAAAATCAAACACAGAACAAAATAAAACCAAACATCAAGAATCAAACAACATCGAATAAAAACCAAAGAACATCGAATCCCCCTATCTATTATCTATTATTCTCTATTAAAGCAGAAAACACCCTTAAGAAAAATATATCTTCAATTTTGAAGAAAAGTTTAGGTATATTTGTAATTACGGAAAACAATTTAAAATCGACCACATCACCGATATAATCAAACCTAGCTGAACCAAATCACGGGCATAACTAAACTCAGTCCAAAACAATTTAAAGTGGACCCAATCAATTTTAAATATAATCAAGTCCAACCCGTGTATTACACGGGCCTAAGCACTAATAATATATATAGAAAAATGTTTTACATCATGATCTATGGATGCGCAGCTATTCATCCCCTCATTATTGCAATTCTTATCCAAGAAATATGCTTTTACTCACGTAATCTGCATGCAATTCCGAACTTACTAGGCAAATTTGGTTTTAACTGGTTACAACATAAAAGAAAATAGAATTTGACCATCTGAATTTGAAGTTCCATAAATTTATTTTCAACTTGAGTTGGAATTCGAAAATCTTTATCTTTCTTCTATCTCATCGAACGAATGGAAGAAGAAAATATTCCACATAAGATAACTGCATTGAACCAAAAGAAAAATGTTAAAATTTTCTTTATTTGCAAACTTTTATTTATCAACGTTTTCTTTTTTTCTAAGTTTTATTTGGCAAGTAAAATTTGAAACAAAGAAACAAAATATAATGTGCATGGAAATGATTGCAGGCCCCCATTAAGAGCCCGAAAAGCAACATTTTCCTATTGAACTAAATGCAAAAAAGGCCCCAAAATTCTGTTGAAACAAAGCATTGAGTTCTTGGCATAGTAAGCATTCATCTCTTGGCATAGTAAGCATTCCTCTTGGCATAGTAAGCATTCACTTCTTGGACTTTAAAATGGGGCCTTTTTTGCATTTAGTTCCTTAGATAGGAAAATGTTGCTTTTCGGTCCCTTATGGGGGTCCATTTTTTTTTCCCCTGTATAATGTGTGGTATACTAAATGAAACTAATAAGGATAAATTAGTAAAAATATAATTATTTAAAATTTTAGTAAAAATGTGATGAGTGATAGATTTGTGTGGTGTGACTAAGTTCTTCAAAATAAAATAAATAAATAAATCATCTAATCTCTTACTTCTCCAAATATCTTCTTCTTCTTCATTTTAAGTTTTGTATGAAAAAAAATATATAAAAAACATCATGACCTCAATGAAAATTCGAGATTTGCTTTCATGTCAATGAAAATCCAAGATTTGATTTGAATTCTTTGAGTGCGATATCACAATGTTTAACAAAAAAAAACCATATTGGGTTTTTTCCAATTTTATTTTTATATATGTTTTACTTCCAAAAAAATAAAAAAATTGGGGTGTAGTGATCGATAGTACTTTTTTTTTGTAGTTTTATTTGTGGTGTGTTGAGAGAATCTTGAGAATATTTGTGGTAGGTCAACAAATTGTGGTGGATGAGAGATTTGTGTAGTGTGACTAAGATCTCCCTAAAAAAATTACATATACATTGCAGTTATGGGACGTTGATATCAGGCCTGATTATATAGAGCAGCTCAAATTCTGGATGTTGGATTTTCAAAACACAAAATAGACGTGGTTGCACTTGTACTTTGTGCGTAATCCGATAGACGAGTTTAAATTCAGTCGTTTGTATCTGCTAGAGTGATTATTCAAGTAATCACTCAAAATATCAAAGTGATTACTCAACTCATCACTCATACGTCAGAGTGATTACTTATGAAACCGGCATGAAGTTGTTTGACATCAATTTTGTGACATAGTGTCCATGGTTATTTCGCCTTGAGTTCATTGTTAAGAAAACCTTGTTGTACGCACGTCGTCCGGTGTCCTTGTCTTCGCGTCGTGTGTCTAAAGTGTGGTTTTTGGTTCAGGACGTACGTACCTTCTCAAGACGTTCGTACGTCCAAGCAGTCAGCAGAAAGTTTGTTTGGTCAGGACGTACGTACCTTCTCGAGACGTTCGTACGTCCAAGTAGTCAGCAGGGTTTGTATCGAGTGGAGACGTACGAACGTCATATCGACGTACGTACGTCCAAAATGGTTTTTCTCTATTTCGGCCCATTTTCCTTTGTTTTCAACCCTAAGTATAAATAGGGTTTCTCTTCCAAACAATAAGTTAGTTCTTTGGCCGTCCAATTGAAGTCTTATTCTTGGAGTTTGTTTAGGTTTTGGTTTAGGTTGTTTTGGTGATTGAACTCATCTTCTTCTTCCTCATTCATCTTCTTCTTCCTTCTTCCCCATTCATCTTCTTTATTCTTATTGAATAGTGATTTAGCTTCGAGTCTTCTTGTGTGTTCATCAAGAAGTCGAGTATCCTTGTGTGTTCATCAAGGAACTCTGGTGTAAGCTTGTTTCATAGTTCGGCTTCGAGTCTTCTTGTGTGTTCATCAAGAAGTCGAGTGTCTTGTGCGTACATCAAGGTACTCTGGTGAAGTCAAGGTGTTAGAGATAACCAGGAGTGTCAACTCGCAGTGATTGCAGGTAGTTGATAGGTTTGTAAATCTCTTTTCATCTAGTGGATTTATTTGTTGTCGTGAGGACAACCGTGGACGTTTCCCATATTGGGTTTTTACCACGTTAAAAATTCCTGCGTGTTCTTTACTTCTTTATTGTTTTATTCTTGATTGCTTTACTATTGTTATATTGCACATATATTGGGTTTTCAACTTATGCACTCAAAGAATTCAAATATGATTACCCAAGTAATCACCCCATCTATTGGAGTGATTATTCAAGTAATCATTCAAATATCAAAGTGATTACTCAACTAATCACTCATATGTTAGAGTGATTAATCAAGTAATCACCCATATATCGAGGGCAAAAAGAAAATAAAAGCATTATATTGGGCATATATATAAGATGTTTACAGAATTGCGGCTGAGAATCAAAGAATTTAAAAATTAACGTGCTGATTTTCTACCGATGTTAGGAGGTCCATTTAGAGTCGGGTGGAACTCAAACTCGTGTCTGTCCCTTCATTTTTCTTTTTAATTTTTGTCTGTCCGTTTTTTTTTTTTTTTTTGTTGAAATCTCTCTTCTTTTCGCTCTTTTCTATTCCCCTAACGTCAGTCTCCACCGTATCATGGTTCTATATTATAGTCTAAATATACCCCGTCCTAAATTTAAGTTAAATCCAAGATCTGGGCCTAGTGCACAATTCCCAAATATTTAAATTATGGTAGGACCCACAAAATTGATATATATTATGGTTCAAATAAGAATCGGCCGAGTCTTAAAACCATGATTGTTAGCCTAATACAACAAACAAAATTGGATCTTCTATTAAAAATAGGCTTTTAAAACATGCACATTCACCTAGTCGATTTAATAGGTGTTCATGGAAGAGACTAAAGCAAAGAAAGCTAGAGTCTGCAGTTTGTATAACAACTTTTTAGTAAAATTATTATAGTTACATTTCAGGAAAAAATACCTCCTTAATCAAACAGACCCTTAAACATGCATGTAGTATGTTTACACAAGGACAAAAGGTGCAATTAGATTAATTTTACTGTATTTTGGAATGGGATCCCTTTTGGAATATCCTCTTGCTAACTACTAGATCAACTTGAGGTCAAATATATATATCAACATAAGCCAAAACTGAATTTGTAAAATTTTACTGTAACAAAGATAAAATAGTCAAATATAATGTAAAAGATACTTACTTTCCAGATAAGTTGATAAAAAGAAATTATTGACTTGTTATCGGAGAGATTGACCGATAGAGCTCGAAACAAAACTAGAAAAGCAAGTGAAGAATTTCCTAGAATCTGTAACAATAAATCTATGTCATAATAAAATAAGATAAGAGTACAAATATCATTCACATAAATAAGTTGTTTATAAACTAAAAGTGTAATTTCGAAAAGTTAATTAATTATGGTTATATTAGAGATACATATGGTTTTACATTTTATTAAATAGATTTGATTAGTTGCGTAGCTAGGATTTTCGGCAAGGGTGCACAACAAACTTTACATTAGCCATTAGAGTATCCAAACGACAATTAAGAGATTAAGAGATGACACCAAAAGCTCAGTCAATAAGAAATATTGTATACCACCAAAAATAAAAATACTCCCTTCGTCCCAATCTATAAGTACATTATAGATAATCCAACTTATTAAGAGAACATCATTTATTAGTTTGTCTATTAATTATATTTTTAAATTTATTCTAATTTATTAGAATTAATTATTTTAATTATCTTCATTAAAATAATTAATCTAATTTCAAAGCAAGGGTAATATAGGTAAAAGAGCAAATTAACTTAATTAATATGAGTTCAAATATGGAAAGTGACATATATTTTGGGACAACCAAAACAGGAATAATGTACTTATAATTTGGACGGAGGGAGTAACAACATTCAACAAAATTATATTTTACGAAAAAATTATCCTAATTGCATCACAAATTTATTTATTCAAGCATTCGAACAACCTTTAATATACAAAGTTGAGATGATATGCATATGAACAAATTGAAGAATAAGGCTATTGGTTATTTTGAAATAATTAGTAAAATAAGGGTCTGTTTGGGAACTTTAAGTTGAGGAAAGGAATGGAATGGAAAGGGTTTTAATTGAATGGAAAGGAAAAAGGTGGAATAGAATGGTTTAATTTTTTGGGAGGTGGTTGTTTGGGAAAACAATGGAAATGAAAAAAAAAATCTATTCCATTCTCTAGGTTTTAAGTGTTTTTTTGCTTGTGAAGTTATGGAAAAGAATGAAATCCTATGTTATTTTAACAACAATCTTTCCTTTTCTTTCCTTTTCATACATTTCCGAGTGAGGGGAGAGCATGGATAAAACCTTTCCCTTAAAAAAGTAAAGTCTTTCCATTCCCTACATTTCCTTAGCCACCCTAACAAACCAAAGAATATATTTCAGTAGACCATTATTCCTTAGTGTTTTTTTTGCCTTTCCCTCACTTTATGAGTTCCCAAACAAACACCAAATGATTGAAAATAAAATGTCATATCCAAGACGTGGTTGCATCTCAAGTTCTTAACAAATGAGTAGTTTTAGGGAGATTTATGTGGTGTGACTAAGATCTCCCTAACTTTTCATTAATTATTATCTTCATTCTTCAAGCATGAGATTTATGGGATATTCTTAGGGAGATCTTAGTCACACCATACCAATCTCTCACTCACCACATTTTAAGTTTAATTTTGAATAATTATGTTTTTAATAATTTATCCTTATTAATTTATTTGGCACACCATTCATTATTTTTTGTTTCTTTGTTTCAAATTTTACTTGCCAAATAAAACTTAAACAAATAAGAAAATGTTGTTAAATAAAAGCTCGGAAATAAAGAAATTTTTATTATTTGCTAAAAATATGTTTAAAACAAAAATCATCTAATCTCTTCTAGTCTTCTTCTTCTTTAAAAACTTCACTCTAAGTTTTCTATGGAAAAAATATGGAATGCCATGACCTCAATAAAAATCCGAGATTTGATTTGAATTTTTGGAGTGCATAAAACATCATAGTGTATAACAAAAAAAAAATCATATTGAGTTTTCCATCTTTTAGATTCTTTAATTTTATTTCAATATATGTTTTACTTCCCCAAAAAAAAAAAAGTTATGTATAGCAATGTGACACTTTTGAGTTTCTACCACTAAAGCAGTTGAACTTCTCATGGGGGTACAAAAAGTTATGAATAGCAATGTGATGACGACGGGTTCTAATGAATATGTATTTCGTAGGATTGGTTTTGTTATTTAAAAAGAGCTTGCAGCGCAGTTTGTAGCGCGTTTGTCCTCTAACTTTGTATAATTCCTCAAATTTTTATTAATAAAATTTTTTTGAAAAAAAAATAAAAAAAAAATTGTGGCGTACGTAGTGAGAGTTTTAGTTGTTTTTTTTTAGTTTTATTTGTGGTGTGTTGAGAGAATCTTGAGAATCTTTGTTGTAATTCAACATAATTAATATGCTGGATGAGAGATTTATTTGGTGTGACTAAGATCTCAGTATTCTTATTGGGAAGAGTTTAGTTATAATTGGAAAACAAAACATATTCAAATAATGAAATAAACATATCCATATTAGAGACATTTAAGGATATTTATTTACAAAATCAACCATAGGTCTTGTTGATAGCTAATAATTAGGGTAAAAATTATTTTCTAACCAATCAAATAGCAAAAAAATTGATTTTTTTTGATTTAGGGTCTGTTTGATTCTAGTCTAGGAAATATATTTTCTAGGAAAATAAGAGGAAAGTTATCAAATGAAATGATAAATTAAAATGTTGGGACATATTGGAGATGAATTTCACGAACTCACAATTAAAACATATTAACATAAATTTCCAATGATTTTCATAATAAATATAACACTATAGTCGTTTCATAAAATTTCTATTTCTCGAATATGATAAATCTATTTCTTGGTAAAAAATATTTCGGCTCGAATCAAATAGACCCTTAGTTTGGACCTAGGAAAAATCTTCATGGGTCTATAAAACTATTACAAAATTTGTTCTAATCCCACCAGAGTTAACAACACCCATACGTGGTAGTGTTTTATTTGTCCCAAAAATCATAACAGACTAAATTCTTTGAATCAAATAGAGCCATAAATATTTTTTCTTCCTAAAATATAGATTTATATTTGTGAACAATATATATACTCAAAAGTTTTCAAAATTTTCGGGTACGCATGTGTGTACCCCCTTACATTCCTTGGCTATGCCCCTGCATTTTATATATACCTATCCCATTTTATTTTGTTCAACTGAAAACAGATTTAGGTGTGAGAGAGAGAAGGGATCAAATCTGTTTCATGAGAAAGAAAGAGAATCACAGATGAAACTAATCACACTACGAGAGAGGATAAGAGAAAACAATGGGGTTTTGTGTGGGTCACTATTCGGGTTAGACTATCTATATTATAACCGGCACTTATAAAACTTGGTAAAAAGACAAACAAGGGTCAAGATTTGCCCAGGAGATTATAGAGATTGGTTTAATGAGATTTGAAAATAAATGGTCAGGATTAATCATATGATAATAATTAAACAGATGAAAAGGTATCTGACTCTCTCTCTCTCTCTCACTTAGAACTCTACTACTATATATTAACAGATGAAAAGGTATCTGACTCTCTCTCTCACTTAAAACTCTACTACTATATTCCTTAATCTGTTCTCAGCGATAAATCTTCTCTTCAACAGTTCAACTCATTGAAAAGGTATGTCAATTTCAATTCTTCACTTTTATCATCAAAATTAACCATTTCCATTTCGATCTAATTACAATTTTTCTGGACAATTCCTCTTAATATAATTGTATTCTTTTTTTAATTACTGGTTGCAATTCTTCACTTTTATCATCAAATTAATCATTTGCATTTTAATCACGATCTAATTGCAATTTTTTTGGACAATTTTTCTTAATATAACTGTATCATTTTTTTAACTACTGGTTGCAATTCTTCACAAATCATCAAATTAACCTTTTGCATTTTAATCACGACGTAATTACAATTTGTTTGGACAAACTTTCTTAATATAATTGTATCATTCTTTTTAACTACTGGTTGTATATTTTCATCATTTTTTAACTACTATTATTCCTCTTAAGAGATTTTTCTTCAATAAATTCTGTTATTATCTTCAATTTTGATATAGCATCCAATTTATTTTTTATTTTTTATTTTTTATTTTTTATTTTTTATTTTTTATTTTTTATTTTTTTTTATTTAATAGTTGACCCTTTACAAATCTAGAAAATCTAGAATATTTCTGACTGCGAAAACTTTCAATTAAGTTCAGATGTTTCTAATGCTGAACTGATTTTATACACAAATAATTTAAAAAGCCTATATGCCGGTTTGCTTAATTGGGAGTAAAGTCTTACTTTAGAAGCGTCAACTTTACTGAATCGATTCTCTGTCCCATGCAGGGCTGATTTGTTTCCCACAATCCCACCCAACAACTTTTATTGGCATTAGACTGATATGTTTGTGTTCATGGAAATATGGAATATATAACTGCATACTTATATTTTCAAAGAGTTTTTTTTGTTCATTAAGACTTCTATTTATAATTGTGTATGTTTAGTTTGTGCGTGTATCACAGCCGTTCTATAGCCAATAGCACAATACTTCCCCTAACTGGTGGCTCTGTTCCTCTGGCGAGTAAGATTCCAGATGCGCCGAATCTGAGTGACTTTTTTGGCTCGAGGTCAATCGATCCTGCTCCTCAGTCAAAGAAGAGGAAGGGTCCTGCGAAGCCATCCGAGCCTGTCGTGGCACCGGTGGCTGGTAAGACCAGTCAAGAAAAGGGGAAAGGGAAGTGCCAAGCGGATGCCCCGAAATCTAGTAAGCCTACGCCCATCGATGTGGGCGAGGACTTGACTGCAGGAGAGGCCAATCGATTTGAGCCTGTCTTTCCCTGTCGCGAAGGGTATGTGAAGGCCGATGACTCGGCGTGGGGAGATAAAGAGATGAGCCTTTCTCTGATGGAGAATTGCTTTCTATTTGAGGACGCGAAGAAGATTCAACCCCGATCTCTTGAGGAGGATTCCCAGGATTTTGCGTCTTGCACGTATAGGGTGAGTTTTACTTACAAAGTTATGATTTGGTTTATCTTTTTGTTTGTCATTGACTTGGTTTTTTTATGCTTCCTTTGCTGTGTGTCAGATGAATGTGATCCATAACAAGTGGATAACGAAGCTCGAGAATGCAAGGAAGAAGGCTGTGGCCCTGCAAAAGGCCAATGTTGAGAATAAGGCATTGCGAGCTGAAGTCCAGAGTCTGAAGGGCAAACTCGATGCTTCCCAGAAAGAGTGTGCCGAATACGGTGCCAATCTGGATGAGGCCCAAAGGTTTGTGATGACTCTTCAAGGTCAGCTTGCCGGGGTGAATGCGAGCTGGGAAGCTGATGCCCAGAAGTCTATCGAGAGTATATCGGGGTGGCGGCGAATATCTTATGCCTAGGAAGAGAGGTGCCTACGTCGTGAGGCTCACCTTGCATCCCTTGTAGAAAACTTTGATGCCTCTTCTGACAGGGAGGCCATCAAAGTTGCTGCCCTTGATCGTTTTTGTCGTGACGTGGAAGAGGAGAAGAACTCTGAAGTTCCTTCTTCTAACGTCGAGGCTGAAAAAGAACCCTCTCCCCTGGCTGAAGAGAATGTTGGTGCAGCGACACAGGATCCTCCCGAAGAGCAAGCTTGAGAGTGTTGTTGCCTTGTATTTTGTTGAGCGTTGTGAGGCTTTTGTTTGTTTTGGAAAATGTAAAACATAAGTAGGGAATTCCGACTTCGGTTGGCCCTACGCTCTTTATATGTTGTATGCAACCTATTTTGACTTTACATTTGAAGAAATACATGTTCAACTGAAAGTGCTTGTTTTTCATTACGACTTGTTATTCAATATAGATCAAAATAGATTGTCTGGTAGCGTAATTGTCGTGTGGCTTTGTTGCTTAACCTTGATGAAAGCAAATGAAAAATGTCAACCCTTGAAGATGGTCAAGGTATATAAATTTTTAGAAACTTGGAGTTCCAAGGTCGAGGCACCTGTTCTCCCTCGGCATCAATGAGTGTATATGCACCATTACCTAAGTTGTTTTTGACAATATATGGTCCTTCCCAATTAGGATTTAGCTTTCCATCGCCAAACTTCTTAGTATTGGAAAAAACTTGTCTAAGTACGAGGTCACCACTTTGAAATTCCCTTGATCGGACCTTTTGGTTGTAGCTCCTTTTTAAGACTTGTTGGTAACGAGCAGTTGTGATTATGGTTTGGTCTCGTTTTTCTTTGAGCATGTCTACCTCGTGGGCCCATAACTCTTCGTTTTCCTTCGATTGTACAAGGTCGGATCGATTAGTGAGGAAATTTAGCTCAGTTGGTATTATAGCTTCTGTGCCATAGCATAAGGCAAATGGAGACATTCCTGTAGATGTGCGTGGTGTCGTTCTGTAAGCCCATAGGACCCGATCGAGTTCCTCTATCCATTTCTCTTTGTGTACCTCAAGTTTTTTCTTTAGGTTATTCATGATGGTCTCATTGGTGGCTTCAGTCTGACCGTTGCTTTGAGCGTAGCGAGGTGTGGAGAGTGCGTGGTTGATTCTCCAATCGAGGTAGAATTCCTCGATTATGGTTCCACAAAATTGTTGACCATTGTCAGTGACTAGAGTATGTGGGAGTCCGAATCGAGTGATAATGAATTTCCAAATGAAGTTTTTATATCTTGTTGCCGGATGCGTCGTAAGGGTATTGCCTCAACCCATTTCGTGAAGTAGTCAGTTGCCACAAGGAGGAACCTTTTCTTAGACTTGTCTTTTAAGATTGGGCCCACGATATCGAGGCCCCAAATTGCAAAGGGCCACGGGCTGGAGATTGTCTTGAGTTCTCTAGCTGGTTGGTGGATCAATGGTGCAAATCTTTGGCACTTGTCACAGTGTTGGACAAACTTTTCTGAATCGGACTGCATGTATGGCCAATAGTAGCCTTGATTTCTTGCTTTTTGGGCTAAGGATCTAGCCCCTGCATGGTTTCCACATTCTCCATGGTGGATCTCAGCGAGAATTGTGTGTGCTTGCTTTGGTGGGAGGCACCGCAGATATGGTCCTCGAGTGGACTTTCGGTAGAGTCTTTTGTCGATTAAGATGTAGCTTTTAGCTTTTCGCTCGAGCTTTCTGAACTCGAAATCATCATCTGGGTATGTCCCCTTTAAGTAATTGATGATTGGTCCCATCCAAGAGTTTTCCACTTCACTTGGTGGGATATCTATGAAATCTGAAACCTCATTTACCTGATGTATCGGTGTCTCATATGCCAGGGCTGACTGTATGGCGATTTGTATTGTTCTAGGTGACTCGGTGTCGATTTGCGAGGCTAGATAGGCCAAACTATCGGCATGACAATTGTCATCTCGTCGGACATGTTGAATTTCCCATTAATTGAAATAACTTAATAATTTTTTGGTACGCTCCAAGTATGGTTTCATAGTCTTTTCCCTTGTTTCATAGTCGCCACGGATTTGGCTAACTACCAACTGTGAGTCAGTGAGAATTCGCAATTCTTTGACCTGTAATGTTATGGCCATTTGTATGCCAGTGAGTAGTGCCTCGTATTCTGCATCATTGTTGGATGAGGTGAAATTTAATCTGACTGACTTTTCTAGGACGGCTTCGTCTGGTGAGATTAGCGTTACCCCCACTCCGGAGCCATTGAGGTTTTTTGAGCCGTCAACGTAGAGTGTCCAAATTGGGGCTTTTATTATTGATTGTCCATTGACCTCATTTTCAGGTATCCATGTGGTGTCATTAATGGCGTAATCGACCAAGAGGTCAGCCACTATCTGACCCTTTCTGCTACTTCGTGGTGTAAAAATGAGCTCGTGATCTCCAAGTTCTTGCGCCCATTTTGCCATTCGTGTAGACTTGTTTTTGTTTTCCAATACTTGCCTAAGAGGTGCATCTGTGATGACTCTTATTTTGTGTGATTGGAAGTAAGGCTTCAACTTTCGTGAGGCGAAGAGTAAAGCTAGGCCTACTTTTACAAGGCTTGAGTACCGAGCTTCGGAGCACAGTAATGTTTTACTGATGAAGTATATTGGTCTTTCTATACCTCTTTCGTCTCTTAATAATACTCCACTAATTGCATGTTCTGACGTTCCGAGGTAAAGCCCCAGTATGTCGCCGTCTTGTGGTACCGTGATTACCGGTGGAGTAGCCAGATATAGCTTAAGTTCGTCAAATGCTTGCTGGCATTCAGGGGTCCAGCTGTAGGTTAACCTTTTCTTTAGTAGTTGAAGTAGTGGGCGTTGCTTGTCTGATGTCCGGGCTATGAACCTGTTTAAGTCTGCTAACATGTCGTTCAGTTTTTGAACCTGTTTCCTTGTTTTTGGGCTCGGCATCTCGATTATAGCTTTGATTTTTTCTGGGTTGGCTTCGATACCCCTTTGCGTGATGAGGTAGCCCAAGAATTTTCCAGATGCGACGCCGAATAAACATTTTTCCGGGTTGAGTTTCATGTTGTACTCATGAAGTCGGAGGAACGTTTTTTCGAGGTCGGTGACATGGGTTGATATGTGCTTGCTTTTGACAATCATATCATCCACGTATACTTCCATTGTGTTACCAATCATATCTTGGAACATTTTGATTGCAAGTCGCTGATATGTTGCTCCTGCATTTATTAATCCAAATGGCATGACTGTGTAACAAAAGGTACCTTGTTCAGTGATGAACGCAGTTTTCTCTTAATCTTCATCGGCTAGTTTTATTTGATTGTAGCCTAAATAGCCATCCATTAAGGAAATGAGTTCGTGACCGGCGGTTGAGTCAACGAGCTTGTCTATTCGAGGGAGGGGGAAGCTATCCTTTGGGCAAGCTTTATTGAGGTCGGTGAAGTCGATGCATACTCTGACTTTACCATTAGGTTTTATGACTGCGACAATGTTAGCAAGCCATTCAGGGTATACAACCTCACGAATGAACTTTGCATCTTTTAACTTTTGTATCTCTGCATTAACTGCATTGACGAGATGAGCTGCTAGTTTGCGAGCTTTTTGTTTCACAGGCTTTTTGCTGGTATCTACATTTAACTTATGGCATGCAATATTGGGATTGATCCCTGGCATATCGGTATAGGCAAAAGCAAAAACATTTTTATTTATTTTGAGAGTAGCAATAAGTTGTTGTTTTACAATGGGGTCCAAGTTAGCCCCTACATAGACATATTTAGGATCGTCATCCGATCCTATGTTGACCTTTTCACCTTGTTCAATGACAGGTGGGTCGGATGGATGAACAATAGCCTTGCCTTTTTCATCTTGTGAGATCTCATCCGCAGTGGGTTGAGTAGATTTTTCAACTGTATTGCAAGTTGCAGAGATCATATTGACAGTGGGCGTAGATGAGCTCGCCACTGCTGTGGAGGTATCCTCTTTATTAGGGAGTGGGATGACCTCGAGGATGGCATGGCATCCATGTGCTTCGATCTGGTCACCTCGTAATTCCATGATGCCTCTGGGGCCAGGAAATTTGATGACTTGGTGATATGTCGATGGTACTGCTTTCATTTTATGAATCCATTTTCGTCCGAGAATTGCATTGAACTGAGCATGGACGAAAAAGGTGCAATACACAGTTACCTCGTCTTCATTTTCACCAGTTGCCACAAGAAGGCAAATTTCACCTTTCGCCTCAGTTTCAGTCGAGTTAAAGGCAAAAAGGGTGACTTGAGGTTTTTGAAGTACTGAGTCAGGCATTTGCATTTGACTATATGCTTTGTTAAATATCACGTCACATGAACTTCCGGGGTCAATAAGAACTTTTTTCATTATCCATCCCCCAATGTTGATGTGGACAACCAGTGCGTCATTGTGAGGAAGGCACACTTTTTTGAGGTCGAAGTCGGAGAATATCAGAGCATTGTTCCTGGTGACTTGTTTAGCCACGATCGCCTTGTGAGTCAAGTGGAAAGTATGATGGATGTGATGAACCTTCTGTTTCTTAGAACGAGCTGACCATTCTGGGGGTCGAGCATCCATGATCATGTTGATGGTTCCTTTTGGTTTTTTACCAGTCTCACTTGAAGTCTTTTGCCGTTTGGCCTCTAATTTGTTGCGGAGGTCTGGCTCATTTTCGGAGAGGAAGTCATCGAGGTGACCCTCCTCCTTAAGCTTGTGACAGTAAGCACGTAGGATACGACAATCTTCAGTGAGGTGATGTCGACACTTATGTAATTTGCAGTATGGTTTTCCTTCAATCGGTTCCAGGTCGTGGACTTGAGGCTGGAAGTAATCCTCATCTTTGATTAAATCAAAGAGTTGATTGTACGAGCACTTGAAGGGATTTGGGAACTTGGATTTGGCATTGGATGTGGACTTCCCTTTGTAATCTGATCGAGTCGTCTTTGGTTTGGGGTAGGTGGACTGTGTTGTTTGAACAACAGCCACTCGTTCTTTGGATTTTGTGAGGGCCTCTTCCAGTTTGATGTACTTGTCAGCGCGTACATACAAGTCTTCCAACGTTGCAGGGGCGTCTAGGATAATATTCTTTCCTAGTGCCGTATTGGGGTTGACAGCGGAGATAAAGGCCAAGAGACATGAATATTCATCCGGATTCTCGGCTCGCAAGCACTCCTTTTTGAATCTTGACATAAATTTCTTTGTTGTCTCAGTTTCGTCCTGCTTGATACGAAAAAGGGCAGTGACCTCGATTCTTCTCCTCTTGTTGTGGATATACTGTGTGACAAAGAGTGACTCCAATTGGTCATACGAGGTGATGGACCTTTTTGGCAGTCGGTGGTACCAATCGATGGCACTCCCACGGAGTGATGCTGAAAACAGTTGACAGAAGATATCTTTATACTTTGGCCATAAGGCCATGCTTGTTTTGAACTGTAAGACGTGGTCCATTGGGTCTCCATTTCCGTCGTAAGTAGTGAACTTTGGGGGTATGAAGTTTGGTGGTGGTTCCTGTTGTAGTAGGTCATCATGAAGAGGTTCGATTTTGTAACGTTCAAGGGTTGTTGATGCTACCTTTTGCGCTGTGTTGGCTTTGAGTGAGTCTTGGTGATTTTTGTCAAGTTTTTCTGACAGTTGGAGGATTCTGTCATGAGCAGCTTGAAGGTCAGCCATGGTTGTGGCGGTGGTATTACTGGAGGTGGGTGGGGCAGGGTTGTGGAAAGTTGTTGTGACTTCCTCAGTGTTGAGCATATTGGTAGCGACTCCGTTGAGTGGTGTGCCGTTAGCGGTGGTGCTCTTGAGGTGGATGTTTTCAGCCATCAATCTGTTAATCTGTTCCTGTTGATCGGCCATTTGCTTCTGGAGTTGCTCAAATTGCTCACTAGTGATTGTTGCCATGGTTGGTTGTCAGCTTATTGTTCGATCACGAATCAGTCGGCGCCAATGTAAATGTAGGTAAATGTTGGTAAGAAACGAGTCGGAGAAGATGATCGGAAAATAGAGGAGGAGGAAATAGGTTTATGAAAGTGGCTGAGCTATCTGGTTCAGATAGTTGCCTACGTATCTGAGAGTGACCAAGTCCCAGAATCAAGCCTACGTAGTTTCATATATATAGGTGATTGGGACAACGGATAGCTCATTAATTGCCCAACGGTGTGATCAATTAATGAGCGGATATTTTGGATCTGAAAATATATTGTAACTGAAGAGAATAAAAACGTAAAGAGTTTGAATGAGGACGATGTAGCTCGAATAAAAATGGCTCCACGTCGAGTGAGCTCGAATAAAAATAGGTCTGTGCCGAATGAGTGTGTTTTAAGGTCGGATGGTCATGAAGTGAGATCGAGTAAAAATAGGGTTACGTCGAGTGAGTTCGGATAAAATTGGGTTTACGACGAGTTGTGTGAATGGGTATACACAGATCTCATACTCCTTTCTTTAGAATTCTAGCTATCAAAATTGTAGATGTAAATTAAATTTTCTTTTAAGAAATAACTTTGTAATCCAAATATTTCTATAAACGTTATCAATAAACTGTACGCAAGAGATTACTATTAAGTGCTTTAAATATACTTTTTTGAATTCGATTAGAAAATTATTACTTACGCTTACAAACTTGCTATAAATTATAGGCGATGAGGCCCCTATAACCACTGCAGCTCCATAGGCTATCAACATCAAGCTAGTGCAAAACCAGAATACCTACAACATGTTAAACAATAGATTGTATAATTATTTTAATAATTCTTACATTTAGCTGTTGAAACAGAACAAATTATTACTTACTTTATCCTTCCCCAATAATACGGTGAATGTTTTTGATCCAAAAGTTTTATCTCCATCCAAGTCAGGTATATCCTAGGGTTCACATATATAACTCAAAAACTTACTTAAAATCAATAATAAATAAATAAGGGATAAATAAATAAATCTTGGGCAATAGATATAAGATTGTATTGTTCTTGATATTTTTACAGTGTTAGACATTGTTATATGTTCTTTATAGTATGACTGTTTTGGATTATTCACGCTATGCTTGCATATCTATGGTTTAGAAATTCATCGATTTTAACTATTTGAAATGTAGCCACTCTTTCGATTATATGAAACTGTAAACCTATAGTGTAATGCAAATTTAAAGCATAACCTATGCCAACATATTAAAAAATATAATAATAATAAATAAAATAAAATAAAAATCTGAAAAGTATTTTAATGAGAGACAACTTATTTGGATAGGAATTTTTTTTTTATTTCTTCAAACTATATATCAAAAAATAATCGATTACCTTGAGTACTGCCGTAACAAGTGAAAAAATGCACATGAACACTGTTGCCAATATCAGTGATCTTGAAAGGAATATGGATTTCCCGAGAACATGTTTCTGAAAAATTAAGAGACCAACTATCAATAACATTTGGATAAATTGTTATTAATAAAGCTGAAACTTATCAGAAAAACAAAATTCAAAAGTAATGTATAATCAAGAACTTAGCAAATATAGTAACAAGTCTTTGATGATTAAGGACTAATGAAATATAAAATGAGGACTGCACATAGAGGAAATGTCAGAAGAAATGAGGACTGCACACAGGCTATAATTTTTATTGTTGGTTAAATTATATACACACTAATGTATGATATATCGCTGTATATATTGCAACTATATCGGAACTCAAAATTGCACAAAATATGAGTAGGAATATATAGTTACATACTTGTTATTTCAATATTAAACAAGACAGGTTCGAGTGGATTGTATAGCTCTCCGTTTTTGGTTAATTAATAAAAACCCAACACTTATAATTAAAAAAATATATAATTAAGGATAAAAGGTGTATCCATTGGAAAATACCTTTTTCTGAATTGGTGTGACTAAATTCAATGTATTTCATAATTATTTTATGAAAGTACATGTTTTTTTTTCTTTAGTCTACAATAGACGCTTATTTGTTATGGAGAGAAACTTATGTGACTATAAATAACATGCAAATCTGGCCAATTAGTATGCAATCAAATAGACAAAGTCTTCTTCATTTTTCTACAATAATTCGAAGGGTTATTCATATTCTTTCCCTAGTACTCTACTATTATAGTGCAGTTTAGTAGAGTGAAGAATTGTTGTCTCTTAGAAGACCAATCGTCCAGAGACTGGTTAAACCATAGCAGGGATGTAATATTATCTTAAGAAAATTGCTTCAGCAAGCCTCAGTTCAATTTCCTTCTTCAAATCTTTATGAGAAAAGTATAGTAAGTGTTTATTTTACTTTGAATTTATTGAGTATAAATTCTTTTTAGTTTTATACTTTAGTAGAATTATTTTCTGAATATGTATTACAATTATATGCATGTGTTATTTTATGAGTTCACACACATCGTTACCAACACATGTTTACAACAAAACTTACCTAGCTAAATGCCCTCTAGGAATCATGGTGGGCGGATTGGGTACAACAACAAACTATGTAGCTGGAAGTATTGGAATCATAGAGGCTATAAAGGAAGCAAAAGATAAAAACTGGAGCAGGATTTGGATAACAATGGATTCAGCAACAGCAGCTAAGGAATTTAATACTGGGAATGTGCATTAGAGGGTTAAGCATGAGTTCAATAAGATCAAGGATGGATTTGAGTGGCTAAAAATAACTAGTACTTGCAGGGAGGTGAACATTTCTGCTGATGTTTGTGCAAACAGAAGAACTTTACTGCAAGAAGGACACCAAACTTGGAGGGATTAAAAAGCGGATTTTGTTCATGGCTTAGAGAACCCACATTTTACTTATTTCAGAAAAATATCCTATTGTATTATTGGCCATGGACACTTTTATTTTTCTTTTCCCTCTAAATTCATTTTCTTAATATATAATTTAACCTTTTTAAAGAAAAAAAATCTTAAACAAGACAGGTTCGAGTGGGTTGTATAGCTCTTCTTTTTTGGTTAATTAATAGAAACCCAAAACTTATAACTAAAAAAATTACAATTATTTTGCAGCGCAGTTTGTAACGCACATTTTCCCTACCTTTTTGTAATTTTTGAGTCTATGAATAAAATTTTACAAATTAAAGGTCAATTAAAAAAAATAAAAATAAAACCTTAGACACAATATATTTTACTTTGAGACTTATGTTTACCGTAAAACCTACCTAAATCCCCACCTTCAGAACCATGGATAAATGTGTATTTATAGAGTGACACATCGATGCAGGACTGATCCATGAGGATCTTAAGGTGTTTAGGATGAAGTACAAGGAGCTCAAGACTTCTATTTTTGCCCTAAAAACCTTCTAGGAATCCTATGCTGAGTAGAAAACAAGTATTCACTCTATTTAGAAATCCTATTAAAGTAGGAACTTGCAGAAGCAAGTATTCACTATATTTAGAAATCATATTGGAGTAGGAACTTGTATTCACTCTATAAATACAAGACTTGTCACCAAAAAAGGGACAAGCCATCTAGTAGTAAAATTTTAAGGCCTCATATCCAAATAGAAACAAGAAGCCTCTCTAGTTGTAATCTTTGATTATTCAAGAGCAATAAGAGAAAACCTTAGAGGAAGGATTTCATCCTCGCCATATCATTGTTCTTCGTTTTTATGGATGATTCCATCTTTCTTTCTACCATTAAGTTCTATTGCTAGGTAGTTTAGATCAAGTGGTATCAAGAGAGCATCTAGATCTCGTGGGAGTTTTGTGGTTTATGGTCCTAACACGTGAACAATACACGCGATCGGGTGAAGAACTTGCACAACCTCTTGAAGTTCATCGACAACCAAGAAGAAGAAAATAGAAAATAAAGAAGAGAATGTTTGGCAAAGGTATTGATGCAAAATGATTTGCAAGTCTAGAAAAAAAAAATGTCAAAAACTTGACTTCACTAGAAGAACAAGTCAAAACCTTAACTAACAAATTACAAAAATTGACAAATTCCCTCTCTCCTCAACAACCTACTTCTAATACTACTAATACTTTGAAAATCCCTAAAGATGGTGATTTTCAAAAGCAAGCTAAAGAAGAAGATGAAGAGGATGGAAATGACACTATTGAAGATTCTGGCGAATACGAAACCAAAAAGAATAAAGTTCAGATTTTGCCTTCTATGCAAAACCTTAAGATTGATTTTAAGGCAGATATTCTGGTTTATGATGGTGTAGATCATACCGATAAATTGGATAAATGGATTGATAGATTAGAAACTAATTTTTCCGTTTATGAGTATTCTAATAATCAAAGGATCGGTTTTGCAAGTTTGAAACTTTCTAGTCATGCTCTCACATGGTGGAAATCTTATCAAAATCGCTATGATTTATCAATATCGACATGGAAGAAATTCAAGGAATTGATCCGGAAACACTTCTATCCTATTGGATTTGAACAACAAAGGTGGTACCATTGAAGATGCTAGTGTAAAAGCTGTTGCATCTATTGAAGTAAAGAACTTCAAATTGGATAAAAAAGTTAAGAAGCACAAATCTAGAAATAAATCTGGTTGGAATAATGGTGAGAAAGAAGAGAAAGGTAATGAAAGTTCACTTCAAGGAAGAACTAGGCCTTGTGATTATTGTGAGAATAGTGGGTGTGGGTGCAAAAATTTGATCCACAAACTCGAGATATGTATATATTAATCGTACAGTTACAATGAAAGCCTTGTATAGACAGAGATAGGATGGGGGGTATACAGTAAGACTGGACATGATCGGGATCAGGCTGCCTACGTATCTAAGATGATGAACTTGGAATCAAGTCTCTGCTTCCACTAAGCTCTAATGGAGTTGCTCAGTGAAAGACTCGTACTTCAGGAAGTTTAGAACTCCTGTATTTGTAGTAGGCCGGAGGAGGCTGGCTCAACCACCCCTCCGGTTTTGACTCCACGAACTCAGATTGTTCAACTGTGAAGATGCTTTCCGTGGGAATAGCTTGCATGCTGCCGAGCGGTTATTCCCTTGGTTTGAATCCCCTTTGACCAGGATGACTGCCACGTGGCATCCTCTGATTGGTCCTGGTTCAACCTAGGTTTCCTTTATCTTCTCCAGCAGGCTAGAACCATGGGTTCTGTTGGCCTGGAATCTCGCTGGACTGATCCAGTTGGTTGGGGCTTGGATTGACCAAGCCCGAAAACAAAGACTTGGGCTTGACTCCTCTGACCGGAGGCCCAATCTACACTTCATACTCCCTGGCCAGGTCCTCTGGACTTCTGTGTTAAGCCTTTGGATGAGCCCATGTTGCTGCTGGACCTTACTGGACCGGACCTGGCCTACTTGACTGAGGTGGGCCTGGTCGATGTATGGGAGCCCACGGTTCAACTTCTTATATAGTAACCGGGGCTCCACCCATTGATAGTGGACTATTCGGTGAGTCAAGGTCCACAGAGCGTATGCGGATCTCTTGAAACCGGGTTGGGCCCTACCCGATAGCCCAGGCTTGGCTGGCTATTGCTCAGGTGCTCCCGGTTTAGCTTCTTATACAGCCATCGGTGACACCTATCGGGTTTTTTACTTAGGGTACACATATCGCCCCCTCTTTCTCAAGTAGAAAATTTGGTTGGGAAAGATCTTAGCAATATCTTCCCCGACTATTGAGATTCGGAAGATTCCTTCTTTGAGACGCTTCTTGATGACGATTCTGTATCCCTTGGGTCAAGGTTTAGGGTTTGTTTCCTCGTTTATATATAGGGAGCCGGAGGTGTAGAAGGATGTCCACTTCTCTCTCTTCGTTGCCTGTTTGTTGTTGCTACTGTTGTTGCTGTAGAATGGATGACGACCGGAGTACCATCCAGAAGTATACGTGGATATGCGGGAGAAAATGACCCTAAAGAACGAAGACCGGGATCGCCGTATAGAGCTGATGACAAACGCCTGTTTGGAAGACATTCCCCAGGTGCACTTAAGCCTGTTTGCCTTGAACGACCAGCTTGCTGACAAAAGCCGGAGGCTCAAGGCTACTACCAAACGGATCTGGGTTCTTCAGAGCGAACTGGCCACCGCATATGTATTGTTGGAGAAGCTGGGGTATAATCCGGTCAAGGAAGAGAAGAACCCTTGACTGGTACCTTCCCGACTTCTTGCACTATGTAGGGGAGTAGTGCCCCTAGTTGAGACAAATTAATGAATCTTTCTTTGTCTCCTTCTTGGATGTAATTTTGTTCAGGTCGCACTATGTAGGGGACTCGGTGCACCCCGTATAATGCATTTCGTAATAAAATCATGTTTCCTTCTATTATTGTCTTGAGCTTCAGTAGGTAGATCCGGTTATTTTCTTGTTATGTAGAGTGCAGGAACACATGTCGATCAATCTTTACTTGACCGTGACGATGTAGACCAGAGGTCCACATATCGTTGACCTAGACCATGTGGACCCCACTCGTGGATGCTGGATCGATCTCGTTGAGTGTACGAGGTGGGTCCCAGCTGACTGTGCGACGTGGGCCCCAACTGACAGTGTTAAGTGGGCCCCACTTCGTCTTCTCTAAATCTTCCTTTGTTGGTGGGAAGATGTACATCTTCAAATTCCGAATTGTGACTCTTCGTTGATCGAGTCATTAAAACCAGTTGGTTTAATGACCTTAATGATGATTTCATTAAGAGAACCTAAAATACCATCAACCGGTGGACCCTGGGCTCTCCTTATAAAAAGGGGAGGCTCGAAGGAGAGAAGGGTATTCCCTTCCCTCCCTTTCTCTTTCATTTCTACTTCGCCGAAACCCTAGGTTCTGAAACTCCAAATTCCCGTGATTTCGTGCGAATTCTACTCCAAAGATGAGGAAAACCTTAGTCCTGAGCTCAAGTAGTGACGAAGAGCCTCAGAGTCTGGCTCTCCGTCCCTCTGCTGATGAGGGCAGACCAAGTAGTATTCCGGCGTCGGGTCCCCCTTCGCCTGATGGTTTGGTGGAGGTGGCTCATGTGGATTTTGCTGAGCCTCCTGTTGAGAGGCCAAAGAGGAGGTGGCAAGCTTCCTCCAACCTCCCCCGAAATCCTGAACTCGAGCGGATGAGCGCGGCGGAAGTTCAGGAGCGGCTTGGCCGGAATGGGGTCCGATTTGGTTCCCACCCCTGCATTTCAGACGGTTGCTCCGGCAGCCTTATGGCATGTAGCTTCCGTTGCATTCTTCTATTCTGAGGTTGCTGTCGTGGTGGGGGATCCCACCCGATCAGATGGATGTGTCCTTCTGGATAATCGTGCGTTGGATCGGGCTGATCGCTCTCCACTTCGAGATTGCATTTGGCCCGGTCGAGCTGTTCATGTTCATGAAGCCGGTCGCCCGGGAGGCCAAGGAACGCTGCTTCTACGCCATCTCTTGGCGTACAGCCCGGAGGTTGTCTGGACTTCCCAACCATTATGGGAATTAGTTCGAGCACTGCTACCGGGTGTCAGGGTGGTCGTCTGACCGCAGCATACAGGTGCCGCGGGACTTCATAGGTAAGCATGCGCCTGACATTTCTTTCATTTCTGCCCTTATGTTTCGCGTGCTTGTTGAGCTTCGGCTCAGGAACAATTCCGTGCGTGTGTTTGTAGGGAAACATCAACTTCAGGTGTCTCTGCCAGCGGGGGTGGATTCCTCTGCTGGTGAGGGGAACATTGAGCGCTTCTTCTATCTGCCCGCAGACCTGCGGGACTTGACGCTCCCTGACCAGATCGTAACGGATATCCGCTACCCGGCGAGGCTTGCCCTGCCGGCTCCTCCGCAGGTTGTGGAGGTGGAGTCTAACTCCGGTGAGGGTGCTACCACTGTAGAGAGCACGGTCCCTAGTGCTGAGGGGGAGCCTCCGAATGAGAGTGAGGCTGTTGATCTGCGGGGGGAGATGGATGACTGGGCCGATGAGGTTCTTCCAGTCGGGGGAAGATCTCCTC
The DNA here is from genome assembly GCA_020826895.1 of Aquilegia kansuensis. NCBI lineage: Eukaryota > Viridiplantae > Streptophyta > Magnoliopsida > Ranunculales > Ranunculaceae > Aquilegia > Aquilegia kansuensis. The sequence goes on along the minus strand of CM037004.1, from coordinate 37,460,070 downwards.
CTGACGAGCCGATGCCGGATGTTCTGCCGGAGGTCATCCCAGTTGTCGGGGATGTTCAGGTCAGTGATACTAGCTCTGCTTGTCATTCAAACCCTCCCCTGGGTCGCCGGAGGAGGCCACATGTCTTTTATGGCTCATCTGACTCCTCCAGTGATCCAAGTCTGATGTCGAGGGATAGTGGACTTCTTCTCTCCCGTGGGTCTGGCGAATCAGCTACTGAGGGATTCTTTCCTACCCCGGTGCAGGTACATGCTGAGGTGGACAACCTGGCCCAGTCGGAGAAGGTGGGAGGTGTGTCCGAGGAAACAGTGGTCTCCTCTACTACTGAGGGAGGCGAGCCAGCTGTAGTGCCGGGGGGGGGGGGTCGTTGGATGAAGTGGTCCCCCCCAGTGTTGGAGATGCTGGAGTGGAGGCTCCGGTGGAGGTAAGACCTTCCCAGCCTCCTTCTATTGAAGTTGTTTCTGTGCAGTCCCCTGCCCCGGTTGATCCGAGGGGCAAGGCTGTGGTAGATGAGTCTACCCGAAACTCGAAGAGAGCTGCTTCTGCCTCCTCTGTTGACCAGGGGGAGCCTGTGCGCCCGATAAGGGAGGATGCCATCCCTCGGGTGCTGAGGGGACCGATGATGGGGACTACCCAGATTGGTAGTGGCTCCCAGGTCCATGTTGAAGATGCTCTGGCCGTTGAGGACGTCCAGACTGAGGTGGAGTTCACCGTGCCGGGCACTGCTGATGATGAAACCCCGACTTATGGGTGGGGTGACCAGGTCCCATACACTGACCTGCCCACTGGCCCCACTGTGCAACTGGGCCCTGAACCGGGCGAGTACCAGCCTTAGGCCACTCCGGAGTTCTCGCTGCCGGCGTTCACCATTCATCCTGCATTTCTGAGTGGTGAGCCGATGTCGATTGGGCTCTGGCATCATGAACCTCCACACTACTTTTGACTATATCTTCCAGAACCTGCTTCCGGAGGACCAGTCATACTACAAACCGCCTTTCTCGCGACGGGCGATAAGGGTGGCTGCCCAGAATTTCATCGCGGTAAGATTCCTTGACTTGAATTCTGGCTTTAGACTTGTTGATGTCTATATGTTTGTTTCTGATCTTTGTTTCTCTTTCTGTCAGACACAAGCTACCATGGCCCGGGTCTTTAAGCTGAGTGTCAGACCCCGGCCTTCCGGCTTGGAGGATCTGGTGCGCCTACGAGCTGAGAATCGTCAGCTCGAGAAAGATCTGGCGGCGGCCAACAGTGACCGGCGGGCTCTGGAGGAGGACAAGCGGTGCATGGCGACAGACTACAATAACCTGGACTTCACTCTGACCGCTGCTCTCCAGAGGGAGGAGGATGCCAAGACTTCCTTGGCAGAATTGGAGGCTACTTGCGGGAAGCTGACCCGAGAGAAGCTGGAGCTGGACCGACGTCTCATCCTCAAGGAGGCGGCGTACGACCGACATGCTGAAGAGCTCCGGTTGGCAAAGGCTGCCTATCAGCAGGTCCTCGACCAGCTTGAGAAGGAGAAGGCGAAGAAGGGCGGTAATGGCCCCAATCCTTCTTCTCAACCTTAGCTCCTTTAGATTTTGTAGAAAGGTTCCTGTCCTGATTGTCGGGGGACTTCCTCTTGTACATAATCTTTTATGAAAAAGAAAATAAAAATAATATTTTGGTGGTGCAAAAACATCTTGTTAGATATTTTTACCTTGTTTACATCGTTTATTACAACTGATTATCTCCCTCGCCCCCTAATCGTTTTAAGGAGTTTTCCTTGGGACGATAATAGTGTTTTTTCTTGCTGACTCCATGGCGATTCACTATCTGCTGCTGAAAAGGGGGTTTGTCCCTGTGCTGCATGCTTCGACCGGGGGAAGGCTAGCTCGCCTGACGGCCCCGGTTTTTAAGAGTGGATAACCTCGCTCTTAAGATAGATTTCCAAGACCGGAAGCTAGGTCTAGGCATCTCGGGCCTAAAAGGAGTGTAGCTCCGCATTAAGGACTTAGCCAGGATCGGAAGCTAGGTCCGGGCATCCTGGGTTGGATGGGGTTTGATCCCTAACATCCCTGGTTCCAAGACCGGATGCTAGGTTCGGGCGTCTTGGGCCTAAATGGAGCATAACTCTGCATTTAGAACTTAGACAGGATCAGAAACTAGGTCCGGGTATCCTGGGTTGGATGGGGTTTGATCCCTGACATTCATGGTTCCAAGACCGGAAGCTAGGTCTGTGCGTTTTGGGCCTAAAAGGAGCATAACTCTGCATTTAGGACTTAGACATGATCGGAAACTAGGTCCGGGCATCCTGGGTTGGATGGGGTTTGATCCCTGTCATCCTCGATTTCAAGACCGGAATCTAGGTCTGGGCGTCTTGGGCCTAAAAGGAGCATAACTCTGCATTTAGGACTTAGCCAGGATCGGAAGCTAGGTCCGGGCATCCAGGATCTCAGTGGAGACTTGATCTTGCACTTAGGATTTTCAACAGCAAATAATATAAAGTACTCAAATTCTTATGGGAAAGAATCTTTATTGAAATCATCAAATGGAGTACATTACTTGTAGAATTTCTTGAGGTGGAAAGCGTTCCATGGTCTGGAGAAGAGGCCGCCAGACAGAGTTCTGAGGAAGTATGAGCCTTTCGCAGCATGTCTGTCTATGATGTAAGGTCCTTCCCAGTTTTCTCCAAGCTTTCCAGCGGTTGTATCCTCAGTCATAACTATGACTTTTCTCATGACCCAGTCGCCCGGATTGAATTTCCTCTTTACGACTCGCTTGTCATATCCCCTTTTGATGGTCTCCTGGTACCGGAGGAGGTGTTGTAGGGCATGCTCTCTCTTATCGTCAAGAACAGCTTTTTCCCTTGCCAGAATCCCTTCGTTCTCCCCGGTAAGGACAACATCAGTGCTTGTTGTGGGAGCTAGCAGTTCTGTTGGCATTACCGCTTCTCCTCCAAAGGTAAGTTGAAAGGGTGTCATACCGGTGGACCTCCTTGGGGTGGTCCGGTATGCCCATAAGACCCCCGGGAGTTGCATCACCCAGTTGCCTTTTGCTTTATCCAGCCGCTTCTTGAGTGTATCCAAGATGACTCGGTTGGATGCCTTTGCCTGCCCGTTCCTCTGAGGATAGTACGGGGCTGAGAAGTTGTGCTTGATCTCCAAGGATTTGCAGAACAACCAGATGTTGTCACAGTCGAACTGCTTTCAATTATCGGACACTAGCTCTTGAGGAATTCCGAATTTGCAGATTATGTCTTTCCACAAAAATCTCCTGACATCTGAGGCACATACCTGTACCAATGCTACTGCTTCAACCCATTTGGTGAAATAATCTGTAGCGACCAATAGGAATCTAACTGATTGTGGAGCTTTTGGAAGCGGTCCCACGATATCCAGTCCCCACTTGGCGAAGGGCCATGCACTCAGGATTGGATGTAGTTCATTTGCCGGGGCATGACCGACTGGGGCATGCTTCTGACATGGGAGGCATGCCTGTGTGAACTTCTTCGCGTCTGTCATCATGTGCGGCCACCAGTATCCTTGGAGAATTGTCTTCTGTGCTAGATTTCTGCTCCCGGAATGGTTGTCGCAGATCCCAGCATGGATTCCTTTCAGTATGACCAGGCCTTGCTCTGGAGAAAGACACCTGAACAAGACCCCAGAGCCATGGCTCTTCATGTATAGCCTGTGTGACTCCCGGTGCGGTATGACAGTGAATTTCCATGCATCCCACTTGACTTTGGCTGACAGCGTTGGATCTTAAGGGAGCAAACGGTGGACAAGGAAGTTGATGTATGGCTTCCTCCAGTCTTCGCTGTTGTTAGACTGCAACTCGACGTCAATTTTGTCTACTTAAGAATTCAGATTGTCTGGAATGTCTTCAATTGGTTCCTCCGGCGGGAGCTCCAAATCGATGTGGACATGAGAGAGCAGCGACTCTGATGGGTCCGGTTCATCCGGCTCCGTTAAAGGTGGATGTGCTTCTATCCGGCCTCTGGTGAGGCAAGGATTCCAGTCTTCGAGTTGCGATTCTGGTGGGTCCTGTGTCTGACCTTGTGATGGTTACTCGGCTCGCCCTGCGTGTTGGGCTCGTTGCCGGACTGTGAAGATTCTTCATTTCTTCTTCCTTTTTGTCCTCTAGTGGTTACCATGAGAACTTCCTTCCAATGTCTGCACTCCAAGAGATAGACCTCCGGTAGCGGCATGTCTGGATCTTTGGGCCCGATACTCGGCTCTTTTTGGTATCCGATTGATAGCTGTCGGGGCTCTGTAGTGCTGATTGAAGAAGAAAGATATGCCAGGGCATCTGCGTGCCCGACGTCTATCCTTGGTCGCTGCTCGACCGTGATGAATTCGAATTTCCCTGCCATGGAATGGACGATATCAAGATATTTTGCCATCCGGTCGTCCTTGGCCTGCAAGGATCCGGCGAACTGGTTCGCCACTAGCTTTGAATCTGACTTGATCATGACTCTCCGCGCCCCTAGTTGGAGTGCTGTCCGAAGACCATATATAAGAGCTTTGTACTTAGCTTCGTTGTTCGAAGCTGGGAATCTAACAGATTTTACTGTCTTCTGTCCATCTGGGCTGATCAAGAGACAACCTATGCCGGACCATGTACAGTTACTGGATCCGTCAGTATAGATTGTCAATGCTTCGCTGTCTCCTTCGGCTGGAGACTCTTGTGACCGGGGGGCATCGTTCGCCCCCAGTGTATCCTCCTCTAGTTCTGGATTGACCGGGATATCCTCGATGGGAAAGTCTGCCATCAAGGAGGCTATTGCATGTCCTTTCTCCGCGGTTCTAGGTTCATACCGGATGTGGTATGCGCTGAGGTAGCTGGACCATTCGATTAGTCGATTAGACTCTTCCTGCTTCCCAAGAGCTTTCCTGAGCGGGAACTCTGTATAGACTTTGACCGCTCTTCCTTGAAAATAAGGCTTTAGCCTCCTGGCTACATGTACCGATGCCAGAGCTATCTTTTTTATTTTCGAATATCTTGTTTCAGCTCCCTGTAGTACTTTGCTGATGAAGTAGATTGGTTTCTCCTCCGGTTCTTCCACAAATATGACCGCATTGACTGCTATATCGGATGCAGCCAGATAGATGTCGACTGGTTGCCCGGTCTGTGGTGCTGTGAGGACCGGAGGCTGAGTGAGATATGTTTTGATTTCATCAAAGGCTTGCTAACAAGTAGGATTCCATTCCACATTAGCTTTGATTGCGTTGAAGAATGGCTTGCACCGGTACGAGTACCGGGAGATGAACCTGTTGAGAGCGGCTAACCTTCCGGTTAGCCACTGGAATTCTTTTACTGTCTTTGGGGCGGGCATCTCAAGGACTGCCCGTATCTGATCTGGATAGGCTTCTATGCCCCGGTTGGTCATGAGAAAGCCAAGGAACTTGCCGGAAGAAAGACAAAAAGAGCATTTGGCTGGATTCAGCTTCATGTTGTACCGCGTCAGGATGTCGAATGTCTGCTGCAGATCTCGCAAATGATTGTCTTTCTCCCTGGTTTTGACCGCCATGTAGTCTATGTAGACTTCCATGGTCCGGCCTATGAACTCATTGAAGATGGTGTTGACCAGCTTCTGATATGTCGCTCCGGCATTCTTCAGACCAAATGGCATCACCCGGTAGCAGTAAAGCCCCCGGTCGGTGATGAATGCGGTATGTTCCTGATCTTCTTCGTGAAGTGGAAACTGGTTGTAACCGGAGTATGCGTCCATGAAGGACAATCTTTGATATCCAACAGTGGCGTCTACCATGTCTGTTATCCTAAGGAGTGGATATGGGTGCACAGGGCATGCTTTGTTAAGATTAGTAAAATTGATGCAAACTCGAATCTTACCATTCTTCTTCGGGACGATCACGATGTTGGAAACCCAGGTAGGGTAGATGACCGGCTTGATGAAGTTGACTGAGAGTAGCCGACCGACTTCTTCGTTGACCGCCAGTTTCCGATCCGGTGCCATTTGTCTTGGTTTCTGCTTGACCGATTTGTACTGAGGATCAATGTCTAGCTTATGGCAGGCGACCGTAGGGTCTATTCCTGGCATCTAGTTGACACTACATGCGAAGACGTGGTGATTCCTCCGGAGCAGAGTGATCATGGAATCCTTCTCTGCCTCCGGTAGACCGGAAGAAATATAAGTTGTCTTGTGGGACTTCGATCCCACAATAACTTCCTCCAGCTCGTCGACCGCTGGTAATATCCCCGCTTTTGTGTCTAGCTTCTCCTTGGCAGACTTGTCGGGAGCTGGTTGATATTGATGAGAGTCTGTCAGGGAGATAGTATTCCCCTTGGTTTCGGAGATGGACTTTCCTTTGACAGCATCGAGATGGCACTTGAATGTCGTCCCTTGGTCTCCCTTGACTCTGCAGACTCCGTTGGGAGTCGGGAATTTGAGGCTCTGGTGGAAGGTGGACACTATGGCTTTCATCTGATGAATCAAGTCCCTTCCCAGAATAACGTTGTAGCAGGAGGGGGAGTCGACTAGCAGGAAGTCTATCCCGACGGTGTTGAACCCCACCGTGATTAGTAGGTGGACTCGCGCGGAGGACTGTGTTGGCTCCCCGTTGAATCCATAGATAGGAGTCTCATCAGATTCGACGAGACCCTTAGATAGCTCCATAGCTTTGTAGGCGCATGAGAACATAACACTAGAGGTGCTGCCGGCGTCGACCATGACTCGCCGAACCCGGTAGACTCCAATCCATGCTGTGATGACCAGGGCGTCATTGTGCGGATAATGCACGCCCCTCTCGTCTTCTTCGGTGAATGTCAAACCTCCGGGGACAATGGACTCAGTGTTCGTCCCTTCGTTGAAGTTGAGCTGTCCAACTTCATGGACATGCCCTATCCACCGGAGCTTTTCCCGAGCACAATTCTTCCTTTTTGTCTTAGAAGAACCGGGTGTTTGTACATGGTAGACATATACAATTCGATTTCCAGTTTTTACCTGTTCGACTGCTCCGGTCTGTACCATGTCAGGGATGAGGACGGCGTCGACCAGGCGCTGCATTTCATACTTCAATGACCTGCAGTTCTTGCCTTCGCCCCCGGTAGGCTTCTCTGACCGGCGGTCGGGTTGTCGGGCCGACGCTTTCCCCTTCCTGTCCGGCTCTTTCTTCTGGCTTTCAGGTCGTCCTCCTCCTGAGTATACCTTTCCAGTTTCTCGAGCAAGGCTGAAACAGAGGAGGGTGGATTCCTCACCAGTGACCGATACAATTCCTCATGGTTGCTATTCAAGGCATACTTGAAAGCTTGAATAACGACGCTATCAGATGCGTCCTGTACCTCAGATAGTAGGGTTCGGAACCTCCGGGCGAAATTCCCGAGTGTTTCGCTCCGGTCCATTTGTAGGGAGAACAGGACTTCAGCTCTTTTCTTGGTCTTCACATTGAACCGGTACTTCTCTTCGAATAACTCAGCCAGTTGTAGGAATGTGCGGACGGATGCGGGTGGCAGATTGTGATACCACGTCTGCACTTCGCTTTTGAGTGAAGCAGCAAACATTTTTAATAGTAGTTTGTCATCATGGTCCCAGATGGCCATGGTGTATTTGTAGTTCATAACATGCCGAACTGACAACCGTTTGTCTCGTCATACTATTCGGGACCATATGACTCTTGACCTCTTCTGCTAAAGGCGATACGGCTAACCTTGAAAGATTAAGCTTTTTGACTCGCTCATCCCGTTTGGCTTTGTTGGATACAGCAAGATCGATCATCTCTTGCAGCTTGAGTTGATTCATCTGTTCCACATTCAGCTCTGGTTGTCTTTGATGAATGTGGACCCTTTGAGGGCTCTTTGTTCTCTGACCGTGGCGTGCCGGGGGAGTACTCTGGTGCCTCCTCCGACGCAGTCTCCCTGGAGGAGTGGCTTCTTCGACAGATCTGCTGCTGGCAATCCTGCGGCTATCAGGCGGCCTGGGTGTTCTTGCGCGTCCGCGATGATGTCTCTGAACTGGAGAGATAGACATCCTATCTCTCCCTGGTGCTAGCTTGTCCCAGACAGGACAGGGACCATGGTTATGAGGGGTAAGACTCCAGTCACTGCTTGACCGTGGCCTTATCTTCTTCTGAGGAGATGGACTCGAAGACGGGGCTGATGATGACTGGCTATCTCCGGCCCTGGTTCTCTTTTTTTTCCTTAGTTCTGCGTTTTCCCTGGTCAGCCGCTTGATGATTGCAGTTGGGGATTCGATCGCTGGTCCTTTTCCCTTCTGCTGCTCGGTATAACCTCCTCCCGTTGTCAGGGGAGAGATTCTCTGGATTCTTCTTGTAGCGGTTGCCCTGGAAGGTTCAGGATCTTGTGAAACTGGTATCCTGACGGTCCGGTTGACCGCATTAGGATCACCAGGATTGTTAGTGATTTGCACCACTAAGTTCTCTGCCTCCTGCTGTCCACTTTCAGAGTGTTGCGAGCCCTGATCGTGGCCCTCACTCCCGAGAACTGATTCTTGATTCACCGGTTTTGTTGCTTAAAGAACCGGAGACAGGGGAGAAAGGTTCTCTGTCTGACTTTCAGTAACTTGACTCTTTCCATTGTTGGAACGAGTTGGGCGTCTCTTACTTCCAACCATTGGTGCAGTAGCTCCGGTATGACTAGAATTAGATTCCTTGCAAGGCTCTGGAACTGATGGGAGATTCAGCCCCACGGTGGGTGCCAAAGAGTGTGGGTGCAAAAATTTGATCCAGAAACTCGAGATATGTATATATTAATCGTACAGTTACAATGAAAGCCTTGTATAGACAGAGATAGGATGGGGGGGTATACAGTGAGACTGGACCTGATCGGGATCAGGCTGCCTACGTATCCAAGATGATGAACGTGGAATCAAGTCTCTGCGTCCACTAAGCTCTAATGGAGTTGCTCAGTGAAAGACTCGTAGTTCAGGAAGTTTAGAACTCCTGTATTTGTAGTAGGCCGGAGGAGGCTGGCTCAACCACCCCTCCGGTTTTAACTCCACGAACTCAGATTGTTCAACTGTGAAGATGCTTTCCGTGGGAATAGCTTGCATGCTGCCGAGCGGTTATTCCCTTAGTTTGAATCCCCTTTGACCAGGATGACTGCCACGTGGCATCCTCTGATAGGTCTTGGTTCAACCTAGGTTTCCTTTAACTTCTCCAGCGGGCTAGAACCATGGGTTCTGTTGGCCTGGAATCTCGTTGGACTTATCCAGTTGTTTGGGGCTTGGATTGACCAAGCCAGAAAGCAAAGACTTGGGCTTGACTCCTCTGACTGGAAACCCAATCTACACTTCATACTCCCTGGCCAGTTCCTCTGGACTTCTGTGCTAAGCCTTTGGATGAGCACTTGTCGCTGCTGGACCTTACTGGATCGGACCTTGCCTACTTGACTGAGGTGGGCCTGGTCGATGTATGGGAGCCCACGGTTCAACTTCTTATACAGTAAACGGGGCTCCACCCATTGATAGTGGACTATCCGGTGAGTCAAGGTCCACAGAGCGTATGCGGATCTCTTGAAACCGGGCTGGCCCCTACCCGATAGCCCAGGTTTGGCTGGCTACTGCTCAGGTGCTCCCGATTTAGCTTCTTATACAGCCATCGGTGACACCTGTCGGGTTTTTTACCTAGGGTACACACAGTGGGCATGTAGAAGATAAATGTTAGAAGCTCCATCCTGAATTCCGCACAAAGTATGAAATGGTAAGAAGAACCAACATGACAAGAAGTTGACTCTAGCTACCTAGGCAGTAGAAGAACTTCAAGAAGTAAAGGAGCCTAATGCCAAACTCAACCTCATGGTCAAATCAACCGAAATTTCCTATGATGCTTATAAGAAAGAACTTTTCCATATCAACATGCAGGTAAAGCAAGGTATTGTCGAAGATATTGATCTGGGTAGCATGAAGAACATGATTTCCAAAGCTCTTGTGAACAAGATGGTTTTGACAACAAAACCTCACCCGCGCCGAAGTCGTACTCATTAGGTTAGATTCAGAAAGATGTAGAGTTGAAGATCACTATGCACTAGTGTGTTTGCAATCACTGATCGTTACATTGATGAGATCGATTACGTGTGAAGTGGTGCCCTTAGATGTGTGTTAAGTGATTTTGGGTAGTCTATATCTTTGGTATAGGGATGTTATTCATTATCGAAGACTTCGCAAATATCATTTTGTGAAGGATGGAAAAGAGTTTCATGTTAATGCTTGTAAAGAACATGAACCAGCAAACTTAGTAAGACTCAAGTGAAGATGATGGTTAATGCCCATGTCAAACATGTGCTGCTAGCACGTCCCATGGAAAAGAGTACACCGACTAAGGTATTTTCCCAAGTGACTTTCTCTACAACATCGAAAATCCAAGGGGATAAGATGTATGATTATAAAGCACAACTAAAGATCTCTCCAAGGAAGTACAAGACTTGATATTCTGCACATCGAGTAGAACATCCTTTGAAGGAGGATTCCATTATTGTGAAGAAGGTGATTGAGACTCAATGGGGTAAGTATGTTTATTTCAAGATTGGGAGGAAAGGATAACTTCCAAGTGAGTCAAAGTGGTAAAATCGCACCAAGGGAACGATCGAGTTCCTCAACATCGCTTTTGAGCAGGAGATCAAAACTCCTAAATGAGGGAGTCATGATCCAGGATGATTTTAAGGTGTTAAGGATGAAGTACAAGGAGCTCAAGACTTCTATTTTTACCCTAAAACCTTCTAGGATAACCCTATGTTGAGTAGGAAGTAAGTGGAATGCACTCATTACACCATCATGATAAAAAAAAATCCTGTATTTCAGCCATTTTGAATTGTTGCATGGTACAGTTTACGGTTGATGACCAAAAGCTAATAAAAAAGAAAGCCTACTCCGAACCCTAATTAGTATAAACTATCGATGATCAAAACCTAAATAACCCCATCTTAAATTAGGGGTATGCGTAGTATTTTTTTATTTTTTTTCAAATGGTCGAAGTTTCTCAGATTTCAATTTTTATTTAGGGGATAAATGCCAAAATTTTTATATAATTTCATCTGTAGAGAATTTTGGATATATCTTGTATAATGTAGCCAATTTTGATTCTAAAATTATATCCTTCTCCATTGAGCTTGCAGTGTATATTATATATACATTGCTCGGGATGATATTTAATTTTTCATTTTTTTGTGGTTGATTTAGGTTTTTGTCACCAAAAGTTTATACTAATTAGGGTTCAGAGCTAGTTTTCTTTTTCTAATAAGTTTTGGCCATCAACCGTAAACTGAACCATACAACTGTCCAAAGTGGCCATAAACCCCTTAACCAAGATAAAATGTGGAATGCACAAAGATCTATTTTATCTAAATTTATTCGTTCATTACAGCATCTACACAAATCTCGATGCAAAACCTTTCTTTTATAAACCCAACCACCTCCACCACCAACTTTTCTCTACACCAAGTCACCAACCACCATTAACCTTTCTTCAATATTTTATTTCGAATCAACAAAATTTCTTGAATGAAGCAAACAAAAATCTCAACTCATAACTAGTTTTTAGGGTTTATAGAAGATAAAAGATCTAATCTCTTTTGAAAATATCTTTGTTCAACTTGAAATTTGAAGTTTGTCTACTCGTCGATTAATATCTTCAACTTGAAAGAAGTTGTATTTGTTTCTTTCTCGATTGATAATCGTCAGATTGTTTCTACTTCTCGAGATCGAACTATTTAGCTTTGAAACACTTTGGGTGACTGTAAGTATTCAAGATGCTGATGGACATAAAAATTGGGTTAATTGTGTTAGATTTAGCCCTAATTTGCAACAACCCACTATTGTTGGGTTCATGGGATAGAACTGTGAAAGTTTGGAACTTGAGTAATTGTATGTGAATTTGTTAATACTGTTGAAGGGATTGAACTGTGAAAGTTTCTCCTAATGGTTCCCTTTGTGCTAGTGATGGAAAAAATGGAGTTACTTTTCGTGTTGGGATTTGGCTGAAGGGAAGTGGTTGTATTACTTGATCGTTCATTCATCTGCCATCCCAAGATTAAGACACTTGTCTATCTATTTTGATGGTATGTTTTAAGTTTTAACGTGAAGGTCATGTGAAATTTTTCAAGGTTAATTTTAGGTATTTTGAAAATATTTCTTTTTCAACCCTAATAAAAAAAGGGTTTTTAGATTGTGGTCCACGTAATTAATGCTTATTTACGTAACGGAGTATTTAGACTATGGGGCACCTTCCCGTCAGTTGACTGTTTTAACTAATAGTTTACTCAAGTCAAATAAGTCATATTCTGTAAATACCCATAATACCATGCACAAGTGTTCTATTCTCTAATTTTATTTAACACATGTGTTTTCTTCTCTATAACTAAGTTTGCAGATGATAGAACGACACGTGTTAATTTATGAACCGTAAGATCATGGGATGATATAACGATACGTGTAAGAGTTTTGTTATTAAAATTCAATATCGTGCTATGCATGTGGAGGGGTATTATTGTCATTTTTAAAAAATAACAAGCAAGTAACAATCAACGCAGTCAACTCATGGAATCACGGAAGGTGCACCAAACTCTAAATATCAATTAAAAGAGTCGCATTTCCTAAATAAACATTGTTTAGGCGTCCCAAAGTCTAAAAACCCCAAAATACAAACCAACTCTGAATCCTAATTCGTACAAACTTTTGTTGACCAAAACCGAAATCACCCTTATTTTGTTAGTATCATACAAAGCAACTTATCTAGTGAAAAAAAAAACTTTGTTACAAACACATCAACAAATCAGTGACATAACAATCAATCTTCGACAAAAGGGGCAACTTTTATGTTTAGTGTTTGCCCCAGATGTGATGCGTGCACAATGTATGAACTGAACCCATAAATTATCAAATCATAGATGAATCTATACAACTATGTATAGTTAAATCCCTGTTAATGAGAATTAAACTTTAAAATTTTGTAACACAAATCTGATTAAAAAACCGTTTTAATTTAGTTAATATTTAATCTTTTCTTAGAAAGAAAAATAAAACTAATATTATAATTAAAACATATAAATGGAAAATAAAACTGACCCGGGCGTACAAGGGCTAACATGTTAGTAACTTTTGTACCTGGATGTGTGTAAAGATTCCCACTGGGATAATAATTCCCCTAGTAATTGTTATTGAAATGGCAGCAAGCAATCCGTTCGTTTTCCATCTGCCATATGGAATTCCCTAATACCAAAAAAAAAATTCATATGTATCATCTTTTTTAGGAAGCAGACAGATTGTATGTAATTTTCGTAATATGGAAATGAAGTGGATAACATACTTCAACTGAATATCCAGTCCCATAGATAAAATATGCAAGAATCGTATATATCAATGGCCGAGACCGGATCATCAAACTAAAAACAATGCTCTGTCAAGATATTAAAGCAAATTAAACATAAGAATCAAAATAATATCTGTCAGTAAGAATCAATATGGTGTATAAGTAATTAACTATGTACACAAACAATAAAAAATAAAGGTTTATAATTCACTTACTATTGTTTATCCTGCTTTTGACCTAAAACAACTACTTTAGTACGCAAATGAATACCTAAGTTTTCAACTCTTGGATTTCATGTTTTGATTATCTTGAATATAAACACGTGAAGTGATATAATTAATACAATACAATAATATTGCCATTATGAATACACATGTGAATATGCACGAGCCATACACCTGTTAAAACTTTAGTTTAATTTAAAATTGAAAGCCATACACATTATAACCTCCTGCTTGACTTAGCATTCCCAGAGGGAGCTTGTGATATCCACCTCGTATGTGCTATATGTAGAAAAGTGACATGTGGAGGTTACATGTAATGGATTGCTATTAGGAATCGGTTTCATTATTTGGCAACAAGTGTGGTGGAATTCTATTAGGATTCAATAAGGCTTTCTAATCTATTAGAAATCTAAGTTGTTGTTGATTTAGGAATTGGGTTACTAATTGGATTAACCAAAGAGGTTATAAATATTGGTGTTGTGTAACCATAAGTAAGATGAGCAAAGTAGGGAGTGAGGGAGATTTATGAGGAAACCAAAACTAAGGTTTTATTAGTTATTGTGTAGTTCACTTCTCAATTATCAATAAAGCTATCTCTCTTTGTCCCGTGGATGTAGACATATTGCTGAACCACGTATATTATTGTGTTTCCGTATTTCTGCTTTAATTTACATCTTTTGTGTTTGTTTCTTCATTAATCATATCAAGATTCTGTGTATTTATCATAACAATTGGTATCAGAGCCGAAGGTTATTCCTTTGGGTTGAAGACGAGATTTCGGAACGGTTTTGTTGGGTTTTAGGAATCTGTCCAGATTCGACACCCTGTAGTAAAACGGCCATAACTTTGTGCTCAGATATTGAAACGACGATACGTTTTTTGGGTTGGAAAGTACTCTTCAGGCTTTCTAACAGTATATGATACGTTCTGTGGTTCGAAGTATTCCGTTCTCAGTACTTCGTTGAAGTTGACAGTTCCGATTTTCTTAGTTTTTTGAAAATCCAATCTTGGGTTTTTTTTAGTGGTATTGATTATTGAAGAGAAGATGGCTGATTCGAATTCTTCGAATTCCAGCAGTAAGTACACAAAGGTGCATGGATTTGATATTATCAAATTCAATGGGAAGAATAACTTCACATCGTGGCAAACGGATGTGAAGGATATTCGTGTTAGTATGAAATAGATCAATGCCCTAAAGGGGAAACCTAAAATGGCAAAGTTGCCAACAGGTTGGACGAATGATGATTGGGAAGAGTTTGATCAACAGTCCTGCAGTACGATTAGATTATGTTTGACGAGGGATATCACACACAATTTTGCCGGTGAAACCTCGGCAAAGGAGTTATGGGAAAAGTTAGAGAAACTCTATCTTAGTAAGGACTTGACGTCAGAACTCTATCTAAAGAGGCGTTTGTATTCCACAAGATTTACACCTGGTAAGTCTGTGATTGATCATATTAATGATTTTAATAAGATCTGTTCTGATTTAGTAAACATTGATGTGATACTACCTGATGGTGAGAAAGCTACAATTTTATTATGTTCATTACAATCTTCGTGGGAAACAACAGTTGATTATTTTATTGCAAACAAAAAGACCACAAAGCAGTTGGTCTATGATGATGTAGTTTCGATGTTACAATCTAAAGCCATTAGAAAAAAGGAAGCTGATGATGAAGTTCAGGCTGAGGGTATGTATGTTAGAGGTAGATCATCATATAGAGGTTCGTCGAGTTCTAAAAGTCGCTCTAAATCTCGAAAAGAAGATTTGAAGGATGTTGAGTGTTATTATTGTCATAACATGGGTCATTATAGTAAAGATTGTCCTAAGGTTAAGGCTAAAGAAGAAAAGAAGAAAAAATCTAATCTGAACACTGAAGTTGCTAACATTGCTCAAAGTAGTGATGAGGTAGCAAAGTCTATTGGAGACAATGAGGATGAGGTGTTAACAGTTACATCAAATAGCTATTTAGCTGAAGGATGGTGTCTTGATTCAGCTGTTTCGTATCATATGTGTCCCGATAGAGAGTCTTTCACAACTTACAGAGAAGTAAATGGTGGTAAAGTCTTTATGGGAAATTCGAATGCCTGCAAGACAGTTGGTGTTGGTACAGTACGGATCAAGGCACATGATGGAGGTGTAAGAACCTTGACAGAAGTCAAGCATGTTTCTGATTTGAGAAAGGGTTTGATTTCGTTAGGTGTACTTGAAGATAGTGGTTTCAAGTTTACCGGTGAGAATGGTCTCTTGAAGGTTTACTATGATGACAGGTTATATTTGATGGACGAAAGACATGGAAACTTATATTTTCTTATTGGAGATATAGTTTCAGGTGGAGCTATGGCTATGGTTTCTCAAGCGGTTGATGAGAAACAATTAACTTCTACTCAGTTATGGCATATGCGACTAGGGCATATGAGTGAAAAAAGTTTGTCTATATTGAGTAAAAAGGGTTTGCTTGGTGGCTAGAAAACTTGCAAGCTCGATTTTTGTGAGCATTGTGTATTTGGCAAGCAGTGCAGAGTTCGTTTTGGTACCGCTGTTCACCGCACTAAGGATACTTTAGATTATATACATTCAGATGTATGGGGTCCCTCTAGAACAGTTTCTAAGGGAGGAGCAAGGTGGTTTATGACCTTTATCGATGATTTCTCGCGGAGAGTTTGGTTGTACATCACCATGAAACACAAAAACGAAGTCACCGATTTGTTTAAGAAGTGGAAAGTTATGGTTGAAAAACAGACTGGCCGTGTTGTGAAAAGAATACGTTCTGACAATGGTGGAAAATACACTGAAGACCCATTGAAAGTTTATTGTGCAGAACAAGGTATCGTTAGACACTTCACAGTGAAAGGTACACCACAGCAGAATGGGGTAGCTGAGCATATGAATCGCACACTACTAGAGAAAGCACGGTGCATGTTATCCAATGCAGGTTTGGGTAAGGTATGGTGGGCTGAAGCAGTAAATACGGCGTGCTATCTCGTGAATCGATCACCATCTACAGCCATTGATTGTAAGACACCTATAGAAGTTTGGTCTGGTACACCTCCTGATTATTCAGATTTGAAGGTGTTTGGTTGTCCTGCTTATTTTCATATCAGAGAAGATAAGTTAAGAGTCAGGGCCAAGAAAGCTATTTTCTTGGGATATCCACAAGGTATTAAGGGTTATCGTTTATGGTGCCCAAAGTTGAATAAATTCCAGATCAGTCGTGATGTAACCTTTAATGAGAAAGCAATGCTTGATTCAAAAAAGTTCACAGGTTGGGACTCTCAACATGACGGTGATAATAATGACAGTGATGATGACGATATTATGCAGGTGGAGCAGAATGTTCCATATTCATCTACAATAGATAAAGAGGTGACTGTTGTACAGGTACGTACAAGTTCATAGGTTACACGGGTAACTACAGACACATATCCAGACACAGAGAGTGTAGATGATGAGATTGAAGAGGTGGTTCCTCTTGAAGATACTTTACAACAACAACAATTAGAGCAGCATCATGAGTGGCCATCTTTAGTATCTCAACGTGAACCACGTTTGAGAAAAGCACCAGTTCGACTTGGTTTTGAGGATAGTGCATGTTTTGCATTGTCAGTATTTTGTGATGATGTGCCTTCTACCTTTAAGGGGGCAATGAGGAGTTCTCATTCTCATGAATGGAAGTAGCGATGGTATTCTAGCAATGAGATGGTATCTCTTCACAAGAACAATACTTGGGAACTTGTAAAGTTGCCTAAGGGTCAGAAGTCGATTGCTTGCAAGTGGGTTTTCACAGTGAAAGATGGTATTCTAGACTCCAAGGGTACAACTAGTGGTGTACGTTACAAGGCAAGATTAGTGGCTAAGGGATATGCACAAACGGAAGGTGTGGATTATAATGAAGTTTTCTCTCCAGTTGTTAAACACACTTCCATCCGAGTCTTGTTAGCTTTGGTGACACAGTTTGATTTAAAGCTCGAGCAACTAGATGTCAAAACTGCTTTCTTGCATGGAGATTTAGAGGAGGAAATATATATATTACAGCCCGACGGTTATAAAGTTGTTGGTAAAGAAGACTATGTGTGCAAACTGACAAAGTCCTTGTATGGATTGAAGCAAGCACCACGACAGTTTTATAAGAAGTTTGACACATTTATGTTGAAGCAAGGGTACCCTAGAAGTGAATATGATCCATGTGTCTATTTTAGAAAGCTTCAAGATGGGTCCCTTATTTTTCTCTTACTCTATGTGGATGACATGCTTATAGCTGCAAAGAGCAAGTCGCATATTGTTTCTTTGAAGAAACAATTGAGTAAAGAGTTTGAGATGAAAGATTTAGGAGCTGCGAAGAAAATTCTTGGTATGGAGATTAGTAGAGACAGACGACGTGGAAGACTTTGTCTTACTCAAAAGAAATATCTTGAAAAGGTTTTGAGTCGCTTTCGAATGGAAAATTCTACGTCAGCTAGTACTCCATTAGCAGATCACTTTAAGCTTTCCGGTTTGATGTCTCCTACTACTGATGCAGAGAAGGAAAGTATGTCACAAATTCCTTATGCTAGTGCAGTCGGAAGTCTAATGTATGCTATGATTTGTACACGACCTGATATTGCTCATCCAGTAAGTGTTGTTAGCAGGTATATGACAAATCCTGGTAAAATTCACTGGGAAGCGGTAAAGTGGATTTTGAAGTATATTCGAGGCTCCTTGGATATTGGTTTGGTTTATGAGAGAGATAGTGCATCACATGTTGGTGGTTTTCTCGGTAAAATTCCAGATAGGGAAACACATGTCTTAGGTCATGTGGATGCAGATTATGCTGGTGATCTTGATAGGAGGCGTTCTACTACAGGTTACTGTTTTTGTTAGATTATGAAAATAATCAGTCAAAAATATTTTGTAATCTTCTATTTTAGGTTAGCATAGATTAGAATCAATTAGTCAAATTAGTAGCCTAACATTACGTTGTAAATGATGTATATTAACCTATTGAATGAATGAGAAAAGACGACGGCAAATACTATCTTTCATGGTATCAGACTAGGTCTCTCCAACCCTAGCAGCCGCCCACCTCTTATCTTCCTCGTCCCTTCCTTCTTCTAATCTCCATGGCTGACGCATCCAAGTTGCATCCTGCAACCACAGTCACCAATATCAAATCCTGCATTCCTATTGTTCTTGACTATGACGGAAGCCAATACAACAACTGGGCTACCCTCTTCAAGCTCCATTGCCGAGCGAATTTGGTAATTGATCACATCTTACCTCCTGCCTCCACCACCGTCTCATCCACCACAACCGAAGCCGAGATAATTGCTGCAAAGGCTCTATGGGAACGGTTAGATGATATCGTACGGCAATGGATATATGGTACGATATCCACTGATCTTCTCAACACAATCATTGATCAAGAGGACACAGCAGCTGAGGCATGGAATCGCCTTGTTCATCTCTTCCAGGACAACAAATCAGCTAGGGCTCTTGCCCTTGATGCAAAATTCACGAACACCAAATTGGTGGATTTCCCAAACGTGAAAGCATACTGTACCAGGCTCAAGGTTCTTGCAGACAACCTCGCCAATGTCGGCCACAAAGTCTCTGACGAACGTCTGGTGCTCCGTCTTCTGCGTGGGTTATCAGAAGAATACAAGCATTTTCGAACAACGGTGCAGCACCGTACTCCTCTCCCATCCTTTGAAGTTGTGCGGTCAATGCTCGATCTTGAGGCAGACAGCAATGGCGAGGACGCCATTCCTGAGTCAGGTTCGAATGCCGCTCTCATCTCCCACAATATTAATCCTCATAATTTCTCTGTTAATGGGCAGCCCAACAATTCTGAAAATAACTACAGTCATCGAGGAACTTCCCACAATCGTGGAAAGAAGAACAACCGTGGTCGTGGCGGTGGGAACCGCAACAACAACCGCGGTGGTGCTGGTAATGGCCATAACAGTGGCGGGGGCAACCGGTACACCCACCAAAACAGTCTGCCCGCCGCGTCACAGCAACAAGGAGCTCCTGCCCAGCCTTGGTTTTTCCCTCCCTGGGCTTCTTGGGGGCCACAGCCATGGGCCACCCCACCGTGTCCCTACCCCACCACAGGGTGGCAGCAGCCACGCCCAGCTCAGTCACAACAAGGCATTCTCGGAGCTCGCCCTCCCCAGTCTTTCTATTCGGCAGCCCCGCCACCGCAGCAGGGTGGGTATGTGCCCACAGATATTGATCAGGCTATGCACACAATGTCCTTGCATCCACCTGATGACAAAAATTGGTACATGGACACCGCGGCCACATCCCACATGACCAACTCCAAAGGTACTCTCTCGTCTTACTTTCAATTGAGCAAAAATAATGGTATTACTGTTGGTAATGGTAACATGATTCCAATTCATGGTTGTGGTCATACTTCCCTTCAAGTCAATCCCTCCCTAAACCTTAAAAATGTTTTACATGCACCTAAACTCATCAAAAACCTTATTTCCGTTCGTAAATTTACTATTGATAATATGGTTTCTGTTGAGTTTGATCCTTTTGGGTTTTCTGTGAAGGATTTACGGATGGGGACCAACCTGATGCGATGTGAGAGTTCGGGTGATCTTTATCCATTCTCCAAAAATTATCGAGCCATTCCCTCATCCGCATCATCTGCTTTTACTGTCATCTCTCCTCATATTTGGCACTCCCGTTTGGGTCATCCAGGGGATGTAATTCTTAGTTCTTTACGTAGTAGTAATTTGATTGAATGTACTAAGGCTCGAAACAGTGTTTGTCATTCTTGTCCTTTGGGGAAATTGATTAAAATGCCTTTTTATGATTCTCTTTCAACTACTACTATGCCCTTTGACATTGTTCACAGTGATTTATGGACTTCACCCGTTCTTAGCTCTTCCGGTCACAGATATTATGTTTTCTTTGTTGACAATTATACTAATTTTCTTTGGACTTTTCCCATCAAAACAAAGTCCCAAGTTTATAGTATCTTCTTGTCTTTCCGAACTTTCATTCGCACTCAATTTGAAAAAGAAATCAAAACTTTTCAATGTGACAATGGACGTGAATTTGATAATGGTCCTTTTCATAAATTTTGTGAACAAAATGGGATGCTTTTTCGATTTTCGTGTCCGCACACCTCACCCCAAAATGGTAAGGCGGAACGGAAAATCAAATCCATAAACAATATTGTTCGTACACTCCTTGCCCATGCATCTATGCCGGCCTCCTATTGGCATCATGCCTTGGCCATGGCCACGTACCTACACAATATTCTCCCTTCTAAAATCTTGGCATATAAAACACCCACTCATATTCTTTATCAAAAGAATCCGTCCTACTCTCATCTCCGGGTTTTTGGTTGCCTGTGTTTTCCTCTTTTCCCTTCCACACAAATCCATAAGCTACAATCTAGGTCCACTCCCTGTATTTTCCTAGGGTATCCTTCCAATCATCGGGGGTACACATGCTATGATTTATCGAGCCGAAAAATAATCATAGCCCGGCATGTGTGGTTTGATGAACACTCTTTTCCATTTTCAAAAATAAATAATCCAACTCCTACCTCATATGAGTTTTTGGATGATGACAATTCTCCATTAAGAATACAATTGTTGCATGACCAGGCCAATGCTACTCCACCTAATGGACCAGCCCCACACATGCAGCCATTAAGGCCCACTTCCCCTCATGCAACCCAACAACTACATTCACCCATTTCCTCTCCTCCCTTGTTATCTGTCCAGCAGGCCACTCCCACCAGCAGCCCCATCCCTGCCAGCCCCATCTCACCTACATTGCCACCAGTTCCTCGCATGACCACGCGTAGTCAACATGGGATATTTAAGCCGAACTTGAAATACAAAAATCATGCCTTAAGTGCCACCATCACCTCAATCTCTCCTATTCCCCGGAATCCAGTTGGTGCACTTAATGACCCGAATTGGAAAAATGCTATGCAGGATGAATATAATGCTCTTATTGATAGTAAGACTTGGGAGTTGGTCCCTCGTCCTTCAAATGCTAATATTATTCGTTCTTTGTGGATTTTTCGGCATAAAAAGAAATCTGATGGTTCTTTTGAGAGGCATAAAGCCCGTCTTGTAGGTGATGGCAGGTCTCAGCGGGAAGGTGTTGATTGTGACGAGACTTTCAGTCCTGTTGTCAAACCGGCCACTATCCGTGTGGTTCTTACTATTGCTTTATCTCACTCTTGGCCAATTCACCAACTTGATGTAAAGAATGCTTTCTTACATGGCAACTTGAATGAGACCGTCTATATGTATCAGCCTTTGGGATTCCGGGATCCGACTCTTCCTGATCATGTGTGTCTCTTGCGTAAATCTCTTTATGGCTTGAAACAGGCACCACGGGCGTGGTATCAGCGTTTTGCTGAATATGTGGCAACCATTGGTTTCTCACATAGTACATCTGATAACTCTCTCTTCATTTACTGTCATGGAAAAGATACTGCTTACATTTTGCTATATGTGGATGATATTATTCTAACTGCATCTTCAGATTCTCTCAGACTCAGTATTATGTCCAAGTTAGCTACAGAATTTGCAATGAAAGATTTGGGTCCGTTGAGCTATTTTTTGGGGATCGCCGTCTCTCGGGACAAAAATAGCCTATTCATGTCTCAGAGTTCTTATGCAGAGGATATTCTTGATAGGGCAGGCATGTCACAATGTAATCCTTGCCCCACACCAGTTGATACAAAGGGCAAACTCAGCGCTACTTCGAGCGCCCCATATGAGGATCCTACGAAGTATCGCCGTCTGGCAGGTGCTTTGCAATACTTGACATTTACCCGGCCAGACATATCGTACACAGTACAACAAGTTTGCTTGTTTATGCATGATCCCAAAGTCGAGCATATGGAAGCATTAAAACGCATTTTGCGCTACATTCGAGGTACGATTGATTTTGGTACACATTTATACAAAACCTCTCTACAGTCACTACTATCATATACAGATGCAGATTGGGGAGGATGTCCAGACACTCGACGTTCCACATCGGGTTATTGTGTATATTTTGGGGATAACTTGATTTCTTGGTCTTCAAAGCGCCAACCTACTCTCTCTAAGTCTAGTGCTGAAGCAGAGTATAGAGGGGTTGCAAATGTAGTCTCTGAATCTTGTTGGATTCGTAATCTGTTGCTTGAACTCAATTGCCCTATTCATAAAGCAACTTTGGTCTATTGTGACAATGTCAGTGCCATTTATTTATCTGGAAATCCGGTACAACATCAACGTACCAAGCATATTGAAATGGACATTCATTTTGTTCGTGAAAAGGTTAGACGTGGAGAGGTTCGTGTTCTACATGTTCCGTCACGTTTTCAGATTGCCGACATTTTCACCAAAGGTCTTCCGCGCGTACTATTTGATGATTTTTGGGATAGTCTAACCGTTCGTAAACCTACCGCTTCGACTGCGGGGGTGTGTTAGATTATGAAAATATTCAGTCAAAAATATTTTGTAATCTTCTATTTTAGGTTAGCATAGATTAGAATCAATTAGTCAAATTAGTAGCCTAACATTACGTTGTAAATGATGTATATTAACCTATTGAATGAATGAGAAAAGACGACGGCAAATACTATCTTTCAGTTTTACCTTATGTGGAGAACCTATTAGTTGGAGGTCGATGTTGCAACCTATTGTATCTTTGTCAACCACAGAGGCAGAGTACATAGCAGTGACAGAGGCCGTGAAGGAAGCTTTATGGCTTCGTGGTTTAGTTGGTGACTTGGGTATTCTTCAGAAGAATATTGTTGTCAATTGTGACAGTCAGAGTGCAATTCATCTTGCCAAGAACCAGGTTCATCATGCTCGCACCAAGCATATTGATGTCAGGTATCATTTCATTCGAGATGTTATCGATGAGAAGAAAGTGATTCTTGAGAAGATTGGCACTGCTGATAATCCAGCTGATATGTTGACTAAGGTGGTTTCGGGAGTCAAGTTTAGGCATTGCCTTAACTTGATCAATCTCTCCAGATGTTGAGGCCCTTCGAGGTAGTGGCCCTTATGGGCGAGTGGGGGCAAAGATGAGATAATGTTTGTGTGGTACAGGAAAAGTACGTATGGGTTCATTATGGTCGGCTCAGGTTTTTTTACAATCTTCGATGAGGTGGAGAATTGTAGAAAAGTGGCATGTGGAGGTTACATGTAATAGATTCCTATTAGGAATCGGTTTCTTTATTTGACAACAAGTGTGGTGGAATTCTATTAGGATTCAATAAGGCTTTCTAATCTATTAGAAATCTAAGTTGTTGTTGATTTAGGAAATGGGTTACTAATTGAATTAATCAAAGAGGTTATAAATATTGGTGTTGTGTAACCATAAGTATGATGAGCAAAATAGGGAGTGAGGGAGATTTGTGAGGAAACCAAAACTAAGGTTTCATTAGATATTGTGTAGTTCACTTCTCAATTATCAATAAAGCTATCTCTCTTTGTCCCGTGGATGTAGGCATATTGCCGAACCACGTATATTATTGTATTTTCGTATTTCTGCTTTACTTTACATCTTTTGTGTTTGTTTCTTCATTAATCATATCAAGATCCTGTGTATTTATCATAACACCATCAACAATACATAAGCTAAATCCATCTTTCGAAAGCAAAAATCCACTAGAGGAAGAGAAGAGAGGTGGGTTTTTTCCAATGGGAGGTGGATAATGGGCTTCGGACAGAATGAGAAGTGTCATATCTAAACCTAGCTTTGATATTCAACAATATGCAATCCTTTTCTCTCTTTCCTTTACTGTATGTGAAATTCACGAACATAAACACCAATATAAAAGTCTCTTTGGATTCATAGTAACAACCAGATCAGATGAAATTGTAAAAAAGTGATATGTGTCGGTTACCAGATTCCTCCTATAACAAATTAAATTCCTTATTTGGCAGCATGTGAGGTGGAATTCTATTACGATTTAATAAGGATTTCTAATCTATTAGAATTGTAAGTTGTTCTTGATTTAAAAATTGGGTTACTAATTGGATTAACCAAAGAAGTTATAAATATTGGTGTTGTGTAATTATAAGATTTGAGATTGAGAGTTAGAGAACATATGTGTGTGCGATGAGAGCTTTGTTGTTATTCTTCACTATTCGTAATAAAGCTATCTCTCTTTGTCTTGTGGACGTAAATATATTGTCGAACCACGTCTATTGTTGTGTTTCCGTTTGTCTGAATTAGTTTTTTACATTATTGTGTTTGTTTCTTCATCATAATAAGGTCTTGAATAATTATCATAACAGAATCAAATGGAAGAAATCAAAAATTTTAATAGAGATTTCTTCAAAAAAAAAAAAAAAAAGTCACTACTAGAAAAGAGGATAACTTGACGGTTTTTGTATTAATGTCTTGACAGTTAGAGTAAAAACTGTCAATGGTATAAATACTATGACAGTTTTTGTAAATATTGTCATAGGATTTTATTTAAAAGAGTATAAATTGAGGGTTTTCAGAAAACTGTCATTATAGTGTAAAGACTTCTTGACAGTTTTAACGATTACGGTTAACTGGATTTCTTCAAGGAATTAGGATGTCGGCTTATCTAAAAGTATCATCATATGCCAAGTCTTGGATGACGGTTATTTAACTTAGGGTTATAACAAAATCGTCTCCCACCTTTAATATCATATCACCAGTCTCCTTAATATTTTGTCTTCTCTCTTCTTCTCTAGGTATCTCTCTATATCTCTTCTAAGCAGCTACACAAACAACAATGCCGTCCGTCTTTGTCTCTCTTTCTGTTCTGCAAGTGTTTTACTTTTTCTTCTGGGAAAATTGGTCAAAACCCCCTATATTTTGACCGGCTTTGGCGTAAACCCCCCAATGTTGTCCAATCTTGGCGTTAACCCCCTTCCGTTAAGCAACCCCCTAAGTTTCCGTTCATTCAAAGTTTACTTACCTATTATACCCCTAATTCAAACGATTTGTCTAAACCCCCCAAAAGTTTGCTTACCCATTATTACCCAAAATTCAAGTTCAAATTAGTGAAGTTAGTTTTGATAACCAATTTTTCGGGGGTTTAGACAAATCATTTGAATTAAGGGTATAATGGGTAGTCATACTTTGAATGGATGGAAACTTAGGGGGTGCTTAACGGAAGGGGGTTTACGCCAATGTTGGACAACATTGGGGGGTTCACGCCAAACCCGGTCAAAACTTGGGGGGTTATGACTAATTTTCCCTTTTCTTCTTCTCTATTATCTTGGACACATCAAGTTAGGTTCTTAAGCCGCTGAAATTTTGGTAAGGATCTGGAGTATAATGAGTTCATTTATTCAGTGGCATTTTTTATTTTTTATTTTTTTAATTTAACAGGTAGGTACAGTTCCTATTAAAAGCTTGATTCTGTTCATTTGCTATTGATTTATTCTCTATAGGATTAAAGTTGCAATATGAGGGAAAAATCTGGTGATGAAGCCTGGAAGGGGCTCTCTTGGGGCATGGTAAGTGATACTCTTGCTTAGGTTGTAATGTTTCGATTCTATCTGGTGATCGAAATTTGAAATTTACATGACTTAATTTCAGCTCCCTACACTTAATGCACATTTCCTAATAGCGTATACTAACACTACGGCATTTCAACAATTTAAATCTCTTATTTAGTTTCACAATAGACTAATGTATACCCATTTTACACTGTTTGTTATGTGTTTTACATTTCTATTTTCATGGATGGTGTTTGATAGTATTTGGATTTTGTATGGATGTCTATACAGGACTCGGGCATTAATATCATGTTTAGATAAAAAGGAAGAGATGGATAGGGGATCACATTTGGAGTCGGACAGGTGGTCACATAACTCAATTGTGATGTTTATGTTGGACTTTTTGTAGTGGTGGGAACTCTATAGCACTTAGGTGCACAAAGGGAATCGCTGGGTGCTTAGATTACTGGCAGCTTTGTTCTTGTTTACATTAGTTGTATTCTTTGCTACTGACTACAACAGAAGTGGGAAAAACTCTGATGTTTTTGTAAGTATTAATTGCCTGTACTGCTGCCTTAATTTTTATTAGTTTTGGATTTTTAAGTTGTGAGCATATAGTGTCTTTGTTCAGGTTTAGGCTTCTTTTCTTATTTGGGTTTGTAGTGGTCATGGATCACTTGAAAACTATTCACATTACTGGAACTTATATATCTATTCAGCAAGAGTTTTGGTGGTGTTGTCAATGTAGACCTATAACAATAAAAAGATATGGGATGACCATGTAAGGACTTTATTTTCTCTTATAAGACCATCTCCAAAGGTAACAGTGAAAAAAAAACTCAAATACTTATAATGTTTTGTAGGACCCAGTGAATATATGGGATGACCATGTAAGGACTTTATTTTCTCTTATAAGACAATCTCCAAGGGTAACAGTGAAAAAAAAACTCAAATACTTATAATGTTTTGTAGGACTCAGTGAATAGTGTATGCATATGGTCTTGTTATCTCCAACCCTTATATGTATATTTTGATGCAAAACTATTAAAATAACAATTAATTAATATTTTGTAGCACATGTAATTGATTAACTATTTTTTTTTTGTCTTATATGTGTTTTGCAATTTTATTTATGCCCTTCAACCATTAAAATGGTCACTACGTATACATATATTTTTTTCGGTTAAGTATGTTGTATACATGTAGGATTCTACATTCAAATTAAAAAATTATATTAATCAAAAATTAATTTGAAAATAAGCATTTCATAAGACAATTCCATAAGTGCACATTTCCCATATCATTTAATTTTTAATTTTAATTATTTTTTTTTTAATTGTTGTTGAACATGAAAAATATTTAAGTTTTTTGGGGTTATATATAATTAGCCCATTACGACTATGGGTCGTTTCTTTGGGCTTGGACTTGAGTTTAATAAGGATTGTTTGGAAAAAACAAATATTTGATAAGGGCAATATAGAAAAATTAAATTTTGAATGTAGATTAGGTAGGACCCAAAACTTGATTGGAGATGAGACAACAAAAACTTAAAACTCAAATTTTTACTCAAATATAAGTAAATATATGAGTGTATAAGTATTTGAGTATGGGTTGAGAGAAAATTTGGTGAATAGTGCAACAATTATAAGTTTTAACTTCACCCTTAGAGATGGTCTTAGGGTACTTAGTGTTTAATTTTTTTTTTATTTTTTTTTATAGTAATGTTCTTTCTCTAGTTTAGTGTTTGTTTGTGCGACGAGCAGTTGATCTTCTGGGAGCAAAGTTTTGTTCACTTGGCAGCAAATGGAGTTATTTTTGTGTGAGAGTCCATACAGAAAATCAAATAAATTTTTTATTGTTGTTTGCACCAGATTGACTTTTTTATTGTATTGTGTACACTATAATTTGAGTATCAACTGCAGGTAACTTGCTTTCTTAATCAATGCAGCTAATTGAAGCAAACAATTGATTCCAAGGGATCCACATTGAATAGCACAAGGTAATTCTCCAATTTAGTTTATCTACTGTACTCAGTTTTGTCCTTGCCTGTTCCTCTCATTTCCGATCATTTATTTATTTTGTAAAATCAATGATATTTAGATTTGAAGAACTTTAACAAAGAATAATTTGAAAAAGATGATGAGATCACAATCCTTGTTGTTATTTGCTAATTGAAATCTAATTAAGTTTTTGTTAGAAACATAAACAAAGATATAGAAATTGCATTATAAAAATTCAAAAGTATAGAAAATTGAGGTGAAGAGGAAGAGAATGAGAGAAAGATGTGCCAAGAAAACAAAACAATAATTTGTTTTTCTCCGATTGAGAAAGTTCTGGTCCTATGAAACTTTTGATGCTAAAGGTTCTATTTTTTCTTCTATTTCTTGCTAACGTGAAGAAGATAATTGAAGTACCATCCAATTGTTAAGTGCGTGAAGGCCTCCAAGGTGAGCTTCCCCACCTTGGTGGCTTGTTGGTGGCCTCCCCCACCTTTCGGGAAATTAAAACTAGAGCTAGGAAGTGGATTTCTAACTCTACCTTGTGAAATCCCATTGGGAATGCCCTTGAACAATCATCTGTGTCCCACTTTAGCAAAACAGATACAGTACGATATACATAGGACAAATAAAATTTGAATGCGACACATGGCAAAATAAAATTGGTAATACTGAAGTTGAACCAAGTGCACTGTAGCCAGGTTTATCCATCTTTAAAGTAGTAAAGAACTAAAGATACTCACCATTATGCATGCAGAAGCTGTTATGATGACACCAGTTTTCATGGAATATTCTCCAGAAGCAATGGGAAGATATGGTTTATTAACCTTAGAAATTAAAAAAAAAAACATTAATTAGATATGCCTTAATGAACTTATAGCATAAGAAATGTGACAAGATTTACAAAATGAAACTGAAAATATGAAAAACAAATCGAATATATAAAAGAGATAATATTGGGAAAAAAAAAATGAGCAAAAAGATAGTAGTCTGTGAATTGGAAAAATTCTTATATACATCTGGGGTTATTCTTCATACAACCCTGGTTTTTACCTTGTCAAGTTCAACATCGTACACTTGATTAATTCCAGCTGAATAAAGGTTGATAAACGCCATGCATGTTGTGGCCTGAAACAACATGAAATAAAAAATTTTAACCAACTATCACCACTTCATATCTTGTTAATCTCCTCGCAAAGTTAAGGCATACACAGAATCTTACCTTCAATACTCCAACTAAAAAGGTTGGAGTTAAATCAGACAATGTTTCCAAACAAAGGAGAGAGGTTGAAATTACAGCCAAAATCTGTAAGCAGAGCAGGTGTGTAAGCAAAATTTATTCACCAAATCACAAGTGGGAAGATTATTAGAAAAAAGTCACAACTGGGAGAAAAAAAAAAAAAAAAAAAGAAAACTTGCAGTGCCTAATATTACATAAGAACGAGAAAACCTCAGGAATATATCAAGGTTCTTTGTGAAACCATTTTGAAACAAATTAGAGTGCAAGTCAGTTGTTGAAGTCTCGTTCTCCGAATTTTTCGCTGAATAAGTTTTAATCTTATAGATTGTTGGTCGTTTCACAATGCTATCGAAATTGTGAATGAAAGCCAAGGAACCTTCTGCCTTACTAGTTGTCAGATCATTGAAATTCAAAATTCTTGGCTGTTTATTAGAAGTTGTAAAACAACCTACAAAAATAAGAGAAACATACATTTTTTGTTTAAAGAGACGATAAGGATTGATTTACTAGTGGTACACTACTAAAAATGAGCTAATCGAGTTTGAACACAAATTAAAAAAGAGGTACACTATTTTTGCTCGGCGCAGGATTGAATTGCGCGTTTTTAGCTCGTTGAAAAACAACCCAAGCTTGAACATACAAAAGCTCGGCTCGTTTGGCTCGAATACCACTCCTAAGTGAAAGTGGTAACCAATGCAAACATGACTACCTATATCACAAATGCTATCTTTATCTGTTTTTTTATTAGTGCACACAACACTACTCATTCTTCTTCTTCTTTAAATGGTATATGATATATGCATTAGAAATCTCATGTAGTTACCTGAACGGTGGGAATTCATGCATCTTTTTAGTTTCCACAGAGAACCTGTCACGATGAAGCAAGAAAAGAAAAGATTATTCATTATAGAAGAAGTGAAGAACAAAATCGAAAATGCCTAGCTAGCTATAAAATCGATCTGAAAGTATTGAAGAGATGAACTACCTTGTCCATGACAGTACACAGAACTAGAAAACATCTCTCTCTCTCTCTCTCTCTCTCTCTCTCTCTCTCTCTCTCTCTCTCTCTCTCTCTCTCTCTCTCTCTCAATTTAAAAGGTTTACTAATTAATTATAAGTTAAGGCAGGCTATTATTATTAAACAGCTCAGAGCGAGTCACATGCAATTGCTGTATGGCATCTAATTAATTAAGGCAGGTTATTACTAAATAGCTCAGTAACATGATCAAGCAGCGTTGTCAGATTCTCATTGGAAGACACATTGAAATTGCTAAAACGAATCAAAGTTGCATGGCATGTCTGATGTCTCCAATCTCCATAAGAAAACAAAGACATTATGTTATAAAAGATTTGGGATTAGCTTAGAAACTATTAATATATTATCCCACATGGGGACAAATACAATCCAGGATAACATATCGCAATTCCCAACAACTCCAAACAGGCCACAATAAAAAAAATTATCAATAAAATTGACACCATTAGTATGTCGGATGGTGAAAAGTTTAATATTTTTTATCTTAAGCTTACGGACATTCTCAATAAAATTAAGGCCTTAGGCAGCGGCGGAGCGAGGAATTTTGCTCACTTGGGACACCCTAAGCTAATATTTTTTTGTACACATAAGTATACCAAAAAAGATAAGGATAAATCTATGATTGAAATAGAAGAATAAACATACATTGATAAACAAAAAAGTTGTCACAATCATTTTTTTTTAGGATTTTTATCGTTAATCCATTCTTTTTACCCATAATTTGAAAACGTCTTATAATTACTCATTGTCAATAGCATAAAAACAATATTTTTTATATATATAACTAATTAAATATTCTTGCCAAAAAAAAAAAAAAAAATTAAATAAGTATTTTATTGTTTGTCTTCTATTTCGACAATTACAGTGTTGGAGAGTTTTTTTTTTGTTGGCAAGCGAGGTTGAGGGGACCCCTACCTCTTTTAAATTACGTGTCGAAACTTATATCAACAATCAGCTGTTGACGTGTTTCAAACCCACAACCTCTCTACTTTGTGAGAGGGGTACTACAATTGAGCCACAGGCTCATTCGCGAGTGTTGGAGAGTTGATGAGTGAAGATGACTAAATGGGAAAGTAATTATCATCACAAGAAACACTTAAATAAATCAAATATAACCAAATAATACTAAGACAAATTACGGGTTGTACGTCATAATGTTTTTTTTTTTTTAAACCCTCGTCCATTTAAGAAAAAATCAAATTAAAAAATAGTTCGAGAGAGATGATTGGAAAGAGCGTGAATGAAAAAAATGTCCTAAAACTTTTCTCTAGTTTTAAGACAATTAAGTCCAAAAAAGGCCAACCAAATATATTAGGTCATATAGACTTCGTATCCAAGCCCATGAATAAAAGACATAATAGTTGGGCTTTGATTTAAATTATTTAAAAAAAAAAAAAAAACTGTAAAACAATCTGTTGTACTAGTGAAAAGTCAACAAATCCGGCTGCATCCCAGTTAGTACAGTTAGAGCATCTCTAATGGGTCTCCCATATTTAGCCGACACATAGGCAGTTATGGCCTCCACATAGGTGCCACCTAATTTCCTATCATTTTTTTAGCAGGTCTTTCATACCTATATCAGGGGTATCCCTAACGCGCAGAGTTTTTTTTTTTCAAAATTCTTACTTCCACGCTGAAGTTTTTTTTCCTAGCTTTGTGTTCCACGCTGGTTGAACCAGCGTGAAAGTTTTGGGCTGGCTAGACTGGGCTTTGGGCTTTGGGCGAAGGTTTAGACTGGGTTTGGGCTTTGGCCGAAGGTTTAGCCATTAGAAATGGTTCCACGCTGGTTGGACCTGCGTGGAACAAAAAAAAAGAAATTAAAATGGTTTCACGTTGGTTAGACCTGCGTGGAACAAAAAAAAAATTAAAATAGTTCCACGCTGGTTAGACCTGCGTGGAACAATTTATTTTGGCCATTCCTATATTTCTATCCATACATCGATTTTGGCTGAAGTTATAGCAGACCGGCCCACCACGTCCTACGTGGATGGCCGGCTGCTATAATTTTAGCAGACGCGTTAGGGTCAGGTTTTTTTAGGAAATCCTATAATTTAGGTTTTAGGAGACCCATTAGAGATGCTCTTACTGACTTGTTATAATTTATAAATAAAAATTAATGATTAAAAAATTTATATGAACTTTTATAGTACCTGGGGCACGTGCCCCAGTTTTCTCCTACGTAGCTTTGAAATGGCATTTGAAACCATTAGTACGTCGGATGATTATAGTTTATCTTAATTTTTCATTTATGTTCTCTAACTTGCTCACTTTATTGTTTATGGCCTTAATGGTATTTGCCTCTCTTTGTGCATTAGTTGTGTTCCGTTGAATCTCTGATGGGTGTTTGTATTACAATGCTTCTGTTCCTTCTTTGATTGCTTAAAGCTTCACGGTCGGTTTGGAAATTAGAAATTTGTGATCTAGTGTTAGTTGGTAGATTGAAGCTTATCCTAGTGTCTTTGTAAGTTGGTTACGAAGAAAAAGATCGTCTTTAATGTTAGGTTTGAGTGTGAGTGTTCTTGTAGACATATCTTAAAAATATCATTGTGATTGGTTTGGGTTGTAAGCATATGTTAGAAGTTCTTTTAAAGTCATAAGGGGAGATTGAGACCATCACTCTGTTGTTGTTTGACACCATTTCATGATTAGGATAGAAGTGTTCTGGCAGACTCGCCCTTGACTACATTGTTAAGATGAACCTTGATGTGAGAGTCCCATCGTTTCTCAGCTCAAGAGTTCATATTATTCTGTCAGTTTGCAGTTTTTCCAGGTACATACGTACTCCTTCAAGACGTACGTATGTATCGAGTTCAAGTTAATTCTCTCATTCGGGATGTCTGGTAGTACGCACGTACCTCTTCAAGACGTACGTACGTCATTAGATAAATCTTCTATATATTTTGACCCAGTTTTGTTTCCATCTTTAGCCTTATGCACAAAACTCGTCATTTCCATTTTTGGTTTTCATCTCTCTTCCCTTTCTACAAGTGTGTTTGGTATTGAGCTCGTCATTTTCCTCCTTTCAAATCTTCATTCTTCTCTCATTCATTCAAGGTTTCTTGTGATATTAACTTTATAGGTTCCTTGTGTGTCCATCAAGGTTCTCTAGTGAGGTCAAGGTGTTAGAGATAGCCGCAAGTATTAACACATAGTTGTACACAGGTAGTTGATAGACTTGTACATCTTTAATAATTTGATGGTGGATTGATTTGTTACCGATCGAGGTAACCGTGGACGTTTCCCATATTGGGTTTTACCACGTTAAAACTGTAAAGTCATATTTCTATATATTGTGAATTATGCCAAGGGTAGGTATTAAAGTTATTATATGTAAACTCACATGTTATGAGTCTCTATGAGGAATGATCTTGTATGAAGACACTGAAGACCTCTTCAGACTATGAAGACTGAAGATATTGAAGACATGAAGACCCTGGAAGATTTGAATCCATGTACAATTGAAAATTTAAAAGCTGTCAGATTTCAAGGTTTAGGCACTTTAATCGTGTCAGATTCTCAGGCACCTGAATAGTTCCTTCAAGAATTTGGTATAGGCTGACCCGACCCAGATTTGTTTAAAATCCAGATCTAGTCAATCATAGATTGATCAACGGATCTATTTGGCTTTGTTATTTAACGTAGCGGAAGCGTACAAGAATCAATAGATTTGATAAAAACTAAAAGTTAAACTAAAATTGAGAGATATTCCCTTTGATTGATTGAATAATAAGTTGTTTGATTACAATTTTCGTCTATGGAGTTCTTTATATAGATAACTCCTTCATAATTAACAAGTAGGAAATCAACTAAAATACTAATAACTTATATCCTAAATCATATAGAACACTATAAGGACTTTCTAGACCTATAAGAACTCATAAAAGACTCTTCTAATAATTGCTTGAACATTAAGGATGAAAATACATGAATTAAACTATATTCTAATACTCTTAGAACTTAAAAATACCAAATAGGAAACTGGTCAATGGATAGACTTTTCTTGTCAATGGATCTGGTCAAACAGAGTTGACTTGGTCAAACTGAGTAGTTGACACAATTAAAGCTAGATGTTCTACATCAGGCCCTCGTTCTTTAAAAGAACTCGTCCCCGAGTTCGGTTGAGGAAGAGAAACCCCTTCATCTCCATGATTAGAAGGGTAGTGCTTGTCGACTTTGACTTTATTATAGGAATGGCCCAAAGTGTATTTGACCCATCTTTAATAAAAGAAAAAGTATTATCCTTGCCCCGGTATGTAACATCAACATCATAGATCTATGGGCGACCAAGCAATAGGTGGCAAACTTTCATATCCACAACATCACATAAAACAGTTTCTTGATAAGGCTTGGGATGTGGTTGTGTAGGAAGTTTCAAAGCATTAACCATTGTGGATGAAATGATATTCTTTGGACTCCCACAATCAATAACAAGTTGACAAAGCTTTCCATTCACATTGCAGAATGTACGAAACAAATTCTTCCGACCAGAAGTCTCAACTTGGGGCTCAAGAAGTAAATTTAGAATAACACAAGTAAGAGACTCGTTTACTTCTAAACCATAATCAATCTTCTCATCAAAAGATTCTTCAACACAATCAATCTCCTCATGAAAGGATTCTATGAGACAATTAAGAATCTCACCATCATTTTCAAAACAATCAATCTCCGTTGGTGATGGTGGTGGTTTCCAGCCACCAACTTTTTTATCTGTTCTTGCTGGTCTGCCATTTACTTCTGGAGTTGCTCAAACTGGTCGGAAGTGACTGTTGTCATGGTCATTGTTTGGTTGATGTTCATTCACGAATCAGTCGGCGCCAATGTAAATGTTAAGTTATGGTAAGACGGAGAAGATGATCGGAGAGTGGGGGGGGGGGGGTGAAGAAATATTTAAAATAAGGAGTGGTTGAGCTATCTAGAGAGATAGTTGCCTACATATCTGAGATTGACTAAGTCCCAGAATCAAACCTACGTAGTTCATTTTTATGTGAATTGGGACAACGGATAGCTCATTAATTGTCCAACGGTGGGATCAATTAATGGGAGGATATTTTAGATCTAAAAAAGATATTATAACTGAAGAAGGTCAAAACCTATAACATTCGAATGAGGTCGATTGAAGTCGAGTAGAAAAGGGTTCACGTCGAGTGAGCTCGAGTGAAAATGGGTTCACGTCGAGTGAGCTCGAAATAAAGAGAATTTAAAAATGCTGAGCTCGGGTAAGGTCGAGTCAAAACAGGCTCATGTTGAGTGATGTCGATAAAAGATGAGCTCGAATATATGGGTATATACATGCCCCTTTACATTCGAATTGAAGTGGGAGAATTGAAATGAAGTATAATTAGGCGACTTTGATTTGCATGAAAACAAAGATGTGTTGAAATGGACAATGAGTTGTGTTGAAGTAGGGGATTTCTTTGATTGATAAGTGATGCAGGAACTATATCTTGGAACACAAACAAACTCACACCAATATTAAGAAGAACACTACTTTCTCATTAATCAATAAAAACCAAGTCCTTTACATCTAAACGAGGCCTTTATATAGGGTACAGTTTCCAAATCCTAACCAAACCCTAATACTGTATAAAGGACGCAACTAACCTCCAACCCTAACATAAGACGAAAATTACCAAAAATAGAAAGATTTGAGTTATGATCAAATATGGACTCTACTCATCTCTAGGAATCCAACGCCACAAACGGCATGCAAAAACGGAGTTCTCTAGAAAGAGATATAAATAAAACAAAACTTTCCTAAAATAACAAAATTGGCTTTTTGAAGGCCTAAACGATGTCAGAACCCCAAAAAACGCAACAACAACTCGTGTGTCTTGATCGTTGGCCTATTTTCCTTCAGAAAAAGGGGTCTTGATGCTATCTTCGCAAACTGGACAAAATCTCAACTTGCCCGCGGGCGAGTCTCTAGTAACTTCTGGTGTCGGCCAGTCGAGCGACGCTCCCATTTCTCTTCAAACATATCAGCTAACTCTTGTATGCCATCAATAAGACAAGCAAAGATTCTTTTGTGTTCTGCAGTTAATGCAAGGAGTCTTTTCAGGGGCACGTAATTATTGCAGTTATGGTAACCGTGCATTAGTGGGGCACGTGGCAATTAGTGTTTGAATTTTAATAGGAAAAATAAGAGGGAAACTGAAAAGCTTGTGCGGTCGGATTTTCTGAGTGAAATCTGATCGTTGATTTTTGATGAGATGAGCGGTTAAGATCGAGTTGTTGGTTTGTATAAAACCTAAGGTGCGGTTTGGGATAACCAAGGGTTTGTCTTCTTGGTTTTTAAAGAATTTGTCGGCCATTTGCAAAGGTATTTTTTCTGCTACTCTGTCTTCCTTCTCTTTTCTTATTGCTGTTCTTGTTGTTCTTCGAACTTTTGTTATTGTTCTTGCTTGAACTATCTTCGTTTTGCTTTGAATCTTTGTTTTTTTGTGATAACTGATACAGTTTGGTAGTTTGATTTGAGATTTTCCTTCTTTGTTTGTTGTTCAAAGTATTTCTCCATTGTTGAAGTTTTGAAGCTTTTGCTGTGTTCATAGTAGTTTTTTTCTTTGTTGATTTCTTTCCTTTGGATGTTTTTAGGATTCTGTTGAGGATCTTTTGGTGATTAATTATTTGAGTTACTTAGAAGAATTCTCGTTAAAATGAGTGATATAGAATCTGAAAGTGTTAACGAGAACGAA
Organism: Aquilegia kansuensis; assembly: GCA_020826895.1. Classification (NCBI taxonomy): domain Eukaryota; kingdom Viridiplantae; phylum Streptophyta; class Magnoliopsida; order Ranunculales; family Ranunculaceae; genus Aquilegia; species Aquilegia kansuensis. The sequence continues at coordinate 37,423,181 of CM037004.1, read as the reverse complement.
GAAGAGGTTGAGCTCGAGCAGGGGGTCGAGCTCAGCATTAGTAATACCCGAAGACGGAAGAACGAGGAGGAGATCAGCAGTAGTAGGTCCCTCACCATAGATCAGGCTAGAAACTCCTTTCCTGAGATTCAGAGGAGTACAATATTAGGATTCCTGACCTCGAGATGTATAGAGTTAGTGATAGGTTTTTTGACTTGTGCGGGGACATGATGTCGTCTTTGATATGCCTCGGTCAACTGAAGGCTGGGATGCATCTTCCCTTTAGCAAATTCGTATGTGACATTCTGAATCACTACGACGTGGCACCGTTCATGATGCCTAGCAGCTTCTGGACGTCGATGTTAATTTTTGAGGAGCTGAATAGGTTACATCAATATGATATATGCAAGGTTGGCATCATTTCTTACTTTAGTTGTGTAACCGGTCGAAGTAGAAATTATGTTTGTTCACTGAATAGGAAAAGGGGTTATGGTAGGGCCAAACTTTTTAACCCTTTGACCTCGAATGATGGCTAGAAGAATTCCCCTGTGTACAGAATTCGGGATCAATTTGTATAAGCCAATGCATGTCTGAATCGATATTCTATCCCAAGTATAGGTATACTTATACATTAGAAGTTTATTGTTATGCCTGATGATCGAGCTTATTTTTAAATATATATGAATTGTGCAGGTTAAACGAAGGAGTATAACGAGCCAATTGACGGTCGGCTACATCCCAGTAACATTATCGAGTTTGCTGAAAAAACCTGGGCTGAGAAGAGAGAGTTTTTGCCACACTTAGCTCGATTTTTTCGTGAGCCCAAAGTGAAGTTTGCAAAGGATTCTTTGGTGGAAGCTGGGACGTCAAGTCTCGTCGTTCCAAGGAGAAGTAGAAAGAAGAAGGAGCTCGCAGTTGCCACTCCTGTTGCTGAATTAACAGTTGCTTGACCTAGTGATTTGCCTGTTGAGGTGCTAGCTGCTTTACCAATGGCACCAAAGAAGAATTTGATCTTTCCCTAGACTGGAGACATCGCCACTCTTCCTAGCAAGATCCCCACTGCACCAAACTTGAGCGATGTAATTGGGTCTCACTCAATTGAGCCTGAAAGCTTTCAACGAAAGAGGAAGGCTGTTGCGAATTCATCTGGTGTAACTGTTGCTTCGAAAGTTGACAAACCTAGTAAGGAAAAGGATGTCGAGAAATCTCAAGCTCATGTTTCCAAAGCTGGCAAGCTGAAGGCTATTGACCTTTCTGAGGATTTTGCTGCACGAGAGGTCAATTGATTTGCACCTGTCTTTCCTTGTCACGACGTTTATGTGAAGGCCGATGACTCGGCGTGGGATGACAAAGAAATGAGTTTATCTTTGATGGAGAACTGTTTTCTTTTTGAGGATGCTAAGAAGGTTCAGCCCCAATCCATTGAAAAAGATTCTAGGGAGTTAGCCTCTTGTGCATATAAGGTATAACCTTATTCAGTATCATTGTGTTTGGCTTATTGCATTTGTTGAAAAATTATCTAAGGTATCTTGATTTTGTTGCTCAGATGAATGTGATTCACAACAAGTGGGTCACGAAACTTGAGAAGGCCAGGAAGAAGGCTGAGAGTTTGCAAAAGGCTAACGCTGAGAACACCACTCTCCGAGCTCAAGCGAAGGATCTGAAGGCCAAGCTCGATTCCTCCAGGAAAGACAATGCTCAACTGAACTAGGACATTGATGAGGCCCATCAAGGTTTTCTGAAACTCGAGGGTCAACTTGCTTTTGTGACCTCGAGCTGGGAATTTGATGCTCAGAAGTCCATTCAAGTTATATCGCAATGGCGTAAGATTGCCTATGCTTGGGAGGAGAGGTGCCTTCGGCGTGAGGCTAACCTCAGATCCTTGATTGAGGGGTTTAATGCTAGTGCCAATCAGGAGGCAATCAAGATTTCTACCTTAGAAAGATACGAGCAAGATGTGAGTAGGGAAGGAAGCAACACTAGCTCGGTTGGGGCTATTGCTGAGGGTGCTACTGAGCAAGTGGATGGTGCTGACGTCGGTACTCCGTTCGAGAATCTTGGCGAAGGTGGCGACGTGGTGAAGGATGAGCAACCTTCTCAGCAATAGGCTTAGCTTGATTTAGCTGATTAAGTGATGTGAGGTTTGGAGTTTTGGTTGGTTGTAAAACTATAGTGGGGAATTCCAACTTCGGTTGGCCCTGCGCTTTTTATTTTGTTTTGTACTTCAGTTTGTACTTGACATATTTTCTGGCATATTTGAACGAATGGTTTGAAGCTTGATTTGACAAGTAATGAATGTTTGTTTTGGTAATTTGTCTAAGGCATATGTCGAGTTATACTTTGATTGTAGCTTTTGAATGTATGTATGATAATAATTTGGGTGAAATTATCCTTTGATACTTGGATGTATGAATAATTGAGCTCGCAAAAGATTTGAATTATGCCTTTGGCCCAATATTATGACTTGAGAGAGAAAAGGAAAAAGGTTACTTAGAGAAGTAATTAAGGGAGGTAAAGCTTTAGGAATTTTGAGTTCCAAGGTCTAGATACTTGCTCACCTTCTGAGTCGATTAGTGTGTACGCACCATTTCCTAGAACGTTCTTGACAATATATGGACCTTTCCAATCGGGGTTTAGTTTTCCATCTCCTGATTTCTTTGTGTTGGAGAAAACCTGTTTGAGAACAAGGTCACCCATTTGAAATTTTCTCATTCTTACATTTTGGTTGTAGCTTCGTTTAAGTATCTGTTGATAACGAGTTGTTGTAATTGCAGCTTGATCTCTCTTTTCTTCAAGCATATCTATTTCATGTGCCCATAAATCTTCGTTTTCTGATGATTCGACGAGCTCCGACCTAGTTGTTAGGAAGTTGAGCTCGGTGGGTATGATAGCTTCTGTGTCGTAGCATAGTGTAAAGGACTCGATCGAGCTCCTCTATCCATTTTTCCTTATGTGCTTCTAACCTTTTCTTCAAGTTATTCATTATGGTCTTATTGGTGGCTTCTGCTTGACCATTGCTTTGTGCATAATAAGGTGTGGAGAGTGCGTGGTTGATTCTCCAATCCAGATAAAATTCCTCTATTGTGTTACCACAGAACTGTTGCCCGTTGTCAGTAACTAGAGTATGTGGTAGTCTAAATCGAGTGATGATGAACTTTTATATGAAATTTTTTACATCTTGTTGTCGTATACATCTTAGAGGTATTGCTTCGACCCATTTGGTGAAGTAGTCAGTTGCAACTAAAAAAAATCTCTTCTTGGTCTTATCCTTTAGAATAGGTCCTACAATGTCGAGTCCCCAAATTGCGAATGGCCAAACACTTGAGATTGTCTTGAGTTCTCGAGTTGGCTGGTGGATGAAAGGTGAGAACCTTTGGATCTTGTCACAATGTTGAACAAATTTTTTCTGAGTCCGATTGCATATAAGGCCAAAAGTATCCTTGATTTCGTGTTTTTTGAGCTAGGGATCGAGCCCCTGCGTGATTTCCGCATTCGCCATGATGGATTTCAGCTAGAATTATATGTGCTGGATTTGGTGGAAGGCACCGTAGGTATGGCCCTCGAGTTGACTTTCTGTATAATCTATTTTTAATCAAAACATAGCTTTTACCTTTTCTTTCGAGCTTACGTAACTCGAAATCATCATCTGGATATGTTCCCTTTAAGTAGTTGATGATTGGACCCATCCATGAGGCCTCAATCTCGGTTTGAGGAATGTCTACGAAGTCGGAGATCTCATTCACCTGGTGGATCGAAGTCTCATGCTGGTGTTGACTATATGTCGATTTGTATAAATCGAGGTGATTCTGTGTCAATCTGCGAGGCTAGATATGCTAGACTGTCGGCATGGCGATTATCATCTCTCGAGATATGATGGATTTTCCATTTGCTGAAATGAGTTAGCAATCTCTTGGTATGCTCTAAGTATAGCTTTAGAGTCTTTTTCCTTGTTTCGTAGTCGCCAAGAAGTTGGCTAACCACTAATTGTGAGTCACTTAGAATCTGTAACTCCTTTACTTGTAAGACTTTGGCCATTTGTATGTCGGTGATTAGTGCTTCATATTCTGCGTCATTGTTGGACGGGTGAAGTTTAGTCAAATAAATATCTAAGATGACCTCTTCTGGCGAGATGAGTGTTGCTCCTACACCTGAGCCATTAAGGTTCCTTGAGCCATCTATGTAAAGTTTCCACGTCGGGGTTTTAATGAGTGGTTGTTCATTTATCTCATTATCTGGCACCCATGTGTTGTCATCAATAGCATAGTCGACCAAGAGATCTGCCACTATTTCACCTTTTTGACTGCTACGTGGGGTGAAGATGAGTTCATGATCTCCGAGTTCCTGAGCCCATTTTGCCATTTTGCTTGACTTGTTATTATTCTTAAGCACTTGTCGAAGTGGTGCATCTGCGATGACCCTGATTTTGTGCGATTGAAAATAAGGTTTTAGATTTCTTGACGCAAAAAATAAAGCTAGACCATCTTTTTCAAGATTTGTATATCAGGCTTCAAAGTGCAACAATGTTTTGCTGATGAATTATATTGGTCTTTCGACGCCGCTTTCATCTCGAAGTATGACTCCATTGATTGTATGTTATGAAGCTTCAAGGTAAAGTCCCAGTACGTCGCCTTGTTGTGGCACTGTGATGACAGGGGAAGTTACAAGGTATAATTTGAACTCGTTGAATGCTAGTTGGCATTCTGGAGTCCAATTATATGTTGATATTTTCTTCAATATCTGAAGTAGGGTGTTGTTTGTCTGATGCCTAATAAGTCCTCAAAAGTGTATATTTATCCCCTGAATATCACCTTGTTTGCATAACACTTAGGTTATATTATTGTGTTATATCTATTAATTAGTGTTTTCTTGTCATTTGTGTAGGTTTCATGAGCCGAAATGCGAATATTGTGTTAAAGCCCGCCAAAAGCCAAAGAAAGCCACCAAAAGGATGTTATTTGCACAAGGGAGGAGAATTGATACTTGCACCCACAGAGTTGTTGAGGTGTCACTCCCCGATTTTTGATAAATGAATATTCGCCAAATAAATAGCAAATATTCATAAACCAAAAGCTAGAGTGTGAGCGGGTCGGTCCCACAGGGACGCAGACAGGCAAAAACATTCAAAGCAATAGACTACAAAGGATCATACATAACTTCAAAAACATTAATTACCTCATTTTCAAAGTTCAACTCCAGCTCAAGTCTCATTATCTCTAATCCAGTGCTCCTCATTTACGCCCGACCGAGACGTACTTCAAGTTGCAAAAGAAACAACGAGGGTCAGCATTTCGAATATGCTGGTGTGAGTGTCTCTCATGAAAGGAGAGCTCACCAAAACTATCAACGGTCCACAATTAACTACGCATGCATTACAATTAATATAATATAAAACAACTTACCACTAGCGAGTGTAACTTTGGTAGGTCAAACCCTGCAAGAAAAGTTAATGTGACCTACCACCTGCAATGGAGATTAATTGAAGTAGTAATAAGCAATGAAATAAAACCACCAACAACAGTATCTGCAGTTAATGAACAACTATCAACCATTAACTTCCATATAACCACTGAGCAGACAATCATCCTCGAGAAGACAAACTAACCATCACAGAATTGTAACCGTTAGCACCACTTTAAGTGATTGTGTTTTGATGTCACATTTTGTCTGTTCGTTAATTATCAATGTCTGTTAGTTAATTTAGTTTGCACCCTAGCCACACACACAATTGGCATGTCTACAACACTACTATGCCTCCGTGTATAAGCCCACGACCACTTCCGATCACACAGAAAGGAAATGTGAAACTTATACACCCGCGCGCAAATAACATTAGCATCGAGCGAAAAGGCGCATGGGCTCACACAGTACCCAAAATACTCATGTCACACAGACAATTTATACTCATTTCGTATCATACAGATACTCAACTTAAAAGTGAATCCAGATCCAAAACAGAATTGTGTGGCAACTAGGGAATTTATTATTAGTCATTTATTTTGTTTTATTAGCACACAACAGTTACATTGGCGTTTTGTGTCCTCGGCTCACAACCAATACTCTTGGCACACAACCACCAACCTCGGCACACAACCAATACACTTGGCACACACTAAACTCGGCACACAACCATTAACTATTGTCATCTCGCCAGCACATAATAGGCATAAAACCAATCAATAATAAAAAAAAAGTCAAAACACGCACTTTAATAATCAAAATTTCCATGCCTATCGTTATCAATTAAATCATGCAGCATTACTCCTCATATTAAAACCAAATCAAAATAATCATATCTGAGGCCAAGATCCAGTCACTTCATAAAATAGCAGTCATTACCATTTCATATGTAATAACCAAATCAATTAATATACGCTACCAATATTTAACGAATATCCACAAAATTACTACAAAAGATAACGAAGTCGTAATAAATTATTTAACATATATGCATCTATTATGCTCTTAAATTAAGAAAACGATAATCCCACGATATCATGTATTTTCAGTATTATACCCAACATAATTATTAAACTATATACTATATAACATGCTTTTCAATAATAAAGAAATAACCGAGCTTGTGATAGTTACTGATCAAATTATTGAAATAAATATATTCAAGTACTAGTGTCATGCATTCATGACTATCAATGAATAATAAAGAATAAGATGAGATTCAACCACCAGCACATTCAATCTTTTCTTCCTTTTGCTTCCTTCTTTATGATTTTCTTCCTTATTTTCTGTGTTGTCCTTCCCTCTCTTTTGCTAATTCGTCCTCTTCCTTGATATTCACTTTCAATTTCTCTCTCTCTTCATTAATTCTCTTTTTCACTTTCAATTTCTCTTCCCCATTTTTTTGCATCTCTTTTAATTCTTGGTAAAATTGATAAAAAAATACAAACGTACTTTACACTATTTTTCACTTAATACAATGTACAAAAAAACTGACTAAATAATGCTTGAACTTTCAAAAAAGTTTCACGTTATACAATCTGTTAAATTCTTGCTAACGGTTGATTAACGTGGACAATTTTTATCTACATGGCATGTGAGAAAAATTAAAAATAAAATTTAAAAATTCAAACAACAATTGAATGCATGTGCTTCTCACATGACCTTCATCTTCTTTTCATTATAAGACTAATCCCTCAAATTTAAACCAAAACCCCCAATTTCAAACTTAAAAACCATAAATTGAAAATTCCTCAAATTTAACTCAATGTCTTTATCTTCCAATGTTGATTATTGTTATTCACATAAATTTGAATCTTCTTCTTCTTCATTAAAATGTATTAGATGTACTTTTTATTTGTCAATATGAAGTTAATTGAGCAAATCAAAGACCAATTAAAATAAAATAACTTCTTTAAACAATCAACTATATATAGGTATTGTTCATAATTCAATATTTAGAATTGTTACAATAATAACAACAATATTTAGAAATGGTTACAATAATAACAACAATATTTTTTGAGAAATCATATTGACATCCGGCTTTTTACAAAGAGCTATCCAACATATTAAAAGCACCCCCCAACAAATTATACACTACTTTTACTAATAGCCACACACCCATTTAAATTAAAAATTTATTAGAAAATTTTGGTTTTTTTCATTTTTTTTTCTTTTTTTCTTTTCTACTTTCTCTTTTCGTCTACTCCATTAACAAAAGGGGGATTTAGGTTTTGGTCACAAAACTTATAAACTAATTATGTTTTGGACATTTTTTTTCTATTAATTAGGGTTTGGACATTTGGTTTGACTTGAGTTGCCAAAAAAACGGATTTAACCGGAATATTTTCTTCAATGGCTCGAATACCCCTGTTGAAAATCTTGATAACTTAAGGTTAAAAGAAAACATAAAAATTGAAAAAACTTATCTTCTCTTCCCCAAACCATCCAGCACCATGGACGTGACCTCTCTCTCCATCCACCACCACCACCACCTCTCTTTCTCTCTCCTTCATCCCTTCTAGCACAATCAATCCACCACCACAGTCCACCACCAACACCTATCTCTCCTCTCTGTCTCTCAAATTAAAATTCCATCACAAATATATACCCACTCCCAAATTCACAAATATCTACAAATTGAAACCAAATGGGTTTCAAGGTCAAGCTTTTGTGAAGAAACATACTGAAAAATGAAGATTTTAAAACAAGTTTGAGTTTTGAGATGTGGGTTTGAGAGAACTTTGCAAATTATTTCGGTATTAAAGTTAGATAGAAAGGAAGAAATGGGTTGAGACTTGAGAAGACGTTTTGAACATGAAGTAATTGAAGAGATTGCAAATTCGAAATCCACAATAATTAAATAAGGTAGTGAGATAGAGAGAGATCAAACTTCATGTGGAAAAGAAACATTACGAAAGGTACTTGAATTGTGTAAAGTGCTCTTGCTTCAAAGATGAAGGTTCTTCGAGATCAGTTTGATAATGATGAAGATTTGAAGTGGGGGTATTTTGGCCATTTTTGAATGTTATCTGGTTCAGCTACCGGTTCGTGTCCAAAACCTAATTAACAAAAAGAAAATGTCCATTCCCTAATTAGTATATAAGTTTTGTGACCAAAACCTAAATCCCCCTTAACAAAAACCCAAATCATTACTCTATTGTTTGCCAAAATGTTAACATGGAAATGAATGCAGGCCCCCATTAAGAGCCCTATAAGCAACATTTCCCCACCTAAGATCAAAAATGAAAAAAAGACCCCATTCTTGTGTTGAAACAAAGCATTGAGTTCTTGGCATTATATGCATTCATCTCTTGGCAACCATTTCCCTGATCTATGTGCTAACATTTGACGTCAAAATGGGGCCTTTTTTGCATTTAGTTTCTTAGATAGGAAAATGTTGCTTTTTGGTCCCTTATGGGGGTCCATTTTTTTTTTCCCTGAAATGTTAAATTTAATATTATTCTATTCTTTACGACCATAGTAAATTTGTAAGAGACAATAAAATACTTTAATATGGAATGAAGACCATTATTATATGAAGAAATTCATGTTGTTTTTTCTTATGTTAAGTTCAAGAAAATTTTGTTTGAAGTTTAACTTAATGTTATTTGACCTAAAAATTAGAAGAGAATTAACAAGTTGAATAATTTAGGGTTTTCATTTGAACATTTAATTTACTTAAATGTTTGAAGATCGAATTTTGAATATGGAGAAATTTTATTGAGAGAATGGGGAAGGAATAGAAGAGAAAAAAAAAAATAAAATTAGGTAGCTCTTATCATATTGGGTGTTTTTAATTAGTAACAATTTTTGGATGGGGTAACTTTAATTTTTTGGATAGCTCTTTGTAAAATACTGCGTGTCATTATGATTTCCCTATTTTTTTTCTAGTTTTAAGAAAATTGAAGTGTGGGGTTATTTAAAATCTTATATGTAGAAATCGAGAAAGTGTTTAATGATTGAAGTACATAGTAATGAAGTTGTTAGAACCAACAATTTTCTATGGATAATAAATAATAATAGAGAACTAAAGAGAGAAGAAAGGGAGTAGTTTGTCATTTTTGAAGTTGTTTAAAGATATTTTGTAAAAATATGTTTATAAATTGAGAAGATAGTAATTGTCACATGAGACACACGTGCAGATTTTTGTTGTGTTGGAAATTATTTTTAAGTTTTTTTTTAATTAAATAAATCCATGTAGATAAATCTTTGGCAACTAAGTAGTCTGTTAGCATGAAATTAACAGATTGTATAACGTGGAATTTTTTTGAAGATTCAAGCATCATTTAGTCAGTTTTTTTGTACGTTATATTTTTTATCAATTTTACCTTAATTCTTCTTTCTTGATTTATATACCTCAACTGTCCCCTTCTCTTTTCTTCTGCCACTTTCTCTCTCAATTCTCTTTCTTTCTTTTTCCTCCTTTCCTCATTTTGACAGCTACCAAAAACAAAGATGCAAGTAACAAGCCATCTCCCATCCTCTTTGACTTTCATTAATTGTTTACCTAATGCTGACATCATTATTTATTTATTTTTTAATACTAACCCTTGCATATTTTTCAAATTTACATATTGCACCACTCATTATTTCCACCCATTTCAATCAAAATTACCACATTGCCCAAATTTAAAACCATTGACAAATAACATTTCTATCCTCTTAGAAAAAGACCAATATACTTTTTATACTATTTAATGCTTCAAAATCTCCATACGACATCCGCTTTTAATAAAAAGTGTCAACGGTTTTCCCAATTAAATAATATATCCAAATAATCCATAAAATATAATTTAAAGATAGTTTGGAAAAATCTGGGTTGTTACATGAGGGCACCCCACGGACTGGTCCTATGGAGTTGACTTTATGTCTTAGTTGGGTGGCCCAAATCTCAGCCCAATCCGGGTTATATTGAGGCCCACAAGTCAGAAATTCTATTTAAGCCTTTATTAAAGCCCAATCTTAAAAAAGATCTATATGAAGTTCCAGAAGTCTGATTTGGGCCCATGAACTGTGCAATTGAAGGTCTTGGTCCAAACTACAACTTAAGCCCTAGAGAATTAGGTTTTGCAGAAGTTCTAATGCCTCTAAAAGACCAACAACAACAACCACGAATTTGACCTAACTTGGAAGACTTTGTTAGCAAGTAATATGCTTTGTATTTACTATATAAGAGAAGTAATAGCTAAGGTTTAGGTAAGTTCATATTTTAGAAGTCAATGGTTTAGAGACAAAAGTTCATCTTCTTCTTTTGTATTGAACTCAATCTTCTTATTATCAATATCAATCAATCACTTTTCCTTTATGATGTTTTGTTATTTATTTACTTATTCCATTGTGTCATTATCAAGGATGAGTAGCTAAATTCCCTTAGGGGGATGGTTGAAGCACTCTAGATAATGCAAAAGCACCATGTTTGTTCCTAATTTTCATTGTGATTCAAAGTACTTAATGCTTATTTAGTTCTATTTTGCGACATGAGGTAAGTATGATTATTTGCATGTTATTGTTATCCATGTTATTAAAATACTATTGTTAAATCATAGGGAGACCTAACTATAATAGTTTTATTTAGATTGATTAGAGATATGTGGTGGAATAGCTGAGAGGTGACTACTTAATTATTATAGGTATTGATGATTAATTGGAATAGCTGAGAGGTGACTAATTAATTGTTATAGATTGAACATGAAAGGATAACATGTTATGTTTGCATGATTTAGTTTGTGGATACCAACTTTTCCCCCTATGTCATCATAAGATCTTTTTTACATCTCTATCATCTTCTTAAGTTTGTTTAAGTATTAGTTTATTTAATTATTGCCTGTAGGAAGTAGAATCATATCTCTCTCTTATTTGTGATTCACTTGGTGTTTCTTAACCATTGTTTTCTATTGTGTTTGAGCTAAGATCTTCACCTTTGAGGTGGGTACGACCCTTGTTTGTTACTTGTCTACTTTGATAATCAATATTTACAGGCACAAGAAGGAACTTCATCATAAATCTATCTTTTGATTAGAGGTTACATAAATAGCTTCTATCAATGCCCGAGCAATGAATCTGTTCAAAGCTGCTAACATGTCGTTGAGCTTTTGAACTTGTTTTTTGGTTTTCAGGCTTGACATTTCTAGTATAGCTTTTATTTTTTCTTGGTTTGCCTCGTTGTGTGATGAGGTATCCCAAGAATTTTCTAGAGGCGACACCGAATAGGCCTTTTTCTGGATTGAGCTTTATATTGTATTCATGAAGTCAGTGGAATGCTTTTTCGAGGTCGGATACATGAGATGATTTTTGTCTGCTTTTGACAATCATGTCGTCGACTTATACCTCCATTGTATTGCCAATCATGTCTTCAAACATTTTGTTGCAAATCGCTGATATGTAGCCCCATCGTTGATTGTATAACAAAAGGTAGTTTGTTCAATGATGAACGCGGTTTTCTCTTGATCTTCTTCTGTGAGTTTGATCTGATTGTAACCTGAATAGCCATCCATCATAGAGATGAGCTCGTGACCTGCAGTGGAGTCAACGAGCTTTTCTATTCTAGGCAGTGGGAAGCGGTCTTTTGGACAAGCTTTGTTGAGATCCATGAAGTCGATGCATACCCTGACTTTACCATTTGGTTTGAGGACTATGACAATGTTTGCAAGCCATTCGGGGTATTCAACTTCACGAATAAATTTTGCATCTTTAACTTTTTGTATCTCAGCATTGACAGCTTTAGCCAGATGAGCTGCTAGTTTGTGAGCTTTTTGTTTAACAGGTTTTTTGTCGGAATCAACATTTAACCTATGACATGCAATATTGGGGTTTATCCTGGCATATTAGTGTAAGCAAAAGCAAAAACATTCTTATTCATCTTAAGAGTGGCAATAAGTTGCTCTTTTACAATGGGGTCCAAGTTAGCCCCTAGATAAACATATTTTGGATCGTCGTCAGACCCTATGTTGACATTTTCTCCTTCTCAATGATTGGTGGCTCGGATGGCTGAACGATAGCCTTGCCTTTGGCGGCTTGTGGAATCTCATCGATAGTGGGCTTGGATGAGCTCGCAACTGTCTTGCTAGTTGCAGAGATAGCATTGACAGTGGGCTGAAGTGAGCTCGCGACTGTCTTAGTGGTCTCCACCTTATTGGGAAGTGGGATGACCTCAGGTATTGCATGACATTCATGTGGCTCAATTTGGTCACCTAGTAATTTCAAGATGCCTCGGGGACCAGGAAACTTGATGACTTGATGATAAGTCGATGGAACAACTTTCATCGTATGGATCCATTTCCTTCCCAAATTTGCATTGAATTGGGTAGGAACATCCAGCACGAAGAATGTGCAGTGAACAGTAACTTCGTCTTCATTTTCCCCAGTTGCCACACGAATGCAAATTTCACCCTTTGCTTTTGTTTCAGTTGAATTGAATGCAAAAAGGGTGAATTGTGGCTTGTGGAAACTGAGTCCGGCATCTGCATTTGACTGATCGAATGCCTTGTTGAAAAGGAAATTGCATGAGCTTCCTGGGTCTATGAGTACTTTCTTGATTAGCCATCCACCAATATTGATGTAGACCACTAGTGCATCATTGTGGGGGAGACAATTTCTTGAGGTCGAAATTGGAAAATATAAGGGCATTGTTGCCCTTGACTTGCTTTACCACTTGTGCTATGTGAGCTAGATAAAAAGTGTGGTGTATGTGATGAATCTTTTACTTGTTGGAGCGAGTTGACCATTCTGGAGGTCGAGCATCCATAATCATGTTAATAGTCCCTTTGGGTTTGTTACCCTTCTCTTTTAAAGTTTTTTTTTTTCTTCTCATTAAGCTTATTGCGAAGGTCTGGTTCTTTATCCGAAAGGAAATCATCGAGGTGACCCTTTTCCTTCAGCTTATGACAATGAGCTCTCATGGCACGACAATATTCAGTAAGATGATGTTGACATTTGTGGAGTTTGCAGTAGGGGTTCCCTTCAATAGGCTTGAGGCCATGGACTCGAGGTTGAAAGTAAGGCTCATCTTTGATTAAGTTATAAAGCTGGTTGTAGGAACATTTGAAGGGGTTTGGGAATTTGGAGTTTGAAGTCGCTTTTGGTTTACCTTTGTATTCAGACCTAGTCGTTTTCGGTTTAGAATAAGTAGGCTGTGTAGTTTGAACCACAGCTACCCTTTCCTTTGACTTTGTGAGAGCTTCCTCGAGCTTAATGTACTTGTCAGCTTGTACATAGAGGTCTTCTAATGTTGCTGGTGCGTCAAGGATGATGTTTTTCCCTAATGTCGTGTTAGGATTAATAGCTGAGATGAAGGCCATGAGACATGAGTTCTCGTCTGGACTTTCAGGTCGTAAACATTCTTTTTTTAACTTTGCCATGAACTTTTTTGTGGTTTCAGATTCATCCTGCTTGAGTCGAAAGAGGGCAGTGACCTCAATCCTTCGCCGCTTGTTGTGGATGTATTCTGTGACGAAAAGATACTCGAGTTGGTCATATGATGTGATAGATCTTTCTGGAAGTCGGTGATATCAATCGATTGCACTTCCACGAAGTGAAGGTTGAAACAGTCTGCAAAATATATCTTTGTATTTTGGCCATAAGGCCATGCTGATCTTGAATTGGAGAACGTGATCCATGGGGTCTCCACTTCCATCGTAGGTGGTAAGCTTTTATGGCATGAAATTCTGGGGTGGTTTTTGTTGGAGGAGGTCTTCATGAAAGGGGTTTTGTCTTGTAGTGCTTTAGGGTTGTGGAGGCAACCTTTTGAGAAGTCTTTGCTTTGAGGGAGTCCTGATGGTTTTTGTCGAGTTTTTCAGAGAGCTGGAGTATGCGGTCATGAACAGCTTGAAGATCGGCCATGGTGGGGGTGGTTGTATTGCTGGAAGTGGGTAAAATAGGATTGTTGATGGTGGTGTTGACTTCTTCAGTGGCAAGTCCATTTGTAGCAACTCCATTGAGTGGTGCTCCGTTGGTGGTGGTGTTTCGCAGTTGGACATTTTCAGCCACCAACTTGTTGATCTATTCTTGCTGGTCTGCCATTTGCTTCTGGAGTTGCTCAAACTGGTCAGAAGTGACTGTTGTCATGGTTGTTGTTCGCTCATGAATCAGTCGGGGCCAATGTAAATGTTAAGTTATGGTAAGACGGAGAAGATGATCGGAGAGTGTGGGGAAGAAATATTTAGAAGGAGGAGTGGTTGAGCTATCTAGAGAGATAGTTGCCTACATATCTGAGATTGACCAAGTCCTAGAATCAAACCTACGTAGTTCATTTCTATATGTGAATTGGGACAACGGATAGCTCATTAATTGTTCAACGGTGGGATCAATTAATGGGCGGATATTTTGGATCTAAAAATATATTATAACTGAAGAAGATCAAAACGTATAACATTTGAATGAGGTCGATTGAAGTCGAGTAGAAAAGGGTTCACGTCGAGTGAGCTCGAGTGAAAATGGGTTCACGCCGAGTGAGCTCGAAATAAAGAGAATTTAGGTCGGATGATATATGAAAATGCTGAGGTCGAGTGAAAACAGGCTCACGTCGAGTGACGTGGATAAAAGATGAGAACAAATATATATATACAGAGCGTCTCTCATGCAGACCGTCGGTATACGGACTGGGTAAACTCACGTGTGGTTTTGTAAAGATTAAAAAGAAATCACGTAAATATGGTTTCCTAATGGGTCTAATTAAACCTACTTAGATAACCCAAATAAAATTTTCTAATCTGCTCTTGCTCGCACTCTCCCATCACTCAAGTAGCCAAGCTACTGATCAAAGCAAGAGTTCGAAATCTCTAATTACCATTTAATAATGGTCTTTCTAAGAAGAAAACCCAAAAAAATTTCAATCACATCTCTCTTCAATCTCCTCATATAATTCGAAATAGTTTTATGTTTAACTCATCGTCTATCAATATCTACAAACTCAAACTAAAATAGAGAAAGCTGAAGTTCTTCCCTTTGATTTTGGGAATTTGTTTGGCAATCTTTAAAAAATCTCCCCTATCCCCTCTCTGGATGCTCTACAACTTCTACACAAATTTTTATCTATTCTCCCCACTTTGGGTATCTTCTCTTTAATTACTTAAGCTATGCTACAGAGAGCAATCAAAAAAAGAAACCCCAGTTTCAGTACATTATTAAACTAATTTTAATTAGCCAACCCACTAGATAATTACACAAAATTCTTCCATAGTCGCAAGGATTAATTTACACAATACTTCTTTAATCATGGGTTCCAGACTTCCACCATTAGTATCTAATTCTTTCTTCCACAAAACATCTTTCAGTCGACTTGTCGCTTTTAATTTTTGTTGGTACAATTGCAGTTCTTGATTAAGTGTGCAGAGAAAGAGGAGTACAAACAATGAGAAAGATTTAAGAGGAAGATTAAGTGTACAGAGAGAGAGAGAGAGGAGTACAAACAATGAGAAAGATTTAAGAGGAAAAAGAAACCGGTCAAAAAAATGGGTTCTCAATGGGTACAGATGGATTCGCTAGAACATTCATATTTGCGATAAGTAATACTCCGTATTAGCTGGATCACGTGACTTTCCACTGGAGTTTCGATCGTGGATTTCCTAGGATTTGAAAGCAGGTATCATCAAGTAAAGTATGGATTCGCCATTTCAAAGTCAGAACTGGGCCGACCGTGGGTGGTGGACTTCAAATAGTTTCTATGGGAACTGTGGATCCACCATTTCATGTCAGGAGATGGATTAGTCATTGCTTCAATCCTACTCCATGCCAATTTTTATTCTGCAAGCTCTCAGAATTGCAGGTATCGACCACAGCGATTACGCCGTTGAGCGGGGATAGCTCATCTTGCTATTCTTACTATTAATTGTCTCCACCTTTCTTCCTCATCATCTCTCGGTACTCGTATTCACTCGCGGGAGAAGATTCACCAAATCTAAGGGAGTGTTGGGTTTTTTTGAGTTAGGAAGTTTTTTGTCTGGGAACGTACGTACGTAGTTAGGGCGTACGTACGTCCCGTATCACAGATGTTTTTTTGAAGCTGAACGTTCGAACGTGTATTCGACGTACGTACGTCCTTCTTTGCTTTTGTGCATATGGGCCTGTTTAAGCCCATTTCGTGTTTGATTGTAAGGCTATGTTATAAAGCCAATGAGAAGTTGGAAAACCTAATCTAGATGTGAGAGAGATTGTGAGAAACCATTAGAGGGTTTGAGAGAACTTTTGTGAGGAAGAACACTTTGGTTTCTTCGTGAGGGCTTCTATAATCGTCTCCATCCAAGTGTGAGACAGTGTTTCTATCCTCAATTTGTGATTGTCTCTTTGAGAGATTTGGTAAGGATTTGAGAAGGGAGGAAACCTAGGGTTTCTCCATTTGTTTGAGAGCTTTGTACTATCTTCTCCAATAGTAAAAGTTCTATTTGTTTGTCCGTGGACGTAGGCAATCAAGCCGAACCACGTTATTTTGGTGTCTCTCTCTATTATTTGTTGTTGCTAAGTAGGTTTACTTCTTTACTACTTGTTTTGTCATCTTTCGTACACTATTTTAATCTTGGGTATTTGTGCATAAGCTTCCGCTGCGCACAACAAGTGGCATCAGAGCTGCAGGCTAGATCTTGAGCGTCTTGAAGGTGTTTGAAGAAATTCCGTAGTGAGTTTCTTATTTGTGTTTCAAGCCAAAAGTTCTACCTTTTATCCGTGGGTTGTCAAGAAGGTGTTTGTTGAAATTCCTGTGTGAATTTTCAAATTTGTTTACCTTCGTTTGGTGATTGTCTGGTGTATGAAATTGATTGGTATCATGTCGGATCATATTTCGGATTCGAGTGAATTTGGAAAGGAGATTGATAGTTTGTTTGATCAAACCTTGTTGTTAGATGTTGACATTCATAAATTTGATGGTAACCTCGACTTTGCTATGTGGAAGACGGAGGTACAAGATTGGTTAGCCATTAATGGCTATGTGGATGTTCTTGATGATAAATCGAGAAATATGAATGATGATGAATGGTTAACTCTAAATTTAAAGGCTTGTGAATTTGTCCGGTATTGTTTGGTAGAAGATTTGTGGTACATTGTCAAATTGGAAACCATTGTAATAGTTATGTTGTCCAAGTTGGAAGACAAGTACGCTTTGAAAAATACAAAGGACCGGCTCTATGTGGTTGATGATAGTATTGGTAGATTGGTTGGTTCTCAATGTAAATTGATAAGTCGAAGAACTCTTGCAAAGAATGAATGTGCCTATTGTCATTGTTGGGGACATTGGAAAATTAATTGTCCAAAGTTGCAGAAGAAGATTGTTCGTGTACATCGAAGAGATGAGGATTCATATGTTGGTGTTTCGTTGTTGGCTTCATCTTCAGTTAGTCATTCTACTAATGAGTGGATTTTGGATTCGGGTTGCTCCTATCATATGTGTCCCAATAGGGAGTTGTTTGATAGCTTTCAGGAGCTAGATGCTTGTGTTTTGCTTGGTAATGATCATACTTGCAAAACTTTTGGGATAGGTACAGTTCGATTGAAGTTGGAAGATGGATGCACTCGAAAGTTAGAAAATGTTTGGTATGTACCAGAGTTGACTACGAATCAAATCTCATTGGGTGTTTTAGAGTCCGATGGTATGAAAATTACATGTATTGGTGGAGCTCTAAAAGTTTTTATAGGTGCACGAGTTGTTATGAAAGGCATTAGAAAGGGTAAGTTGTACTACTTGAAAGGAAGTGCAATTACATGTGGTTTGCATAGTTCAGTTGTTGATTTGTCTGTCGATTCTACCAAGGAATTGTATAGTAATATGGGGCATGCCATTGATGGTACTATGCAAGTGAAGACAGATTTGTTTGCGGGTGGCAAGGCATGCATAGTTGGTAGGCATTTTGTTGAAGCGTCATTTGTTCGGGTGGAGATTGATGTCACTCCACATTTGATTGGTTTGTTAGGTGACACGGCAAAGAAGAAAGTTGAAGCCACCATTGTTAGTAGCAAGGTTATCGCCCAAGAACCTTATTGAAGCCGTGAAACCTTTGTTTGGGGGTTTTGTGTACGTACTTCCTATTGTTGGTAATCTCTCATGTGATGTTTGTTTGGCGCTTAGTAAGGAAGACGTATTTGGTAAATCTATGCATAGTGATTTGAATTTGTACCCCACTTGGTTGAACTTCATACGAAAAACTCTTGAGAGGTTAGTTTTTCGGGGCATTGGATCATCTTCGATGGAGAACTTTGTTGAGGTGGAGATGCTATTTGGTAGCTTGGACCGCATTATGTTGAAGTTGTTTGTTGGCCCTCTACGGGCATTGATGGGCATTTGGTTTTGATTTGGCCCCGGCATTGGTGGGCATTTGGTTTTGATTTGGCCCCGGCATTGGTGGGCATTTGGTTTTTGATGTGGCCCTGGCATTGGTGGGCATTTGGTTTTGATTTGGCCCCTTGTGGGAATTTGACCCTTCGGGGTATGGTGGGCATCGTATAGATGTCATTGGAGTGAACTACGAAGGTTTGATCTCTTAGAAGAAGGGTACGTAGGCAATCATGAGGTGGTGCAACCGTTTTGGTCCTTCGGGACATGTGTGGGAGTTTGGGACTTGGTTTATTCTTGGTGTCGGCTTAAATTTATTGAATCTTCGCCGAGGTGGAGAATCGGTTTTTTGAGTTAGGAAGTTTTTTGTCTGGGAACGTACGTACGTAGTTAGGGCGTACGTACGTCCCGTATCACAGATGTTTGTTTGAAGCTGAACGTACGAACGTGTATTTGACGTATGTACGTCCTTCTTTGCTTTTGTGCATATGGGCCTGTTTAAGCCCATTTCGTGTTTGATTGTAAGGCTATGTTATAAAGCCAATGAAGGTTGGAAAACCTAATCTAGATGTGAGAGAGATTGTGAGAAGCCATTAGAGAGTTTCAGAGAACTTTTGTGAGGAAGAACACTTTGGTTTCTTCGTGAGGGCTTCTATAATCGTCTCCATCCAAGTGTGAGACAGTGTTTCTATCCTCAATTTGTGATTGTCTCTTTGAGAGATTTGGTGAGGATTTGAGAAGGGAGGAAACCTAGGGTTTCTCCATTTGTTTGAGAGCTTTGTACTATCTTCTCCAATAGTAAAAGTTCTATTTGTTTGTCCGTGGACGTAGGCAATCAAGCCGAACCACGTTATTTTGGTGTCTCTCTCTATTATTTGTTGTTGCTAAGTAGGTTTACTTCTTTACTACTTGCTTTGTCATCTTTCGTACACAATTTCAATCTTGGGTATTTGTGCATAAGCTTCCGCTGCGCACAACAGGGAGAACATAAGAGCTGAAAAGGTGGGTTAGGAGTAAGGGTTTTTAAAGGAGCAGAGGTCCGCGCGGTGGTTGGTTGATTATGGTGTATTCAGAAATCTGAGTGAGAGTTTGTTCCCTATCACGCCTTGTCCGACGGAGTTGATACATGCAAATCCCGACATATACATAGAGTGTCTTCATCAAAATGTGAAGTATCATCGTTATGTAGGGTGTCGTGATGTGCAATGAAAAGTTCTTTTCTTAAGGTGTTTGTGCTACCCGGAAGAAGGTACCACGGGGGCAGTTTTCCAAACGCAAAAACACAAGTGGATGACTCTCGTTGAGGCTTCCGGGCTTGAGCAAACGGCATAGAAGAGTTTAAGACATTCAGGCTTGGATATGCTGTGAAGAAAACTACAAAAGCTTTTGGGCTTGAGCGAGAGGCCTAGAAGACTTAGGTTATAATGTTGTAATTCTTTGAACCAGTACCGAATCCGGGATTGTAATAGCAATTCTCTAAAGTATGAAAAAAAATGTGTGTTTGCATCTTCGTATACTTGTTAGAATTTTCTGTAGATAGATCTTAGTAGCCTTGATGTGTACTGTAGTAGTTGGTGACCACGGGTTTTTAACCGTGTTCATGACTTAGATGATAGTTTTTCGAAGAACTCGGGCATAGGGTTTGTTGAACTTGGATAACCCGCATGGACCTTAGCCCTTAGATTGTGAAATCGGTTTGGCTTTTAACGGGTCAGGTTTCAATTAAGTAGGTGATAAGTTGTAAACTTAGATAACCCGTGTGGACCCTTAGCGCTTGGACTTAGATTGTGAAGTTGGCTTGACTTTTAACTAGCCGTGTTTCGTTTAAGTAGATGATAAGTAGTATAGGTGTCCCCACAAATGTATAGGTAATGCAACCTATTCATTTGTTATGACGAGGATTGACGATCAGTCTAAGTTCCAAGCGAAGTGCCTGTTGAGACTGAGAGAATTTGTGAAAGTAAAAACATGTCAATATGTACTTACTTGGAACGCCATCGCATGCCTCTTTGGAGCCACGATGGCTTAAAAAAACTCTTACAAAACTGATGTTGCAATGCCTTAGGGTAAAGCATGGCTCCTTATTCGAGGGTGAGACATAGCGCTTCAGTCCAATTCTGGGGCTGCCAACTTTGGCATGTGTAGTTTGAAAGTTGATCCTCGGCATCCTCATATGCAGCCATGATACATTTTAAACTCTTCTCCAGTGTTATGCGAGTACGATGGAGTGAAGGATGATCATGAGTTGGGTTGTGATAGTGCCACGAATCTCTTAATATGTATAGTGGCTACGAGTTGTCGGGAAGATGATATTTGATGAACTAACATGATTGTCGTCATGTGTAGATAGAAGACATTTATAGAAAAATTGATCATGTTTGTAATTTAATTTAATATAAATCGAGTTATAATAAATTTTTTACCTTCGTGAACTCTTCTATGGATATGTATACCTAAAAAGTAGTCATGGAGGGGGAGAAAGCTTGACTGCCCCCGACACCAGTAGTAGTCGTGTTGCGACTATGAGAGCGCGTATTATTGCCCCCATTGAACTGCAAGTGGGGTTTGAAGTGACCATGAGGCCAGAGTCTTGACACCATGGTTAATAAATAACCAGAGGCTGTCACATTCTAGGCGAAAGATCTGGCCTTGCCTGTAAGTGAGTGAGGCCGTGTTACGACACAGGTATGACTAGAGGTGATGCGTATGCTAGTACTTAATAGGATCAAGATGCGATCCCATGTCAGTGTGAGACTGTTTCTGCCACATTTGTTCGTCGTTCTGCAGTGTGGCAATAGTCGGGCCATCTGACTGGGTTGCGATCAATGTGGCTATTCAGGGTTTTTGTCTTGGTTGCAACCATGAGGAGCACGTCGATTCGGATGCCTTCAGTCGGGCTGCTATTGGGGCATGTTGTGATATATTATAGCCAGGTCATGGTTAGGCTCATACCAGGGGCCAGGCTATCTTTGGTACCTAGTGTGGAGTCAGGTTGCGACGTCTATGAGAGATCAAAGTGTGTCTGTGTGTTGGATTGCAACGGTTACTGCGAGTTTAGTATGCTGGGGGCAATGTCGTCGCCAACAGATGCCATCAATTAGGTTGCAATTGAGGAACAACGCGTGGTTGAGTTCGAGATGATTCAAAACCTTTAGGGCCTAGGGCAGCACTAACATATGGTGCAGTTAGACTGTAGTCATGTATAGGACCGAAATGGTTGTTTGTTTACGACAATCGTTGTATGTTATATTCATTGGCTGGATTGCATCCAAAGGTCGTTGAGGGTCAGACTGCCTCCAACGTAATTGCCAGCAATCGGGTGACGATTGAGGTGTGGTGCTCCGATGTAACCAGGCTGTGATTAGGCTAATATCGGGGGTTGAGACTTCTTTGGTATTCGTCTTTTAGTTGGGTTGTGACTGAAGATAATGAACGAAGTAATTGTCGGGTTGTGATGTATAATGTGAGTCATTTTATTCATTGGGGGTCAATCCGTCTCCAACTATAAAACCAGTGATTGGGTTACGATCGACGCATAATGTACCGTGGACAGGCTATGGCTGGGTATGTACCAAGGGTTTGGCCGTGTTTCGTCTGTATACATAGTCGGGTTGTGACTTAGTACCATGGAATTGTTGGGGCTATGTTGTCTCCAACGTATGTCGCCTGGCTAGGTTGTAACCAAGGATTATAGTGTTTTTGGTCGAGTTGCGCCCTAAGCCGTCTCCAGCCTGGGTTACCAACGGCTGGGTAGCAGTGGCGGTCAAGAGTGCTGGTAGTTGGGGGTCAGACCGTCTCCAAAATAGGTTGCCTGGCTAAGTTGTAACCAAGGCTTAAGACGTCCTTGACCAGGCTGCGGCCATGGACTGCTGGGGGCTAGGCGTCTCCAACATGTGATGGCGACTAACCTGTAGTCCATAGATAATGTAACAGTAATTATCAGGGCTAGTTCGTCTCTGAAATGACTTTCTGTAAAATGGGGTAGCTAAGGGCATGGTCGTCGCTAGTATTCTATTAAGTAGCAGCTGACTCGGGTCAGGCAAAACTACTATGAGTGTCACTTGCGGGTGAAGTTCTTACTTTGCCTTGTATTAGTTTGAGGAAGCTTTGCTCCGTACAGAAACTCCTGTCACATGGTGTGAGGTAGGCCTGGAGCCGATACCAATCGTGACTATTGGATAAGGGGGGCTGGCCCACCTTACTATCTAATGGACAAAGTAAAGGATGTTAGGTGTTTGGACCAAATAGTCCCACATCCGAGCCATAGCAGATCTCTAAGGGGTTTATAAGTAATGGTCTGGTATCTACTATTGTCGAGGACTTTTGGGTAAGTGAAACCCATAGGGAAAAATCCCACACCATGGATTTGGCCTTGGGCCTAGTGGTGACTAAGGTGGGGACAATATCGACGGAATAGTAGTGGACCATGGACCTAACAAATGGTATCAGAGCCCACGGTTGATTAGGCGGGCTTGGGCCGAGATTTGGTCCAAGGTTGAGATTGTTAGGTGTGTGGACCAAATAGTCCCACATCCGAGCCACAACAGATCTTTAAGGGGTTTATAAGTAATGGTCTGGTATCCACTATTGTCGAGGCTTTTGGGTAAGTGAAATCCATAGGGAAATAAGAAACCGAGTTTAATAAGAACTCCTTCACATATATGGTTTCCTTAACCAATATAGGAACTGACGGAATAGAAGATCTTCATGTGGTTCTTGACGGGAAAGACAAGAAACCAAAGGACATGTCAGATGACAAGTGGAACAAAGCAGATCTCAAAGCCATGAGTTCCATCGAAGTACATATCTCGGACGAGGTGATGTTTAATGTGATAGAGGAAACTAGCGCCCAAGGAACATGGGAAAAGCTCGAGAAGTTGTATATGGGTAAGTCTATATCCAATAAACTTTTTCTTGAAAGATGAACTCTTAAATCTTTGAATGGAAGAATGTGGTGATCTTATGGAATATCTAAACGTGTTCAATAAGTGTATCACAAATTTGCTACACGTGGATGTAAAGTATGACGATGAAGACAAATCTTTGTACCTGCTCAAATCTTTGCTTCCATCTTTCAAGCACTTCAGGACCACATTGATGTTCGACAAGGATACTTTAAATTATAATGAAGTTGTTCAAGATATAATCTCTCATGTGAAGATGAATAAGAACACAGGTGAAGACTCTCAAGCAGAAGGATTATATGTCAAGAATTCTAATGAGAGGGGCCGAACAAAAAAGAGAAATAGCAAATCAAAAGGCAGGGGAAGATCTAAATCCAGGGATAAAGAAGGTTGTTTTGAATGTGGTGCGACAGACCACTGGAAACGAGATTGTAAGAAATATAAGGAAAAGAAGAAAAAGGCCGAAAATTCAAATTCAGCCAGCGTTGTTACAGATGATAGCGACGGAGAAATTTTGGCAACTTTTTCAGGTAATGATATTTTTTCACCTTGGATTTTAGATTGTGGTACTTCTTATCATATGTGTTCAAACGAAGACTGGTTTGACACGTTTGAGAAAAGAAAAAGCGACGTAGTTTTTATGGGGAATAATTCCAGTTGTAAAGTTTGTGGAATCGGTACGGTAAAGTTGAAGATGCATGATCAAATTGTTAGGACTCTGGGTAACGTGAAATACGTTCCTGCACTAAGGAAGAATCTTATTTCCCTGGGTTATTTGGATAAGAATGGGTACACATACAAAACAAAAGATGGGAATCTCATAGTCTCAAAGGGTTCACTTGTGGTTATCAGAGGAGTATGACTTTCTAACAATTTGTACAAGCTTTTAGGAAATACAGTAATTGGTGGAGCTGCAGTTTCTACTCAAGAAGATCGCACTCAGCTTTGGCACTTGAGGCTAGGGCATATAAGTGAAAGAGCCATGGAAGAACTACACAAACGACAATTGTTGAAGGGTGTAGGAGAGTGTAAACTTGAGCTCTGCAAGTATTGTATTATGGGAAAGCAAACTAAAGTACTCTTTAAAGTTGCAGATACAAAGAACAGAAGTACAAAAGTACTTAACTATATTCACTCAGATGTGTAGGGCCCTTCACCTACTCAATCAAAAGGTGGAGCTCGCTACTTTGCCACTTTCATGGATGATTTTTTGAGGAAAGTTTAGGTCTACTTCATGAAGGAGAAATCCGAAGTTTTCACTAAATTCAAGGAGTGGAAGGCAGAGGTAAATAATCAAACAGGCAGAAAAATCAAGTATCTAAGAACTGACAATGGCGGTGAATTTAAGGATAGGAAGTTTCTACAGTACTGTAAAGATGAAGGTATTGTAAGGTATTTTACCGTGAAGAAAAATCCCCAACAGAATGGAGCTGCAGAAAGGATAGAAAGGATGAATAGAACTCTTATGAATAAAAAGAGGTACATGAGGTTTCATGCAGGTCTGACAGAGATGTTTTGGGCAGAGTCGTTTAACCATGCTTGTCACTTGGTTCATCGGTCACCATTCAAGATGCTTGATTTCAGATGTGCATAAGAGGTATGGTCAGGTAAACCGATAGACTACTTTACTTTGAAGGTATTTGGATGTAGTGCATATGCTCTTATTCCTAGTGATGAAAGAACCAAACTTAAACCCAAATCTCATGAATGCATTTTCATCGGCTTCGAGAAGGGAGTGAAGGGTTATAAGTTATGGGATCCAATGAACCGAAAGAAAATCGTTAGTAGAGATATTGTGTTTGATGAGAAGATGATGCCTATGAATGAAGACATGAAGAATGGTGAGAAAAACACTATTGTTAAGGAAGCAACTACAGAGATATCTCCTCTTATTAAGGTATCCAACAAGGAGACTCCTATTCAGGTGGAGGAATCAGATGCAGGGGTTGAAGAGGATGGGCCAAAACAACAACAGTGTAAAAAGAAAGTTGAATCTAATAAAGATAAGCAACAACCTTACAGCATAGCAAAGAACCGGGGCCAAAGACAAGTCAAAGCACCTATTAGACTTGGGTTCGAGGAAGAAGTTCATTATGCTTTAAGCATTAGTGAAGGTGATCCTACTTCTTATCGTGAAGCAGTTGAAAGTAACGAAAGAAAAGAGTGGATAGAAGCTATGGCTAAAAAGATGGAATCTCTATACAAGAACTCTGTTTGGGAGTTGGTTCTTAAACCCACGGAAAGAAAAATTGTTGGCTGTAAGTGGATTTACAGGAAGAAGGAAGGAATGCATGAGAAAGAACTACCAAAGTTCAAAGCACGTTTGGTGGCGAAGGGTACTCACAGAAGAAAGGAGTTCATTATGATGAAATTTTCTCTCCGGTAGCGAAACATACTTCTATTAGAGTGTTACTATCACTGGTTGCTCAGCAGGATTTGGAGCTTGAGCAGTTAGATGTCAAAACTACTTTTCTCCATGGTGAATTAGAGGAAGTCATCTATATGGCTCAACCTCAGGGTTTTGTTGAAGCTGGTAAGGAAAATCAAATTTGTAGGTTAAAGAAGTCTCTTTACGGGCTCAAATAATCTTCAAGGCAGTCGTACAAATGCTTCGACTCTTATATACTAAACATTGGGTATAGAAGATGTGACTATGATTGTTGTGTGTACACTCATGTGTTCGATGATAGGATGGTGATCCTATTGCTACTTTATGTAGATGACATGTTTATTGCTTGTCGGGATATGTCTAGAATTAAGGAGCTGAAGACGTTATTAAGCAAGGAATTCGACATGAAGGATCTTGGTTCTGCACAAAAGATCCTAGGTATGGAGATAAGGAGAGACAGAAAAGCAGAAAAGTTATGGCTGTCACAAGTCAAGTACATTGAAAAGGTATTTGAGCGCTTCAATATGATTGATGCAGATCCTGTGTCAACTCCATTGAACAACAGTTTTGTTTTAAACAAAAGTTAATGTCCTTCCACAGATGTTGAAGTGGAAGAGATGAAAAAGAAGCTGTATGCAAGCGCAGTAGGGTGTCTCATGTACTCAATGGTATGCACAAGACCTGATTTAGCTCAAACACTAAGTGTAGTATCGAGATACATGGCGAATCCGGGAAAACCACACTGGAAAGCTGTGACATGGATTCTCAAGTATCTGAAGAGCATTAAGACGTTGGGTATCTTGTTTGAAAGACAATAAGAGAAAGCATGTGTTTCGGGTTATGTGGATGCTGATTATGCATGAGATTTAGATAAACGAAGATCCACCACAGGGTACGTCTTCACTTATGGTGGAGGACCGGTTAGTTGGAGGTCAATGCTCCAAACGGTTACTGTTTTATCTACTACTGAGGCGAAGTATATGGCGGTAACAGAAGCTTGCAAGGAAGCTATTTGGCTTAAGGGATTAGTAAGCACATTCGGGTTAGATCAAAGTTCTTTGATTATAAGATGTACAGTCAGAGTGTTATTTGCCTTGCGAAGAATCAAATGTTTCATGCAAGAACGAAACATATTGATATTCGCTATCATCGGATTCAGGATTGGTTGAACTCGGGTGAAATTACAGTTGAGAAGGTTCACACGGATGAGAATGCTTCAGATTGTCTTACTAAGCAGATTTCAGTTGAGAAGTTCAGACATTGTTTGAACTTGCTCAATCTTTCTACGTGCTAAAGATTGGGTGGAGCACCTCTTCACTTGAGGTGCGTTGAGGCAAGAGGATTCTTGCCAATGTGAGGGTGCTTGAAGAAATTCAAGCTGCAATGATCTTGTTTTTTGGTCGATGGCTCACCAAGGTGGAGATTGTTGTATATTGGCTCGCAATAGTTGGGTGCACATGATCATACCTTATAAGAGGTGTGATCCATAGGATCAGTTCCTATATTGGTTAAGGAAACCATATATGTGCAGGAGTTCTTATTAAACTCGGTTTCCTATTTATCTTAGTTTTGAACAAGTAATCCTATATGGATTTGGTTTCTATCCATGGGCTATGAATACCCAAGTAACTTGGTATTTGTAAAGAAAAGACAAGAGAGTAGAAAACAATAGAAACATAGAGATAGAAAGAGTAAGTAAGAGAGAACTTGGGTTTAAGTCGAGAGATTAAAATCTTGAGAAAGATACTAGGGAGATTATTGTAATCGGTGTTTCTTTTCTTATAGTGAAATCTTCTCATTATTCCCCGTGGAGGTAGGCATTTCCGAACCACGCATATCTTGGTGTTATTGTTCTTTATTGTTTTATTCTTCCTATATTATTGTTTATTGTTTGGTAATCTTTGACATCATTGACAAAACGGATCATGTATTTCAAAGGAGGTGTTCTCACGAATATCTAGGTTGCGGGTTGTTGACGTTGTTGAGATTTAATTAATCACTGCATATAGTTCAACAAGTGGTATCAGAGCCCACGGTTGATTAGGCGGGCTTAGGCCGGGATTTGGTCCAAGGTGGAGATTGTTAGATGTGTGGCCAAATAGTCCCACATCCGAGCAATAGCAGATCTCTAAGGGGTTTATAAATAATGGTTTGGTATCCACTATTGTCGAGGCCTTTTGGGTAAGTGAAACCCATAGGGAAAAACCCCACACCATGGATATTGCCTTGGGCCTAGTGGTGACTAAGGTGGGGACAATATCGACGGAATAGTGGTGGACCATGGGCCCAACAAACGACAACAGAAAAAAAGAACAGCTCAAAGCGTACTAAGAACCGAAAACTTTTTATTTATCACTAATGAAGTCCTTACATGGTACATGATTAACATCATCTAATCCCTATGGGCAAAGTGGTCGCCATGTTGTGATTTAAGGATAAAACTTCCAATAATAATGGTAAAACATCCAAAGGATGAGGCGTTCCACGGCCTCCTAATAGTATCCACATTGAGAGTTTTGAGAAAGTATACATCTTTTGATATTGGGTGGTCGATGATCTAGGGTCTCTCCCAGTTTGGGCCTAGCTTGCTGGCTCTGGGTTCCTCGGTATTCTTTTGTACCTTGTGGAGTACCCATTCCCGGGCTAGAATTGGTGAACCTTGAGACGTTTGTCGTACGCGCGCTTCATCTCACATTGATACTTCTTGATGTCCTCAAGAGCTAATTCAAGGTATTCATCGTTTTCGTCGGAGCATGCCACGTCTGTTCATCCTGTTGGTGCAACGATTTCGGTGGAAATGACAACTTTGACTCCATAAGCAAAGAAATGGGGTGAGAACCTAGTGGATCTACCCGGGGTAGTCCGGTATGCCCATAGGACTCCAAGTAATTGGTCGACCCAATCTCCTTTTGCATTTTCCAGTCTATGGTTGAGATTGTCCATGATTACCTTGTTGGAAGCTTTTCCTTGCCCGTTTCTCTGAGGGTGGTACGGGGCCGAGAAGTTGTAGCGAATCTTGAGTGTTTCGCAGAAATGATAGATCACGCTGGCATTGAACTGACTCTCGTTGTCGGAGATTTAGTTTTGTTGGAAAGGCGAAATTACACACGATGTTTTGACCACTTGGAAAAGTAATCTGTTCCAACCAGTAAGAACTTGAAGCGTTTGTTAGCCTTGGGCACTGGTCCTACTATGTCTAGTCCTCAAATGGCGAAGGGCCACATACACAACATGGGGTGAATCTCATTGGCTGGGAGCTTACCCAGGTTACAATGCATTTGATAAGGCTCGCACTGGTGGGTGAACATCTTGGCATCGTGTTGCATGTAAGTTCACGAATATTCTTGGATCATTACACCATTGACCATCCTCCGACATGGTTCCCGCACATACCATCGTGGATCTCTGCTAGGACAAGTTTGCCCTACCCAGAAGTGAGACATCACAGTAATGGGTCGCTTGCCCGCTTCCCATTGATTTCTTGTACATTCATTGTTCATCATTGACACTCAGGACGGTGAACTTCCATCCTCCAGATTTGACCCGAGAAGCATCTTTTCACTTGGGGGGGGGGGGGGATGTCCTTGCATGTGGTGATGAACACGATGTGGTTGACTCTTCAATCCGACTCGCCCCCTAGGTGGTTTAAGCAGTTCCATTGGCTGGAATTCTTGTCCGATATCTCCTTCAATTGGAATGATCCGTCAGGGTCGGGATCTTGGTCTTTATCTTATAAGGCATCTGATATCGGAAGGGGTGGCTCTAGGTTTTCGTAGGTGGGAGCGAAACTGACATGATCGGTTGGAGTGGTTGGTTGCGGCTATGATTCCGCATGTGAGGCCAGAAAAGCAGCGACGTCGTCCAATTCCCGCTTCTATTTCCTGGTCAGCACCCCGGCCTGTTCAGCGAAGTATAGCAGTGATACCAGATAAATTTCCTTGAACGTAGACTTTCCCTTTGAGAGGGTGACATTGGATTTAAACTGGAACTCGATCAATACGATCCGGGGCTGTTGCACTTCTATGGCTGATGCTAGATAGGTGATGTCGTCCAAAACTAATGTCTCAACCGAACATTAAATGATAATCCATTTTATGGGGCTAAAAACTAAACTAATTAATAACTAGTATAGAAGTAAGGTATAGGTGTCAATCTACTCCTCTTGGAATTGGGTAACTTGTACGACAAAAGTGAACTACAATGAATGTCGTTTACGAAAATGGAATAACATGAGTTTGGTTTTTAAATATATATATATTTTAAAATAGAATAATAATATAAACTTAAACTAATACTAAATTATACGAGAAAGTAAGTAAATTAGGGTTTATGAATATGAGATGGAATTATGGTTCAACTTAACCATTCTAGATGATAAGATCACAAAAGACTTATTCCTTAATACTTCCAAATAGCATTTTGTTTACTCCTATGTGATTTAATGTCTTTTTTAGTCTTATTTTTAGGCTTATTATATTTCACAGGCCTAAACTCTCACTAACTTGAATTAAGGCCTAAAGTACCAAGTATTGGGCTTAAGTTGATGGTTTATAAATCAAAGTGAATTAAAGCTCTAAGTCCACCTCCTCAAAGACTCCTACAAGAAACAGGAAGCCCAAGTCCAAGAAAATGAACGATTTTAAGCCAAAAAGGAAACCACAACTGTACAAAGCTCATAGGAGTGCTTCTGTCAAACCAAAGTTCAATAGGATAGAAGTACGTAAACCTACATAGCATGCGGAGTAAAACCCTGAAGACAAAGGTCAACGGTCAACTCGCCACCCCACTAGTCAACTCGCCATCCCTCTAGTAAATTAACAATCTTAAAATTGGGCCCAATACCGACTTCAAGCACATAGACTCTAGACCGACCTATTTCTATCCTATTGCCGACTTGAGGACTTTAACACGTCTGTATGCATGATAAGTATGAATGTTATTGTAAACTAGGGTTTTGATATCTTTTCCTTCAACTCTCTTCTAAAGGTATCATCTTGTATTAGGGTTTTGGAATTGGTCAAAGGTTTAAGATTTATAAAACCCTTCTTGTTTATGATGGTTTCTTCATTAATGGAAGACTAAAACCCTTGAAGGATTATTGTTATAATTAAGTTGAGTCGATCAACAACACTTCACGATATCAATCATTCGTTCCTAAATCAATTCATCCATATCATTTCCATTATACTCAACAATCTTATAACACTAGACAAGCATCAAACTTTATCAATGTTCTTTGGTTTTCATGCTCCAACTATTTGTATCTCTATCAAACTCATTGAAAGTAAATTATCTTCCTCTCGACCTAGATAATTTTGAACTCTATAGCCAAATGTTTTCAAAAGGCCTCGGTAATAATATATTTCAAATCAATAGTACATATGTTCCATTATTAGGACAAGCCCCCTAAGTGTCGTAGAACCCACCCCTCGGCAAAGCACCTGCAGAACCTGGGGTGTGTTACATCACAAAGACTTCTTTTAGTTTAATCACGGAGAGAATGCGTCTGGCTAATAAGTTCAACTTTGAAGCAAGATTTGAAATATAGTACTAACTTAAAAAGAAAAAAAAAAGAAAAAAATTACAATTTATACAATAGTATATACCATACTCTTTGGGTTCTTGTCATATTCCTTAAGGCATTCATTACCCTTCTATTTCTACAGTGTCCTCTCGCACTAAAAACCTGGAAAATTTTCAGGCCCAATATTTTTGTGGTAGTGGACAAGGTTGAGGAGTGGCTGAGGAGATGCCGTGAAAGGAACCGAACAAAATTTTGGGAAGATGGCTTCGAGTTTGACACCATATGCTATTATATGGGTGTTATGGAAGCACGAAAATCAGAAAATCTTTGATGATAAACTTGTCAGAGCATATTTATGATAACAAGGTTTGTCTGATTGTCTCAAGGCTCTGTAAGAGTTGTTATTGTAATGGGGTCTGGTCCTTATCCGACGTCATACCTTGTGTACAGGCTGATAGGAATTGTAATTAGAGGACTCCTACCCCTTGAAATTATGTTAGAAATTTTTATGTTGAAGTCGTAAGCGATCGAATTCAAAACCAGTTGGTAATGAGTGGTATAACCAAGCTGATATTTTATATTTTATGCAAGGCTTGTATTTGACCCATGTGGGACTACGTATCTCAATACTTTTTTATCAACAATCCCTTGTAGCTGTTGATGTGTGCTTCAAACCCACCCCCTCTCCCATTTGTGAGAGGGATGCATCTGTTGAGCCGCATGCTGCAACACACACATTATTAAAGACTTTTCCAGACCTACTTGTTAGTGCTGAAAACAAACACTTTGCGAAATGCAAACTATTTAATTCAAGAAAAATGTGTTGCGGAAAAAGCAGTTTCATATCTTAATACAACAGACAACAATGGA
Source organism: Aquilegia kansuensis (assembly GCA_020826895.1). Classification (NCBI taxonomy): domain Eukaryota; kingdom Viridiplantae; phylum Streptophyta; class Magnoliopsida; order Ranunculales; family Ranunculaceae; genus Aquilegia; species Aquilegia kansuensis. Next base: position 37,390,800 of record CM037004.1, on the reverse strand, counting down.
TCTCTCATACTTTAGAGATTTCAATCACCCAGAAATTATAGACGCAACACACTTTCTTTATAGAACGAAAGCCAGCTTCTTTTGCCAATGTAACAAGCTCTCCTTCGGTGCGTTCTTTTCCACCTGGATTTTGCAACATCATAGTAAGATCTATTAAGAAAAGGCCTTTGGCTGCAGAATTAGTCTCTGCCGTAACAGGTAAAACAGCATCCACCAATATTAGTTTTCCCTGATCAGATAGTGCCTTGTAACAATTCTTCAATAGCTTTAACGCAACTTCGTCATTCCAATCATGAAGGATCCACTGCAAGTTAATGATTTTCATCAAAATGATAAAAAACATAATCCAGTTAACATTTCCTATGTTCCTAAAAAATCTTTAACCCACCTTCATGAAAATTGTTTCAGTGTTGGGAATACTTTGGAACATATCTCCTGCAACATGTTCCACTCCTGAAAAGGACATAATATGTTCAAGACTCCTATAAGAAAGATATTGGGCCTAATGAAGAATAATTTGAACTTTAGTAACGACAAATCAAACAAAAAAATACCGTACCTGGATAAGATGGTGCATGCTCAATGACATGCATGCGGCAAATCAAAATTAATACCCTTAATTGTAGGATACATTGACGTAATTAAGCTAATTGTGGTTCCAAGACCACCACCCACATCAACAACCTCCTTGAGGTTTTCAAATCCATTGTAGGTTCAAGTATCTTTTTCATGACTATTGTGGTGTGGTTTAGCATCGTGGTGTTTAAAACTTGATTGAATCTCGAGTCTATTCCAGCGTACTCAAACACTTGCATTCCATGGGCCTTGTTGAATGGAATCCCTCCTTGAAGAATGGCATCCTTCAAAATGACCCCTGTGTTATATAAGATAGATAGAATTTTTCAATAATAATGTCAAGAATTTAAGGGAACTAGCAGTGAAAGTATGAACTATGCCAATAATTAAGGGTGCATTTACATACCAGCTATCCATGAAGACTTTCTCTTGGAACAGGAGTATCGCTGGAAACAGTGACACTCCATCTTCATTTTTAACAAAAAATTTGGAAACAGGTCCCAAACCATAGATTCTTTCAACTAAGCCATCAACATTACTAACAACAGAAGAAGTGAGTACATTGAAGGTAGCAAGAAGGCGCAGGATTCGATCAAGCATATTATCAGCATTTGGATTTTGAGAAGGTAAATGAGAGACAATACTCCTTGGTGACATTTGTGCATGCGGACCTGCTTTAGCTATGATATCAAAAACACCAAGCTCCACAGCCACTCGTGTCACCATAGGTACAACTGGTACTTGCACTAATTCCATTGCCAACAAAAAATCTTCTTCATCACTTATAGGTTTTTGTTGATCTGCTATTGAATCCATTAAACTTAAATCTATAATAAACTCAAAGTACCAATTGCCTTATAATTTGCCAGGAAATTTGTTTGCTTCAATTATGAATGTGATCTGTTAAAAGAAAATAACAACTTCTTTTATTAATATAGCAATGCTCATTTCTCATTAATGCTATGTTATGAGTTTAAATAAAGCATTGTGTATGTACGTAGTTTATGGGTGTTAACAGCTAGATCTGGACAGTATGGGTGTCTCATCTCTTTAATTAATAAAATCCCGGCTGTCTATAAGATTGATCCGATCCATATAATTGAAATTTTCCATCCAAGTTAATGTATTTTATTGGTTATTCTCTTTTTTGTTGTGGTGTGTATGTATTCTAAATTAGTGAAATTATTATTTTTTATTAATATATATAATTTTTTTGTCTCTATGTTATCAGTTTAATAATGTATAAGAGCATCTCCGACGCAACCACTATAAAAAAAAAAGAGATTTTTGGAAACACCCCCATTTGAAAGTCGAAATTTGAGATACCCCATTTAAAAAAAAAATTGAGATACGCCATTTCAAGATGTGGTGTTATCTTAGCCATCCATCATAAAACTAACCTACGGTTATAAATCTCTTCTGTCTTAAAATGGGGTATCTAAAAAAAAAAATTCAAATAGAGGGTATCTCAAATTTCGACTTTCAAATGGGGTATGTCCAAAAATCTCTAAAAAAAACTAGTTAAATAGAAAACCCATCTCCATTGCATTCTCTTATAGTATATATATAGTTATTATAAGCGACAACATGTTTATAGTATAGTTTCAATGTATATGATTAACCGTTAGATGATCATAGAGATTATAATTTCAAATTTTGATTAAATTATAATCCTTGGATTATATTTTCCGTCAAGTTGCCTTGCCTCCTACGGTTCTGATTTTTTCGCGATCAGTAACTGTGTACAAAGATTAACCAGTTTTCTTTCACCGCTTGGATCCTAAAAGCTTAATTCCTCCTGTCAACAAAACTCTTACTTCTCTCTCATCCATTTTCACTCAATCTCATCCCACAATCTCTTCATCTTTCTTCATCATCCATTAGTATTCCTCATCTCTCTTTTGGTATTTTGGATTAATTCTGTCAAATGGTAACTGGTTCTTCAACATCTAATTCATGATTCTCTAAGTAATTCTAATTCGTGTTTTTTCTAATTTATAAAAAAATTATGTAATATATATAACATCCATATCAGTAGAAAGTTCATTTTGACGTGTAGATAGATGGTAGGAAAATAAAGGAGAGACGAGCTTGCCTGAGGATATAACTCAAGGCAACAAATTTAATTAGAGTAATACTAATTTCATGTTTTCAATGCCAACATAGACAATTACAATTGGGTAGGATGTTGGATATAGATTTCTTCAGCACGTTATTTATATAACTCTATTACTTCAAACAAAGAGTACAATACAACAGAGTCGATCGATCGAGTATACATCACAAAATCAACACAAGGAACTACATGGCAGCGACCAACTCTGCAGAGCCTGACAGTCCCATAGATGACTAGCACACCTATACTCAGCATGAACAACACAAACCTTTAAAATGAGTTTCAATCAGTAAGAACTACTCCAGTAAGCACCAAAAACTTCCGCAATTATGTCACTTGCCATTTCTTAATAGTCAGTTAAAAAACCCCTTCACAAAAATTGTTTGTGTTTTTCAATTGTAGCAAGGTGTAGCATCCTGAAGAATTTATAATGTTAGGCAATTCCTCGAGTATAAACCCACTATAAATCAGATTGGTGACAGAATTCATATCAGACTACAAGTTATGTCGAAAAAACACAAATGCAGCAGCAAATTCAAACAAAACAAGCCAAAACAAGAATGTCAAACTAAAAAACATAGGAACAAATCAACATAAATGAAGTCAAGATATAACAGACCCTGCTCTTGATGAACCTGCATGTAAGAGGTGTCAAAGCCTCAAGGCTCTAAAATTGCGTTTTAGAGAAATCTTAATTTTAGATTAAAGTTCTGAAGGGAATGATAAAAATGAATTGAATCAAGCGAAAAAGTCTAGAAAAGAATTAGAGCTTGGACCGCGAGAGTGTAATGCTGACCTTGGCTTTTCGTCATCATCTATGCCAATTGCACAAGACAATTGCTTGATTGCTTCTTTGGCTCATAGCATGTTATTGAAACAATTTACAAAAAAAAAAAAAAAAAAATTCTGTTCATTAGGCGGTTAGGCCATTACCTATAGTTTAATGGTTTCTGATACCTATAGTTTTTGGGTACATATTCAAATTTATGGTTCAAATTTTTTATGTTGAAAAACACGTTTTGGCTACATGGCAGATATATACTCTTTAATTTTCAGCATGTTTTTCTGTAGACTCTAGACTGAAGAAGTGATATTTCTTACTGAAGTAATATTTCTTCAGGTGCTCAAAGATAGTGTGCTTGATCCAGAGACAACAGTTGTGTCGGTCTTCCCATCTCCCATCCATTATGCAGGCCCAACTGAGGTGCAGTGGCATGCAAAGGCTAGGATCAATGCAGGAGCAAACTTTTACATTGTGGGTCGAGACCCAGCTGGTATGGGTCACCCTGTGGAGAAAAGGGATCTTTACGATGCTGATCATGGGAAGAAGGTACTCAGTATGGCTCCTGGATTGGAGCTTCTAAACATTCTTCCATTTAAGGTGCGTCCTTTTCCATCAGTTCTCTAATTTAAATTCAATTTTCTGGTCATTGTGTAATTATATTGAAAGTTCATATAGAACTTCTCTGTAGGAACCCAAAATATTAAAATTGATGGATTGAGTTTTTATTTTTTTTACTGCAATGCAGATTAATTTAAACCCAAATTTACAAGTTTTTAAAAGTGACTAGTAAACAACAACCCACTAATGCGTTTGACGTTTCCTAGACCACAGTAGATTTTTTCTTTTTTGGTAGAAATTTAAGTTTATTGTCCTATGATCAGAAAGTAGATAACTTTAGCAGTCGAGCTAGAGCGTTGATATTAGAATTAGTGTGAACACACATGTCCCTTCTTTTTGCAGTATGATTGAAGTATGACTGTATCTTATCTTACACTTGATTAAAACTTGAATTTTTCCTGTGATTACCATGTGATTAAGTACATAAGTGTAGCAGTCGAGCTGGAGCGTTGATATTATGGTTGTCAAAAAGTGTCTTCATCCGACGTTAGTCCATGACGAATGGAAGAGTGAATTAATTTCACTAGAAAATTGAATAACTTCTAAAATATGTTTTAGCTAATCAGGGGCATTATAGTTAGGCTAGAACTAACAACAGAATATGACAGGCTAGCTAAGCACAAATGATGAACAAGGCATCATCCCCTCCACTTATGTAAACCTTTAGGCAACTTCAGCTAGCGCACTGGAAGCCAACACATTCCAATAAATAGAACCCACAACCTCTTGAGACTTGAACGGATAATGCGGCCTACTGGTTCGACTGTTCAACTTCCTAACAACCTATTCATTTCCTTCATTTTTGAAGTTATATGAACAAATGAATGACTCAAAGTCAATACACAACTTCGACTAAGTTGTCGAACACCACCTCTTTATTTATAGCCATCAACCTCTCTAGACATATGTCGACTGATGACTATGCTAAGAGAACTAAGTTGAAAATTCCAAAGAGATTTCTATGCGTACTACAATACAAGCCCAACAAATAACTGACTGGCTAATGATGCAATTTTAATTAGTGTTGTATCTACCTGTCTATGTAAATAGATTTATCGTCCTAATTTGATTGCAATATAAGATACAACTAATCAAAAGATTTAGGAATAATAGTTCGAGAACACTAAAAAGCTGATCAGTGGTTCTAATTCATCACGTGATTTGAGGAGATGGGTCTCTATCACATTGGTCCAGTGGACAGTCACATCACATGAAATACAAATATTTATTTTTGAATGGTTTCAACTGAATCAGCTTCATATTAATTGAGCTCTTGGAATCTTCTATTACGGTATAGAGATAACACAGGTTTTTAAAATAACACCTAATAGTTGAGAAAAACAAATAGTGCTAATCTAACAGTTCAAAATTCAACCAAATCAAGTTATACGCAGAAAGTAAATAACTCGCAGAAATTTTTAACGTGGTAAAACCCAATATGGGAAACGTCCACGGTTGCCTTGATGACAACAAATAATCCACTAGATGAAAAAGATTTACAAACCTATCAACTACCTGCACTCACTGCGAGCTGATACTTCAGGTTATCTCTAACACCTTGACTTCACCAGAGCACCTTGATGTACACACAAGACACTCGACTTCTTGATGAACACACAAGAAGACTCGAAGCCGAATTCACAATGATAAATGAAAGATAAGAAATTGATGAATTGGGAAGAGGGGAATTGAGTTCAATAACCAGAAACAACTTCAACACAAAACCTAAACAAACACTCCAACACAAGAGAAGAATTGGACGGCCAAAGAACTCCCTATTCTTTGGAAGAGAAACCCTATTTATACTTAGGGTTGGAATACACAGGAAATGGGCCGGAATAGGTGAAATCCATATTGGACGTACGTACGTCGAAACAACGTTCGTACGTCCCCACACGGTAAACGCTTGCTGCCTGCTTGGACGTACGAACGCCCTAACATGGTACGTACGTCCTGAACAAAAAGTTTCCTGCTGCCTAACCAGACGTACGTACGCCCTAACTCGGTACGTACGTTCAACACAACGAAAGTTTGCTGACCTGTTGGATGTACGTACGTCCTAACTAGGTACGTACGTCCTAAACCAAAAACACACTTTTGATACTCTTGACGCGAAGACAAAGACTCAGGATGACACGCGTACAACGAGGTTTTCTTAACAATGAACTCAAGGCGAGATAACCATGGACATCCAATGTCACAAAATTAATGTCAAACAACTTAGTGCCGGTTTCAATAGTTGCAATGTTTGCTAACTTTTTAAAATGGCGATTGCCGCAAACGACAGTCTCTTATATGATCATCATCAGGGCATGTACCTCAACATATCAGGGTATTATTTGCTTTCTCTTACCTGATGATGGTCCTTGAAGGGCAGGCTGATGAGAAATAAAAAAAACCAGAGTAAAAAGCAGGAGTTTTCCATTTACCACTACATTTCTCTTCAAAGTTTTGTCTATTGTTTTCTTATTCTTTTGATATAAGCTACTTTGCCTTTTAGCAACTATAGTTAGATTTTTAAAGTGAACAACACTTTAAGAACTAGATTTAATTAGAAGATATTTATTTTCTATAAAAGAAAATCAATTCAATTTTTGCAAGACCTGGTCCAAAAGTATAATATTTTCATGGTGAGTCCAATTCTTGAATATCATGGAGAGCCTATTTGGAATACTACTATAATCTGATATCATGGTAATATTATTGGTACACACAAGAAAGTAAATGCATGTTATCACTTCTATTCACATTTGGATGGTCAGATCTTTTAATTGGTGTTGTTGATACATTTTACTATGCAATATTTATCAGATCACAGTCAGTTTACGATGAAGGAAACCACGAAGGGTTGAGTGAATAGGTCAGAATATTGCAGAATTAGGTTGAAATTTATGGCGTTTAATTTCATTAAATTTATGCAAATATATGGTTTACCAGTGTATAACATTTTTTGTTTGAAAATGACAACTGCTGTTGAGAGTGTTGGATTGAAAACTTATACATAAATCAGATCCTGGAAATGTTCAGTTTCGTAAAAATACTTCATAACAATTTAATACAAAAGGTATGTAAATATTCAGTAGCTGGGGAAGTAGACATGTCTTGTTCTGCATGTACTATAGAAGCATATATACTATTTCTTTTTTTCTTTTTCTTTTTCTTTTTTAAATTTGACTATTGGTTGTGGCACATGGGAAGCATACATATGTAGTATTAATTTCTTTTCATTTATTTTAATTTTATTACAAATACCCGAAACTTTTGAATATGATTTTGTATGAACTTCAAAGATCTTATTGCTGAAATTAATTTTCTGATTTGTATGCCTGATATTAATATGGATAAAACTTGGATGAAATTGCATAGGTATCTACCTGAGTATAGAAAAAGCGTGGATGCATTTATTGCAATTGCTAGTGATCATACAGATGGTTTGGTTTGAGTAGAACTTGTTGTCGTTGTAAAAAGTGCAAAATGTGCAAAATGCGAAATAATTTGCTCAATTATGGTATGGACAAGTCTTATACACGTTGGGTACATAATGGTGAAGATTTTGAGGTTTTAAGTGATGAAAATGATAATGCCGACGATAATAGTAATGTAGGATATGATGGGTTGCAAAATATGTTTGATGATTTACAAACACCCAAACTAATGATCATGTATCAACCACGATGGATAGTGAAACATCTCAGGGTTACCATCCAAATGTGACTCAAGAAAGTTTTGAATTTGATAAACTCTTAAACGAAGCATGCTAACCACTATATCTAGGATGCTAGAATTGAAGCTGCATAATGCCTAGGCTGCACACCCGAAATCCCCAAAATGTTGTTCTCCACTGCACTGTTGTAACAAGAACCCTTTGAAAGTCTGGGTGATAGTAAAACCTGAGCATTAACAAACTTATAACAACTCTCAATCTGTGCACTACCATTTCCCATGACAACAGAGTTTCTGAGCTGCCAAAGGGATGCCATAATACTGACTACTGTTGCCGCCCACATATGTTTAAACAATACACTCCAATCCCTTGTTGTTTTCATAGCTTCATTCAGAGAGATAATGCTCAAATTTCTCCTGAACCTCCTCATTGCCCAACTCCAAAGTCGTTGTGTCATAGTACAGTTCCAGATTATATGAGGGACAGAGTCTTCTCCACTTAAACACAGTCTTCAACAAGAAGCAAGATTGATTCCTACTGTTTGTGCCCCAGTTTCAGATGCCACACCATTCCTAATACAGTAAAACCTCGATAAATGAATATTTGATAAAGTAATAACCTTGTTTAGGTAATAATTTCTTCCGGTCCCGACTTGGGCATGTGTAGTAAAGTAATAATCTCGTTAAATGCATTAAGTAATATATTTTTTTGAATCCTTAAAGACCCAACAAATATATAAATTAATAAAAACTGAATTCCATAGGGGGTTTTATACTTTGATCATAGGTTAATAGGTCTAATTAGACTTTAGCCATAAAAGTCGTGTTTATTAGGTTTGGGTCATAATTTGTGAGTCAGACTCGGTTGGGGTTGATAATTTTTTAAAATGACAGAATTACCCTTCCTGTGAAAAACATGTAGGTTTACTGTTGGATTTCTAGTGCCATGTGTCGATATTATACTACACTGATCACTTTCAATTACATTTTAACCATTGATAGGAATTTTTGGCACTAATATATCGAGATATAAAGAGAGAAGTTCTATTTTAATATAGTCCCCATTAAAGCAGGGTCACTGTTCATTAGAAACTTTCATTGTTCATTTTTTTTTCGTTGATGAAGGAACTCAAGGGATACTAGATTTTGGAATTGAAGCATAGCAGATAATCATTGAACTGAACCTAGACAAGTATCGATTTTCACTACTTTTCAAAAAGGATTTGTTAGTCGGTTTTGCATGTATCGATCTAATTGGAAATAGCCTGAGCTATCAACCAATATCCTCGTCCTTGCTACCCCCTAAGTCTATTCTTCTCTGGAAGTAGAAGCTAAAGAGTGCAGTCTATTCTTATCAATCTGACTATACCTACTCATGCTCCACTACACTATCTATTTTTCTTAAATTTTGTTCCTTTCTTTACACTGATTACTGACTTTGTTATGTATTCTCACTAAAAACAGGCATGAAATTGGCATGATAACAGCAAACCTTTGCTAAAAGGGACGCTGGTTAACTCATGTATTCAAGGTGATGTGTGGGTTAAAAATTTTTACATCAATTTGCCTGGCCTTAACTGCGAAAAGTGTATGTTTTTGGGTCATGAAACACATCACTGTAATACGCCGCCTGAAGTTATCGAGCTACAAGATGATGATCCGACTGTTGAGGTAGTAAGGGAAGAAATTGTGCAAAACAATCCTCAAGCTGGGAATATCTGGCCTCATCAATCGGTGGTGGAAATTGATCAGATTCAACCGATGGAAGAAGAAGTGATTTTGGCGCCAGCTGTTGGAGACCCACACTTGGGCCTGGATCTTGATAATGGGTTGGGCGTTATCTGTACTAATGTTGTTCAGCTGTGGGCCGACCACGAGTTGGTGGATAAGTCCGAAACTGATTATTGAAGGCCCACATGAAATGGGCCAGGGTGAGGTTGGTTACCTAAACCCAAATGAACTGAGGCTTTTACCTGAAGCCTTAGGGCATCATCTGATGCAAAGCAATACTGAAGATGAGATTCAGCCGTTCATCAATCAGCATACGGCGGTTACCATTTCTGAAAATCCATCAACTGATTCGAGACGAAGAAGAGGAAGACCTTTGGGAGAAAAAAATAAATGTCCAAAGCTTGGAACTGTTGATAAAGGGAAAGAGAAGGTGGTGAATGATGGATCTTCTGAACGGGGAAGAAAAGAAAGATCTTGGATATTCTTGAGATGGAAAGTTCAATGATTCCAAGGCCTGATCAAAAGTCATGTGTTTGAAATTCCAAGGCCTGATCAAGGCATGATCAAAAAGTCATTGGATCAAGTATTATCTCTACTTCTAAGGTCTTCGATAGCGCACCATTTGGTTAACTTTGGAATGGTCTCCCCTCAAATTCTTAACTACATTCCAATTCAATTTCATGATGAAATGATTGTTCCCCATTCACCCTTGTCGGCTCCTGTGGTCATTGATTCGATTGAGCGAGATGGTTTTGTGGAGAAAAATTTGGTTTTGAATCCGAACTCTATTCCTGAAATTGATGTGGGATTAGAAAATGATGGAATCCATGGCACTTATGATCCCTCTGGAGGATTGGAAATTCAAACTGAACATGCTGCTTGTCATAATAGTAATCTTCTGGAAAATCACATGCTGCGTACCTCTACTAGTGAAGCATATAACTGGGTTAGTAATTCTTTCTCTTCTCATTACTCTCAACACCTGCACAACAAAAGACCTTTTTTTAATTTGTTTTTATCTTCAAACTTCAAAATATAGCTATAAAATTAGTTTTTTTCTCATCTATAATCAATTTTACCTTTATTTACCCCTGCCGCATAAATTTAATCGTTTCTTTACTTCTCACTGGTTCAGTATAATACCCAATGTTTTCTTCTTTTGTGCTTATATACTTGAGGGATTTTTTTCCTACTGCTTGCACATTATGTTATGCTCCATCTTTCTTACATATAAAGTTTACATGCTTTACAATTCCTGGTATATATTTATTAGAGGAAATTTGGGGAAATGTCTGCTACACCCTGTTCTAAGTCTATTTGTGCTAAAGTTTAATCTGCTTACCTGTTTGTGGAAACTGGATCTTTATGCTCTCTGGTTTTCTGGGTTGTGTTGTTCTATTGGCTTTGTGTTGTGGTTGTTTGCGGGTACTTGTTTCTACTTTCTAGGGGATATAACATTTATCAATCTGTTTAAGCCTTTGTCATCTATGAACATAATTGCCTGGAATGTGAGAGGGTTTGGAAATGAAAATACTCAAAGAACTTTAAAAAAATTGATTAAGGATCAGAATCCTGATATTATTTTTTTAAGTGAACAAAAACGGCTTCTACTATAACTACTAATACTATTAATTCCTTACCTCAATATCACCATCACTGCGTTGAGCCGATCCATCAAGCTGGTGGTCTGTTACTCATTTGGAAGCATTCTATCCAATTAACTTTCTCCTCTTCCAATAGATACATCATCAATTCTACCATCCATACCTCTCTGGGTCCTTTCAACTCATCCTTCTTCTATGGAAGCCCTTATCCCCACCTAAAGGCTTTTAGTTGGAGTTTTCTCAAGATTGCTTGTGAAACTTCTTCTCATCCTTGGATTGTTATTGGAGATCTAAATGCTATCTTTTGTGCCTCTGAAAAACATGGAGGCATCCCCTTTGATGAGACTGAAAATAACTTTGCTTTAGAGGCCGTCCATGAGCTCGGACTTATAGATTTAGGATTTCTTGGGGAACTCTACACGTTGTGTAACAAGAGAAGTGGTCCCCGTAATGTGAGAAAAAGGCTTGATAGAGGTTTAGGTTGTCCTGATTGGAAATTGAGGTTCCCTGGTGCTGTAATACATCATCTTACAGCTCTCTCCTCTGACCATTGTCCGTTGCTCATGATGTTGAGCCCAAAAACTAAAAATGGCCCAAAGCCTTTCAAATTTCATAATATGTGGACTCGTGATGGAAATTATACCAAAATTGTGGAGATGGCATGGAAAAGAGTCACATGCCCTCCAAATGACAACTCCATCCTCAAACATCTTTCCTCGACTAAGAAAGCTTTAAAAATCTGGAATAAAAACGTTTTTGGGGACATCTTCCAAAAAGTTTCTTTCTTTAGGAACAAAATCTCCCTCCTTCACTCTCTCACTTTCTTTGAAGATAATAAACTTTTGGAGCAACACTTGACCAAAAAACTTGATGAAATCCTTGTGAGAGAGGAAATACACTGGAAACAGAAATCTAGTGATCAAATCCTGGTGGAAGGCGATAGAAATACCAAGTACTTTCATATCTCTGCCTTAATTCTTAAAAATCACAACAGGATTGAGTCTATCTGTGACTCCAATGGTATTTGGACCTCTAATAAAGAAGGAATTATAAACTGCTTTGTGACCTACTTTGAAAATCTTTTGTGTCCTGTGGCAATTCCTCTTTCCCCTTGCCACAAAGGAATCATCCATGATCTCTTTCCTCAATGCATAAATCATTATGACAATGAGATCATCATGAACACTATTTCCTTGGATGATATCAAAACCTATGTCTGCAGCATTGGGCCTTCCAAATCTCCTGGCCCAGATGGGTTCACCAGTATGTTCTACCAGAAATCTTGGGACATTGTGAATAATGAACTCAATCTCCTTGTCCAAAGTTTCTGGGAGGGGGGGACCAGTATTGAGCATATTAACCAAACTAATATTGCCTTGATACTTAAATGTGACTCCCTTTCCCAGCCCTCTGACTTTAGACCCATCAGCCTTTGCAATGTTACTTATAAAGTAATAACCAAAATTCTGGCGGATAAAATTAAAATTTTTCTTCCTACCATCATCTCCCCCCTCCAATGTGCCTTTGTCCCTCACAGGCAAATCTCTGATAACATAATCATGACTCATGAACTAATTCATTCCCTAAAAAGGAAACAAGGATTAATTGGCCTCATGGCTGTTAAAATCGACATGTCGAAAGCTTTCGATAGGGTCAATTGGGAATCTCTCATGGAAATTCTCAAATGCTTGGGTTTTTACCCAAAATTCACCACCCTCATTCATAATTGTATTTCTTCTCTCCATTCTTCTGTTATGATAAATGGCTCTCCTCGTGGGTTTTTTAGACCTACTGTTGGGCTTAGACAAGGAGATCCTATCTTTCCCTCTCTTTTCATTATTTGTATGGAGCTCCTTTCTAGGCTTTTACACCAGAAGTGCACCAGTGACACTCTTCATGGTATTAAAGCCTCTAGGAATAGCCCTCTCATCTCTCATCTCCTGTTTGCAGATGACATTTTCATTTTCTCCAGAGCTACTATTGAAGAAGCTCATGAACTAATTAGCACTCTTCGTTTATTCTGTGAAATCTCTGGTCAACAAATTAACTTTGATAAGTCTGGAGTGCTTTTTAGCAATAACACTCTTCCTCACACTTGTCTTGATATCCTCAACATCCTTCAAATGAGGAGCATAAGAAAAGAGGACCTTTACCTTGGGACCCCTCTCTTCTTAGGCCAAAAAAAGTCAACCATGTTTAGCAACCTCACCCGAAAAGTTGTTAAACGGCTTGCTGGATAGAAAAGCAAAGTCCTTTCCCATGCTGGAAGGACAATCCTCATAAACTCTGTCACCTCTGCTATTCCTACCTACCAAATGGCTTGTTTTAAGATTCTCAAATCTATCATTGAGGATAGTAACAAACTTCAAAGAGATTTTTGGTGGGGTACTAAAGAAAATAACAAAAAAAAAATGCATTTACTTAGCTGGAAAAAGTTATGCATATCTAAAAGAAATGGTGGAATTGGTGTAAAAGACCTTAGTGTTCAAAATGAGGCTTTGCTTTCTAGGATAGCTTGGAGGGTTATCACTAACCCTAAAAATCTTTGTTCCAAGATCCTAAAGTCTAAATACTTTCAAAACTCGAGAGTGCTAAGTCACCATCATCACCCTTCTTCTTCTTGGACTTGGCAATCCTTATCTTCTGTCATTCCAAAGATCATGCCCTATACCTGTTGGGATATTGGGATAGGATCGTCCATCAGGATCTGGGATGATCCTTGGATTCCATCTCTTACTACTCATCTTCCTTCCCCTTCTCCCATAATCCATGCAAACCCCCAAATAACTCATGTTAGTCATCTCCTCCTCCCAAATTCTACTCATTGGAATGATACTATTTTAAATGATATGTTTGATTCTGCCACTATAAAAATTGAGTAAGGGTCGTTCCTTCTCTTAGATGAAGAAACCTTTGGGGTTAGCAATAACCGGTCTTTCTGATCACATAAAAAACACCAACATAAGAGGAATTCATTGTGATGATAAGCTTAAATGGTTGGGAACTAAGAAAGGCATATTTACTGTCAAATCTATGTACAACCTTCTCAACTTTGAAAATAATTCTAATCACCTTAGGAATCCTAAGCTTAATTTAAAACTCTGGAAGGTTTCTGCCTCCCCTCGAACCATCTTGTTTCCTTGGAAATGCTTCCCAAACTGTGTGCCTACTAGGGAAAGACTAGGCAAACATATTCCTATTTCTACAAAAAAGTGCCCCATGTGTGATCATCAATTTGAAACTCTGCGTCATATGCTTTTAGAATGCCCTTTCACTGAAAATGTTTGGTATTGTAGCTCTTGGAACTTCAGACTCACTCACTTTAAAAATCTTACTACTGAACAATGGTTTAATTATTGGCTTGAACCTCCAACATCTTGGCTTGTTGATAAGCCTTCTTGGAGTTCATTTTGTGTTATTGCTACTTGGGAAATTTGGAAAGCTCGTTGTAAAAAAATATTCCAAGGCATTGATGTAAACTGTATGACATTGGCTAAACTGATTGATACTTGTGTTAAGAGAGAACAAAAAAACTTCCATATACAGGTGAAAGGAAAGAAGGAGGATAGAGGAACTATTTGGATCCCCCCTGAAACTGGTGTTCTCAAAATAAATATGGATGTTGCATTCATTGCAGCTGATATACGCGTTGGTATTGGGTTTATATGCAGAAATTCAATTGGTTCATATATATTTGCAGGAAATGAATCAAGTTGTGCCGGATCTGCAGAAGAGTCAGAATGCAGAGGAATCCTTGTTGTTGTTAGACGAGGGATCGACCAACAACTAAAGAAAGTGCAGCTGGAAACTGACTGTAAAGGTGCTGGAGATTATCTAAATGAACTTCCATCAAATCTGTCCTGGACTGCGGAAAACCTGCTCACCTATGCAAAACAGTTAGCTTTAGATTACTTTGATGTATTTTCTGTTATTTTCTGTAATAAGAGTGGGAACTACTGTGCTCACATCTTAGCAAAACATGCTGATAGAAGCTCAGAGGTTCCTTCATCCTTTTTATTTCCCCCTTCATGGCTGAAATGCCAGTTGGAATCAGACCTTATGTTCTGTAATATTGCTACAGACTGTTAGCTTATTAATATATATGATGACTATTTAAAAAAAAAATAAAAAATATCGAGATATTTTAATATATAAAATACAAAATTAAAGGAAACCACCACCACCAAAACCATAAACTTCCAAATTCAATTCCTCAAATTTTTTTTCCATGAAGTCAGAATCTATATTTCACAAAATTATTGTTAAATATAATAAAAGATTACCACTAATTGAATTTATGTTTTGTCCTTTCTTCACCCACATCAGGTTCTCATCATCATCTCCACTTCTTCCTGTAGCTTTCCTTCTATTCTCAATCCTGCTTCCTCCAAAAAAACCTCCTCCCATACAATGATTCTTTGTTTTTTTTTCCTTCTCATCAACACCAACTATTTCGCATGAGATCAATTCTTACAAAGCATTTTCTGAATTCCTCCCATACAATGGACCTTTAAATGGAGCTTGATTATTCTTCCATAAGTATGTTCAATGGACATATTGTGGATTGAGATTGAACATTGAAGAGATGCATAAGAGGAGCAAATGGTTCGAAGAGAGAAAGATTAATTGGGGTGTGGTGGTGGGAAATGGAAACAATTGTTAAAGAGGGATTCGGGTTGTTGTTGGTGGTGGAATAATTGAGATTGTGGGTTGGTGGAGGAGAAGACAACAGGGAAGATGAAGTAGAAGAAGAGGAGAGAGAGAGAGAGAGAGAGAGAGAGAAAAGCAACAAAAAGTAGTGGTGGACTGGCAGTGGCGGAGGACGATGAGGGCTATTTCAATTTTTATTTCTTCTATATCGTGTGCTACTCACATGTCCTTGTAAGTAGGGGTAATATTGACATTATAATATATATGTGAACCAAACTCAGTGATATTTCGACTCAGATCGTGACTCAACTAAAAATCGTGACTCAACTAAAAATCGTGACCAAAGCTTAATAAACACTTTTTTATGACCAAAGTCTAATTAACTAAATTAACCTATGACCAAAGTCTAAATCCCCCAATTCCATACAAAATTTTATATACAAAATTCACATCTTTATGAACTTAAGTTCATTTTTTTCTACCTAAAATAAATTCATTCCCATCCTTAACTTAACTTTTTGTAGACATATTATTCATGTTGTAACAAGTAGTTATTTTAAGGTGATTATTGCTTGAAAGATTTTTTTTGACGAAACAGTCGATAAAATAGAACTATTATCTGGATCAGGATCTTCTTATCATCATTAGGTGTATTCATTAGTGCTTCAATAATTTCTCATCTGTACTACGTCATTCTCGCTAGAATAGTTCAAATGATGTTCATCCATAACATTTCTAAAGCATAAATTGAAAAAACTCTCTCTAAGATAATAAATATTAATTTATCGATAAATAAATAAATTATTTATTTATCGATAAATAAATAATCTCACTTAAGTAATAAAAAAATTCGGTCCTAAGGGTATTCATTTATCGAGATTTTACCGTAAGTTTTCACACCTTGGCTGAAGTTCTAGGGTGAATATATAAATTTTTTGTTAGTAAGATACTTAGCAAAACGTTGTAAAGTTTTTTCAAGTGACTAATAACTCCACCAGTAGTGTTAACATTGAATCAACCATGTAAAAACACTCTTAACAAGAAGGAATGACATAAAAGCAAATTTTGAATTCATGAATATTCTTAATTATAACCATGATTAGAGATTTAGAGGTGGTATTTTAGATATACTATTATAAAAGTTGTTAGGACAATAGTTAAAAATATAGTTAGGATTCGTGGATATCCGACAAATTAATCCGGTTTTTAGAGAATCGAATCGGATTATGTTGCGAATCTTCATTGAAACGTGAAACTCCCCCTTTTGTTCGAAAATTTTAAACTATCGACTAAGATTTTGAATTTAACCAGATTTTTTTCGAAGATCACAAATTTAGGAAAAAAATTTCTCTTCTCGTTTTAGATCTTTTCTTGTGATTTCGTCAAATGTCTTCAATTTCATCTTCAATTAATTCAAATAAACCCTAAATTGATCCCTCTTTTGTTTATTGATTTAGTTAGAAGACATAAGATCATGTTTACCCATTCAGATAAGATCTTTGTCTTCTAGAATCTACATCCATTTTCTTATCAAGAATTCTTGATTTAACTCAATCTTAACTTGCTTAATAAAAAATTGTTCAGCGAATGAATCCACAACCTCTCACAAAGTAGAGAAGTTGTGGGTTCGAAACACGTCAACAATTAATTGTTGATATAAGTTTCCACACATAATTTAAAGAGATATGGGTTCCTCAACCTAGCTTGCCAATAAAAAAAAAATTGTTCATCCTTGAAATCAGACGCAGAAGAAGCCATGAAGGTGATATAACTCTGATAAGGTAGATAATAGAGGTGTATCCTATTAGGAGCTTAGTGATCCTCGAGATTGGTGTCTTGAGGATAGACATTTGCCACCCTACGACGACGCTGTGGGTCCAGGGAGCAGCGCCTGGCTGGGTTCGGGGCAGTGCCCCGAAAGGTCTTTGGGATTTTGGAAAGTTCTAAAGACAGATTTTCTTATTCCGGGTAAATAGGAAATAAGTTTCCTTGTATGATTCGAAGTCGTCCAAGGTCTATAAAAAGGTGTTTTGGCTAAGGCCAAAACATAAGAGAGGCAACTAGGGCTTAGCTTGTATAGAGAGTATTGTGAGTTAGAGATTCTTGTAATCTTCATAATATTCAATAAATAAGATAGTTTCTTTGATCTTGTGATTTGTTTATCTTATTTACTGCTATTGTTTAATTTCGCATTCAATAGTTTATTTGTCTAGTAATTTGTATCAAGTTGGTACCAAGAGCAAAGTTCGATTCCCTAGTGGAGTTTTCTGTGGTTTATGATCTTAACTCGTTCGCTATACAGAAAGCTAGGTAAAGTTCTTGAGTCTTTAGAAAATTCTAAGAAGACAAGAAAAAAAAAAGATGACAGAAACAGATCTAAAGACATCAGAGGAGGAGGAGACACCTACTCCGCAGCAGAAACTTAGTACAGAGGAAACATTGGTATCGTTTCAGATCCAGATGTAGTCGATGAATTCTACTTTGACAAAGCTAACCGATTTCATCATCAAAGAAGGGAAGAAGAAAAACTCGAAGAAGAAGAAGAGTTCATTTTCTAAGCAAGATGACTCGAATGATGATGATGATTAGGAAGAAGAAGCAGACGCCGAAGAAGTCGACAACTTCAAAACTTCACATCATGGAGGTAAGAATTCTTTTCGAAATCGAAGGATTGATTTCAAAGTTGAAATTTGTATGTATGATGGAAGTGTTGATGTGGAGAAACTAGACGATTGGATTGAACGTCTAGAGACATACTTTACTTTTTATGGCTATTCGTCAAAAGAGAAGATTACCTTCGCGACCTTGAAACTGTCAAGTCATGCATTAACTTGGTGGAAATCCTATCGCAAGTATCAGGATGAGAAAGGGGCAGTATCGTAGAGGAAGTTCAAGGAGTTGCTTAAGAAGCAATTCTATCCAGTGGGATTTCTGGAAGAAAGATGGTAGAAGTGGTACACCTTACGCCAGAGATTCAATCAATTCGTTCAAGAATATACAACTGAATTTCAAAATCAAGCAATGGTTTTGGATATTAATCTAAAGGATTACTCCATATACATGACGTATGTGGTAGGTTTGGGTGAGTATATTCGGAAGGAGTTGAAATTGTTTACAGTAGAATCTATACAGGAGGCTATTGTGAAAGCTATTGCCATTGAAGTCAAGTTGAAGAAAAACGACACAAAGGGGGATGGAAAGCAATCTGGTGGAAAACCTAATGGTTCCGGTGCCAAAAAAATGATTCTAAGAAGGGAAAGGTGAGTCTAATAGGAAGGAAGGATTAGTTCGCAGTCATTGCAAAGGAAACGGTCATGTGATGGAGACATGCTGGGAGAAAAATCCACAACTCAAACCGAAACGGTTCAGGTGGAAGCAAGATTAGAAGACTGTAGCCTTAACCACACAAGTTCCTAAAGAAGTACCAAGGATGACAAAGCCTAACCTTAAGCTCAACATAATGGCAGGGAATTCTATACAGGTAGAAGAAGAAGACCCCAGAGAGCAGCTCTTTGTTGTTAAGCTACAGGTGAAGACCAATTTGGTTGACAGGATTGTAGATCCAGTTAGTCAGAAAAATATGATTTCAGAAGCTTGGTTTGAAGACCGTGAAGCATTTTAAGCCTTATCCATTGGGATGGATTCAGAAGGACGTCGGCTCGAGTATGAAACATTAATGCACATTCAATTTTGCTCTTCATGAGTCCTATATTGATGAGGTAACATGTGACGTTGTTCCATTGGATCGATGTTTGTCAGGTTATTTTTGGAAGTCCCTATTTGTGGGATAGATATACTCTCTTTGATAGAAGATACCAGAAGTATACATTCATTAAAGATGGGGAACAATTTGCTTTTCGGTCAGTTCTACCTTCAAAGGGAACTAACTTGGTGACAACAACCCAGACCCAAAGGTTAGTAAATGCTTGTGGGAAATTCGTTTTGTTGATGATCTGCCTATATGAGGAGCAACCAAGTCGACATTGTTTGGCTTTCTTATCAACTTAGCAGGACAGTGATCTTGAGAAGTTGAACATACAGTTTGAAGATTTGTTTCAGGATCTCACCGGGTTACCACCAAAGAGGAGTGTAGAGCATGAGATCATTTTGACTGGAGAGAGTTTTTTACCCAATCTTGGGTTGTACTATACTTCTGTGCAGGAATCAGATGAGATAAAGAAACAAGTTCAGGAACTTCTGGAGAAAGAAGTTATTGTGCCGAGTAGTTTGCCTTGTGGATCACCAGTGTTCCTAGTTCCCAAGAAGGAGGGCGGTTGGCGTATGTGCGTTGATTATCGTGCACTTAACAAGATTACCATCAAGAATCGGTACCCATTACCGAGGATTGATGATTTGATGGATCAATTGGAGAGTGCTCGGTTCTTTACAAAATTAGATTTAAAGTTTGGGTATCATCAAGCCAGAATTCGAAAAGAAGACACATGGAAGACAGCTTTCAAGACAAAACAGGGTCTTTTCGAGTGGTTGGTTATGCCGTTTGGGTTGTGCAATGCTCCAGCTTCTTTTATGCGTTTGATGAATGATTTTCTAAGGCCTTTCATAGAAGATTTTGTGATTGTGTATTTGGATGATATCTTGATATACAGCAAGACATGGGAGGAACATCTTGTTCACATCCATAAGGTGCTCGAGTTACTACGGGGTAGCCAATTACGTTTGAATGGAAAGAAGTATGAGTTTGCTAAAAGAGAGCTGGTGTATCTCGAGTTTGTTGTTGGCGGAGGTCATCAAAAAATTGATCCAGGAAATGTAGAGGTTATTACCAAATGGCTGAAGCCTAGTTCAGTGACTGAGGTAAAGAGTTTCGTGGGAGCTTGCCAGTATCTACAGAAGTCTATCGGCATTTTTCCACACTTGCAGCACCTTTGCACGGGTTGACAAAGGCAGGAAAACAGTTCGAATGGAATAAAAATCATGAGGACGCCTTTCAGTTACTGAAAAGAAAGATCTCAGAGGCGCCAGTTTTAGCGTTGCCTAATCTACAACGTGCTTTTGAGGTCGAGTTATGCTATGGGAGCAGTTCTTTTGTAGGATGGTAAGCCAGTGAAGTATCATTCTGAGTTGTTTGCAGGGGCGATAAAAAACTATCCACCTTATGACAAGGAGTTCTATGCTCTCTATCAAGCTGTTAAACATGGGAGAGTATACATGTTAGGTAAGAAGGTAGTGGTTCACTCCGATCACAAGCCATTAGAGTATCTTCATGCTCAAACAAAGTTGCACAGGCCAGACACATGAAGTGGATGTCGTACTTGATGGCATTTCACATCATTATCAAATACAAGGAGGGGTCGATGAACAAGTTGGTTGATATGTTGTCTCGACCACCGGTAAGTGCTTTATTGGTGGCTTTACGTATCCAACCGTTGGTTCCTTCAGAATATGTCACATGGTATGCATCAGATAAGGGCTTCAAGGATATGTATGCAAAGGTTCAGCATGGGCACAAGGGAGAGTTTGAGATACGTGATGGTCTGTTATATAAGTTTCATCGCTTTGCATTCCAAAAGATGGGGATAGATTGCAGTGGATTAGGGAAGCACATACTTCTAGAGTGGCAGGTCACTTTGGGGTTGAGAAGACTTTGTTAAATCTGCGGCGCTATGTCTTTTTGCCAAAGATGCAAGATGATGTTTCTAGGTATGTTCGAGGTTGTAAGTTGTGTTGTACATCCAAACTGGCGAACAAGAAAAGAGGATTATATCTACCGTTACCAGTGCCTAATCGTCCTTGGGAGAGTATTTCTATGGATTTCTTAGGTGGCTTGCCTATGGCCAGGTTTGAGAATGACTATCTGTACGTTGTAGTTAATCGTTTTAGTAAGAAGGTGATTTTGATTCCTTGCAAGAAGCAAGTGACAGGAGCGGGTGCAGCTAAGCTTTTCTTTGAAAATGTTTGGAAGCACTTTGGGTTGCTAAGTTTGATTATATCTGATCGTGATAGCCGGTTCCTTGGGCACTTTTGGGATTCTTTGTGGGGTATGATGGATACCAAGTTGAAGAAGAGTATTGCTTCTCATCCACATACATACAGACAGACAAAGGTGGTCAACAGGACCATGGTGCATATGTTACGGGGGTATAATGCCAAGCATCCGAAGACTTGGGATGAAAGTCTTCCTCATCTACAGTTTGCTTCAATAGAGCAGTTCATAGCTCGTTAGATAAGTCTCCATTTGAGACATGTTATGGGTACTTGCCTCCTAGTCCTTTTGATTTGGTTTTCACTATTGATGGGGGTAAGGATTGAAAGGGAGAAACTGAACAGTTTCGCGCACAACGTTTTTGGAGAAGATAAGCCAGATACATGTTACTGTTGAAGCACAATTGAAGAAGTCACAAGCAAAGTACAAGGCCAAACATGATAAGCATCGAGTTTCTTGTAACTTTGGTGTGGGCGACCTGGTATGGTTGAAGCTGAGTAAGGAGCGACTCAAAGGTGAAGGTAAGAAGTTGAAACCACTTAGATACGGACCATTCCGAGTTCTTGAGCAAATTGGGGACAACACCTTCATGCTTGAGTTACCACCTTACTTGGGGATGTATTCGGTCATTAATGTCGAGTATTTGAAGTTGTTTGAGCCACCATTACTTAATGATGATGGGGATGACAAGGTAGTCTTACCAGCAATTGATGACTCGTGTTTTGACCGAGAGGAACCATTGACAGAGAATTGCATATTGGAGCGCAAGGTGACTAGTACACGACGTGGAGACCGCATTATGTTTCTTATTGAGTGTGTCGGTCAGGTTCCAAGCAACGCTAGATGGTTCAACAAAGACCAGGGAGCTCTCGAGTTCCCTAACCTCTTGTTTTAACTTAAACGGGAGTTTAAGTTTATAAATGGGGGAGCCATAATACGGGTGTATCCTATTAGGAGCTTAGTGATCCTCGAGATTTGTGTCTTGAGGATAGACATTTGCCACCATACGACTTGGTCGTCGTGAAGCGACGACGCTGTGGGTCCAGGGCGCAGCGCCTGGCTGGGGTTCGGGGCAACGCCTGGTTGGGGTTTGGGGCAGTGCCCCGAAAGGTCAGCTCGTGGGTTTCAAGGGCAGCGCCCCGAAAGGTCTTTGGGATTTTGGAAAGTTCTATCTAAAGATAGATTTCTTTATTCCGGGTGAATAGGGAATAAGTTTTCTTGTATGATTCAAAGTCGTCCAAGGTCTATAAAAAGGTGTTTTGGCCAATGCCAAAACATAAAAGAGGCAGCTAGGGCTTAACTTGTCCAGAGAGTATTGTGAGGTAGAGATTCTTGTAATATTCATAATATTCAATAAAGAAGATAGTTTCTTCGAGATCTTGTGTTTTGTTTATCTTATTTACTGCTATTGTTTAATTCCGCATTCAATAGTTTATTTGTCTAGTAATTTGTATCAGTGGAACACGACTGGATTATTTTGCATTGAAGAATGAGTTTAAGCTTACACGTGTATTAACTGGCCACGTGTAAAATTCTCATAACTTGCCATTCAAAAATAGTTATTAAATTGACGATTGGTAATCTGTATAAGATACCACGTTATCAAATATATCAAATTAATAAATACTCAAGTTAACAGATTCCTCACAATTTTGACACATATATATGATCGGATATTCCTGCTATAATCCGTTTTTCCATAAATTGAAAATTCGCCAAATAATGGTATTTTTATATATGGTTTAGACCATAGCTATTAGACCACTAGACCAGCTACATAAAACTAATTTTAAATTTTAGACTTTGAACTATTCAACTAAAACAACTAGGGGAAATTTTGACTTAAACCCCCCCCCCCATTTTGTTCACGTTTTGAATAAACCCCCCTAATTTGTCTAAGTTTGGACTTTACCCCCTTCCGTCAGTTTCCATCCAAGTTAACACATATTTGTATTTTTTTCTTTTTAAAATATCCCTCATTTTTTCTTAGACTTAACCCCTCCAAAAGAACAAGAGAGGGTATTTTAGGAAGAAAAAATGTAAATAGGTGTTAACTTGGACGGGAGTTGACGGAGAGGGGGTAAAGTCAAAATTTGGACAAATAGAGGGGGTTTATTCAAAACGTGAACAAAATAGGGGGGGGGTAAGTCTAATTTTCCCAACAACTAAACTAGTAAGAGGTTCACATTGTGGCTTTCAACATACATTACAAATCAAATGGTTGATATGGATCAGTCATCTTCCTCGAAGTCTTGGATAGATAAGATGGTGAAGTCTCTTTTAACTCTCAATGATGCATATTTACTGTCTGCTTTTGGAGCATCTATTTGGCTTATTTGGACTTCAAGAAATAGAAGGAGCATCAATTTTTGCTCCTTATTGGTTTTCCCCTGTACTCAAGGATATCTCAATGCTTAGTGCTGAATTTCAGGAATTCAAAGTTAAATGCATTTTTAGAGAGGGAAACAGAGCAGCAAACTCTCTTGCATGTTGGGCATCTTCTATTGCTTCACAAGATGAATGGAGGGACTGTTCTGCAACAAAACTTCACCGACCAGATCATCCAGATGAGCTCAAGAGCACGCTTGCTGGTGATGTTTTTTTTGGTGGTTAAACTCACCATCTTTTATTAATATTGTTTATAAGGAAGATATGTATGGTGTATGTAAGGAAAGCTTGGTTACTGTTTAAGCAATGAAATGTATCCTTCCAATGAATATGTATTTTGTAGGATTGGTTTTGATATTCAAAATGGGCTTGCATCGCAGTTTGTAGCGCGCTTGTCCTCTAACTTTATATAATTCCTCAAATTTTTATTAATAAAATTTATTTTGGATAAAAAAAAAAAAAAAAAAACACAAGTCGAGCCAAATCAATAATTTCTTCAACTTTTTAGCTCAATGGTTTCAGGGACGGTTAGCCCATGCACTGTGACTTTCTAAAAGTCAATTTTTAAGAAAACTCAAACTCAAACCCATTATTAACGCCCAATGGCAGTTTTTTCTTGGGATGTATTAGAGGCACACCTCTTTTTCGTTGGGCACACTCTCAAATAAGAAAATAATTACATTCACTTCCATATAAGATTTGCTAAGGTTTCTTTTATCGATGGTTAGCCGAATCAAACTACAATTATAGTGGCAGATGCCAGCTAAGCCCAGTTGGTAATTTCGTTGGGCGATGATACTAGAGGTTTGGGGTTTGATTCCAGGTAGTGCATCTTTGAGTTACTTATATCGTTAAAATAGGTTTGACAATTAAAACCAAAAAATAAATATTTTTTATTCTGCAAAAAAAAAAAGTACAATTGTAGTGGCTTATTATGCCCTAAGCTTCTCTTGCCATATGTTTGTCCCTTTTAAAGCCTAGAGGCTAAATCTTAACCAATGCCCAGAACCAACATCACCATTTTAAGTGTATTACATTTAAAACAATGTAACATTGTCAAATATCTTACTATATATTAAATTCAGACCCTTGAGTTGCTACCGTGAATATGTTTTGCGACCAAAACAAAAGGGTAATCTTATTGTCACCCAAGTAACTCGTCAAAAACCCAATTATGTAAAAATTGTCAAAAACCCAATGATGAATTATCAATTATACCCTTTTAGTTAGTTATTTTTTTTTGTAACCAAGTATTATTTATCAAAAATCCATTTAAAAATCAAAACTGAATTTATGTGAATAACTACCCACAAAACCTAATGTTGGTGAAAAAAAAAATTGTACTCTTCTCACCCTTCTAATTAATCAATCTTGAGTTTTAAAATCTCTCTTCTGAAATACTCACACATGGATTTACATTTGAATAAATCTCCATATTTAGATGATATTGGTTCACAATCACAAAACAAAAGAGGAAAAAATAAATAAATTCAGAAATTTTGGAAGAGGGGGAAAAATATATATTATCAAACACAAAAGGATGAACAAGATTTATAAACATTTAAGAAAAGAGGAAAAAAAAATGGAAGATAAGTGCTATAACAGTTTGGGTTTCTCATAGATTTTTCTTTAATTCCGTTTATGAGGAGAGAAATCAGATTGAAAAAGAGTTTTACTAATTTTGGGTTTTCAACAAATTGGGTGTGAAGGGCATTTTTGTAATAAAATAATTGTTTGATTGAGTTTTCTAAAACAATATGGTTGGATTGGGTTTTTGACAAATCTCTTGGGTGGCAATAAAATCTCCCAAACAGAAAAATTTCATGTTATCCTCTGTTTAACTTAAAACTTAAAACAACTCATTTGCCCAAAAAAACCAAATCCAACCTATCATCTTCTTTTAGGGAGTTATTCTTCCCACCCAAACAAGTTGTCAAACAACCCAACTTCTAAAAATTCTTAAAATTTGTCAAAAAAATCAATATCAATTTACGATATTGTTCTCATTTATATAGTTAATCGTTTGTCATAATTTGTTAAAAAACCCGAAGCATATTTACAAAAGACTAAACTACTTTAAAGAAACATAGAAAACCCTAAGTATTATATCACTACATATTCTTACATCTATTACAAAAAAAAAAAAAAATTGTTTGTAGCGCAATTATTGTATAATTCCTCAAATTTTTATCAATAAAATTTGTTTTGAGCAAAAAAAAAAATTGTTTGAGAAAACCACATTAGATATACTTTATTATTAGATTGAGCGTATCTCCTCCCCAGAACTTCGAATTGTGAATCGTTGATTGGGTTAGAAAGAGGACTCATAGACCTTTTCCAATGAGATATAGCTAGCAAGCAAACTGGTTCACAAAATTTTACTCCAAGTTATGATTATAGATAAAATCATATTAAACACATCTTAGTAGATTGAGCATATCTCTTTGCTCAAAATTCTGAATAACCGTTGATTGTGTTAGAAAGATGACTCTTAGACCCCTTTCCAACAATATATAGCATGTAACAAATATAACATTTTGTTTATGATTCTGGATGGACGAAAGCTAGATTTTTCTCCCAAAAATGTTGGGTTTTTTGAAAAAAATGTATGATTATGGTTACTTAAAAAGTATGGGTATCTTGGTACTTTAGTACTTATTGGGTTTTTTAAGAAGTTCTACAAAAATTTAAAAGTTGGGTTTTTTGACAACTTCTTTGGGTGGGAAGAATAACTCTCTTTTTTATTCTAGGCTAAGGCTAAAGGCACACCCCTTTTTACTTTTGGCACACTCCTCGTATAAAAGCTTAAATACACCCATTTCAACCTGTTAAACAAGTTTCACACCCATAATAACCTGCTAAACAGGTTGCAAAACATGTTTTTGTGTTTTACTTTGGGCACAGGCCTATATTTTGTTTCTAGAAGAAAAAAAATATTCGTATGAAAAACTTTACACCTCCTAAAATAAATTCTTCGAAACACAAACCCTTTCACCTCCTACAAGCGCAATTTGTAGCGCGTTTGTCCTATAGCTTTGTGTAATTCTTCTTTTATCAATAAAATTTGTTTTTGATTAAACAAAACAAAAACAAAAACTCTCCAACATAGTTATGCGTGAAAATATATATATATATATATATATATATTTTTATTTATAATTATAATTTTATTAATAATCAAAATGTGATTACAATACAGTAAAACAAGGAATGATATACCATAACCCAAAAAAAAATAAATAGGATAATATAACTGTTAATTTACATTTAACAATGCATCTCAATTAAACAATAGATCATGTAACCTATAATATAAAATGTCGCGGAGAATTAATATTCGGATTTTGATGATCATCATGCATTCACTCGATTCCTCATTGACATTCTTGAAAAGTCCCACAATGACGTCAAGAACGACTAGAGGGGGGGGGTGAATAGTCCAAATAAAAATTATCTAGGTCAAGTGAATGATTATACAGAAGAGGAACACTCTTAACACAAGACAACAAAAACTAACCAGGAATAAACCTCACTCAGATAAACAAAACAAGGCTAATCCCAGTCACAGTCTGTCAAGGTCCAGTTAACTGGAGTCCAGTCGACTGGAGAGAGGATAAAAGACAGATTAGGCAAAATCAACAATACAAGGATGATGAAAGTAAATAGAAAGTAAAGAACAAGCAAACCACATAAGAGGCTTGGTTTATAGTGGTTCGGCAGGGATGCCTACGTCCACTCTTCAAGGAGGCTTTCTTAGCCTTTAGAAATTTCAGGCAAAGGAAGGTAGTTACACCTAGTACACCACTTCTTCACCACAAGCACTTCTTGTTGAATCTCTAATGAATCCTTCAACCTTGAATATTGTAGAGATACCTAACCTCTAACCTAGCCTACTAGGATTTCTTCTCACAAATCACTTTTAACAAAGTGGGTTTTGTTTCTCTTAATGATTCCTCTCAAAGGATGAATAGAGAAAGAAATTCAAAGCACTCAAGGTTGGTTTATAGAACACCAACTACAGTAACTCTCACTCTCATAAATAAGGAAGCATTCAATGTAGTGAGTGAAGTTAATTCGATGGAATGGGATGGATTTCAATGAAGCTCTTCACTTAGGGTTTCACTTTTGAGTAGATAATAGAGCTAACACCATCGAACTTTTCTTTAGCCTTCTCTTGCTAGATATACTCCATAAAGTGCAATAGATCCGTTGGTCAAACCTGTGTTGACTAGATCTGAAAACTTTAGTGGATCATGGATCGGGTCATAAACCATGTCGCTTGGTAATGTCGCTTGCTGCTGAAAATAATAAGTCCCGTCCAGTTGACTGAGGTCCAGTCGACTGGGGTCCAGTCGACTGAGGTCCAGTCGACTGGAGCAAGGAAACCTGGAGGTTCTGTCTGGTCTTCATTTTCAGCTTCTTTTCAGCTACATAATCTTCAAGTTTTCAGCTCTTCATGTTCTCCAAGACACAAGATATACTTACAAGACTTGTTACAAACACTTTTAGGGTTTACATGTGTTTTTACAAAATTACCCTTTGTCATAATACACAACACGAAAACCATAGCTTTACAATCTCCCCCTTTGTGAACTTATGACAAAACAAAAACACATGTAAATAAAACAAATAAAAATACATCATGAAGATCCACTCCCCCTGAATACACAACTCCTCCTGTAGTGTAGTTTCCTGGAAAAAAGAAAACAAAATACCAGCGTAATACTGCACATATATAATCGATCATTATCCCAACATCAATATATCGATCATTATCATTACCATTATCATTCCTCCCCCTTTTTGTTAAAAGTTGACAAAGGGTGCCTCCGCCAAAACAAAACAAATATATAGACGAAAGTTCGGGCCGGATATAAACAAAGTAACAAACACAATTAAGTGCATAAATAAACTAACATCAGCTACATGAGTCACACAACCAATCAAAACACAAAAAAAACATAAACACTACCAGGTGGACTCATGAAGAAGTGAAGTACAGAATACAACAGTAAACAGGCTATGCAGGACTGACAGGTACCAACAAAAAATAGCACAGGATCCCAAAAAAAAACGACATCTCCACACGGGGACATAGCTAAGGCTATGTCAATCATCATTGGTCACATGTGCGTGTCCTGCTCTCAGCAACATGTCTAGCATAGTTACCCTCAGTAGCAGCACTCCCCAAAATTTGAACACCGCGAATACAATCTACAGTAAGCTTTAGATCTTTTCCTTGTTCGTCAACCTTATCCTCAAGAATACCAAGTCTCTGATTCTGATCCTCTAAGCACTCCTCAATCCTGAACAAACTGGCTAGAACTTCATCCTCATGAGAAGGAAGACTAGGACCATCCGGGAATTTCATAGACCGAAAGACCTTGTAGCCAATGGGTGCTTTGCTGGGTAGCATAGAAGTAGACTCTGTAAACACACCAGTAGGAACCAACTCTGTAATCAAAGCACCAAAAGGAAGACATGTGTTCAATCCTCCTACATGAGCGTCTACCATCTGTCTCCATATCATCAAGGGTATGTCTAAACGCTCGCCTAACATTGCTTTCCACACATAGAAGGCCTGATGTCTAGGCATCTCAGTAAAACTACCAGCTCTGCAGAAGACTGTACTCGCCATGATGCAATAAAGTACCCTAGCCCGGGGTATCATATTAACCGTGGAAATAGCGGCAGTATACTCAAAAGATTTTCCACAGATGACGAATAAACCATCATTAATCAAAGAGTCTACTTGATCAGCAGTAAGAGAGAGAAGGTTTGTATCGTTGTTATGAGGATCAGGTCGCACAAATCCAATTTTTGAACATAAAACATCAGGAGTTATTACAAACGTATGTCCATGCATTTTCGTCTCAAACGACGGAGGATTATGACTGATTTTAGAGATGTTTGAGTAAAATAAATGGACTGAATGTTTGTGAGCATGGCATTCGTATGATGAGAACACTCCTAAACCAGAAGATTCTAAAATAGGTGCTAAGCCATAAGGAGAGAGATCAGAAATTACCAGTTCTCGTTCAATAGCTATTGCGCGATTTTTTATCTTGTTGAAATACAGTTCCTTTGCAGCAATAGATACAAAATCACCCAAATCTTGAGGTGCACCTTGTAAAAGATCATCAGGTACAGATGGACCACTTCTTCTTCTCTTGGATGCCATGAATAAAACACTTCTAGATGAGAAACACTAATTTTAAAGCAAGATACTTGATCTTTAGAAATCCTTATTAGCTTTTTCAATCATCTCCTTCATCCATTGAGAGAATCAGAATACTCCTCTTTCTTGTAAAAATGATGGTGGAAAGAAAAAGATCTGAACCAATTATGAGTTCGAACAAACCAAAAACTGAGCTTCAATGGTGATGTTTGAAAAAGGGGTTGGGAAGAGAAGATGATCTAGAACCCTAGCTGCTGCTGCTCGAGGTGTTTTTTTTTTTTTTTTTCTTCCAATTCAGATAGACTTGTTTCCAGATTTATCAAAACAGATCCATTAGGCCCATCCAACGAAAAAATTATAAGGAAATCTTCGTCCAGTCGACTGGAGTCCAGTCGACTCTGCTCTTAACAATTCTAAATCCTTCCAGGTTACTGACAGATCTCAAAAAAATTCCATACATTGATTGAATCCACTTAATACTGACACCATGCAAGAGAGAGGACACACACATAGAACCTCAGATATGGGATGTAAGTTACAACCAAGACCTCGACAAAATGCATGACAACAATGTTACCAGGGGCAAGTATGAAACAAATAATAAACGATGAATACTCCATACAAAATGCACCAAAAATACATATTGTGAGAACACAAATACTAGACTTGTCAGAAAAATATAGACATGATGCGCAGCAGTAGACAAAACAAGATAGCAATATCGAAAAGAAAAAAAAAAACGCATCGCACCACTTGATGACAAGTGACTGCCTACGTACCCCACTAAATAAGATATGCAAAGGGGTACAGGGGATCAGACGCCTCGTAGTTCGGTCAATAGGCCCTCTTAGCACATAAGTACCAGAGAGCCCAAAAACACACACAAATACTCAAGAGTATGTTAAAAGGCCTATGGATGCCCTCAAGAAATAGAACCTAGAGGTATCCAAAGGTTTGGTCATAATGTCGGCCTTCTGATGAGTAGTGTCAATATGCTCTAAAACAATGGTCCGATCCTCTACTAACCCTCTAATAAAATGGTGACGGATATCAATGTGCTTAGTGCGAGAGTGTTGAACAGGGTTCTTAGAAATATCAATGGCACTAGTGTTATCACAGAAAAGAGTCATAGTGTGTTGAGTGATACCGTAGTCCGCTAGCATGTGCTTCATCCATAGCATCTGAGTGCAACCACTGCCAGCTGCAACATACTCTGCCTCACCAGTAGATAGAGAGATACAAGTTTGTTTCTTACAGTGCCAGGCTACCAAACAATTACCTAGATAGAAGCAACCACCACTAGTACTCTTACGGTCCTCAACGCAACCTGCCCAATCAGCATCTGTGTAACCACTGATCATACAATAACCTGCAACATCTGCTGAGGTCTCAAAAGGATACCAAAGGCCAAACTTAAGAGTTCCACTCACATACTTAATAATTCTTTTAGCTGCGGCGACGTGTGACTCTTTAGGTTGTGCCTGATATCGAGCACAAACACCAACACTGTAGGCAATGTCGGGGCGACTAGCAGTAAGGTACAGTAAACTCCCAATCATACTCCTATAGTGAGTACCATCCACATCCTTTCCATTTTCATCCTTGGTAAGCTTTGTAGACACACTCATGGGAGATTCAGCTGGATTGGCTGTTTCAAGCCCAAACTTCTTTACCAAATCGCGTGCATACTTTGTCTGACTAATGAAGAGCCCATGGTCAGTTTGGTTGATTTGCAAACCCAAGAAGTAATTCAGACTCCCTTCCATACTCATCTCGAACTCATTCTTCATCTGTTTGGTGAACTCATCGACAAGACTCTCATTAGTGGCACCGAAGACAAGGTCGTCAACGTACACTTGAACAATCAAAACATCCTTGTTCACTCTCTTTACAAACAAAGTCTTATCAACGCTTCCACGAACATACCCCATAGAAATCAAGAATGAGGAAAGTCTCTCATACCAAGCTCTAGGTGCTTGCTTTAACCCATACAATGCCTTCTTCAACTTGTATACATGGTCAGGATATCGATGATCTTCAAACCCCTTTGGTTGCTCTACATATACTTGCTCATGAATGACACCGTTCAGAAACGCACTTTTCACGTCCATTTGGTATAGTTTGAATCCCAAATGACATGAAACTGCTAGAAGCAAGCGTATGGACTCTAAGCGAGCTACAGGTGCAAATGTCTCCTCAAAGTCAACACCTTCAACCTGAGTGTAGCCCTGAGCAACCAATCGAGCCTTGTTCCTCACAATGACTCCATTCTCATCCACTTTATTCTTGTAGATCCACTTGGTACCGATTACATTCTCATTCATAGGACGTTTTACTAACTCCCACACATCATTCCTCTTGAACTGATTTAACTCTTCTTGCATAGCATTGATCCATGTATAGTCAGTAAGAGCATCCTTGACATTCTTAGGCTCAACTTGTGATGTGAAACACATGAAAGAAATTTGTTTCTCTAACTGACGACGTGTCTGAACGCCCTGAGTAGGATCACCAAGAATTTGAGTACCTGCCACTTCTCCATAAACAGTAGGATGTCTTACAGGTGGAGAGGAGACCATGGATTCATCCTGTACAACTGGAGTAGAAACCTCAGATGAGGTAGATACCTCGGTAACTGTAGAAGTCTCGAAAGAAGTAGAATTATCTGTAGTAGTGAACACTTGAGTACCCGAAGAATCTGAAATGTCACTGTCATCATTGATCAGCGAAGATGTGCCAAAAGGAGAGTCATCAACTGTCACATTAATGGATTCCTCTACACACTTTCTCATTAAATTGAAGACCCTGTAAGCCTTGTTGTTCTCTGAGTACCCAAGAAGAATACCCTTATCTGCTTTTCTTTCAAACTTACCAACATGTTCCCTATCTCTGTAGATGTAACACGAGCTGCCAAATACTCTGAAATACTTGACAGTAGGCTTCTTACCTTTCCATATCTCATAGGGGGTACACTTAGTACCTGGTCTCAAATAGACTCTATTGATGATGTAACATGCTGTACTTACTGCCTCTGCCCAGAAGTATCTAGCAACTTTCTTGTGGTGGAGCATGACTGTTGCCATCTCTTGTAGAACTCTGTTTTTCCTTTCTGCTACTCCATTCTGCTGAGGTGTCTTAGGAGCAGAAAACTGATGCTGAATACCATGTTCGTCGCAGTACTTCACGAAGCTGGAGTTATCGAACTCACCACCATGATCACTCCTGATCCTCACAATGGCTTGATCCCTCTCAGTTACAGCTCTCTTGCAAATCTTCTTGAACTCCTCAAAAGCATCACTCTTCTCCCTTAAAAAAGCAACCCATGTCCATCTAGAATAATCATCAACCATAACCAAGAAATACGATTTTCCACCCAGGCTCTCAACCTGACTGGGTCCAACGAGATCCATGTGAATGAGCTCAAGTGGTCGTGTGGTACTGATTTCCTTCTTTTTCGAATGTGGACTACGAACTTGCTTCCCAATCTGACACGCACCACAAAGAGTCTTCTCTGGCGTCAAAATGGGTAAATCTCTGACCAATTCCTTTTTACTGATCTTGGCCAAATCTTTCAAGTTCACATGACCTAACCTTTGATGCCAAAGAAGAGATGTTTCATTCTGAACAAAACTGCATTGAGTAACCTTTTCATCACCATTCACAACATAACAATCTTCATTCGATCTGACTCCTCTCATTAGAACTTTGTTCATGTCACTATCCAGTACAAGGCATTCCTTACTAGAGAACAAGCAAAAGTTGCCTTTGTCACAAATTTGACTTATGCTAAGAAGGTTATGATGTAGGCCATCCACAAGAGATACTTCATCAATCTTTGGAAACCCGTCTGACTGTACACAACCTTTGCCAACGATCTTGGCATTCATACCATCACCGAAGACAACATTTCCCCCATCATATGGCTCATAATCCTTCAAAAATGATTTGTCTCCTGTCATGTGCTTTGAACATCCACTGTCGAGGTACCACTTAGACGACTTTGCAACTTTGAGCGCACACCTCACAACAAGACACTTGAGAGAATTCTTAGGACGCCACACTGCGATTACCTTCTTTGGATATGATTTACTAATTAGGAACTCGAGATCTCTCTTCTTAGCTTCCAGATTGGCTAAGGTCTTCCTAAGTTCAGATTCTTTCCTCGTCCGAGTCTCAGCAAGTCGTATCCTACACAACCGATGAACATGACCTCTCTGACCACAGTAGTAGCAAACTGGTATCCTAGTTCGCCTGTAAGATCTGTGAGTAGTTGAAATCGGTGGAGAAGAAGCTGTAGAATGTGGAGAAATAACTGTAGAAGATGGAGGTAGGTCTCTCTTTGCTTTATACCCAAGTCCAGTCTTATCATGAGGGCTCTGAGATACCCGAAGTAAGGTTTCGAGAGAGAGAGTGTCTAAGGATGGAGTAGACGCCACTGTCTTACCTAAAGAGATCTCCATCCTTTTCAACTCATTTTTCAAATCTTCATTCTCAGATCTAAGACTTTGGACCAAGGTATCAAGCTCACTGATACGACACTGTAACTGATCCTTCTCAATCTTCAAACTGTCACACTCCATAGTTGATTGTTTCAACTTAGACTTGCATGTCTCAAGCTTCTTTGATAACCCTTTGCTTTCCTCATAGAGTTCATCAAAGGCCTTCTGAAATTCATCATCACACTCTGAATCACTTTCTCCATTCTCACTCCCCGAGGTCTCATATTCAGGGTTAGAGCTGGAAAAAACCATCAAGGCACGGTGTGTAGTGGTAGTCTCAGAATCTGAAGAATCATAATCACTCTCTGACTCAGAATCACTGTCAGCTGCAGCTTTCATAGCTTTTGCTTTCCCCGCATTGTTAGGACACACTGTAGAGATATGACCACACCACCACATGCATAGCACTTTTTGTCATCATTATTCTGAGCCTTCTTTCTTTCAAATCTTTGTGATCGATTTTCTCTCATAGGAGTAGATGAAGAATGCTTGTTGAAGAACTTCCTTCCTTTCTTGTAAAACCTGTCAAACTTCTTGGCCATAAGAGCAAGATCATCATCAGAGTCATCTGCCATACTAGACTTTAAAGCAATAGATTTTTCAGGTTTTTCATTCTTTACAAGTCTAGAAGAAAACTTTAACTCATAAGTTTGAATAGAGCCAACTAGCTCTTTAAGATCAAGAGAATGAAGATCTTTGGCTTCTTCAACAGCCGTGATCTTTGGGTCAAATCGGCTCGGTAAAGATCTAAGAATCTTTCTCACAATCATGGTGTCATGGACCTGCTCACCTAGTCCCCACATAGAATTGGTACAGTCTTGGAGCCTTAACCAAAACTGTCCAAACGTCTCTTTTTCTTCCATTCTCATATTTTCAAACTGACTCATCAACATTTGAAGTTTTGAGTCTTTGACTTGGGACGTCCCCTCATGTGATAGTTCAAGGATATCCCAAGCCTCTTTTGCGGTCTCGCAAGTCATAATGGATTTGTATTCCTCAGAGGAAACACCACAGTGAATAGCATTTAGGGCACGGTTATTAGCATGGTCAAGATCTTTCTCTTTTTGAGTCCACATGTCAGGGGGAGCAGGTGTTGTGGTGATCTTGTCACCAACAGTAGCAGTGATGGTAGGTTCCACAATGACGTCAAGAACGACTAGAGGGGGGGGTGAATAGTCCCAATAAAAATTATCTAGGTCAAGTGAATGATTATACAGAAGAGGAACACTCTTAACACAAGACAACAAAAACTAACCAGGAATAAACCTCACTCAGATAAACAAAACAAGGCTAATCCCAGTCACAGTCTGTCAAGGTCCAGTTAACTGGAGTCCAGTCGACTGGAGTCCAGTCGACTGGAGAGAGGATAAAAGACAGATTAGGCAAAATCAACAATACAAGGATGATGAAAGTAAATAGAAAGTAAAGAACAAGCAAACCACATAAGAGGCTTGGTTTATAGTGGTTCGGCAGGGGTGCCTACGTCCACTCTTCAAGGAGGCTTTCTTAGCCTTTAGAAATTTCAGGCAAAGCAAGGTAGTTACACCTATTACACAACTTCTTCACCACAAGCACTTCTTGTTGAATCTCTAATGAATCCTTCAACCTTGAATATTGTAGAGATACCTAACCTCTAACCTAGCCTACTAGGATTTCTTCTCACAAATCACTTTTAACAAAGTGGGTTTTGTTTCTCTTAATGATTCCTCTCAAAGGATGAATAGAGAAAGAAATTCAAAGCACTCAAGGTTGGTTTATAGAACACCAACTACAGTAACTCTCACTCTCATAAATAAGGAAGCATTCAATGTAGTGAGTGAAGTTAATTCGATGGAATGGGATGGATTTCAATGAAGCTCTTCACTTAGGGTTTCACTTTTGAGTAGATAATAGAGCTAACACCATCGAACTTTTCTTTAGCCTTCTCTTGCTAGATATACTCCATAATGTGCAATAGATCCGTTGGTCAAACCTGTGTTGACTAGATCTGAAAACTTTAGTGGATCATGGATCGAATCATAAACCATGTCGCTTGGTAATGTCGCTTGCTGCTGAAAATAATAAGTCCCGTCCAGTTGACTGAGGTCCAGTCGACTGGGGTCCAGTCGACTGGAGCAAGGAAACCTGGAGGTTTTGTCTGGTTTTCATTTTCAGCTTCTTTTCAGCTACATAATCTTCAAGTCTTCAGCTCTTCATGTTCTCCAAGACACAAGATATACTTACAAGACTTGTTACAAACACTTTTAGGGTTTACATGTGTTTTTACAAAATTACCCTTTGTCATAATACACAACACGAAAACCATAGCTTTACAATTCTATCCGATCATTTTGTGTTAAATAAATCAGCAACAACAATAATAGTTAGATTTTTATAAAATTTATACTTAATAAAACTGTTTTGATCAATAGAGAACATGATTTTTTTTACAACTGATATTTTTATATAAAAATATACTCATATTATTTTAATGAGAAGTTTATTTTTTTTTAATTATAAAATTTATTTTATCGAGAAATTTAATTATGATAAAATAATCATCGCACTTAGCATGTTATTAAAAAATCAAATATTATCGATTGTAACTAATTTCTTGTTGTTATCATTTTCGTAGTTTATTGCTAGTAACAACCAGAGTTTGTTACAAACTATGATTTCATGTTCTACTTGAATTATTGTATTGTTCGTCTCCGTCTCATCATTTATACATTTCTTTGTTATTCACCAATACCTTTGTAATAATTTATTAGTAATGCGGCCATAGTTACGATTTCAAAACAAAAATTAAGTTATTTCATGTCTAAGGTAGTCGGCAATAACTTGCTGACTATAATAGATATTAGTCAGCGATCTACCGTTGGGAAGATTTGATTTGGGCGGCAATATAGTGCTACACTTTCAAAATTAAAATTGAGTTATTTCATGTCTAATGTACTTGACAAAAACATGATGACTATAGTGGATATTGGTCGGCAATCTACTGTTGGAAAGATTTCATTTGGGCGGCACTATAGTGTTACGCTTTCAAAAATAAAAATAAAAATAAAATGTTAAACTATTTGAATTGAAATCACTTGGAACTTCCTCCTGCAATTACAAATAAATTACCCAAACTGTATATTACATGACAAAAAAAAAACAATGTAAAAAGAAAGGGGGCACACCCCTCACATTGGGCAGCATCGTACTGCTGGCTTGGGGGGGGGGGGAACACCCTAATTAAACTTGTCTGCACACATATGTTGATAATTAAGTGTAGTAGTCAGCATCATCGTGCTGATCATTAACTACGACGAGCAACACCGTACTGTTGCCTTAAGGGTCCACACCCCAATTAACATGTCATCTCCAATATGCTAAAGATTAAGTGTATAAGCCAACATCATGGTGTTGATCATTGAGTACAACGGGTAGCAACGTATTATTATCTTAGAGGGGGGCACATCCAAATTAAACACGTCGTCATATATATGTTGGCTATTAAGTGTAGTAGTCAACATTGTAGTGTTGACCATTGAGTACACTGGGCAGCACCATACTGTTATCATGTCTTGGGGGGCACACCCCACTTAAACATGTCAACACCCATATGCTGATCATTAAGTATAGTGGTCAACATCATAGTACTTACCATTGAGTACAGTGACCAACGTCATGGTGTAGACCTGGATCGTAAAGTTAGAGTTTACTTTTGATGATGATGGAGGATTTTTTCGCGAATATTTTTTTATTAGATCAAACCAATCTTTTTATGGTGCATATAAATCTACTGGTCTTTTTAATTTACCACTTTGCAAGTAGTCCCAACTATTTTCTTTGTCTTTAAATCTAACAAATTTTAGAGCATTTAAATTTTTCTATCCTATGAAGGAGGGCACCGTAAAAGATCATAAGGGTGATGATGGTGTTTGGCATCTCCACCTTAGAAGAACGCTTTTTCGTCAAAGTGAGCAAGCTCAACTCGATTCACTTATGCAATTGATGGGAGAGGTGGTTCTAGTGGATGAGGAGGATGAATGGGAGTGGAAATGGAAGAAGAACAAACTGTTCACGGTGAAATCTTGCTATCGCTATTTGGTGTCGAGGGTGTGCACTAGGGATGTGGAAGCAATATCGTTTCCATATAAATACACTTGGGAGCCACGTATTCCGACAAATGTCAAGTTCTTTGTATGGAGCTTACATTGGGATAGAATACTTACGGTGGATAAACTACAAAGGAGAGGTCTTATATTGGCAAATAGGTGTGCTTTGTGCAAATGTGCGGAAGAGAACATTGAACATCTACTTTTCAAGTGTAGGGTGGCGAATCAAGTATGGACTGAGCTGACAGGCTTCAACAACACAGTGAACAGTAGGATTCCAGCCTGGTCTTCTCTGAAACTAGCCATGACACAGTGGCCCGCCAAGCAGGGGGATAACATCCAGGCAAGGATGTGGGCTGTATTACCTTATGTAGTGGTCTGATGCATTTGGAATCTTCGAAATAATGTAATTTTCAGAGATCAAGATGGTGTGGTGGATAAGGAAATTAAAAAAATTAAGGGGACTGTGTGGCTGTGGATGAACATGGACAAGAAAGCTCTTGAACTCAGGGAACAGATTAAATTTGCAGAACTGTTATTCAACTGGCAAGAAACTATGTACATTGGTACAGGCTGATCAGGCTTGTATACGTTTATGGTTTGGTTGATATATAAAATTTTAACTTTTATCAAAAAAAAAAAAAAATTCTATCCTAAGACCTCGATCATTGCATCAAGGGTTGCCATGTGTAATTTTGTTGGCTTCTTATCAACTTCATCATCATCACTACTTTTATTAATAATAGTAATTATTGAATAAAGTGGAGTGAAAGAATATTTTAGTAGTGAGAATAAGAGTTTAATGGTGGTTGTAAAATGACACACCATTTTTTGAATGAACAAAGTGAAGTAAAATAGATGTTAACAGTTAATTAAAAGTTTAGTGGTGGTTGTAAATGGGCACACCCCTTTTTAAATGAGTGACCTGTTGAATAAAAAAAGTAAAAAATTAACAAGTTTTTCCAAATAAAATTAGGGGTGTATTTAATTTTTGGACATAAATGTCATTATTTTTTTGTTTGGGAGTGTGCCCGAAGTAAAATGGGGTGTGCCTCTAGCACAACCCAAACCTAGGTAATAGAGCCCAATATTATTGTTTTTAATTATGTTAAGCTGGGTATCTTGGATTGGGCTTAATCAAAATATATTATCTTATAACCCAAAAAAAAACCAAAATTACATGTTTTGATAATGTTGAATTGGTTTTAATTAATAATTAATTATTTAAGTATTGAATTAAGAATGCTCAGAACATCTCTAATTAATGGGTTGGCCAAAAGCTTATTTGTCAGAAAATTTGGAAAATGGTGGCCCTAACGCGTCTGCTATACCTATAATCGTTTGCCTTACACGTCAGATTTTCTGTCAGTCTCCTATTTTCTCTCCCCCCAAAAAAAAAGAAGACGGGAGACTTAAAAATGTTCTATGTTTTATGTTACCACGAGGGTTGTACCAACGTCGAACTTTCCACGAGTAATGGACCAGCATGGTGTTTTTTATTTTATGGCCCACGTTGGTTGGACTTGCGTGGAAGTGTTAAATTATTAGTTTTATTAATTATACGCAGGTTGGACCAACGTGGAAGTATTTTAAATATATAAAATTCTATTAATAATAATCTTATACACCATATCTTATTAAAACTTATTTTATAGTTACACACAGGTCCAACTCTCGTGGAAGATTAAAACATGAATTAATTGTTCCACACAGATCTGAGTGGTGTGGAAGGGAAAAATATAAGAAAAAAGGATAAATATGTTAGGGTCTTGATATCGTGATAAAAGTGTATTCTACCCTAATATCGAATATTTTCCCTTTTGTGTGTGCAAATAACTAGACTAATTAACTAAAACTAGTAAAGTGACAAGCACCGGGTGTCAATTCACTCTTCCAAAGGATTGGGTTGTAATGTAACAATGAAAACTAAGAAATACCTACAATGATATGATAATGATGTCGTTTTGATAAAAAGGGAATAATGATAGAGTTGTTTTGAAATTGATTTTCTTTGAAATTTTAGAAATAAATAAAAATAA
This sequence comes from Aquilegia kansuensis, assembly GCA_020826895.1. Lineage (NCBI taxonomy): Eukaryota > Viridiplantae > Streptophyta > Magnoliopsida > Ranunculales > Ranunculaceae > Aquilegia > Aquilegia kansuensis. Next base: position 37,349,925 of record CM037004.1, on the reverse strand, counting down.
TTAATTAAATAAAACTAAACTAATTAAAAGCAAGTAAATTTAGGGTTTGTGAATATGAGTATGAATATGAGGATTACTTCACCATCCTAGACAAACTTATAATTTCATCAATGTATTCAATTCCATGCAACTAACTATCTCTATCTCTATGTTATACTTAGTAGTGAGTTCTCTCCCTCTCGATGTCAAAACTCACTCACCTTAAGCTACACTAAAATCTTTGCAGAGAATTCTTCTAGTATAAAGCTAAGGGCCTCGAAACATAAAACAATGACCCTCAACCTACCCCTCGGTATAGTCGATAGCAAGTAAAACCTTAGATTTCAACAGATATAGAATTAGCTTATTTTCTCTCTCGATGCCAAAATAAACTAACTAAGCACATAAGGTATTGAAAAGTCTTTACACATGTAAAAAGATCTCTCGTTTTATTATAATTAAAAACAAGAGAAAAATTATCCTAAGGCGAGCAATCTTAAAATAATACATTTTCATGCATGAGAATTAAATACATATCAAAAATCACAAATTCATCTAGTAGGCTAGTTCACCCCATGTGGAAATTAGTTGAACATGAAGATGGAAGGGGATGACATGATGGTAGAGAAAAGTAAAGACATGATTATACTAGTAAAAGTAAATACGGAAAGATAAATTGCATATATTGATTAAAAACATGAAAGTAATACTATAAACATGAAGAAAGGCTCTTCTTCTTCTTAATGAAACTACATCTAGGGTTTGATACTTTATTTGTGAGGCAAAGCATGCTCTAAATTCGTGGAGAACATTGCTTATATACATATACAGTTATAATTTCAACGAAATACTTCATTAAGGAGAGAAAACTTGACCTTAGGGTTTCCTTGACCTAGGGTTGACCAATTAACTTGTAAATTTTCATTTTAAACCCCCAGGATGGATGGAATGGACTGCAAGTGGGCCTTGGACGAAATTTCAACTTTGGATTTTGACTTGTCTATCTTGTGGTCTACGAAACTGCAGTCTGTCAGATTTTTAGGCCTCTTTTCGAGCTGCTTCCCAACTCTTTTTTCTAATGTTTATTGACAGTCTTGAAGTACACAATGAGAGATTTTCAACAATGTCTTCGGATTGCAAATCGGAGTTCTCTAACCTTGTCTACCAAAGGCTCAAAGTTGCTCCGTTAACGCAGTTTTCTGCACTTTTTTTCTCTTTTTTTCTTCATTTTGCACTTTCTTCATGTTATAAACCTATAATCATATAAAACTAACAAAACCACACGTATCATATCACTTTATAGATTAGCTATCGACAAACATGCGTGTTTTAGGGGCTTAAATATAAACTTTTTGGTACTTATTAGGTGTTTTATATTTGACCTTCCAAAAAACTTTTGTGTGATTATTTGGAGACTAATGTAAGGCAAAAATGTTGATGTGTAGGACATTTTTGGTCGACCCATTAGAGATGCTCTTAATTATTTGGTCATAGCATTGATAATTATGTAAGACACACTAAAAAGTCTTAATTGTTTAAGGATTGAATGTCATCATCAAGTGAGTCTACTCTCAACATAAGACGCCCGCAAAGCGTGTCCATAGCCTAAAAGATGTCTGGTGAAAAAGCCCAGTAGAAAAAGTTGGGCTTCTATTTCAATAGTCCTTTAAGTAAAGAGGGGGAAAGTTAGTGGTATACTGGCATTGAAAGGAAGGGGGACTCCCTAACTTCAGCCCAAACACATAGTTACTCCATCCAATAAACATGAATTTTTTTTTCTTGATCTGCAAGCAGGTTTGAGCCTTTGAGGGGACCCTACCCCCTTAAATTTAGGTGAGAAAATTTATATCAAATAATCAGTGTGTACACCAGGCAGTAGTTACATTTTTCCAACACCAACTTTCTTCCCAAGGATGCAATCCTGGTGATCCTTGTATTGAAGTTATCCCCTCCATGATATCCAACCAGGAAAATGATTTGCTCCTGGGGGATCCTATAATGGAGGAGGTCAAGGATGCAATTTTTATCCCATCAGCAGACAGTGCCCTTGGCCCTGATGGACTCACAGCTTACTTTTACTAGTCTTGTTGGGATTTAGTAAAGGAGGACCTTCTTAAAGCAGCCATCTCCTTCATCTCAGGTGACACCATCCCTAAATCCTTTTTGGTAAATTTCATATGCATGATTCCAAAGAAAGATAAGCATGTCAGACTGGTTGATTTCAGGCCCATCAGCTTATGCAATGTCTCCTACAAGATTTTCTCTAAACTCATTACTAGAAGATTGACAGACATCCTTCCTAACATTATTTCATTGGAGCAAGGGGGGTTTGTAAAGGGCAGACTGATTACTGAGAATGTTAGCCTGGCTCAAGAGATGATGCAGTATATTACTCACAAAGTTACAGGAGGTAATGTGGCTATAAAATTGGACATGGAGAAAGCATTTGATAGGGTGGAATGGCCTTACCTAAAGCCAGTCCTCAACAGATTTGGCTTCTCAGATAGATTCACATCCCTCTTACTCTCATGTGTCAACTCATGTCAATTCTCTGTTATGTTCCAAGGTTGCTACAAAGGAAGCTTTATGTCCACTAGAGGTCTGAGGCAAGGGGACCCCCTATCTCCATCTCATTTCTTCTTGGGGACATTAGATATTTCTCATCTCCTCGAATGTGCAGGCCAACCCATCTTCTATATGCTGATGACATTATTATTTTCCTGAATTGGAGGAAAAGTTCTATAGAAGGATGCATGAACTTCTTGGAAGTATACAACTCTTGTTCGGGCCAGAAGGTTAATGCAGCTAAGAATTCTTTCCTTTTGTCTCCTAAAGCCACACTGGATTGTAGACAAATTGTTACAAACTGCACTGGGTTCACCTACAAGTCAGCACCAATGGAATACCTTGGTGTACCCATCTTCCATGGTAGAGCCAAGGCATCATACTTTGAAAATCTTGTAAACAAGGTGAGATGGAAGATTGATGGATGGAGAAACAAGCTGTTGACCCAAGGAGGTAAGCTTATTCTTTTAAGCCATGTTCTTTATAGCATGCCTATATATCTGTTTTCTGCTTTTTCTGTCCCCAAGAGGGTCATCAGGAATCTGGAAGCAATGTTTGCCACTTTTATATGGGAGGAGTCCAATGGAAGGAGGAAAAGAAGGTGGGTTTCATGGACCTCTATCACTAAACCCCAAAATCAAAGAGGGCTAGGTGTCAGGCCTTTGCCTCTCATCCTCAAGGCCTTCAGAATGAAATCCACTTGAAATCTGGTAACATCTAATTCACTATGGGTTTGCTTCATGAGGGCAAAGTACATCCAAGGAAAGACACTAAAAAGCATTAAGCTCATGGCTACTTCATCAAAAACTTGGAAAGACATCTGGTACTGCATTGAAGAAATTATGGAAATGTCCACATGGGAGTTTGGACCTGGCAACTTCAGCTTCTCACATGAGGACTGGACTGGAAAAGGATGCCTAGCACCTACTAGGGTTCCAAATGATTGCATGTCCCTCACTCTTCAGGAGGTTGCTACCTCACATTTCACTCATCCTATGATTCCTACAAACCTTCAGAGCTATTTACAGGATGAATACAGCCTTTTACACAATGCCTCTTCTGAAGATAAAAGAATTTGGCCTCTCACTCCTACAGGGTCTTTCACCATCAAGTCTTTTATTTCTCACCATCAGCAGTAGGGCACTCTTGTCTTTATCTATAAAAGAGTGTTGGGACACTTCATTCCTACCAGAGTTTCTATGTTTATATGGAAACTGCTCCATAGTGCTATTTCTACTGATGAAGCTATCAAGAGCTGTCATGTATAGTACCTATGGTCTCTCAATGCAGCTGTTGTGCTTCTCTAGCTATAGAGTCTACAATGCACCTTTTCCTGCACAGTGATTTGGCCAAGTCTCTATGGTCCCACTTCAATGGGCTTTTTGGTATTATTTGGCCTAGGTTCTACAACATTAGCACTGTGTTATCTACCTGGTACAATATTGGAAGAGTAGGATCCATGGAACAACTCTGCACCAATTTGATCCTTATGGTCATTCTATGGGAAATTTGGAAGGAGAGGTGCTCTAGAAGGTTTGATGAAGATCATAAGCCTAGTGACACTCAACATATCCACATCATCCTTAAGGTCAGATCTCTCATTTTGAGGCTCAGTGGAATCTACATCCCTAAACTGAGGTCAAGCTCTAGCTTTACCTTAGTAGCTAGCCAACTTGGTATCTCACCCAACAACCCTCAACTCTCTCCTCCTTTGGTTGTCTACTGGCTACACCCTCCCAGCTATTACATTGCTTTTAACACTGATGGCTCATGTTTGGATGAAGTAGCTGCTGGTGGAGGTTTTAAGGGATAAAGATGGCAAACACCTACCCAATTTTTTTTCCTACTATGGTAATGGTACAAACAACCTAGCTGAGTCCAGGGCCATTTTGGAAGGACTTCAGCTCTGTGCCACTATGGGAATCACCAAGGTTCACCTGCAAATTGATTCTCTCTTAGCTGCTAAGTGGTTTCTCAAAGCTATTGAGGTGCCTTGGTCACTTAAGAACTGGTGGAATAGGATATACCAGATAGCAGAATCACTACAGGTTCAATGTGTTCATGTCTACAAAGAAGGGAACTACTTGGTGGATCATTTATCTAAACTTGGAAACAAGTACAAAGGAGATGGTGTTGTTAACATACATCATAACAGAAAATTCAAGCAAATATACATTAGAGACAAAGAAGAGATTCTGAACATTAGGGTCAGATCTTAATTTTCTGGGCTATTACATGATCAGGACAAAAGAAAGACATACAAAAAGGAAAATTTGAGCAGTGCTCTCCGAGCAAGTCTTGGGTTCCTTCAAAGCTTTGGCTTCTTAGCCTTCCTACCCTCATCTTCAGACCCACTGGGACCACAATCATCCATCTCCTCTGGCTGATCTTCTCTGACCCCTTCATCATTGTCCGCTCCATCATCCTCCTCATCCACATCTTCTTCCTCATCATCTCCCTCCTCTTGTTGTTCTTCTGCATCATTTCCTCCAACCTCAGCCCATTCATACCCAGTCCCTGGAACAATAGAAACCTCCCTGCAAGAGTTGCAGTTCTCAATTCCATACCTTGCATAATAATACCAAGGCCTACAAAGTGCTCTCACCCACTCACCAGTCTCAGTCCTCAACCATTCCTCCAATTGATTCTAATTCTCTGCTCTTATCTTAGAAGGTGGTTGTGGAAAGATAGAAAAAAATGAAGTCTTTTACCTCATCAACAGCTCCTGCCACATGTTCAGCCAGCTCACTTACCCCATTGTGGAAGTCATCAAACCCATCAAAATGGAATGGGCAGAGAGATCTCTTCACAGCTTCATATACCTGGTCTTCAATCAGCGCCGCCATTACGTTGTAACTAGACTCAGTAGAAGAAGGAGAAGAGGAGTAAGACATGTTCTTAAAAATCCTATTGATGGAAAAGCAACAAGATGGTTGTTCTTGGAACCAAGGAGGCTTTATGCAGTTCTCCATCTCCCCAACCACCCATTCAAAGCCACTCAACTTTTGGCGCGACAATCTCTAGGAGTTGACATTGGAGAGTGGCTTCTAGAGGACCCTTTTTCCTGGTTTGGGCCCTTTATTTTTCTAGGTCTTGTAAGTCTGTAAGGCATGCGCAGCCTCTAATTTTATTGATTCTTATTTAATCAACAAGTAGAGGTCTGCCAAACCCCACCCCTATTTCGGGGTCTTTTTGTAAGAAAAATAAATAAATAAATAAATAAAATAACCAGTGTTGACGTGTTTTCGAACCCATCGTGAATTCGTGACCTTTTCACTTTGTGAGAGGGATGCAACCGTTGAGTTGAGCCATTGCTTAATGGAATCTTCTCATAAAGAGATGCAATTTTGACTATTTTCCAAATCTCTCAATTATTTTTATTTTAATAATAATAATATAAAAGATGCAAGTTGTTTAGTTAAAATAATTATGTTTAATACGTACAGCTAATTTGAGCGCATGAGAGTATTCATCAGCAACAACACATGAGTTGTTAATTAACAACTCAAGGCATGGTTCAGATCTTGAATTATTTTATGGTCATAATTGACCTCTTGACATAATTGTGTGGCTTTCATATAAATTTAATTTACAGTAACATAAGTTATTCAACAAACTCATATAAAATTATTTCATATTGCATGTTTTAGAGGGCAACAATTAATACAGATACAGATGAAAAAAAAGGTTGAAATAAAACTTGAGCATAAGAAAGGGAAGAATTGAAGTTATGTTATGGACTCTGAAACCGGCACTGATTGTTTGACATTAATTTTGTGACATTGGATGTCCATGGTTATCTCGCCTTGAGTTCATTGTTAGGAAAACCTCGTTGTACGCGCGTCATCCTGAGTCTTTGTCTTCGCGTCAAGTGTATCAAAAGTGTGTTTTTGGTTTAGGACGTACGTACCTAGTTAGGACGTACGTACGTCCAACAGGTCAGCGAACTTTAATTGTGTTGAACGTACGTACCGAGTTAGGGCGTACGTACGTCGGGTTAGGCAGCAGAAAAGTTTTTGTTCTGGACGTACGTACCTTGTTAGGGCGTTCGTACGTCCAAGCAGGCAGCAAACGTTTACCGTGTGGGGACGTACGAACGTTGTTTCGACGTACGTACGTCCAATATGGATTTCACCAATTCCGGCCCATTTCCTGTGTATTCCAACCCTAAGTATAAATAATGTCTCTCTTCCAAAGAATAGGGAGTTCTTTGGCCGTCCAATTCATCTCTTGTTCTTGGAGTTTTGTTTAGGTTTTGTGTTGAAGTTGGTTTTGGTTATTGAACTCAATTCCCTTTCTTCCTAATTCATCAATTCCTTATCTTCCATACATCATTGTGAATTCGGCTTCGAGTCTTCTTGTGAGTTCATCAAGGAGTCGAGTGTCTTGTGCGTACATCAAGGTGCTCTGGTGAAGTCAAGGTGTTAGAGATAACCTGAAGTATAAGCTCGCAGTGAGTGCAGGTAGTTGATAGGTTTGTAAATCTCTTTCGTCTAGTGGATTATTTGTTGTCATCAAGGCAACCGTGGACGTTTCCCAAATTGGGTTTTACCACGTTAAAAATTCCTGCGTGTTATTTATATTCTGCGTATCGTTTGATTTGTTTAAATATTAAACTGTTAGATTAGCACTATTTGTGTTTTTCATTTTGGTATCAGTCGCTGGGGGCTGGTTAAGGAGCGTAAAGGCTCACGCTAACGATCAATAGTGCTTTATGGAACCTCACAAGTTTGCTACTTCAAGTCTTCCTCCACAATTTAGTGGACAAGATTTTGGTCATTGGAAAGTAAGGATGCGAGCTTATCTCCAAGCATTAGGAGAGGAAGTCTGGCTCTCTGTGGTCACAGGGTGGAAAGAACCTCTGACTACAACAGGTACTGGTGATACTGTAGTTACATTACTGACACCACGGGAAAAGTGGACGCCTGAACAAAAGATATTGGCAAATTATAACAACAAGGCACTCAATGCCATTTTCATGGCTTTAAATGCAAGTGAGTTTCGTCGTGTTCAAGGCTGTGAAGAGGCTAAGGATGCATGGAACAGGCTTATCTGTACACATGAAGGTGATGAAACAGTCAAAGAAAGCAAGCTGGAACTGTTAACATCTCAGTTTGAGAACCTACGGATGGATAATTCTGAGACTTTCGATGATTTCTTCATTCGTCTACAAGATGTTATAAACTGCAGTGCTGCTATTGGTCATGCATATACTGACACACAGGTGGTACGTAAGATATTGCGTGCTTTGCCTCCTCGGTTTCGCTCTCGTAAGGATGCCATTACTGAGAGTAATGTGATTAAGAACATGTCCATTGAGACACTTGCTGGAAAACTACAGACGTGTGAGATGGAGCAAGCCTTGGAAGAGCCCTTGAAAAACAAGTCTGTGGCATTCAAGGCTACATCGTCTAAAGGAACTTCCACAGGACTCTCTGATGATGAAGAACAGGGCGTGGATGATAACTATGCGTTTCTGTCACGTAGCTTTCAGAAGATCCTAAAATATCAACAAAATCGAGATCCTCGAAAGCGATTTCCTGACTCCTCAAATGCTCCTAGGAGTCGTAGTTTTGAGAGATTTTCTGTGGATGGAAGAAGAACTCGAGTTGATCGAAAAGATGTTCAGTGTTACAAGTGCCGTGAATATGGACACTTTGCGAATGAATGTGACAAGAAGGTGGATCGTAAACCCGGTGATAACTCAAAAGCAAACCTCACAGTGACATGGGATGATTCCGATGAAGATGAGGATTGCAATTCCTTAAATGCTGTCTCCAACTATGTGGTCTTCAGTGCATCCCTGGATCAACATCCAGGAGGTATTGTATCTTCTCCTGATGATATTAATGTTTCTGACTCTGGAGTTCATACTACTGCTAGTGAATTGTGTGATATGTACAAGTTTTCTATGCAACAAGTAAAGTTGCTTGAAAAGACTAACACTGTCTTGCAGGATCAGGTAGATAGTCTTGGGCAGGATATCTGTAATCTTGCAGGTGACTCCAACATGTTGAAGGAGGAATTTGAAAAAGAAAAGGGGGTTTTCCAAGTGCGTATTGCGTCTCTAGAAAAACTGAATAATGACCTAGAGACACGGTATCGATCTCTAGTATTGGAACATGAGAAAGTGAAAGCTGAGTTGTTTGCCGCTAACAAACAATTGGTTGGGTTTGGTAAAGCTAGTGATAGTCTCAACTCTCTGCTGGGAGTTGGTAAATCCCATTCAGACAAATCGGGTTTAGGTTATGACACATCTGTTCCTCTTTCTACTGCTAGCACCTCACATACTACTTTTGTCAGACCAACAGGTGTCGTTCCTTCATCTCTCCCTGCTCCTGTGCAGGTGTCTGGTGTGGTTCCCCCACCCAAGGTTACTCGTGTAAAGCATGTCCCGAAAAGGAATCTCAGACACAAAGGCTTTAAATGTCTAACCTGTGGTCGCATGGGTCACACTTCTGCTTTTTGTTGGAATAATTTGTATCCTGCTCACCACTCTTCTTTTGCAGGTAATTCATATTGGAACAAGTCTTCCACTTTTCCCATGCAGGCTCCGTACATGTGGAATGTCTATGCACCGTGGGGCTTACCCAGGACGTCTCCTTATGGGAATCGCCCTCAAGCAACACCCATGCCCACTCCACCACCACATTTCTGGGATAGGAGTATGGATGCGTCCAGGAAAATGGTATCTCACATGGCTAGATTGGTTGAACCAACGCCATCATCATGGTATCTTCACAGCGGATGTTCGCGCCATATGACAGGTGATAAGACTCTAATTGATAACCTGATTCTTGGTTATGGAGGTAAGGTTACTTTTGGAAATGGTAACATGCTTTCGGTTGAAGGTAAAGGTAACTTTTCTGAGGTTGGCTCGCTCAATAGTCATGAGTTTCTTTTTGTTAAGGGTCTTAAGTCCAATTTATTAAGTATTAGTCAGTTATGTGATGCTAAGTTTAAGGTTGTGTTTGAGGATGATAAGTGTGATGTTTTTTATTCAAATTATGTCTTGCTGTTAACTGGTAGTCGCTCACATGATAACTGTTTCATAATCACTACACCACTTCCGCATTTATATACCTAATGTGCTCTCTGAAATTGTTTATGTTTAGGATGTTTGGGTTTTTTTTCTTCCTGTTTTTCTATAGTTTTAGGCATTGAGGACATACTAGTCTGGTTATTGTTTGGATTCCATTTTTTTCTTCAGCATTTATAAGTTGGCATCTTTGACTGTGTGTTTCTGTCAAAGGTTGTTGTAGGGCTACATCATATTCTCTCTTTGCCTTTGGTGTTCTACTGCATGATGCATTGCATGTTGAGGGAGTCTTGGAGGAGTTTTATACCTTAATTCTTATGTTTAGACATTGATCATCTGGGGTTATCTCTATTGTTTTTCTGTTTTCTCTTCATCTGGTCATCATTTCTCTATATCTTCCTCCTGTAAGTGGTCAATAACTCACAAAATCCCCAGCCATCTGAATGTCTTGGGCACATTATCAGTTGGCTAGGAACCCGTTGGGGTTGTGGGGGTCATGCTCTGACGGATGCACTCAAGAGATGTTAGTTCTTGTGTTGCACATTACCATGGTATTGCACTTCTTGAGTGTGTTTTGCCGAAAAGATGTAGGCTACACCCTACCCTCGTGTTTTGGTAAAAGATGGAGGTGCACTATACTCCCACACGAGAATGGCAATTGTTTTACATGGATAAACAAAAAAAAAAAAAAAAAAAAAAACAATGATATATATATTCATATTTGTTTGAACCAGGGTCCTTCCGTATCGCGGACTAGACAGTGTTTCCTAGGTTTCTGTTATGGTCCGGTTTACATGTTATGGTTGTCCACTTGTGCGTGACCTTCAAAATACTCAATGGTCTTGGTTTCGGTTTGTTCCCGGATTTTGGTATAGGTCTGCTCTACTCCTCTTGCATGTGTGCATCATTCTTTTGAATACTTTGGTTTAAGTGTATGATTTCGTCCTTCACTCTTGCATTCTCTCAAGGTTGATGCATATTCAACTTATATTTGTGCTTGAATCGGAATCCTTACAATACTTAGATATACTTCATGTGATGTCTCTCATTTTTTTGTCATTCGGTTCGTTTTATTTGCTCAGGTTAAGTCTCTTGTCAGTTTTATCGTTTTAATATATATATATAAAAAAAAAAAAAAGGGAGTACGTACATTGTTAAGCCGTTCGTATGTTTAGGCTGGCAGATCTTTTTCAACGTACGAACGCTTATCGAACGTACGAACGATTGTCCAGTCTGTTATGTTTTTTTTGGGTCCCGACGTACGAACGTCCTTAAGACGTACATATGTTACTTTTACAGTCTCGGCCCTTGTGTGATTTTTAAACTCTTATGTTTAAAACTTTTGGCCTTGCTGTTACATCAAACTGTGCTCTTCTTCTCTCTTGCACAAACATAAGGAAGTCTCCACTCTCCTTCACCTGTTTTTAGGCAATCTTCTTCTAATCTCTATTCTCCTTATTTTCCTCTCTTTCTCCTATCTTCGTGTTGTTTCTTGCTCAAACCAAGGGGTTAATTTTTTTTGGTGTGTACTCGATCGTCATTCAAGTAAGTATAATGGCTATCTTCTATTCTACTTCTTCTCTCTCTTTATTTTCTTAGTGTTGTTGGATTGTTTGGCTAAGGCTCTTCTTCTCCAAATTAGCTGTGGTTGTAATTTTTCTTTGTTTGGTGTTTCATTTGATTCTTTCGACTTGGTGGAATCTCTGTTTTACAATTGTTTATTGTTGCTTCCTCACTATGCTAGTGTAACTGGTTTCGTGGTGTGCTGATTGCTTGGTAGTTGTCGATTGCACCCCTGATGTTCATGCCCACAAACTGTTCGATGAAATGCCTAAATGAGATTTCTTGTCCGTTTGTCTTAGTGCTTATCTTGTTTCTCGGTTGTGTTTCTGTTGTGCTTATGCAGAACATGCCTCCTAAGCGTGCTCGGACTACTCCCACCACCAAGACACCCGGTTCCCAGGGCGCCTCGTCCTCGGGCACACGTGTTCCTCGTGCACAGAAGGGTAGAGGTCCTCCTTCAGATTCCTCGCTACCTCCTACTTCACGTGGTGCTCATCCTCGAGCAAAGGCCATTGTTTCTGAGCGCTTCTTCGACTTGCGAGACATCACTGCAACCTCTCTAGGAGCTACCCAACTCGGCAACATATCTTCATTATTTGAGGCTCGAAATTGGTTAAGGGTGGCTCAACCTATCACTAAGTACTCGGTTGAGCACACGATTGCTTTCTATGAGACGAAGACACCCTCACAGAATCGCTTAAGCTTCTCCGTCTTGATTGATGGTAGGAGCTACACTATCTCTCCAAAGGTGATAAGTAATGTGGCCCATTCCGGATAAGATTCGAGTTGACTTTATCGATCAAGTTCAGAGGATGTTCATCGATGGTGTCACGGAGAGATACCATGCCAAGGCCTACAGCGCCTTGAGTCTGCTTTTGAGTCTGCTTTCGAATGGGTAGTTGCAAATTCAGTGTTTTGGTGTAGTGAGTCTGCTTTTGAGTCTGTGGGTGCGCGTCTGACGCATCACTTAATTTGGGGAGGTCGGGCTTTTGATAGCCATGATGATTTTGATCGAGCCTTGACTTCTGGACGCCCCTCGTCGGCCTCAGTTAGGAGCAACCGAGCAGTAGCTGCAGTTGAAGCTCGGGTCTCTTCTCTTCGACGTCACCAAGATTATACGGATGCTCGGTTAGATCGTTTTGGAGTCATCCTTTCTCAGCATGATGTTATGCTCCGTGATCTTCACAGGATGAATGTCGCCCAGATGCGTCATCTTCAGCCCGACTTCACTCCCATCGAGTTGCCTCCATTTTCGGACGAGGTACCTCCAGTTACAGGTGATATCGATGGTGATGCCTCTGATAGGGACAGTGAGAATGATGGTCTTGTGGGCACCTCGGGTGACGAACATAGTGATGGTGACTCGGAGTCAGAGTAGTTTCTTTCTGTGTTATCCTCTGATATTTCTGTGCTTAATGTAGCTATTCTGCAATCTTATTTCTGTTTCTACTGCTTAGATCTTGAGTCTTTTATTGGATATTGCTATTTTGATATTAGTACTAGTTCTTTTCAGTTTAGTAATTAATTTCCTACTTCTTAGGTAATGGACCTACCTTATTGGGCCCTTGTTGGGTTAATGTTTGTTTTTCTATATATATGTGTCTTCTCTTCTTATACCTATATTGTGCCTTCTTACCTCTTTCTAGTTCTGTCTTTGTTCTTCAGAATTTTCAATGGCAGAATATGAACTTCATGGGGTATTTGTTCCGGCTGTTGGTTATGTGTCGTTTATGGTGATGGAATACAAAAACCATTCGAAAGTTTGTCGCTTGTGCCGTGTTCCTCATGGGTATGATTATATTCATCCACCCTATCTTAATCCGTGCATGGTTCATGTCAATCATTGGGAGAGATTGCCGGGACATCTTCAAAATCACATCTTGGAGTTGGTTGGATACCCGAGGGTTCCAGGACTTGCTGCTCCTCTCACAGACTGTGGCTTGGATAGCAGAATCGAAGAGTTATTTTGTACGGGTGAATGGCTGGAGGATTATGATGATCATGTGATAGCTCGATGGACTAGATCTTTGGCTCGTGCGGAGGCTTATTTTTCAAAGATACCTCTAGGTCATTGGGAACGAATTTTTCGAATTCGTTGACTTGAGTACTGTTTTCTGTTTTTGCTGTTAATTCTAGATATGGACTTCTGTTTCTGGTTGTTTATTGTTTCTTGCAAGTTTTCAATTTTAGGGCTAATATATTCTTCATTGTTTATTTTATTCCTATTCTATTCATTGTCTTGCTTAGTTTGTTGTTGGTTCTCTTTTGTTCACTGGTTGTGACAAAAAGGGGGAGATTTATGACTCTAAATACTAACAATCGTCTCTTCGTTGTTAGGATATTCTTGGGTCATGTTTCAGGTATTGAGAAGTTGTACAGTTATGGAGGAGCTCAAGTATCTAAAGTTGGAGCTCATGAAGTATGGGGGAGTTGTTCTAAATTATTAGTCGCTTCCGTTCGATCTCTGATGATGAAAGCGTCTCGCTCAAGCTAGATGTCAAGAATTGGTGACTTGGTATGTGTTCTACCTTGAGTGTTTTTGTAGGCATGTTTTATAAATGCCATGGTTTGGGTTTGTAAGCACGTTTTATAAGTGCTATTAGAGTCATAGGTTTTTGTCACAAAATCAATGTGAAAGGGGGAGATTGAAACCGGCACTAGGTTGTTTGACATTAATTTTGTGACATTGGATGTCCATGGTTATCTCGCCTTGAGTTCATTGTTAGAAAAACCTCGTTGTACGCGCGTCATCCTGAGTCTTTGTCTTCGCGTCAAGTGTATCAAAAGTGTGTTTTTGGTTTAGGACGTACGTACCTAGTTAGGACGTACGTACGTCCAACAGGTCAGCGAACTTTAATTGTGTTGAACGTACGTACCGAGTTAGGGCGTACGTACGTCGGGTTAGGCAGCAGAAAAGTTTTTGTTCTGGACGTACGTACCTTGTTAGGGCGTTCGTACGTCCAAGCAGGCAGCAAACGTTTACCGTGTGGGGACGTACGAACGTTATTTAGACGTACGTACGTCCAATATGGATTTCACCAATTCCGACCCATTTCCTGTGTATTCCAACCCTAAGTATAAATAGGGTCTCTCTTCCAAAGAATAGGGAGTTCTTTGGCCGTCCAATTCATCTCTTGTTCTTGGAGTTTTGTTTAGGTTTTGTGTTGAAGTTGGTTTTGGTTATTGAACTCAATTCCCTTTCTTCCTAATTCATCAATTCCTTATCTTCCATACATCATTGTGAATTCGGCTTTGAGTCTTCTTGTGAGTTCATCAAGGAGTCGAGTGTCTTGTGCGTACATCAAGGTGCTCTGGTGAAGTCAAGGTGTTAGAGATAACCTGAAGTATCAGCTCGCAGTGAGTGCAGGTAGTTGATAGGTTTGTAAATCTCTTTCGTCTAGTTGATTATTTGTTGTCATCAAGGCAACCGTGGACGTTTTCCAAATTGGGTTTTACCACGTTAAAAATTCCTGCGTGTTATTTATATTCTGCGTATCGTTTGATTTGTTTAAATATTAAACTGTTAGATTAGCACTATTTGTGTTTTTCAGACTCTACTCTTTTTCATTCCTTTGAAATCATATATAAAGCATGATCAAGCTACTGATATATACCTAACAAACTTTTTGAAAACATTTTATTTGAGAGGGTAGGTAAAATAGCAGCAGGCCAGCAGCAAAAATGGAAAACACAAGAATGCTTATCCGGCTGACCAACATTGTTGGACTCATTGGCTTTTAAAGAATTTTATACTTTTTTTTTTATTATTATTATTTTCATAATAAAAAACAAGCGAGTTCCTCCGAAGATATCTTCCAGAGGGTCATGGATAACATATAAGAAATGTTAGGCTCAAATGAATTTACTATGGTTGTGTTTGGTTCGCGGAATCTAAATTCTGGGAAAACTGAGGGTAGAACAGACAATAGTAGGAGAGAGTAGGAGGACTGGAGGAGCGATCGAAAAGGAGAGAAAAAGAATCCAACTCGAAAAGAGAGAAAAAGAATCCAACTCGGAAGGGATTCTGATAGGAGATCGTCACTTACCATATTTGTCCCGATCACCGATCACCTATAGAAACTGGTTACCTTTTTTAAAAAAATGGAAACCAAATTCTCTAACTTCCTTATAAGTCGAATCTGTTTTCCGATCTCCTCTCCTAACTTTTAGGGATTTTAGTTATGTTTTCCTGGAATCCTATATATTTAAATTTTAGAAAAACTAGAATTTGTTAATTAGAAATGATTTGCATCGCAATTATTTAACAACACTTTATTCTTTGAAAGTCCGTTTGTATCACTTTCATTTTTAATACAAAATACCTTTTAGCTAAAAGAAAAAAAACCTTTAATATATATATACAAAAGCCATTAAAAAAAAATTAAAAGCTGGCTTTAAATAATTTTTTTTAAATTTATTTGGAAATAAAAACAGAAGAGTTCCTCCAAAGATTCCAAAAGGTGATGGAACAAATATTTTTCCTCTATTTTGATTAATGAACAGGTATATATGGGTCTGCCAAACCCCAGCTTACCTTCAAAAAATAAAAAAATAAAAATATTTTAGCTCAAATAAATTTATTATAACTTTAAATTTATTTTAGAAAAATTAAAATTTGTTAATTAAAATAATTTGCAAGGAAATTATTTAACACATTTCTTCTTTAAAAAACCCTTTAACATACACATAAGCCATTTAAAAAAATTAAAAAATATAGCCGGCTTCCAAGAGATGGAGTTGACTAGACTCTTTTAAAAACACATATGTCTTTCCCCTGGTTGTTCCCTTTGTTGTTATATATTCAAATGGCATTATTAAGGGGTCACAGTTGACACAATTTTCTTTCACAGAAAAAAAAAAAAAAAGTATTTCGTCGGATTGGTTTTGCTATTCAAAAAGAACTTGCGGTACAGTTTGTAGCGCGCTTGTCCTTTAACTTTATGTAATTCCTTCAATTTTATCAATAAAGTTTGTTTTGGATAAAAAAAAAAAAAAAAAAAAAAAAATCCATCTACTTACAAAATGTTCCCTTCTCCACCTACTTAAAAAAATCCATCTACTTACAAAATTCCCTTCAGGTTGAGACATGTAATTTTATTAACATGTTGCCTTTGATTGTAATAAGTGGTAAAACTCTTATGGAGGTTTCTATGTTGAAGCCTGAGAGTTCTCAGCAGGTGGGGAACAAGACCAAAGAGGTTTTGCAGTGGGTGGAGATTTGCATATCTTCATATGTTCCAGTGGGTTCTGTATCTAATGTGGAAACTCTTGTAAGGGTTTTGGGTGTTTCAAATTCTGATGACATGACAGATGATGAGACGATTGGAGATGCAGAAAATGGTGATCCTATTGATGAGGGTCCAATTGCAACTAGATTACCTAAGAAGGAAGAAGAATCTCCAGGTAAAGATGTGCACTTGAAGGTAAACGTTTGCATCCTTATGGCCTTGGTAGTGCGATCTGATTTTGTATTAGCTCTGTTTGATGTGAAAACGGTTGTTTTACATGGTGAGCTAGATGAGGAGATCTGTATGTCTCAGCCTAGTGGTTTTGGAGTTACAGAGTATGATGAGTTGGTGTGTTTCAAACCATATAATTCACGAGCAATGGGCATTGTAGGTAGATACATGCATGATCCTAATGTGAGACATTGGGAAGCTGTGAAATGGATGTTCCACTACATTCAGGGTAGTGTGGAGGTTGGTTTGTTATTTCAACATGGAAGGACTTTGAGTCTGCGGTATGTTGGTTATGTGGATGTTGAGTATGATTGTCACTTAGATAGACGTTGGTCTACTCCTGGATATGTGTTTACATTGGAAGTGAGATCTATCAACAGGTTGTCTACATTATATTCTATGGTTGCTTTGTCTCCGACAGAAGCTTGGAATATTGCCGTGACTAAAGTGGTGTATGGGACAAAGTTCTATTGCTTAAAATTGGTCCATATCCTTCCTTCGAGTTGATAGTATATCTATGAAGTGAACTACGATGGCTTGATCCCTTAGGAGAAGGGTACGTAGGCAACCATGAGGTGGTGCAGCCGTTTTGGTCGTTCGGGACATGTGTGGGAGTTTGTGACTTGTTTTATTCTTGGTGTCGGCTTAAATTTATTGAATCTTCACCGAGGTGGAGAATTGTTGGGTTTTTTATGGAAAACAAGAGGACAAGGGGAAGTTTTTTGTCTGGGAACATACGTACGTAGTTAGGGCGTACGTACGTCCCGTATCACAGACAACTTTGTTTTTTCTGAACGTACGAACGTGTATTCGACGTACGAACGTTCATGGTATCATTCAGGAACGTACATACGTAGTTAGGGCGTATGTACGTCCTGTAGCACAAACTACTTCTCCGTGGTCCGACGTAGGAACGTTTGTTCGACGTACGTACGCCCTCCTTTGTTTTTGTGCTATATGGGCCCTGTTTAAGCCTAATTCGTGGTCTATTGTAAGGCTATGTTATAAAACCAAATAGAAGTGGAAAAACCTAATGAAGTTTTCTAAGAGAGAGATTGTGAGAAGCCATTAGAGAGTTGGAGAACTTTTGTGAGGAAGAAGACTTCGGTTTCTTCGTGAGGGCTTGTACAATTGTCTCTATAAGAAAAACATCATCCTTTCTCCCCGTGGACGTAGGCATATTGCCGAACCACGTATATCTTGTGTTTTGTGTGGTTGCTTGTTTGATTTTGTCGTTTTGTTTTATTTTCATACATTAGTTCAATCATCTTATTTGTGCATTAGTTTCCGCTGCGCACAACACTCTCTTCCCCTAACGTCGGTCTCCACCGTATCACTGTTCTATATTATATCAACCAAACCAGAAACATATATAAGCCTGATCAGCTTGTGGACTAGTTTGACGCCTTTTCATCATGAATATGTTTTTTTTTGAAGATTCAGAAAATCGTGTTCTTTCCCTTTGAGTTTTTTTAGTTCCATCATTTTTCACGTGTTCTCGCCATCACTATTCACTAACCAAGCAAGTTACAGTCTGCCAAAACCTTTAGACTCTTCTTCTACAAAGTATTTGATGCAATACATTAGTCTAATCTCTTATGTAATTCATCCCCTCGTGTTTTTTATTTCTTGTTTAAAACTTGTGCCCATGACGAAATTTAGGAATGCTACCTATATCCTCTGGAGTATGAAAGTTAAATTATGGTTTTCTCCCGTATATGAAATAATGAATCATGCAAGGATCGAACAGATATTGCTTTAGCAGTTTATTGAGAAATGAGGTGGTGTTGAATCTCTCCAATACATTGATATCAGGGCACTGCAATCTGGGTCTACTGCCGCAGCGCGCAGTACGTGAAGCTGAAGAGCACAATGGGAAGAATGGATGTCAAGCTAATTAATGTTGTTACACACTTACACATATTGCTGATCTACTGACATAAATGGATTGATATTGGTACTTCGCAAAGAGAGGAAAACCAAGAAAGCAGCTAACTCTCTCCTGATCTTCTTCTAAAGCAGAATATATATTTCTTGTTCAAGACTTCAAACTGCAGCTGAATTAAGATGTTTATGACAGTTATTCAGAGACCTTCAATTAACAATTCTCAAACTACGTTTAGTTTCGTCGTTTAACATCTCTGCTATATACCTGTCTGACAGTCCGATATCTCAGCTTGCGGTAATCATGTGGAAATAGGTGATCATTTCGGAAGGGTGCTTGTCGTCTCCAAAGGAGTTTAAGTGTCAGTATATATGTCTGCTCTCAAGTCAGGACCAATTTGTAGATTTCATTACTAAACGGCTACCAGCTTTAAGATTTAACTCTCTTTGTTTCGATCTTACTAGATCAAAGATCGAGAGTGTAAAAACATACAAATTATGAATGCAGATGAAGCTTAAAGTTTCGTCATAGTAACCTATGATGGATTGTTGGTTGTAGGAATTACATACAAGTTTTGTTTTTGTTTGACAACTGTACTGAAGACCTCGGTCATGTCAACTTCTTCTGGGCTCAGTACATTTGCATATTTCCAGTCGAAGTGGTATAGTAATAGAGCAAGTTGAAGCTCAACACTGGCAATGTACATATGGCATGCAACAGAGCTTACATGTGTACGTAACATTTTCTTCACCACCATGATGCTGGTACTTCTTCATTTCATGACCAGTGTATCTCAGCCATTTATCACTACTAGAAAAAAAACATATCTTGATACCTAAAAACTGTCATTAAATGTTAATGATGACCGTTTTGGAGTTTCTAAAAAACTGTCATGTCAGGCTATATCAAGAAATGTTGAAAAAACTATCAAGAAAGGCTAATTTCTCTTGACAATTTTAACACTAAATGTCATTAGATTTTAATTTACGATGACAGTTTATGTAAAGAAAACCATCATTTTGGATATCAAAACCGTCATCTTATCCTAATTTAGGATGACAGTTTCGATAAATCCATCATCTAATATTTTAAGAAACCATCAAGAAAATTTAGTTTTAATTAAAAAAATATATCGAAATTGATTTGGATCTAGATGGATTCGAACCACCAACCTCTCAATTAATGAGTGCTTTTTCCATTTTGAGCTTATAGATCCATCAAACTCATCTATTTAGGAGGCATGAAGGGATAATGAATAACCTTACAACCCAAAAAAAAAAAATACTTACCTAGTTGGCAATTACTAGACAAACACATTATCTACCAATATGAACATGTAAAAATTAAGGAGCAATAATGGAAACAACAAAGAAAAATCATTCCAAAATACCAAACATTGTTAATGAGGTGGACTGAACTGAACAAGCTCCATTTGTTGAACTGAATAAGGTCTAAGATCCTTCCAAAGAGCTAATTTCCACCGGCGTGCCATTTCCTAAAGCAGTTATATTTCAATAAAATATTCAATTGAAACTATAATTATGCAAGCCAATCATATGCCCCCAATGAGTACGCACTACTACAGAGGTTCATGTGACAGAGTTATAACTTCGTTAAGTAGAGAGAGATTAAAAATAGGAAACACAGTTTGTTTACTGGTAGTATGTAGAGAAAACTATGTTTAGAAGAACTATGCGCCCTGTACCTAGGATCACAATTAACATGTTCTCTTATATGAATGCGTGGAAGCTAGGCAGTTGATACATATGCATGTTGATCCTAGTTATCAAGAAATTCCAAGATATCCTGAATATCCAACCAAAAGAGATGCATGACAGCGTGAGAGAGGTTTAGATGTTCAGGGCATGACCCTACATTTAATATTTACGAGATGTGCTAAAACCAATTTGGCACATAAGGGAATGGAGTTTCAAACGTTTTTGAAACCGGCACGAAGTTTGTTTGACATCAATTTTGTGACATTGGTTGTCCATGGTTATTTCGCCTTGAGTTCATTGTTAAGAAAACCTTGTTGTACGCGTGTCATCCTGTGTCCTTGTCTTCGCGTCTTGAGTCGAGAGTGTGTTTCTGGTTCAGGACGTACGTACCTTGTTAGGACGTACGTACGTCATGTTTGGCAGCAAAGTTTCATCGTGTTTAACGTACGTACCATGTTAGGGCGTACGTACGTATGGTCAGCCAGCAGGGAAGTTTTCGTTGTAGGACGTACGTACCTTGTTAGAACGTTCCTACGTCCAAGCAGGCAGCAAGCGTTTAACGTGTGGAGACGTACGAACGTTATTTCGACGTACGTACGTCCAATGTGGGTTTTCACTATTTCGGCCCATTTTCTGTGTTTTCCAACCCTAAGTATAAATAGGATTTCTCTACCAAAGAACAAATCAGTTCTTTGGCCGTCCAATTGAAGTCTTATTCTTGGAGTTTGTTTAGGTTTTGTTTTAGGTTGTTTTTGGTGATTGAACTCATCTTCTTCTTCCCCATTCATCTTCTTCTTCCTTCTTCCCATTCATCTTTTTCTTAATTATTGAATAGTGATTTAGCTTCGAGTCTTCTTGTGTGTTCATCAAGAAGTCGAGTATCCTTTTGTGTTCATCAAGGAACTCTGGTGTAAGCTTGCTTCATAGTTCGGCTTCGAGTCTTCTTGTGTGTTCATCAAGAAGTCGAGTGTCTTGTGCGTACATCAAGGTGCTCTGGTGAAGTCAAGGTGTTAGAGATAACCAGGAGTGTCAACTCGCAGTGATTGCAGGTAGTTGATAGGTTTGTAAATCTCTTTTCATCTAGTGGATTTATTTGTTGTCGTGATGACAACCGTGGACGTTTCCCATATTGGGTTTTACCACGTTAAAAATATCGTGTGTTATTTACTTTCTGTTTATTGTTTTATTCTTGTTGAATATTCAATTGTTAAATTAGCACTATTTATAGTTTCTCAATTGGTATCAGAGCGGGACGCTTGTTATGGAGCGTAATGGCTCACGCGTAGATCCTATGAGTGCAATAATGGTTCATGAGTCTGGTCATAATAATTTTATTGCTAAATCGTCTAAATCCACAAAACCAAAATCTAATTTTGAAAAAGATGATAATTTGTATGTTGTTAGCACTAGTGATTGGGCTCTTCTTTACAGGCTTTCTGCAAAAGAATGTGAAAAGCTACAAAAAGCTAATACTGATTTGCAGGAAAAGTTCAATAAAGCTAATTGTAATTTGTCTACTATTTCTGATAATTGTTGTTTTGAAGATAATGGTGTTTTGCAGAGTAAGGTTGATTCTCTAGAACGACGACTAAGACATTGTGCAGAAGACTATATGCTTCAAGGGGAAGTTTATGAATCCAAAATTGAAAATTTGGAAAAGGCTAATCTTTCTTTGCAGGATAAAGTTGGGATTCTTGAGAAACAAATTTCTTATGCTGCAGATGATGCAATTTCTATTTCTCAATTATTTGACAATGAAAAACTTGACTTGTTATGTAGAATTGCAGCTTTAGAGAAGGCCAATCAGGAGGTCGATGAGAAATACAAATCTCTATTGGTGGAGTATGAGGTAACAAAGAACGATTTAACGTCTACTCAACTCCAATTGCAGGTTTTGGACAAAACTAGATTTGACTCTCCTATTGCTAGTTCTACTAGTTCATCTAGTGTGATTACTCCTGTAAAATCTGAGAAACTACAAATAGTGCTTATACAATAATTGAATATTCAACCAATCAAACAATACGCATAAAGTAAAGAACACACGAAATTTTTAACGTGGTAAAACCCAATAAGGGAAACGTCCACGGTTGTCCTCGCGACAACAAATAATCCACTAGATGAAAAGAGATGTACAAACCTACCAACTACCTGCACTCACTGCGAGTTGATACTCCTGGTTATCTCTAACACCTTGACTTCACCAGAGCACCTTGATGTACGCACAAGACACTCGACTTCTTGATGAACACACAAGAAGACTCGAAGCCGAAATCACAATCAAACTTGGAAGATCACAAAGTTATGAATTGAGAGAAGGGGGAAGGAAGGGAATTGAGTTCAATAGCCAAACACTCTTTCAATACCAAAACCTAAACCAAAACTCAAGAACAAGACGAACAATGGACGGCCAAAGAACTATCTTGTTGTTTGGAAGAGAAACCCTATATACTTAGGGTTGAAAACAAGGGAAAATGGGCCGAAATAGGGAAAACCATTTTGGACGTACGTACGTCGATATGACGTTCGTACGTCTCCACCCGATACAAATCCTGCTGACTGCTTGGACGTACGAACGTCCTGAGAAGGTACGTACGTCCTGACCAAACAAACTTCCTGCTGACATACCAAACGTACGTACGTCCTTAAGAGGTACGTACGTCCTGACCCAAACACTATACATGAGACTCACGACGCGAAGCCAATGACACGGGACGACACGCGTACAACAAAGTTTTCTTAACAATGAACTCAAGGCGAAATAACCAAGGACACTTTGTCACAAAATTGATGTCAAACCACTTCATGCCGGTTTCAATCTCCCCCTTTGACATTGATTTTGTGACAAAAACCTATGACTCTAATAGCACTTATAAACCGTGCTTACAAACCCAAACCATGGCATTTATAAAACATGCCTACAAAATCACTCAAGGTAGAGCACATACCAAGTCACCAATTCTTGATATCCAGCTTGAGCAAGACGCCTCAACCATCAGAGATCGAACGGAAGCAACTAGGAATTTCCGAAGTAATCAAGGAATTTACAGAAGTTCCTTCGAGCAACTCCCCCATACTTCATGAGCTCCAAAATTTTGACACTCGAGCTCCCCCATAACTGTACAACGCCTAAAACATCAACACGTTCACTCTCCCATACGTGTAGAATACCTGAAACATGACCCAAAAATACACTAACAAAGGAAGAAAAAAATGTTAGTATTAGAGTCATAAATCTCCCCTTTTTTGTCACAAGAAGTGAACAAAAGAGCCAAACAACAAAGGATACGACAAATAGGAAATAAACAATAACAGAAAATACAAAGATCAGAAGGTAAAACCAAACAATCAAGACAAAACAGACAAAAAGATAAAACCTATCACAACTCTTAAAGTTTCATGAAACCAACTACTATCCAAACATAGGAATCCATAACCATAAGAAACAGTAAAGACCAAACATAAAGCTTAAGTTAACGAATTCGAAAAACTCGTTCCCAATGGCCTGGAGGAAGCTTAGAGAAATAAGCTTCCGCACGAGCCGAAGATCTATTCCACCGAGCTATCACATGATCATCATAATCCTCCAGCCATTCACTCGTACAAAATAACTCCTCAATTCTGCTGTCCAAGCCACAGTCGGTAAGAGGAGCAGCAAGCCCTGGAACCTTCGGGTATCCAACCAACTCCAAGATGTGATTTTGAAGATGTCCCGGTAGTCTCTCCCAATGATTGACATGAACCAAGCATGGATTAAGGAAAGGTCGATGAATATAGTCATACCCATGGGGAACACGACATAAACGACAAACCTTTGCATTGTTTTTGTATTCCATCACCATAAACGACACATAACCAACAGCCGGAACAAACACCCCATGAAGTTCATATTCTGCCATTGAAAATTCTGAAGAACAAAGAGAGAACTAGAAGGAGGTAAGAAGACACAATATGAGGAAAAGAAGAGAAGACTCCCATATATATAGATAAACACAAAAAATAAACCTAACTTGGGCCCAATTAGGGAGGTCCATTACCTAATTAGCAGGAAAATACTACAAAACAGAAAGGAACTGGAACTGAAATTAAAATAGCAATATCCAATAATATGCCCAACAGCTAAGTGTAGAAACAAAACGATATAACAAAAGAGCAATGTTAAGTACAAAAATGTAGAGAGTAAACCAGAACAAGAACTACTCGGACTCCGAGTCACCACCAATGTGTTCACCATCACCATCGTCCCCACTCTCTCTAACAGAGTCATCACTATCACCTGGACCTGGAGGTACCTCTTCCGGAAATGGAGGCAAGATGATGGGAGTGAAGTCCAGCTGTAGATGACGCATCTGAGCAACGTTCATCCTATGAATATCACGCAGCATAGCATCATGCTGAGAGAGGATAACTTCAACACGATCAACCCGAGCCCCCATATGATCTTGACGACGACGAATAGAAGAAACCCTAGCGTCAACTGCTGCAACTGCCCGATTGCCCCTAGCTGATACAGAGACGGGGCGTCCAGGGGTCAAGGCCCGATCAAAATCATCATCACGAACAAGAGCCCGGCCTCCCCAAATTAGGTGATGCGTCAGACGCGCACCCACAGACTCAAAAGCAGCCTTCCTAGACTGACAGCCCTTCTTGATGGCATTGACCCAGTCATGGCCAACAAACCTTGGAGGGCTCACCTCCAAATATCGTCCCTGAAACCCCAAGTGCTTAAGAATGGTCATTATAAAGCTAGGGAAAGGAAGAGTACCCGTAGCAGCATCGATTTGAAGCATCCGTGTGTAGATGACTTCAGAGAGATGGAGATGGTGCACCGACATACAAACTACCAATTTGACCATGTCGTCGGTCATGATGATCTTGTTTCCCTTGGTGGGGTAGATGTTGGAATGAGCAACCATATGTAGGAGGATAGCGCTGTAGAACTTGGCGTGGTACCTTTCCGTGACACCATCGATGAACATCCGCTGAACTTGATCAACAAAGTCAATCTGAATTGCATCCGGTATGGGCCACCGAACATGAATAGTATCTTCAGAGAGAAGATCATCATCAATCCCCAACGCCTCACGAATCACCTTCGGAGAGATAGTGTATCTCCGACCTTCAATCAACACTGAGAAACTCGAGCGATTCTGGGAGGGTGTCTTCGACTCATAAAAGGCAATCGTATGCTCAACCGAGTACTTGGTGATTGGTTGAGCCACCCTTAACCAATTCCGAGTCTCAAAAAATAAGGCTATGTTGCCAAGTTGGGAAGCCCCTAGGGGGGTGGCATCAATGTCTCCCAAGTCGAAGAAACGCTCGGGAACAATAGCCTTGGCTCGAGGATGAGCACCAAGGGATGTGGGATGAGGCGACAAGGCCGGAGTGGAACCTCTACCCCTAGGAGCGCGAGAAGAGGATGCACCCTTAGACCCGGATGCCGTGGTGGAGGTGCGTGCGCGCTTTGATGCCATGGGCTACACAATCACAACAGCAAACAAACAAAAAATGTAAGAAAATTGACAAAATAGCCAATAGCAAGTCCATAGAGACATTTTATCAAACACTTGATGTGCATAACGTTTATACATGCTATTGACAACAATGTAGTAAAGGCAAGTACCCAAACACAGAAGAAAAACGTAGAAAAGGTCATTCAGGCATTTCACCAAACACTTGGTGAGCAAGACAGTATATGAAGACAAAGAGAAACACCACATAAGCAAAGCAACATGATATAACATATGCCCAAAGAACCCACAAACGGTCACAACCATAACAAGGGAAAAACAACCATCACTTAACAAGGCATCATAGAGAGATGAACCAAGGAGATAGCAAAAAAAAACTTACTTGCAGGAAGGAGAACAACAACAAGACCCACTATAGAAGAACAACAACAATCAAAGAGAAGAGGAACAAGAATAAGGTCGACGAAAACCAATTGAGAGAGAAAGGAAAGGGAAGAGCAAGAGAAACTCCCTTATGTTCGTGCGAGAGGGAAGAGGGGGCACGATTTGAATGTAACAGATGGGCCAAAACCATGTAAACATATAAGCTTAAAAGGTATATGGGCCGAGTCTGTACCAGAAACGTACGTACGTTCTATTGACGTTCGTACGTCGGGACCAAAAAAAATATCTGTCAAACATCACGTTCGTACGTCCTATAGGCGTTCGTACGTTGCAAAAAGATCTGTCCCCCTCCACGTACGAACGTCTCGAAAACGTACGTACTAACCCCTTTGTTTTTTTTTTTTTTTTTTTTTTTTTAATATTTATAAAGAGCTGAAGGACCAACCTAAGGACCAAAAAACAACCCGAAAAGCAATCCAAACAAATATTGAGAGACATCACAAAGAACCATTTCTACTTATTGTAGGGATCCCAATTGTAGAAAATTACAAGTTAAACGAACCTCAACCACACGTAAATGCAAGATCGAAGAACTACATCATACACCAAGCCATGGTACTTCCTAGAATGATGCAAGCATGCAGAAGAAACTGATAGACCAAAAACAACCACCGGAACCAAAGTAAAACCATGATCATTGAATATATGGAAAGGCACTTGCAACTAGACCAATGTGAACATTAACCGGATCACAACAAAACCAAGGAAACACAGAATATTGTTTTTCTTCTTGTCTTACCACTAGACAAATGAGAAAGTCACTCATCATTTTTTTTTTTTTTTTTTGTGAAACCATTTGAAACAAATGCCAGTCCCGTATGGGAGTATATAATATCTCCATTTTTTACCAGAACACGAGGGTAGGGTGTAGCCTACATCCTTTCGGCAAAACACACTCAAGAAGTGTAATACCATGGTAACGTGCAACACAAGAACTAACATCTCTTGAGTGCATCCGTCAGAGCATGACCCTCACAGCCCCAACGGGTTCTTAGCCAAATGAGCATGCTCTCAAGACAGTCAAATGGCTGGGGATTTTGTGAGTCATTGACCACTTACAAGAGGTAAATAACCATAAAAGAGGACCATGATCATTACAGAAACCAAGAAGACTGAAGATATACAGGTATTCAAAATGACACTTCAACCACATGTAGATGCATCATGTAAGAAACTACCAAGACGAAGAGAGTATGATGTAACCCTACACCTATGCATGACACAAAGACAGTTGAGGACGCCAAACTAGAAACATCTGTAAAATGGAATCCATACAATAGAGAAAGTAGTATGCCCTCAATACCAACAACAATAAAAACTAACCGAACCTAAACATCCTAAGCACAGACAGTTCCAATGAACAAATTAGGTATATAGATGCGGAAGGTGTAGTGACAATGAAACAGTTATCAGATGAGCGACTACCAGTTAACACCAAGACATGATTGGAATCAAAAACATCACACTTATCATCCTCAAACACAACCTTAAACTTAGCATCACATAACTGACTACTCAATAGATTAGACTTAAGACCCTTAACAAAAAGAAGTTCATGACTATTGAGCGATCCAACCTCAGAAAAGTTACCTTTACCTTCAATCGGAAGCATTTTACCATTTCCAAAACTAACCTTACCTCCATAACCAAGAGTCAGGTTATCAATTAGAGCCTTATCACCTGTCATATGACGCGAACAACCGCTGTCAAGATACCATGATGAAGGCATGGGTTCAACCAACCGAGCCATGTGAGATACCATTTTCCTGGATGCATCCATACTCCTATCCCAGAAATGTGGTGGTGGAGTAGGCATGGGTGTTGCTTGAAGACGATTTCCATAAGGAGAAGTTCTGGGTAAACCCCACGGAGCATAGCCATTCCACATGTATGGAGCCTGCATGGAGAAGGTGGAAGACTTGTTCCAATATGAATTACCTGCAAAAGAAGAATGGTGAACAGGATACAAATTATTCCAACAAAAAGCAGAAGTGTGACCCATGCGACCACAGGTTAGACATTTAAATCCTTTGTGTCTAAAGTTCTTTTTCGGGACATGCTTTACACGAGTGACCTTGGGTGGGGAAACCACACCAGACACCTGTACAGGAGCAGGAGAAGCGACACCTGTTGGTCTGACAAAAGTACTACAGGAGGTGCTAGCAGTAGAAAGAGGAACAGATGTGTCATAACCTAAGCCAGATTTGTCCGAATGGGATTTACCAATTCCCAGCAGAGAGTTAAGACTATCACTAGCTTTACCAAAGCCAACAAATTGTTTGTTGGCTGCAAACAACTCAGCTTTCACTTTTACATGTTCCAGTACAAGAGTGCGATACCGTGTCTCCAGATTGTTATTCAGGTTTTCCAGAGAGGCAATACGTGCTTGGAAGTCCTCCTTTTCTTTTTCAAATTTCTCCTTCAACATGTTGGAGTCACCTGCAAGACTACAAATATCCTGCCCAAGACTGTCTACCTGATCCTGCAAGACAGTGTTAGTTTTTTCAAGCAACTTTACTTGTTGCATGGAAAACTTATACATATCACATAATTCACTAGTAGTAGCATGAACACCAGACTCAGAAACATTAATATCATCAGTAGAGGATACAATACCTCCTGGATGCTCATCCAGGGATGCACTAAAGACCACATAGTTGGAGACAACATTTGAGGAATTGCCATCATCATCTTCATCTGAATCATCCCATGTCACTGTGAGGTTCGCTTTGGAATTATCACCAGGTTTGCGATCCACCTTCTTGTCACATTCATTTGCAAAGTGTCCATATTCACGACACTTGTAACATTGGACATCTTTACGATCAACTCGAGCTCTTCTCCCATCCACAGAGAATCGCTCAAACCCACGACTCCTAGGAGCATTTGAGGAGTCAGGAAAACGCTTTCGAGGGTCTCGATTCTATTGATATTTCAGAATCTTCTGAAAGCTACGTGACAGAAACGCATAGTTATCATCCACATCCTGCTCTTCATCATCAGAAGGTCCTGTGGAAGTTTCTTTAGACGATGTAGCTTTGAATGCCATAGACTTGTTCTTCAAGGGTTCTTCCAAGGCCTGTTCCATCTCACATGTCCTTAGTTTCCCAGCAAGTGTCTCAATGGACATGTTCTTAATCACATTACTCTCAGTGATGGCATCCTTACGTGAACGAAACCGAGGAGGCAGAGCACGCAATATCTTACGTACCACTTGTGTGTCAGTATATGCATGACCAATAGCAGCACTGCAGTTTATGATATCTTGGAGACGAATAAAGAAATCATCAAAAGTCTCAGAATTATCCATCCGTAGATTCTCAAACTGAGATGTTAACAGTTCCAGCTTGCTTTCTTTGACAGTTTCGTCACCTTCATGTGTACAGATAAGCCTGTTCCATGCATCTTTAGCCTCTTCACAGCCTTGCACACGACGAAACTCACTGGCATTTAATGCCATGAAAATAGCATTGAGTGCCTTGTTGTTATAATTTGCCAACAACTTTTGTTCAGGCGTCCACTTTTCACGTGGTGTCAGTGATGTAACGGCAGTATCATCAGTACCTGTGATGGTCAAAGGTTCTTTCCACCCTGTAACAACAGAAAGCCAGACTTCTTCTCCCAACGCTTGGAGATAAGCTCGCATCCTTACTTTCCAATGACCAAAATCTTTTCCACTGAATTGTGGAGGAAGACTTGAAGTAGCAAACTTATGAGGTTCCATAAAGCACTATTGATCGTTAGCGTGAGCCTTTACGCTCCTTAACCAGCCCCCAGCGACTGATACCAATTGAGAAACTACAAATAGTGCTTATACAATAATTGAATATTCAACCAATCAAACAATACGCATAAAGTAAAGAACACACGAAATTTTTAACGTGGTAAAACCCAATAAGGGAAACGTCCACGGTTGTCCTCGCGACAACAAATAATCCACTAGATGAAAAGAGATGTACAAACCTACCAACTACCTGCACTCACTGCGAGTTGATACTCCTGGTTATCTCTAACACCTTGACTTCACCAGAGCACCTTGATGTACGCACAAGACACTCGACTTCTTGATGAACACACAAGAAGACTCGAAGCCAAAATCACAATCAAACTTGGAAGATCACAAAGTTATGAATTGAGAGAAGGGGGAAGGAAGGGAATTGAGTTCAATAGCCAAACACTCTTTCAATACCAAAACCTAAACCAAAACTCAAGAACAAGACGAACAATGGACGGCCAAAGAACTATCTTGTTGTTTGGAAGAGAAACCCTATTTATACTTAGGGTTGAAAACAAGGGAAAATGGGCCGAAATAGGGAAAACCATTTTGGACGTACGTACGTCGATATGACGTTCGTACGTCTCCACCCGATACAAATCCTGTTGACTGCTTGGACGTACGAACGTCCTGAGAAGGTACGTACGTCCTGACCAAACAAACTTCCTGCTGACATACCAAACGTACGTACGTCCTTAAGAGGTACGTACGTCCTGACCCAAACACTATACATGAGACTCACGACGCGAAGCCAATGACACGGGACGACACGCGTACAACAAGGTTTTCTTAACAATGAACTCAAGGCGAAATAACCAAGGACACTTTGTCACAAAATTGATGTCAAACCACTTCATGCCGGTTTCAAAATCTAGTTTGCCTGCCCTATTGCCTACCCCACCTATTGAGACTAGACTTAATGCTACTAATTTTCAGCATGTTTCTCGTAAGAATTTTAAGTCTAAGGTTAATGGTAAGGCTGTTTTTGCTGGTAAGACATCTTGTTCTCATAGTGGAGGTACAGGTTTTGTTAAGGCACCATGTCACAAATACAATGGTGACATACATGTTTCATCTTCTACTACCATATCTTCTTATAAGAATTCTTTGAGTAAGTCTAATGTTTTTCATTGTTCTTATTGTGGTAGAGTTGGTCATTTGGATATCTTTTGTTGGGATTTTAATCAACATGTTGCATCCTATTCTCGTGTTCCTCATCGTTATAATCATGTTGATTCTTATGTTCCTTCTTGTGCATTTTCTAGACCTCGGACTTTTAATGTTTCTTCTCATAGGTTTAAGAAAAACAGGAACTCCAACAAAAGGAAGTCAAAGACTAAGGTGGAATTAGTTAAGGACAAGTCTATTCCAAAGCTGGTTAAGGGGAGATCTCATATCTTTTCAACTCCCAAAGTGTGCACGCCTAGTGTTAAACAAGTATGGGTAAGAAAGGATAAGTTGAAGGTTTTTCTGGACTTGCAAAGGTCTGGTGGTGTCCCATAGTTGGGATGATGTGGTTTGTTTCTAGCCTTGTGTTATTTGAATTGCATATTTCTCTAACCACATAGGCTATTTGTTTGGTGGTTTTTGTTCTTCTGTTTATGCATGCGTTAATTGTTCTTTCATTATTCCATGTATGTGTTGTTGGATGCATCTTTTCTAAGATATTGGTTTAGTTCAATTGTCTTAAATAAGTTGCAATATGTTTGGGTGTTTTCTCTTTCTGAACTCTTAAGTATGTTTTGGTATGTATCATGCATTTTTCCTCGCTTGTTTGCACAGTGCACGGCATGCTTGCATGATGGGAGTTTTTGGAAACCACTTACATATTCTTTGAGCTCATAGAACTTCTCTATCTCTCGAGTATTTATGTTATCTTGAGCTATCTCTCCTTTGTTTTGGTTAATGTTCATCTTGTTGTTCGTGTTATTGAGCATTCTTATCTTCCTCTTACAACTCTTGTTAGTGGTCAATGACTCACTTTATCCCCAGCCATTTGAATGTCTTGAGCGCATTATCAGTTGGCTAGGAACCCGTTGGGGCTGTGAGGGTCATGCTCTGACGGATGCACTCAAGAGATGTTAGTTCTTGTGTTGCACGTTACCATGGTATTGCACTTCTTGAGTTTGTGTTTGTCAAAAAGATGTAGGCTACACCCTACCCTCGTGTAATTGAAAAGATGGAGGCAAAAGTCCCTCCCACACGGGAATGACATTGAAAGATGTAGACTAAACTCCACCACATGCGGCAATATAAAAATCCAAGCGCATGTTCATTGTTTTTATGTAAGACATACAAAGTTTCTATTCCTTTGCCTTTTGGATGTCTTGGTTTTCATTTGAAAGATCATATTTCTATTCGTTTGCTTTCTACTCATAACGTTTGTTTCAAAGGGGGTTGAAGTTGGTTTCTTCTATGCTCACTTACTAATCGTATGTCTCTTGTTGATGGTTCTATATTCTAGGTCTTCAAAGGGTGTGTTCTAGTGGTGAACTTTCTCTCTCTTTATGCATTGCATTGCATCTACACACCGAGGTTTAGTTTATGATGCACTCCAATTCTCTTAATTGTTCAATCTTTTGTTTATCTCAACATATTGCCTCTTATTTTTGTACGGATTGGGATTGGCTACTGTTTTTGGAAGTTCATGATGTATTCCTCTTCACTTCTATGGTACATCGGTTCTTTCCCTTTTATCTTCTTATTATGGATATGGGTTGTTAGTTTTGTCGTTAAAATTGATTCATTAGATATGGTGCAGCCTCTATTTGCAATTGTTTGTGTTTGGTTCTTCATTATCCTAGTCTAACAAGTTTAGTGCGATTCTCATTGCTTGGTTGTTGTCGTATGCACACTTCATGATTATGCAAACCATGTGTTTGATAAAATGTCTACATGGGTATTCTCACATTTCTTGTGCTAGTTTCACCATTTCTCTTACATTTGTTAGTTTGGTTACTGTTATGCTTATGAGACTTGCCTATCCTCTTATTGTTGTTTCTTGTGCCTGGTTGATCCTATTTTTTTCTTGCAATAGGTTTGATTAGATGTGTTCTTGGTAGTCTTCTGCAATAATCCTCATGCAATGGTTTTGGGCTACCACTGTTCTACTTTGGGATGCATATGCTCAGTTTGGTCATCTATTGTTAGCAATTCTCTTCTATTGACTCTCCAATCTTTCTGACAATGTATGGCATGTCATCGGAGTCTTAGTGTTCTGGCAGGAAATTTGCTCTGAAGTTGGATTGTTGTTTTGTGACTTGGTGACATCGATAATCCTTGCTCATTCTTCAGTTAAAGCATTTGTTTATGAGCTTGATGATTGCTTATCTTGTTTGGCATATGTTGAACTAATTTTTCGGTTTCACTAGGGTGGGCTTACAGGTTTATTCCTTTTATGTCTCTATTCCATTGTGTTTGGGATAATACTTTCTTCTCTTTGTTTATAAGATTCTCTAATTCTTTTTTTGTGGTTGGATGAGTTGTTTCAGGAACATGTACAGATTGGATTTTCCTATGGATTCTCAATGGATTTTCTTATACTTTACATATCTCTTCCTGCAGATACTCATATTCCTGTAGTTTTGTCATGGGATATTGTTGGATGTGTCTAGTATGCATGGTTTTCCTATTCTCTTTCATATCTCCTACTAACTATTGTTTATCTCTTCTTCTTTCTCTTTTCGCATATTCTTTTCTTGCACATTTCTCACAGGTTTGACTATTTGGTTCTTGGTCATTATTGTATGTTGCCGATTTCATCAGGTTTCTCTTGGTTTCTATCAGGGATTCATGTTATGTTTTTCTTTTCTTCTCTCTGTTACCTATATAAGTATTCAGTGTCTTTTCACTATCTACTTCTTATCTCGTTTTGGTTCTTATCTAATCTCCCTTCTTGTGTCTGTGTTGGTACTCCTTCTTCTTCATTTATATGCCTAGATCTCTCTCATGTCTTTTAGTTTTGTGTGTCATGGCTTCCAGATTTATGGTATGGTTTTCTCTTTCCTATCTTCTTTTATTCTTTGGTTCATTTAGCTTTATTCTCGTTTTGTTTGTTTGTTTGTTTTTTTTTTTTTTTTTTTTTTTTTGTCACCCCTTTGCATCATTTGTGACAAAAAGGGGGAGATTTATGACTCTAATACTAACATTCGTCTCTTCTTTTGTTAGTGTATTCTTGGGTCATGTTTCAGGTATGCTACAAGTATGGGGGAGTGAACATGTATGGGGGAGTGAAAGTGATGATGATCACAAAATGCATGTACAGTTTTGGGTAAGCTCGAGTATTAAACCTTGGAGCTCATGAAGTATGGGGGAGTTGTTCGAGGAACTTCCGTTGGCTCTTTGATTGTTTCAGAATTTCTTGTTGCTTCCGTTCGGTCTCTGATGATGAAAGGTTCTTGCTCAAGCTGAACGTCAAGAATTGGTGACTTGGTATGTGTTCTACCTTGAGTGTTTTTGTAGGCATGTTTTATAAATGCCATGGTTTGGGTTTGTAAGCACGTTTTATAAGTGCTATTAGAGTCATAGGTTTTTGTCACAAAATCAATGTCAAAGGGGGAGATTGAAACCGGCACGAAGTTTGTTTGACATCAATTTTGTGACATTGGTTGTCCATGGTTATTTCGCCTTGAGTTCATTGTTAAGAAAACCTTGTTGTACGCGTGTCATCATGTGTCCTTGTCTTCGCGTCTTGAGTCGAGAGTGTGTTTCTGGTTCAGGACGTACGTACCTTGTTAGGACGTACGTACGTCATGTTTGGCAGCAAAGTTTCATCGTGTTTAACGTACGTACCATGTTAGGGCGTACGTACGTATGGTCAGGCAGCAGGGAAGTTTTCGTTGTAGGACGTACGTACCTTGTTAGAACGTTCGTACGTCCAAGCAGGCAGCAAGCGTTTAACGTGTGGAGACGTACGAACGTTATTTCGACGTACGTACGTCCATTGTGGGTTTTCACTATTTCGGCCCATTTTCTGTGTTTTCCAACCCTAAGTATAAATAGGGTTTCTCTACCAAAGAACAAATCAGTTCTTTGGCCGTCCAATTGAAGTCTTATTCTTGGAGTTTGTTTAGGTTTTGTTTTAGGTTGTTTTTGGTGATTGAACTCATCTTCTTCTTCCCCATTCATCTTCTTCTTCCTTCTTCCCATTCATTTTTTTCTTAATTATTGAATAGTGATTTAGCTTCGAGTCTTCTTGTGTGTTCATCAAGAAGTCGAGTATCCTTGTGTGTTCATCAAGGAACTCTGGTGTAAGCTTGCTTCATAGTTCGGCTTCGAGTCTTCTTGTGTGTTCATCAAGAAGTCGAGTGTCTTGTGCGTACATCAAGGTGCTGTGGTGAAGTCAAGGTGTTAGAGATAGCCAGGAGTGTCAACTCGCAGTGATTGCAGGTAGTTGATAGGTTTGTAAATCTCTTTTCATCTAGTGGATTTATTTGTTGTCGTGAGGACAACCGTGGACGTTTCCCATATTGGGTTTTACCACGTTAAAAATATCGTGTGTTATTTACTTTCTGTTTATTGTTTTATTCTTGTTGAATATTCAATTGTTAAATTAGCACTATTTATAGTTTCTCAGTTTTCAAGCTAGCTTCAACATACTCTTTGACCCACAATCCACAAATCAAAGTTATAGAAAGTACTATAGTGCAGCCCACATACCATTATTGCACAAGGTCTAGAACCTAACAATAAACAATAAGAGTCCACTGCTAACTGATATAATGTACCACTATAAATGCAACCATAAAATGATTGATAAAGGAACTTACCCCCTTACTGGCAACCAAACATTGATCTTGCCTTTGAGACATTGGCCTATTGTTACAAGCTTCATTTCCCTTTAACACAAAAGAATGAATATTAAGAGCTAACTCAGTAAAGTAGCAAATAAAAATATTTCTAAAAGGACCAAACGAATCTGTTTAGTAATACACGATTTGTAAACTCACCAATGAAATTCAATTAACGTGCGTATATACGATACAGTCAGCTGCACTAAACACATCTCCAATGAAAATTAGTTGGCCTGCATCATTTTGCAAACCTGACAACAAGTTAGTAATGACAAAGAAGAGTATTGCAAACATGTACAAACTAATTAACAGATAAATTAGCAAATCTAATACTAAGGACTTACTTGAATGATTTGTATCTTGGACGTATCGTCTGCAGAAAACAATCAGTTTGAAATGAGAAAATACTGATAAACATAGACATAATCGTTAAATAAAAAACTAAATCATTGAGAATGCGCAATAACTTTCCCAGTAATATACACAAAACGATTGAACCTACACAAAAATATTAGATGCTTCCTTTGTGCGCATGATAACCAGGTTTCAGAATCTCTTCACTTCAACTTGAGCAAGTACTCATTTCTGGTTCTATCCAGAATCATTCAGATCTATGAAAATTGTGAATTTCGTTCAGATCTTTATTAGTAACAAACTAATTAATTGTGAGAAAGATAGGTCTATGGAATCCTAAAGCCAACCTATGGCTTCCAAAGCTTTCAATTTGTTTTGGTTTTAACTTTAATTAACACGAAACAACTATAAAGAAAACGTGAAGTAGAATCAATAAGATTAATTGATTAGAATAACAGATGGCGAAACTGAATTTCAATTCAATTGGGGAAAATAGAAAAGAAACAAAATTAACCTAAACTGCAGCATACTCACCAAATCTTAAGTGGAAAAATTACTGTGAGAGAGAGAGAGAGAGAGAGAGAGAGACTAACCATGGATGTTGTATATACCCACTACCGAGCTCCCTCTCTCTCACTCGGAATGGCAAATACCGACTTTGCACTCGTTTCATCTCTAGTACTCAGAACTCCAATAACCGACTCCGCACTTATTTCATCCGACCTCAATCGAGCTACATCGACGTCAAACTTATTTTTATCGAGCTCACCCGAGCTCAAGTATATTTCCAACGACTTGGCCCGCCCGACATGCAGTACAAGTCATGCTCCGACTTGGTCCAACTCGATGACTCATCAGCTCATGTGGTGCTTACGTGGCAATGCAGGTTAATGCCAATAATTACAAGATCAAGATCTAATATTCTCCATTATTACTTGTCCGTTATTTTCCGTTACAACATCAATGTGATTTATATCACATGTGCTCAATTGTAATTCCCTATCTATATAAAGGGACATATCTCATGTAATTGGAGAGAGCTCTCTAGCTCCTCACAAGCTCTCTCTCTAGCTCTCTCATCTCTACTCATCTCAGATCAATAAAATACACTTATCTCGCCCGTGGACGTAGGCACCATTGTCGAACCACGTAAAATCATGTGTCTACTTACTTCTATTTTGTTATTTGATAACTCGTTTATTTTCGTAAATTTTATGTATTTACAGATGCCAAGAGTGATGCTAAGGAGATGTTGGTGGTGTTGGCGTTCGTATTGATAGAGCGAGGTTTAAACGGTTTCTGAAACAAAGAGAAGATGAATAAAATTTTAGAGGGTTTTATTTTCCTAAAGCCTAAAATTTCTTTTAGGTTTTTCAAGTAGTGCCCATTGACACTTTATTCAGAATTGTCAATAGTTTTGAGTACCAGTTGACACTTTTATCATAATTATCAAGAGTTTAATATAAGAACCGTCAAGATACGCCATTTTTTTAGTAGTGTATTCAATACATTTTAACTCAGTACATTACGGTGTGAGCAGTATTTTCGTCCACACAATGTGACTAGGACAACTTGGTAACCGGTTATGCAATTTTTATTGTTTCTTTAGTTTTTCAGTCAAACATACAGGTGGCAGCTGTATGGATGACAAAATTGCTATATGGATGACAAGCAGATGTATGGATGACAAAATTGCTATATGGATGACAAAATTCAAGAAACAATAAGAGCAAATTTTTGTTGACTTTAGACTAACCGGTAGCAAGTTTCCACTTGAGTCCACATGGAAGATTGTGTGGTGTACAAGCAAATGTACCGTAATACACCATCTGAAAATGTACCGAATAACAGCTAGTGTATCTCTCCATACCAATGTAAGTACAATTTCACTTATACTTCTGTTTTAGTAAAGTCGCGTT
Organism: Aquilegia kansuensis; assembly: GCA_020826895.1. Classification (NCBI taxonomy): domain Eukaryota; kingdom Viridiplantae; phylum Streptophyta; class Magnoliopsida; order Ranunculales; family Ranunculaceae; genus Aquilegia; species Aquilegia kansuensis. The sequence goes on along the minus strand of CM037004.1, from coordinate 37,311,962 downwards.
TTTTCTAAGTTATTTACTCCAAGATCTTTATTAATAGATGAAAGAAGTTTCAACACAAAGTCGATGTATTTTGATCACAGCTGAACACTGCTCGCGAATTTAAGCCATTCTATGTTACAGTACAATTTCATGAAGTTTCAGTATAAGGTTCAATACACCAGGAAATACAACTGGGGAAGTCCAGCTAAATACATTAATACGCCTTCCTCAATCTGTTGTAAACCAGTTTCTCTACAAGCTTGAACTTGTAGGGGAGGCTACCACAATGTATATCAACCGGAATACCGGATAAACTGTTAGACTATCCTAGCCAAACACGAAGGTGGACTTTGCCACTCTCCCAACTGGGTCACGGGCCGTACAAACGGTTAGGCCCACAGTCTAACTAAACATGGGGTGGATCCACTAATACTCCCCCTCAGCAACATATTTATTTTAAAATGTGCTCCAAAGAATTGAACCCGTGACCTCCCAAGACCGAACCGCTCTGATACCATGTTGTAAACTAGTTTATCTACAAGCTCGAACTTGTAAGGGGAGGCTACCACAATGTATATCAACCGGAATACCGGATAAACTGGTAGGCACATACCTAACCAAACACGGAGGTGGACTTTGCCACTCTCCCAACTGGGTCACGGGCCGTACAAACGGTTAGGCCCACAGTCCTAACCAAACATGGGGTGGATCCACCAATACAATCTATATTGGATATGTAGAATCCAGCACTGTAAGGTATAGAAAAGCTTACTGCAATCCTTGCATCCTATTTAATTTTTGATTTTGTCGCACTTACCACCTTAACTTTTTTCCTCTTCATGGTAGTGGTGGTCAGAATACAGGTGGTTGTGATAGAAAAAAAACTTGAAGTAGTGAGGAAGATTTCGACAAAATCACAATTGAAGGAGACTGTAAAACCATGGTGAAAGCCTTAAATGCTAGATAGAGATGGAGATATTGAATCGAGCAGTTTTGATAATTCTTTTTTAGTTAAATTAGTTCTAATTAATTAATTTTGTCTTACAGTCTGTTGAACTGTTGTTGAATTTTTTGCCAGCCGCACAAATTCTTATATAAGAAGCTTTTCATTCCCTTCTAACCAGTAACCTAAACAATTTACAAGATTTATGTGGATTTATGTGTGTGTGTGTATTTTTTATTTTTTTTTTGGTATTTTTAACTATTCAAAACAAACTATTCATACCCCGTTAGGCACACCTACAACTCCCCAAGACACTGCCACAAGTGTTGCCGAGTCTTGCTCTACTCACATTACTCTGATGCTGCTGATTTCTGCCCTTTTACCTCAGCTTTTATTCACCCATTGCCGACTATACTTTCATCACTACCGCCCACCTGCAAACCAGCTCTCCATAGCTAAGGTTTTCCTTTATAATGCAGCAGCTGCGCTCCATATTCAGCCATGCCCAGACACTCCCAGACTAGGACAAATAAACTTGTGGTACATCCAACGCTAGAATAACGTCTCATGTACAATTTATTATTTCATCATATGTATTAGCAGGATAGTTTAACAACTATCTCAACTACAAATTAAGTCACAAAAATCATAATGTTTGCAAACAATCTTGGTTCATATATGTAATATCCCGAAAATTTAAGTACTATATACTACATTGTACATTAACACATGGGTAATTTTGGAATTTCCTGAAATAACATAGGATTTAATATTGACTTGATAAAGTGTTAATGTTACCACCAGGAACACCTGATTATGTGAATGCTTGCTGACTAACCATGGGTTTGAGCAGGAGGTGGCAAATTTAGAGAGAGAGAATGAGTTGAGACAAAGACACGCAAACAGAGAACACTCAATAAAAATCTTTGTGGGGTTTTGTTGGTATTATATTGTATGAACTCAGGAATATAACATACACATTACAGAAATAGAGAATACACTAACTCAAACAGAAAACAAATAATATATGTATTAAATGAATTCAGTAAACAGTAACACTTACTACACAACTTGAGGATTAAGGAGATGAGCAGAGGCTTGCCGAGGCAATATCCTTAAGACAATATTATGTCTCTGCTACTAGTGCACACAAGTACTGGCCGATATTCTCCCAAGATACAACTGTTCTGCACTTTGCTAGACTGCACTGTAATAGCAGAGTTCTGGCGAACAAACAAGAAGAATACTTCGAATTCCTTTTAGAGAGAGAGAGAAGCAGACTTAGTCTGAATGAATTGTATGCTTACTGGCCAGAACAACACTCAATTTATAGGCTAAGTCGTGTCTGTTCACAACAGACACACACCTGTTGGAAAACGTCTTTTCTCAATATGCACAACTCTTGGCAGACTTAATGAAATGTTTCAGTCCCATTGGACGTACTGTTTCATTTTGAACAGACACATCTGTTAGAGTAAAGATATAACATGATCCAGTGAACCCAATCACAACTAAGCTAAATAAGAGGTGGACCAAAAAGATAAGTTAACTTATCAACCACCACCAAGCCCGAACACGAACCGAGCAGAGCCGGCCAGTCGGACGGCGGGGGCGGCGGCGCGCGTGTGTGTGTGGTGGACCACTAAGTGTATAGCCTTGCGCTATCGCGCGAAAACTTGGTAACCCAAAGGGCTACACCCTTAATGTAATAATTTTGTATTTAAACATCTTTACCCACTTCCCACAACTCATGTGGGACTAAGTGTAAACTACACTTGTTCATTCAATTAAGAAGGAGACAGTCTGACAAGGTCTGTCAGACCTGTTTCTCCAACAATCCCCCACATTGAATGAATTTCGTCTACAAATTCTCAAAAGCTTCTTTGAAGAGTATGTTGGAATAACATTGCCTCGGGATAGGTAGATATTTCACTTTGAACCTTCCGTAGCATAGACCTATTGGATTTACTTAGCTAATTAGTGAAATATTTCATCTTGAACTGTCAGCTGTTGGTGTAAACCAAGACAATAAGCCATGCACAATGTTATCCCGTTTCTTATTTAATTCTCGGTTGTGTTCATTTTGGCCCTGAACAATCTTAGGTTCTACGAGTGCTACTAGAGATATTCTGCCTTTAAGAAATCTCATAGAGCCGACCCAGCTCTCACTAACATACGTGACCGCTAATATTAAAGGTATCCTATTGTACCCCACTTGTATTTCACAAGATATAGGCGTCATTAAAAGCATAGCTTAACCTGTACGACACTGTAGGTTGCACTTGTTGCATCATGGGAATGGGATAGAGAAAAATCTCCCAAGTGCTCCTGGTGAGTTACTCAGAACTAGTTGTCCTGTTGAACCTTGTCCGTGGGATCTCCAGTCGCTAGGTTAGGTTTCCGTATAAGGTAACTCGTGGTTATTGAGGCGTTAGCCCCATTGCCCTCGATGCGCAGTCAATTTTTTCTCTAGATAAACCTTTAGTAAATGGATCCGCTAGGTTATCTTTTGATTTCACATAATCAATGGAAATGACTCCATGTGAGAGTAATTGCCTCACGGTATTATGTCTACGACGTATATGTCGTGATTTACCGTTATACATAAAGCTTTGAGCTCTGCCTAGAGCTGCTTGGTTGTCACAATGGATACATATGGTCGACACAGGTTTCGTCCATAATGTGATATCTTCTAAGAAACCCCTAAGCCACTCAGCTTCTTCACCGGCTTTATCTAAAGCTATGAATTCAGATTCTATTGTGGATCTTTCTATGCAAGTTTGCTTGGCAGATCTCCATGATACTGCACCACCACCCAGAGTAAACATATACCCACTTGTTGCCTTGGATTCTCCTGTATCAGAAATCCAGTTTGTATCAATATAACCTTCAACAACACTTGGATATCTTCCATAGTGTAAGGTATACTTAGGTGTATCTTTTAAATACCCTAATACTCGCCGAAGAGCAGCCCAATATTTTTGGCCTGGATTACTTGTAAACCGACTTAGTTTACCAACTGCATAGGCAATATCAAGTCTTGTACAGTTCTTAACGTACATTAAGCTACCAATGATTCGAGAGTTCTCGAGTTGATCAATGATAGGACCATGATTTTTATGTAACACCATATTTGGAACGAAAGGTGTATTTGTCTTTTTAATTCCATAATGTTTGAACCTTTCTATCATTTTCTCAATGTAATGAGTTTGAGATAGCCCAATTCCATTAGGTGTTCGAATTATCTTAATTCCCAAGATAACATCTGCCACACCTAGATCTTTCACTTCAAAGTTGTTTTTGAACATCTTTTTCGTAGACTAGATGACTTCACTATTAGTCCCAAAAATGAGCATGTCATCGACATATAAACAAACAATGACGTAAGCCTTGCCTACTTTCTTGAAATAGACACACTTGTCACATTCATTGCTTTGGAACCCATTCTTGATCATGACTCCATTAATGGTTATATGTCATTGTTTTGGAGCCTGTTTAAGACCATAGAGGGATTTAACCAGTTTACACACTTTGTTTTCTTTTCCTTTGATTTGAAAATTTTCTGGTTGTTCCAAATAAATCTCCTCTTTTAAGTCACCATATAAGAATGCAGTTTTGACATCCATTTGATGTACTTCCATATTAAATATGGTTGCAATCGCGAATAACATTCTAATTGATGTTATCCTCGTTACTGGTGAATGTGTCAAAATAGTCTAAGCCCTCCTTTTGACGATACCCTTTTGCTACTAGTCTAGATTTATACTTATCAACTGAACCATCTAGTTTCAATTTTCGTTTGAATATCCACTTATACCCAATGGTTTTACTTCCTGGTGGAAGATCAACCAATTCCTAAGTATTGTTGCTTTGAATGGATTCAATCTCATTTGTAATTGCTTCATTCCAAAGTGGAGCATCAGGAGAAGACATTGCTTCTTTATATGTCCTAGGTTCAGTTTCTAACATGTAAGTTAAAAAATCTGGACCATATGACTTCGAAGTTCTTGCCTTTTTCTACGTCTGGGCTCTACTAATTCAGGCTCATCTGAATTGTCATCTGGTTCGTTTGTTTCATTAGACACCTCATGTGTCCGTTTTGGAGTTTTATCTACGTGATCTTTCCTACGAGGAAAGATATTTTCAAAGAATATAGCATCACGAGATTCAATAATAGTGTTGACACTTATGTCATTATTTTCAGATTTAAATACCAAAAATCTGTATGCACTACTATTTTGGGCAAAACCCAAAAAGTAACTATCAACTGTTTTAGGACCAAGTTTGGTTCTCTTCGGTGGTGGAACCATAACTTTGGCAAGACACCCCCACACTTTAAGGTATTTATAGTTGGGTTGTCGTCATTTCCATAACTCATATGGAATGGTTTCATTTTTCTTGTGTGGTACTCTGTTTAATATGTGATTAGACATATGTAAAGTCTCCCCCCCATAAGTTCTTAGGTAGACCAGAAGTTATAAGCATGATATTAATCATATCTTTTAAAGTTCTGTTCTTCCTTTCAGCAACACCATTTTGCTGAGGTGAGTAGGGTTTTGTGGTTTGATGGATTATTCCATTTTCAGCACAGACTTGTACGAATGGAGATTCGTATTCACCCCCTCTATCAGATCTTATGATCTTGATTTTCTTTTTTAACTGATTATCAACTTCAGTTTTGTACTGTATGAAAGCACTTAAAGGCTCGTCTTTACTGATAAGTAAATATACATAACAGTAACGAGTACAGTCATCAATAAATATGATAAAATATTTTTTCCCACCTCGAGTTGGAATAGATTTAAAATCACATAAATCAGTATGTATTAAGCCTAATGGCTCAGTACTTTTCTCAACCGAATGAAAAGGTTGTTTAGCAAACTTTGCTTCCACACAAGTCTCACACTTATGTGTTTTTTCTATGTCAAATTTAGGAATTAATCTTAAACTTGTTAGTTTCTTCATTTTTCTGTAATTAACATGACCCAATCTATCATGCCATAAATGTGGTGACTCAAGCAAGTAAGAAGAATTAATCTTATTCATAGAATCAGAGTACATAATTGCCTTGTTGGTTTCAACAACGGCTACATTTGCCTTAAAAAGGCCATCACTTAGATACCCCTTGCCCACATACTGATGTAGAACATGTCTAGGTTTCTATTTTTATTATAAGTATTATTTAGAAGTCCAAGTAGTAGTAGAATTTGATTTATAAGTTGTTATTTTCGTTTTTATTACTTAGAGTGTCTTTAGAAGTGTCTAGAAGACTTATTTTAAGTCATAGTAGGTTTAGGAAGTTGCCAAAAGGTAATATATACCTTAGGGAACAAACAATTAAAGTTCTACTAGGTTTCCTAGTTGTGTCAAGGGGGTTATCTATATAAAGAGCTCCAAAAACGAATTTCTTAGCGAAGATTGATGATTGATGAATTTATTCTTTAGTTTATTGTCTTTTAATTTAGTTTTTACTTCAAGTTATTTACTTTCCGTAATTTACATTCAAGTTATTTAAATTTCAGTTTTTATTTATTGCAATTTCTTTCCGTTATTTCAATTCCTTGCAATTTCAATTCTTAGATTAAGTTTATTTTAGCTTCCATTGCATCAATTGGTATCAAGAGCAAGTTATTTTTAGATCTTTATCTTAAATCGATCCACCACCACCCCCACCACCTCCAAATTTGTTTTCAACCATGGCCATTGATGATGAGACTAAGGTTTTCCTCAAAGAATTGTTTGCCGAGCAAAAAGCAGACTTCAATCAACAAGTAGCAGATATCAAGACCGCCCTTGGCATCCATGAAGAAAAAACCAACAAGAAGTTTGATGATCTAAAGGTTTCTATGGAGGCGTGCATGGATAGCAAAATCAATCAAGTTGAGACACAAGTAGAAACCCTTTCTAAGGAGTTCAATGATCACCACATCTTCTACCAACCCACCACCCCTCATATTTTCTAATTTCACTTCCACCCCACAATCTTCATCGTTGAGTTTTCCACCACCTACATCACAACCATTTTTTACCCTACCATCATTTTCATCTCCAATTGTTTCTCTTGAAAACCCAAATTCTCACCATAATCCAAACCTTCCTACACCTTCTTTTCCAATTACATCTATTCACCCCAAACCAATTACTCAATTTTCTTCCCCTCCACCACAAACAACTTCCACTATGTTCACCACAACGAAACCTTTTATTGGTCCTTCTTTTACACCACCATCAATTAGTTATTTTTCCCACACTAATTCTGGTTTTTCACCCGCACCCATTTTTTATCCCCAAAATTCTCAACCATTAATTCCATATGCATCGTATTCCATTCCAAACCAACTCAATCAACAACCTCCATTTTTTTCTTCACAACCAAGACCACCTAATTACCTAACCTTTGAAGATGATTCATCTAAGTTTCCACCACACAAGGGAGATTTTCGTCGCCGGCCTGAGTATAAGATAAAAGTCGATCTTCCAACTTTCAATGGACAATTAAATATTGAAGATTTTCTCAATTGGACTAATGAAGTTGAAAGGTTCTTTACTTTTATGGATATTCCACCGGAGAGTCAAGTTAAACTTGTAACATACAAACTTCGTCAAGGGGCATCTGCCTGGTGGGAACAACTTCAACATTCTCTTACCACCAACAACATGCCACAAGTCACAACATGGGCTCAAGCAAGGTTTTTACCTCAAGATTATGAGCAGATTTTGTTCCAACAACTTCACAATTGTCGTCAAGGGACTCGATTTGTACATGAGTATTCATCTGAATTTTACCGTCTTCTTGCTAGCAATAATCTTTGTGAGTCCGAAACACATTAAGTTGCTCGTTTTCTCTCTGGGTTGAATCGAAACATTCATGACAAGATTATTAATTCAATTCCCAGTTTGACAGAAGCGGTTCAAGTTGCACTTAGAATTGAAGGTAACAATGAAAGATCATATTTGCGTGGGTCTAATGGTAAGTCATATAATTCTTCAAGTTCTCGAGGTGAGTCTTCCAATATCGCTTCCGCACAAAACACCATTGACCTTTTACCTCCTCCATCGACTAATTCATCTTCTCAAACCAATTCATCAAGTTCAATTTCACAAAATAAATCTACTACCAATAATTCCAAACCTTCATACCCTCGTTCAACAAATCCATATGCTCATCCTTCTTTAGATATATGCTTCCATTGCAACAAAAGTGGTCACAAGCAACATCAATGTCCAGAGCGCAACAAAAAGTATGTCACTTTTATGGATCATGTCTATGATGAAGATTCTCCTGAAGATTCTACTGGTGAAATCAAATACGAAGTGGACGCTCCATTTATCGATGATTAACTCGAGGACGAGTTATTTTAAAGAAGTGGAGTCTGATGTAGAACATGTCTAGGTTTCTATTTTTATTACAAGTATTATTTAGAAGTCCAAGTAGTAGTAGAATTTGATTTATAAGTTGTTATTTTCATTTTTATTACTTAGAGTGTCTTTAGAAGTGTCTAGAAGACTTATTTTAAGTCCTAATAGGTTTAGGAAGTTGCCAAAATGTAATATATACCTTAGGGAACAAACAATTCAAGTTCTAGTAGGTTTCCTAGTTGTGTCAAGGGAGTTATCTATATAAAGAGCTCCAAAAACGAATTTCTTAGCGAAGATTGATGATTGATGAATTTATTCTTTAATTTATTGTCTTTCAATTTAGTTTTTACTTCAAGTTATTTACTTTCCGTAATTTACATTCAAGTTATTTAAATTTTAGTTTTTATTTATTGCAATTTCTTTTCGTTTTTTCAATTCCTTGCAATTTCAATTCTTAGATTAAGTTTATTTTAGCTTCCGCTGCATCACATACACCCCACCTTTGGTCAGCACAAATTTTTCTGACTCAAAGACCATTTTGAAACCTTTCTTACTAAGGACAGAACCAGAAACTAGGTTCTTCCTGATGTCAAGTACATGGAGAGTGTCATTGAGAGTGACTTTGTGTCCAGAAGTGAATTTCAGAATCACTTTCCCATAGCCTTCAACCATTGAAACTACAGAATTGCCCATAAAAAGTTTTTCTTCATGCTCCAACTTCTGATAGGTAGAGAAGAGGCTCTTGTCAGCACAGATGTGGCGGGTAGCCGGTCTATCCACCATTCCTTGGCATTAGATACCAAGTTCACTTCAGAAACCACCGCAAACAGATGCATGTTGTCAATCTCCCTGGATATGTCAGTCATGTTCGCCTCAGGAGCCTTTCCGTCTTTGCGGTGCCTGCAATCTTTGGCCAAATGACCTTTCTTACCACAAACAAAACAGCTTCCCTTGAACTTTTTCTGACCTTTGTCCTTGGGTGCATTGTTGGACTGATTCTTCTTCCTCTTCTTAGAGGAAGTCTTCTTTGCTTTGAGGTCTCCACCACATGTGCCTTAGCCTCAAAAGTACTTCGGGTTTCAGTACCCCTGTTGTCCTCTTCAATCTTTAGTCGCACTATCAGATCATCTAGACTCATTTCCTTGTGCTTATGTTTCAGATAATGCTTGAAATCTTTCCAAGAATGAGGCAATTTCCCAATGAGTGCTGCCACTTGAAAAGTCTCACCAATTACATGGCCCTCAGCATGGACTTTATGTAAGATGATCTGGAGTACTTGGATTTAGTCAGAAACAGACTTGGAATCAATCATTTTGTAGTCCATAAATTTATCGACCACAAATTTCTTGAGACCAACATCTTCAGTCTTATATTTCTTTTCCAGAGCCTCCCACAATAATTTAGCAGTAACAATAGGTTTATAAACCTTGTACAACACTTCATCAAGCGAGTTCAGAACATAATTGCGACAAAGGAAATCAGAGGGCTTCCATGCTTCAATAGCCTGAAATACTTCCTTGTATGTTTCAGCGGTCTGACCAGGTTTGGGCTTAGGAGTATCTTCAGATAAGAACTTTGCCAAACTGAGGGTGGTCAGATAGAACAACATCTTGCTTTGTCATGTCTTGAAATCCACACCCTTGAATTTCTCTGGCTTGTCTTGAGAAGTGATGATCTTGATCTTAGTCAGATCAAACACTTCAGTATTCTTAAAAGAAGAACTGCTCGTCATTTCCTATTATTTTCACACAAAAACCAACTTTTAATATTGTCTTAAGTATGTTGGTATTATATTGTCTGAACTCAAGAATAACATACACATTACAGAAATAGAGAATACACTAACTCAAACAGAAAACAAATAATATATGTATTAAATGAATTCAGTAAACAGTAACACTTACTACACAACTTGAGGATTAAGGAGATGAACAGAGGCTTGCCGAGGCAATATCCTTAAGACAATATTACGTCCTTGCTACTGGTGCACACAGGTACTAGACGATAGTCTCTCAAGATACAACTGTTCTGCACTCTGCTAGACTGCACTGTAATAGTAGACTTCTGGCAAAAAACAAACAAGAAGAACACTTCGAATTCCTTTTAGAGAGAGAGAGAGGGAGAGAGAGAGAGAGAAACAGACTTAGTCTGAATGAATTGTATGCTCACTGGCCAGAACATCACTCAATTTATAGGCTAAGTCGTGCCTGTTCACAACAGACACACACCTGTTGGAAAACGTCTTTTCTCAACATCTGTTAGAGTAAAGATATAACATGATCCAGTGAACTTAATCACAACTTAACTAAATAAGAGGTGGACCAATAAGATAGTTAACTTATAAACCATCACAGAGCCCAAGCCTAAGCCCGATCCCAAACACGAACCGGCCGGTCGGACAGACGAACGGCGGCGCACGCCCGTGTGTGGTGGACCACTAAGTGTATAGCCTTGCACTATCGCGCGGAAACTTGGTAACCCAAAGGGCTACACCCTTAGTGTAATAATTTTGTATTTAAACATCTTTACCCATTTCCCACAACTCATGTGGGACTAAGTGTAAACTACACTTGTTCATTCAATTAAGAAGGAAACAGTCTGACAAGGTCTGTTATGAAACCGGCACTCGGTTGTTTGACATTAATTTTGTGACATTGGATGTCCATGGTTATCTCGCCTTGAGTTCATTGTTAGGAAAACCTCGTTGTACGCGCGTCATCCTGAGTCTTTGTCTTCGCGTCAAGTGTATCAAAAGTCTGTTTTTGGTTTAGGACGTACGTACCTAGTTAGGACGTACGTACGTCCAACAGGTCAGCAAACTTTAATTGTGTTGAACGTACGTACCGAGTTAGGGCGTACGTACGTCGGGTTAGGCAGCAGGAAAGTTTTTGTTCTGGACGTACGTACCTTGTTAGGGCGTTCGTACGTCCAAGCAGGCAGCAAGCGTTTACCGTGTGGGGACGTACGAACATTGTTTCGACGTACGTACGTCCAATATAGATTTCACCAATTCCGGCCCATTTCCTGTGTATTCCAACCCTAAGTATAAATAGGGTTTCTCTTCCAAAGAATAAGGTAGTTCTTTGGCCGTCCAATTTATCTCTTTTTTTGGAGTTTTCTTTAGGTTTTGTGTTGAAGTTGGTTTTGGTTATTGAACTCAATTCCCTTTCTTTCTAATTCATCAATTCTCAATCTTTCGTATATCATTGTGAATTCGGCTTCGAGTCTTCTTGTGAGTTCATCAAGGAGTCGAGTGTCTTGTGCGTACATCAAGGTGCTCTGGTGAAGTCAAGGTGTTAGAGATAACCTGAAGTATCAGCTCGCAGTGACTGCAGGTAGTTGGTAGGTTTGTAAATCTCTTTCATCTAGTGGATTATTTGTTGTCACCAAGGCAACCGTGGACGTTTCCCAATTTGGGTTTTACCACGTTAAAAATTTCTGCTTGTTATTTACTTTCTGCCTGTGGTGTGATTTGTTTGAGTATTAAACTGTGAGATTAGCACTATTTGTGTTTTTCAATTGGTATCAGTCGCAAGGCGCTTGTTATGGAGCGCAATGGCTCACGCGTAGATCCTTTTAGTGCTTTGATTTACTCTGGTAAGACACATGTCTCGTTTGTGGCTCGGTTGTCTGATGAGCAATCAACTGCAAGTCAAGAATGCTCCAGTGACTGTGACAGGGAATTGATTCTTGTTGAAAATACTGATTGGGCTACCCTATACCGATTATCAAGAAAAGAATGTCTACGGTTAGAGGCACAGAATAGTATTCTTCAAGAAAGATTGGACTTACTATCTTCCAGTTCTTCGTCAATGTCAACCTTGGATAAGGAAACTGAATCCTGGCGTATTGATAAGGTAAAATTATTGAGCAATCTTGCTGCCCTTGAGCATGACAATGTTGAATTGGAAGCTCGGTGTAGTATTTTGTCCACTGAACTAGAAGACGTAAAAAAGGAACTGGTTCGTATTAAGTCTTCTGAAAGGTGCAATGGGTTGTCATCTTCGGAACTACCTCCGCTTCTGCCCAATCCTCCTATACAAAATTCTAACAATCATCAATCTGCGGCCAAGGTGGGCATCGTGAGAAATTGGAAACCGTTTAGGCGTGCTCCCCCTCAGGGCAGAAAACGTCATTTGGCTTGTTCATTATGTGGGCAGTTTGGACATTGGGCCTCTCAGTGTGTCGTGACTGCTCCTGTTTCACAACCATGGCCGCTGTTTTCACAGCCATCGTATGTGTATCCGTCTTATCCATATGCATCTTACTCTTCTCCTTGTACTTTTGCAGGCAATGTTTCAAATGTAGCGATTACTGCTCTACATGTTTCGAGCTCAGACAGTGAATGGCTACTTGATAGTGGTGTTTCGAAACATATGTCAGGTAATGCCAAACTTTTCTCCTCCGTTACTGCTATAGATGGTGGAAGTGTCACTTTTGGAAATGGTAAGCGCTCTCCAGTGATTGGAAAAGGCTTTGTTGATGGTATTGGTCTATCCTCGAATGATGTTTGCTTATTAGTTGATGGGTTGCGTGTTAATATTATCAGCATTAGCCAACTGTGCGATACTAATCATACTGTTAATTTCTCTAAAAATATATGTACTGTCCTTGGTAGTTCGGGTAAGTGTATCATGACAGGTAAACGCACATTGGATAACTGTTATGCCATTCAGCTGCTCGCACCTGGTATAAACTGCTTACCTAGTAAACTGAATGAGGGTCTGTTGTGGCACCAACGCCTTGGTCATGTCAACTTTGAACTCCTAGACAATCTAACTCGAAATGAATATATTAGGGGAGTTCCTAGACTTGGAAGGGCTCGCGACACCGTGTGTGGGGGTGTCAACTAGGTAAACAAATACGCAGTCCACATTCCAAGAAAAAGTCTATAACCACATCCTCTCCTTTAGAACTCTTACACATAGATCTGATGGGTCCCACTCGTACTCCTAGCTTAGGGGGCAAACGGTACATCTTAGTTATGGTCGATGATTACACTCGTTTTACTTGGGTATCATTTTTGCGTGAAAAATCTGATGCGTTTCTTGAGTTTCAGGGGATATGTCTTCGTATTCAGAAAGAGAAAGATACTCAAATTAAACATGTTCGAAGTGATAGGGGTGGTGAATTCACAAACACAGGTGTTATTGAGTATTGCATTGCAAACGGTACGTGGCAAGAATTTTCGGCTCCATACACTCCGCAACAAAATGGGGTCGTTGAAAGGAAGAACCGTGTCATTCAGGAGATGGCTCGTGCTATGCTACATGCGAAGGATGTTCCCCACAAATTCTGGGCTGAAGCAGTCCATACTGCTTGTTACATCATAAACCGTGTATATCTACGGTATGGTACTACGCAAACTGCTTATGAGCTATGGTATGGTAAGAAGCCAAATCTCAAATATATGCGAGTTTTTGGCAGTGTTTGCTATGTGTGCAAGGACCGACAAAGTCTGTCTAAGTTTGATAGTCGAGGTGATGTTACTCTTTTCCTTGGTTATTCCTCAAATAGCAGGGCCTTCCGAGTATTTAACTACAACACTCTCAAGGTCATGGAATCCTTTAATGTTGTTGTTGACGACACCATTATAACTGACTCTTCTGTTTCTACTGGTACACAGGATTCTACGGTTCTCTCACCCTTATCAGACTCTGCAGATATGTCTCCAACTTCGTTACCGTTACCTGATAATGGTGATGATGGTGATGAACCTTCGACTACTTCCGAGGAATTGCCCGGTAGCACCAGTGCTGTGCCCACACTGGATGATGTCGTCATACCTACATTAGGGGCAGTTGATGTGCCTCAAGATCACTCCACTGTGACTATTGAGCCTGGGGAGTTGTTTGTAAAAGCATCAACCCGTGTTAAACAACATCACTCCATTGGGGATGTCATTGGGGACATTAATGATCAACGTTTGACTCGTCAAAAGGCCAAGGAGACAAACTGTGTTCACTATGTTTGTTATCTTTCCTCTATTGAACCTAAAAATGTTACTGATGCTCTTACTGATGATGATTGGTTAGTTGCTATGCAGGAAGAACTAGGTCAGTTTAAGCGTAGTGATGTTTGGACATTGGTTCCCAGACCTACTCATACTAATGTGGTTGGCACCAAGTGGATCTTTAAAAATAAAATGGATGAGTTTGGGCAGGTAGTGCGAAACAAGGCTCGGCTAGTAGCTCAGGGCTACAGTCAAATTGAAGGTATTGATTAGGGAGAGACTTTTGCTCCTGTGGCTAGGTTGGAATCTGTCAAACTTCTTCTAGCTATGGCATGCCATTTAGATTTCAAACTGTACCAAATGGATGTCAAAAGTGCGTTCCTCGACGGTGTTCTCAATGAAGAGGTCTATGTTGAACAACCAAAAGGGTTTGTTGATCACACCTTTCCAAATCATGTCTTCAAACTGCAAAAAATATTGTATGGTTTAAAACAGGCTCCTCGAGCATGGTATGAACGTTTGACATCCTTCTTATTAGGGAAAGGATTTGTTCGTGGTAGTGTTGACCGAACTCTCTTCATCTTGAGGAAGGACAACGATGTTCTTCTCGCTCAAGTCTATGTGGATGATATAGTGTTTGGATCAACTTGTTCATCTCTTTCTGAATCTTTTTCTCGATTAATGAGTTCTGAATTTGAAATGAGCTTAATGGGCGAACTAAATTTTTTCCTTGGCTTGCAGGTAAAGCAGTTTAATCATGGAGCGTTCATCTCTCAAACAAAGTATGCCAAAGAACTTGTCAAAAAGTTTGGTTTTAGTGCTTCAAGTGGTCAAGATACTCCCATGGGTGATAAGGTACGTCTTGGTAAGGATGTTATGAGTAAGTCTGTTGATATTCGTGAATATCGTAGTATGATTGGTAGTCTTCTGTATCTCACTGCTAGTCGTCCAGATATTACTTATAGTGTTGGAGTATGTGCAAGGTTTCAGGCTAACCATAAGGAATCTCATTTCACTACTGTTAAACATATCATTCGGTATGTTGGTAGCACGCTGGATTATGGATTATGGTTTACCCGAGATACAAATAATGTTGTGGCAGGTTATTGTGATGCTGACTGGGGTGGTAATCTTGATGATCGTCATAGTACCAGTGGTGGCTGTTTCTATGTTAGGAATAATCTTGTTTCCTGGCATAGCAAGAAACAATCATCCGTATCCATCTCCACGTGTGAGGCTGAATATATAGCTGCAGCCAGTGCATGTACGCAACTTTTGTGGATGCGTCAGATGCTTCGGGACTATGGCATCCAACAGCAGGCAATGGACTTGTTCTGTGACAACACCAGCACCATTAGTATTTCCAAAAATCCTGTTCAACACTCACGAACAAAGCATATCGATATTCGTCATCATTTCCTTCGTGAGGCGGTCGAGAAGGGTGATATAGCAATGGAATTCATTCCTACTGAACATCAGCTAGCAGACATTCTTACCAAACCTCTTGATGCAGCTCGCTTCCATTCTCTGTGCAAGTCCATTGGGGTTGTTCCTCTTCCCTAAATATTACTTGTAGTCTCTTCTCCTCTCTCTCTTCTTCCTTGTATATTATTTTTCTCTTTCTCTGTATATATCTGGTCAAGTTTGTTTTGTCGTCGTGGTCTGTGTTGGTTCTCCATATTCGGTTGAGGGCATTTTTTTCTCTGATTATCGTGTTGGTTCTCGTCCTTAAATAATGTGCAATATGTTGAGGTTCTTAGTCTTTCTACTCAAATAAGGTCATTGGAATCTCACATGGTCACTCTCCAGGTTTCCGTTGCATAATGAGTGGCTTTCATGTTAGAAGTTGTTGCTGGTATACCCCTTCTTTGTCTTGTGGATTTTACTCTTCTTGTCACCTCCTGTACGTGGTCAATAACTCACGAAATCCCTAGACATTTGAATGTCTTGCGAGCATAATCATTTGGCTAAGAACCCGTTGGGGCTGTGAGGGTCATGCTATGACGGATGCACTTGAGAGATGTTAGTTCTTCTGTTGCACGTTATCATGGTATTGCACTTCTGGAGTGTATTCTTGCCAAAAAGATGTAGGCTACACCCTACCCTCGTGTATTGAAAGAATGGAGGTCATCAATTCCTCCCACACGGGAATGGCAGTTTGTCTTTTCCTTTTATATCGCTCGGAATATTTATGTTTAAAAAAAAAAAAAAAAAAAAAAAAGAGGCGGGGGATAGAAAGGAAGATTTAAAGTAAAGGGAGGGACATAGGATGGTTGGATTTTTTTTTCCACTGTGTTCTCCTCAGTGCTTGTAGGCATCCTTCTGTTTATTAGTGGGATACTTTATCCCTTGGTTCCTCGTGCATATTTGGTTCTAGTACTGTAAATGGTGTTTTGATTATGTGTCATCTCAATCCCTTTGAGCATTTGGTTTGGTAACCTCTTCATATTGCTTGTTTTATTTTATTGGATGCACCTACATCGATTTTTGGGAGCCTTGTATTGCTTCTCCCTGATCTAAGGTCTATGTGTCTTTCTTGTTCTATCTGTATCTCTGTTTGCTACTTGGCCCACTTGGTGTGTTAACCCGCATTTAACTCAACCATTGGTACTAGCTACATAACCAAAGTGTTTTGGGGTTCATCATATCCCTACATGTTCTTTTATTTTATTTTTGTTATGGTTTAGTAATTTCTTATTGTTTTCTGCTCACTCTGTTATGGGTTCTTCTTATTGTTCATCTTCCCCTTTGTTTCATCGACATTCTTCTCATCTGTCTTGTTTCTCATCCATGTTATTCTCTTGGTTACAGTGTTTCTTACTTGTTTTCCTATACCTCTCTTTTGTTCACTGATTGTGACAAAAAGGGAGAGATTTATGACTCTAAATACTAACAATCGTCTCTTCGTTGTTAGGATATTCTTGGGTTATGTTTCAGGTATTGAGAAGCTGTACAGTTATGGGGGAGCTCAAGTATCTAAAGTTGGAGCTCATGAAGTATGGGGGAGTTGTTCTAAATTATTAGTCGCTTTCGTTCGATCTCTGATGATGAAAGCGTCTAAGCTCAAGCTGGATGTCAAGAATTGGTGACTTGGTATGTTTTCTATCTTGAGTGTTTTTGTAGGCATGTTTTATAAATGCCATGGTTTGGGTTTGTAAGCACGTTTTATAAGTGCTATTAGAGTCATAGGTTTTTGTCACAAAATCAATGTCAAAGGGGGAGATCGAAACCGGCACTCGGTTGTTTGACATTAATTTTGTGACATTGGATGTCCATGGTTATCTCGCCTTGAGTTCATTGTTAGGAAAACCTCGTTGTACGCGCGTCATCCTGAGTCTTTGTCTTCGCGTCAAGTGTATCAAAAGTCTGTTTTTGGTTTAGGACGTACGTACCTAGTTAGGACGTACGTACGTCCAACAGGTCAGCAAACTTTAATTGTGTTGAACGTACGTACCGAGTTAGGGCGTACGTACGTCGGGTTATGCAGCAGGAAAGTTTTTGTTCTGGACGTACGTACCTTGTTAGGGCGTTCGTACGTCCAAGCAGGCAGCAAGCGTTTACCGTGTGGGGATGTACGAACGTTGTTTCGACGTACGTACGTCCAATATGGATTTCACCAATTCCGGCCCATTTCCTGTGTATTCCAACCCTAAGTATAAATAAGGTTTCTCTTCCAAAGAATAAGGTAGTTCTTTGGCCATCCAATTTATCTCTTTTTTTGGAGTTTTGTTTAGGTTTTGTGTTGAAGTTGGTTTTGGTTATTGAACTCAATTCCCTTTCTTCCTAATTCATCAATTCTCAATCTTTCGTATATCATTGTGAATTCGGCTTCGAGTCTTCTTGTGAGTTCATCAAGGAATCGAGTGTCTTGTGCGTACATCAAGGTGCTCTGGTGAAGTCAAGGTGTTAGAGATAACCTGAAGTATCAGCTCGCAGTGACTGCAGGTAGTTGGTAGGTTTGTAAATCTCTTTCATCTAGTGGATTATTTGTTGTCGCCAAGGCAACCGTGGACGTTTCCCAATTTGGGTTTTACCACGTTAAAAATTTCTGCGTGTTATTTACTTTCTGCCTGTGGTGTGATTTGTTTGAGTATTAAACTGTGAGATTAGCACTATTTGTGTTTTTCATGTTATACCATCTCTAGTGTCACATGAGCAAGCTGGATTCATACAAGGTAGAAGTATACAAGCTAATATTGGTTTGGCTTCTGAGATGGCAAATGAAATGAAGGTGAAGAGGCATGAAGGTAATGCAGCTATAAAAGTTGACATTTCACAAGCATATGATACTATCAGTTGGAAGTATTTGAATGCAGTTTTGTTGAAATTTGGCTTTGCTGAGAAATGGGTCTATTGTGTGATGACTATTATCAAATCAGCTATGATCTCTGTTCGTGTTAACGGAGAACCATGTGGCTACTTTGGTGTTGGCAGGGGTTTGCGACAGGGTGACCCTTTGTCACCATTGCTTTTTGCTCTTGCGGAGGATGTTCTTAGTAGAACAATCAATGCCATGAGGAATCTGGGGTTTACTAAGCTAATGATGTCTATTAAAGGATTTCAAGGTCTTAGTCATTTGCTCTTCGCAGATGACATCTTTATCTTTGTTAAAGGAGAAAGAAAAGGACTTAGAAATGTTGCTGGCCTTCCTTGAAAGGTATGAAAAAACTTCTGGGCAGTGTGTAAGCAAGGACAAGAGCAAATTGTTCACCTGTAGCATGTCAGAAGTTAGAAGATAAAATCTGCAGCTGGAATGGGTATCTCTGTGGGATTGTTTCCTGAACAGTATCTAGGGGTGCCAATTGTACAGGGCAGGGTTACAAATGCTTTATTAAGATGCTTTGTTGAAAAGATAAAAAATAGGATCACTAGCTGGTCAGGTAAATTGTTATCTTTTCAGGGAAAGGTTGTCATGATAAATTCTGTATTGAGTAGCATTCCACTTTACAACATGTCAGTGTATAAGTGGCATGTAAGCTTAATCAAGGAAGCAGAGATGGTAATGAGGAATTATTTATGGTCTGGGGATCCCAATATTAGGAAATCTGTGAGTGTGAGCTGGGATAGATGTTGTAAGCCTTTAGATGAGGGTGGTTTGGGTATAAAAAGATTGAAAGAAGTTAACTTGAGTATGCTTATGAAGTTGGTCTGGCATGTGCTTAATGGTAATGATGAACTCTCTTCTTTTATGAGAAGAAAATATTACACCAATGGTATACAGTCTAAGTCTTATAAGCACTCTACCATTTGGAGTGGCATCAAATGGGCTATGGAAGAATTATCCCCTAGGATACAATGGATTGTTGGTAATGGCAGTATCATTGACCTATGGAGGGATAGATGGTTGGGTAGGCAGTCTTTATAAGAGCAGTTGTTGGTGACAGATGAGAATATCCAACATTGCAAAGCTAAAGTGAGTGACATTACCAAAGAAGAGAGATGGGAGTTACCACACTCATTCTTGGAGTGGTTAAACACTTATGGAATTGATACAAGTTGCTTCAATCGTAGATTAAGGTTCTCTGATGATAGAAGAGTTTGGACTCTGATATTAAGGGGGTTTTTAGTGTGCATTCAGTGTATGAAGAAATCAAGAACAAATTAAATATGATAAGCCTGGCTGATGCAAACTGATTTGGAGACCCTTTGTCCATCCAAGTACTACTGGAATTGCATGGAAGCTAATGCATAACTGTGCTGCTACGAAAGAGAAGAGTCAAAGAAGAGGGGTACAATTAGCATCCATGTGTGGAGTTTGTAAACAACAGGCAGAAAATTTACATCACTTGCTTTGGGAATGCTCTTTTGCTAAAGGTATCTGGGAGTGGGTTGCTAGTAAATTCAAATTCAGGTGTGACATGGAGGATATGCAGTCAGCTGTGAACAAAACTAAACGTAGCAGCAGTTTGATACAACATATGTGGATAGGAGCTGTGGTTAGTGGAGCGGTTAGTATATGGTTTCACAAAAACAAGGTTCTCTTTGAGGGAGATGACTCTAATCCAAATTTTTGTAAGAAATATATACACTCACAAGTCTTGTGTGCTAGACATTTGTCTAATGGTTTCTCTAGGGATTCTAGTCATGACAACTTTGTTTTGGGAGTTTGGGTGGTCAAAGGGAAGCAAAGAAGAGCACCAAGAATGAAAGAATGTTTTTGGCAACTACCTAGGGAGCTTCAGATGAAGGTTAATGTGGATGGATCTGCTATTCAGAATCCTGGTCAAGCTGGCTGGGGTGCAGTGTTTAGAATCACAAAGGAGACTTCAAGCTAACTGTATGTAAAGGTATGGGAGAAGCTACAAATCACATGGATGAATGCTTAGCTATTGTTGAAGCTTCTGAGATTGCTCTGGAAAAAGGATGGTTAGACTTATGGATTGAATCTGATTCCCTGGCAGCAGTCACAGATTTTGCTACTGGTAATATTCCATGGATGTTTGTTAACAGGTGGCAGCAGTGTAAGGCAAGTTTCCATAGTATAACAGTTTCACATACGTATAGAGAAGCGAATTTCTCTGCAGATACAAGTGCTAAGGAAGGAGCAAAACTGGATGAGAATGTGATTCATAAGTTTGTAGGGAAAGCCCCATGGTTGTTAAAATGGGAAAACCCCTCTACTTTGTATTTCAGGTTTATAGACTAAATGCTAGAAACTGAAGTTTTGTGGCCTGTCACAAACTCTAGTTTGCTAGGCATACACTTGTATATTTTTTATATCTTAATATTAAGAACAACTTACCAAGCAAAAAAAAGTACACTGCTTATGTCCTAGCAACTATCAGTGAATACCGTATCATGCATATAAGTGTTTCTTCCAATATAACATAATAATGTCTGGTATTTTTTGAATATTTTCTCATCTAATTAATTTTTTTTTTTCTTAATAAAAGATCCCAATAGGGGGTGGGGTTTGGCAGACCCCTACCAGTATATTATGATCGAAAAAATTATATCAAGAAGGGGACATGTTGCCTTACCTCAGTACAATGAGAAACATGGGCCTTAAAACCTAAAACATCAAAACTAATGAGCCCAGAGTGAAGGTAAAACAAAGCCAAGTAATGCATGCCCAACCCACTAGTAAGTCAACACCTCGTGAGCGCCAAAGGTTGTTAGCCATTCAATTGCCTGTCTATTCTTCTTTTCCAAAGCTAAAACCAGAGCTATAATCGAGAAGAACCTGCTTCCTTTTTATTCAAAACCACTTCTGAGCCCTCTAGAGAGAATACTTCCATGGCTGCATACTACTATGATCAGATCTATCACTCCCTTCGACGTTCCATGTGCCATCAACATTTCACTGATTTTGCTGCATTCCATACTAATCTGAGTCCAGTTTGTGAGCTTGTACCTGTGTCTAGCCAAAGAGTAAAGGATATCTTCTTCAATTGCTTCTCCCCCACCGGAGAAGGTGAGGAGTGAAGATTGGGTTCGATTTGATGAGTGGTTGAGGGCTGTAGCAAGTCAAACTCTTCAGGACTTGTGCTATGATTGGAATTTCTATGGCAGGTATGTTCTCAGAACTTGTAATGAATGTACTTCCAAAGCTTTTGTCCTTGGTTGGGATCATGAAGGTCAGGGGAATGAAGGCCAAGATGACAATGGTGAACAGAATGGGGAGGTAGAGGCTGTGGATAATCAGAGAATGGAGATGCTCAGGATGTTGAACATGCTGCTGGTGGTGTTGAGGATAGACAAGTACCTGCCATTCCAGCTAATGTTGTTCAAGTTATTGTTCTGGATTTTGACACTGACTCTGAGGATGATGATGAATTGATGCAGTCTGAAGAGGAGGAGGAAACTAAAGAAATGGACAACCAGGGGCCTTCTGATGGAGATGAAGACTAAGATCCAGTGATACAACCATGTAGGTAGTTCTGATTGACTTGATGTACTGAAAGAATTTGAAATGTTTAGCCTTAAGCTGCTTGTAATATCTGTGATTCTACTTTGATTCCACTCTAGTGATGAATTTCCCCAAATGAATCTAAGCTTGTTATAATCTTGCATGTCTGATATTTGGAACTCCATTATGATCCCCTGTATATATCTGCTTGAATTTGACATCCACATTGTAATTAATGGGACCCATAGCTTTGTACTTGAGCCCTAGCTTTGATAGGTAGTCCGCTAGAGAGTTACCTTCTCTGTAGACATGAATTATTTGGACCTCCCTTCCAGTGCAAAGGGTTCTAATATGATCCCACCAAATCTTAAGATGCCAAGGGATACCAACTACTTTAATAAACCACATAGCAGCCAGTTTCGAGTCGATTTGTATCTGCACCTTGTTAATGCCTAGAATAGAGCATATAGATAGACCATCAAGAATGGATTTAGTTTCAGCCAAGTTGTTTGTGCCTGACCCATAGAAAGAGTAGAAGATTGACACATGCCTCTCATCTGCAGTTCTTAGCACTCCCCCACCTGCTGCCATTCCCTCATTTGCTGCACCTTCTGTATTCAGGGCAACAAATCCTTCAGGTGGTCTTGTCCAAAACACAAGAATTGGGGGTTTGGCTGGGGGGTTCTTTGCACATATACCCAATTGCAATGTTGCATTAGCAAAACTTGGAGATGATCTGTTCTCAGGACTGTAGTGTTGGCAAAGTTTCAGTAACCAGAATCTGACTTTGAGTATGATTGTTCCACTATGATTGGAATTCCAGGAGTAACCTTGTTCATATTTCCTACTGCATCTCTCTTTCCATAACTCCCAAAGGATAGCCAGAGGTGCTACAATGTAGCATAATTGTTCCATGGATCCCTTGACTCCATTTTTAAACCACATATCAATGATTACCCCAAGGTTGAAGAATCGAGGTAGGCGCAGACTAAAGATATTATGAAAGTGAGCCCAAACTAGTCTTGCTAGCTCACTATGAATAAATAAGTGAATGATGGTTTCTTTCTTTGGCTGAGTGCAACATAGACATTTAGAAACCATAGGAATGTTGCATCTAGCTCTAGCTGCATCCACAGGGACGGCTCCATGCAGCAGTTTCCACCCAAAAAGAGAGATTTTAGTAGGGACAAATGGCTGCCATAGTTTCTTAAGAAGGCCTGAATTCCTCTGATCTCCTTGGATAAGCTACACATAAGATTTTACAAAGAATAGACCATCTGAAGAGTGTGGCCAAATTCTTTTATCCACCTGAGCATCTGATTTAAGAAGGTTGTATTCTAACCACAACTGTTGTTACTGGACATGGGTAAAGAGGGGAAGATTGAACTGAGCTTGAGCAGCTTCTTGAAGTGAATACTGAGTGCAGTCCATAGGAACCTCCATAGGAGCTAGAGAGCCAGTCCTCCTCCAATTTTCATGAGAAACACTGAAATCACCTGGCCCAAATTCCCAAGTTGAAAGGTCCACTATCTCTTGTATACATACCCAACTGTCCCTCCAAGATTTTGAGGCAGACGCCATAAGTTGCATGCCTATGAGAGATTTACCTTGAATGTACTTTTTTCTCATGAAGGTGGCCCAAAGTGAGTTGGAACTGAGCATGTTCCATGTTGCTTTCATTCTTAGGGACCTGAGAACCAGGGCTAGAGATCTGAGGCCCAGTCCACCAGCTCCAATAGGTCTAGTATTTTCTCCCATGCAATCCATTTTTTTTTCTTTTTCCCATCTTTCATCCCCCAAAAGAAATTGAAGAAGAGGGATTCTAAAGTTCTGATAATTCTTTTAGGCACAGAAAAAGCAGAAAAAAAAAGGTAAACTGGCATACTTTGTAACACGTGTTTTAGGAGAATAAGCTTACCCCCATTGGACAACAGTTTATTCCTCCAACCGTCAAGTTTCTTTCTGACCTTGTTTAGAAGCTTTTCAAAGTATATAGCTTTCGATCTGCCATAGAAGATTGGAACCCCCAGGTATTTTATTGGTGCTGACTTGTCGAGGAAACCTGTAACAAGCTTGGTGACATGGATCTTGTTCACTGAAGCCCTAGGTGAAACAATAAACGAGCTTTTATGGGTGTTTAGCTTTTGCCCAGAAAGAGAGCAGTAATCCTGTAAGAAGTCCATGCACCCCTTAATAGAGCTCTTTCTTCCGTTTAGAAATACCAGGGTATCATCATCATACAATAAGTGGGTGATATATATGTGGGCAACTCCTTGGGACAGAAAAATAGCTAATTCTACCAGCCTCGAAATCTTTGGACAAGCCTCTACTCAAGACTTCTGCTGCCAGGATGAACATATATGGAGATAGGGGATCACCCTGTCTGATACCTCTAGACGACTGAAAGTGTCCTCTATATGAGCCCTGAAACATCACAGAAAAGCTGTAAGATGTAATGCAGGATAGTATTAGATTTGCACATTTAAATGAGAACCCAAACTTCAACAATACTTGGTGAATGTATGGCCATTCCAGGCTGTCGAAGGCCTTCTCCATGTCCAACTTAAGGACCATGTTGCCTCCCACCACCTTCTTATTGATATAGTGCATCATCTCCTGAGCTAGGCTTATATTTTTTGTTATAAGCCTACCCTGTACAAAAGCTCCTTGTTCTGCAGATATCAGCTTGGGCATAAAGGTGGTTAGTCTCATAGTGAGTAGCTTAGATAAAATCTTGTAGCTCACGTTACAGAGGCTGGGGCCCAAAATCAGTAAAAGTAGAAGGGTTATCCTTTTTAGGAATCATACATATGAAGTTAGCTAAAAAGAAGGCAAGGATTTTATGACCCGAGAAGAAGGCAATGGCATCCTGCCAAATATCCTCCTTAATGAGCTCCCAACACGCCTGGTAAAAGTGTGCTGATAGGCTGTCAGGTTCTGGAGCGTTATTAGCTGCTATACTGAATACTGCCCTCTTTACTTCATCCATGGTAGGTAGGTCCATAACTGCTTGATTGTCCTTATCATTGAGGTTGTGCGGTATAACATCCAAAACTTTCTCATTAAGCAGTCATCCTTCAGAACTCAATTGATTGTGGAAAAAATCTACTGTTGCATCATATATTTCATCTAGGTCTTCACACCAATTATCCGGGTCATTTGTAAGTAAGAGCTTATCAACTTGAATTTTTCTTTTTGCCCTCACACTTGCATGAAAGAATTTTGTGTTCTTCTCCCCTTCTATTATCCATTTCTGATTTCTCTTGCCAGAATTGCTATTCCTGACTCAACGCCTGATGATACAAGGCCTGGTGCCTTTTGAGCTCAATATGAAGGTGTTCAGCCCATGAGGAAGTGAGATTGAATTCTATTTCTGTAATCTTGTCCTCCAGTGTTTGGATCTTCTTATGGATGTCCCCAAAAGTGTTCTTGTTCCACCACTTCAGCCTTGCCCTTATATTCTTGAGTTTCATTTCTAAGTTGATAAGAGGATATGGAAAGTATCCTGCTAGCGCCCAGTTCTCTTAGATGAACTCCATAAAACCTTCATGGCTAACCCACATTCTCTTAAATTTAAAAGGATGTGGGCCTGAGTGTTGAGCAGAATTGAAGCATGAAACTAAAGGAGGTAGGTGATCAGAACATACCCTGGGGAGATGTTGTACCTCTAATTGATGTAAAATACTGGCCTAATTTGCATTGATAAACACCCTGTCCAGCCTTGCCCATTTCCTGTCAGACCCTTGCTGATTGTTGCACCAAGTATATTTAGTCCCCTTAAAGCCACAATCCATTAGCCCAGCATTGAGCACAAACTCATTAAAGTCCTCCATAGAACTTAAAGATGGCTGAGCTCCTCCCAACCTTTCCGAAGAATCCAACACAACATTGAAGTCTCCACCTACTAGCCAAGGAGTTTGAGAATTCGCGCCAAAATGAAGAAGATCTTCCCAAAGCTGCCTCCTTTCTATATATGGACATTTAGCGTAAACAAAAGAACCGAGAAAAGTCCTATTAGATTGTAGGTGAAGAATCTGGATGTTACTGCATTGGTTACTCTGACTTATTTCATTGATTGTTACTGACTCGTCCCAGAAAATCCACACCTTGCCACCACTACTTTCGTTGGATAAGAAATTATTAAGCCCTGTGATTCTGGAGATTTTCACTCTTCTTTGTTCCAATATCATAGGTTCAAGGACAACCAAAATAAAAGGATTGTGAACTCTACACATATTTTTAATTCTTCTTTTGGTTTCCTTGTTTCCCACTCCTCTTGCATTCCAGATCAAGATTTTTCGCAACATTGGAAACCTTTTTTGATGAGGATGAAGTTCCTGAGGCCTTAGACCTTGTCTGCATAGCATGGGCCCCTCCTTTTTTTGATCTGCTTAGAATTTCTGAGTCGGAGCCATAGGTAACAATTGCATGAGTGCAAGCCTCATCCTCTTCTTCTTCTTCATGGGTCAACAGGATAATAGGGGTTGTTGGGGGAGCAATAAACATATTTAAAGATTGAGGGGTAGATTGAGCCAAAGTAGGAATTTCCACAGGTATCTCTATAGGTATAGACCTTAAAATATCCTCCGGATGAACTGCAGATTGATAAGCCAAGTTTTCCAAATGGAGCCCTACTTGGCTCTCCTGTACCTCCCTATCCGGTGTGAATGTACTCTCCTTAGGGAGATCTTGATGTTGGCAGGCTAAAATTTCCTGTTGAGGGCTATGCTCCTCCCTAAGAGGTAACAAGACTACATTATCTTCCTTCTCTTTTTCTGGAACTGCACTAAGAGTGGCAGCTTGCTGGTCTTCAAGTCTAGTACTTGCTTCCTGGCCCAAAATTGGAGTCTCAAGACTCTCGGAATCTTCCTCTAGGTTGGAAAGTAGTTCAAAGGGATTAGACTGTATGACAGGCCTAGTATCCTTTGAATGTTGCTCGGTATGAATAACCACACCATTGGGGTCCTTAGAGCCACTCATACCACCTTCCTCCAAAATTCTTCCAGTGGGCCTGTAGATGGACTTCTGCTTTTGTTGTTTCCATGCATGTGCTTGATAGTCTGTCTCCTTTGAGATTTGTTTGCCAGATTGATTCAGTGCTTGCGTAGCTTTTTCCTTACCAGTGCCTGAGGCATGCTTCTTTTTGCAGATATCTATTGAATGACCAGTTTTGGAGCAAAAGGAGCAGTATAGGAAATTTGGGTAGTGTATTTGCTGCCAGAAACCAGGATAATTTGGTCCTTCCAGCCAAATGGATTCAGGTAAATCTTCCTGAAGGTTCATCTCTATGCATATTTTTGGAGCATCAGGACGCGTGTAGCAGATAGTGCTCTTATCAATGGAAAGGAAGCTACCCAGGTTATCACCAATTGATTTGAGGAGAGTTGGATGATGAAAGTCCAGTGGCAAGCTTGGGAATTCTACCCACACATGTACAAAAACAGGATCTTTCTTGAAGTTAAAACCTGAGTGCCACCGGAAAACTTGAATCGTATACCCATGCAGTTGCAGTTTTGCCTTGATAAGGCCTTGGTAACCTCAGCTTCAGATTCAAATCTAACCAGAGCATGTCTAGGGTCGATCAGACCCATCGTGAAACCTCCGCTAACATTCCAATCTCGAGTAATACTACCTCTCAGATCGACCAGATTTGGACGTTGGTATGAGAACTTGAGGACAACAGAGAAGGCAAAAACAAGATTCTGGCCATGCTCTATGTCTTCTTTGCTGAAACAGATAGCTAGCTTGCCATCTTTACGGAAAGATCTAAAAGTGGCAGGTGCAAGATCAATAGGTTTTTGGTTAAAGCTTTTAAAAGGGGAAGAGAAGGAAGGAGTAGGAGACGCGATCAGGGCTCCTTCCTTCCCTGAAGGATCAGGAAGAGTGGACATGAAGGATTAGGTTAGAGACGGGAAACCCTAGAAGATCGCCAAAAAGAGGCCGCCATTTTTAGGGTTTTAAGCTTTCCACATGATCCCTTTTAAAAGTTTCCTAATTCGATGTCACAACTTGATCTTGCAATGTTAGATAATAAGCCTTTGAGAGTCTTATAAAATTTTCAGTTTATTGGTTGTGGCCTAATGACACAAGTGACTAAACAGTTGAAATTAAATACGTAGTATACGCAGTATACTGCTAAGAGGAACAATATAAGATCGAACTTCTAGTTTACCAAACTTTAGTAATTTTATTTGTACGTAGGATCCAGTGACAAGATCAGTAACTCAATGATGCTGGCGAAGATTGAACCCAATTAAGACCTCTGGTATCATCGCCGAAAGATTTTACCAATCTAGTTCATCTTCCGGCAGTTTCTTTCATCTGAAAGTAGTTTGGCAAATCTGCAAACAATATTGAAAAACAATAATGAGTATTTCATCTATTAAACTTAAGACTAATTAATAAAAATTTGGTAATTCGTCGATATGCATACTTTATGAGGGCTTCCTCATTAGTGTCACCACTTTCACAATCTTTTGTACCACCTGTTTCCAAGTTCGCCCTTGTTACTTTTTTCTTCAACAAGTCTTCTCCAACTCTAACAAGATCTTTCAAGTTCTCAGTTGTGGCCAAATCAGTTGAAGATTGCTTTGCAGTCAAATCATAGTCCTAGTATTAACAATCATGTAAATTATTAATATGATAATTACTACAATTATTAATTATTCTTCAAAATTAACAATCATAATGAAATGTTATTTTGATCCGATTTTAACATGTACGTATACATTTACTATATATGAATACTTTTTTTTACCTGAATACGGATATAATTTGGTTCAGATTTAAGAGCCTTGAAAACCACAGACAAATGGTAATCAACCAAATCTTCACTTGATTGCGTAAACACATCAATTAATGGACTAGAACCACCAGCAGTTAGCCAACCCCAAAGCCCCCATTTTGCTGCCATTTTAGCATTGTATTTCTTTACTTCAATCTTCCGTGAGCCAGTCCCTAATGATATAACAAGAAATTTACCATAGTCCATGGGTTTGTGAGATAAGTAATCTGGATCCTTATTGTAAATCTGCTGGGTCATTTCGGTGACTGCAACCATTGTCTGCAATCAGACACAGTGTGGCCGGAATTTCAAATTGTGAGTATACGTATATTAAAGTTACTAACGTATATTAAGCTATTTATAGAACAGTCAGATATTTTTACCGGATTATTAGCAGTTACGCCACCATCCACAAGGTCGAAGTTTCTGATGATATTTCCATCTTTATCTATGTTCTTAAAACAATAGGCAGGAAGGTAAGTTGGTGCTGCAGAGGTGCCAATGCAGATGTCTAATAGTTGAGCATCCAATGTAGGATCTGTGGTTAGCTGCATTAGTGAAATATTTTAGTAAATAGAAGTTTCTCATTCACTCAGGAGAAATATTGTTTTTTTTTTAGAAAATAAATACCACAATGATCATTTTTCAGACTTTATCTTTGTAATACAAGTCTGACTACTGTGATTTCTATAAAATGATGGTTGCAAAATAGAAAAAATGAAATGACTTCTAGCTGCCGCACGTCTTGAACAAGCTAGCTACATATATCTAGTATATCTTATTAGCAATATATGAGGGTATTATATTGGTACTAGTAGCACACACCTAAAGAAATATATAAGAATTGCAAGATGGACTAAACATGTCTCTAAACTATTACTATGCTAATAAATTAAAGTGCTAACCTAGTAACCTACTTGGGTAACGTAGGAGGAGCACCACTGCACAACCTACATTATACATAGATACATTTACCATGTATGCATGTTGTACTTTTGCTAGCTAGATGTATAATTCCCATATATAGTGAAGGTGGTTTGGTGATATATATTAGCATCTTAAGCATATTAACAGCGACCTGAAAGTTGGAGAAGATGATAGGCTGAAGTAGCTTAATATCAAAAGTAGGAATTGCCACATTTGTCAAAATCTGGCTCAACAGCTTATCCTTTAGCTTGTCCTTTAGAAGATCCCGAAGATACACTCCATTATACGCTGGTCCCATGGCAGATGCGAACTTTTTTCTTATCGAGGAAAGAAAGCCACTATGAGAATTCAAAAATAAATTAGTATGCAGATTCATCCACAGAACCATAGGCAACTTAAATAATGTATGCTTAAACAGGACACAGTTTATGTCAAAATTAATCATAAATGTGTTAATCCACAATAGAGACATAGAGTACCTCCTCTGTGGAAATATCTTTGGACAGTTGTCAAGGTAAAATTTAGTGATATCTTTAGCAGCATAAAGAGGTCGGCCATATTCGTCTGGTGCAGTTAACATAGTCGTCACAAGACCACCAGTGCTTGTTCCTGCTATTAGATCAAAATAATCTGCAAGTCTTGCATCCTCCGCATCCAACTTCTATATATATGCACCAATTACACCCAAATTTGTTTACATGGAAATGATTGCAGGCCCCCATTAAGAGCCCGATAAGCAACATTTCCCCACCTAAGATCAAAAATGAAAAAAAGACCCCATTCGATCTTGTGTTGAAACAAAGCATTGAGTTCTTGGCATTATATGCATTCATCTCTTGGCAACCATTGTGCTGATCTATGTGCTAACATTTGACTTTAAAATGGGGCCTTTTTTGCATTTAGTTTCTTAGATAGAAAAATGTTTCTTTTCGGTCCCTTATTTTTCCCTGATTTGTTTATCATAGTTAGAATAAGCTAGCTACATATCTCAAATATGAAAATAGAACATGCAAATATAACTCCCCAAATCAGTTTAAGTCTTTTGAAATCCACAAAAGATCTGTGTTCTCTGGAGGGATAGGAAAGCTACACAGTGGTTGCTTTTGAAAAGTCCCATGGAAAGAACACATATGTACTTTTTGGCAAGTTTATGGCCAGTGCATGTGTTTATTATATATGCTTACCTGGAGTTCTGATTCTAAAAATGCAAGAATTGTTCCTGGAATGATCCCTCTAATCCCACCTCCATCGATACTCAGAATCGTATAAAACTTTTCATAGGTTGGGAACTTTGAAAAAGAGGATGTTCTATCCATGTGTAAGGGACTGATCAAATGAAGATTAACTACTGTATTAAGAAAAAGCTAGGCAAAACAGTGAAGGATTGGATAGTGAAGAAGTGATTAATTGAGAGCACGGAAGCTCTAATTATGTGAGTTGGTTACAACCACAAAGTACTTATATAGGGAACAATCTGTTGTTTATCGATCTCCAAGGGAATTTTTATCACCAATCTTGAAAATTCGTTAGTCTAAGTTGAGAAGTCCAGGTTCAAAGTTCAAACCTACCAAAATTTTGTATTTCTCTCTGTTGGAATTGGGTCCATACGGCGGCAACCAAGATGCAGAATAATATTAGTTTTGGATAAGATGCCGATGTTGTACTTAAAACCTGCTTATTTACATTCTTGAAATATATATATGTATGGAATTATCGTTGTTTAAATTATTAATTGTACGGAATAATATTGGTTTCGTATAAGATGCCATTGTTGTACCTAAAACCTGCTTGGGATATATATATGCATGTTACGAAGTTTATTCATTTTCTGGCTGCAATTTGAGGCTATTTCAACATATGTGCATATCGCACTTAGTGTTAAATAATCTTCTTGGAATATAATGTTATGAATCACGTACATATAATTGTTGGTATGATGTCATAATCGTAAAATATAATAAAACAATTCCAACATTTTTCTCATTTATTTCCCCTGATGATTACTCCAATACTTGTATCATAAAATGCTAGCTCTTGTATAAAATTGAAGGCGATAAACAAAGAATCCAACAATTCTGACTAACGATATTTTTGTTCGTGTAAATTCATTCGGCAGATATTGAATATTGCAATTAGTATATAAGTTATCATTAAGTTCTCTGAGTTAAAACTGACAATATGGAAGAAGTAAATATTGCGAGACTAATATCCATTGCATGGAGACCTGGTTCATGAAATGAAAAAATCTTTGAAATTGAGTTTATTTAATTTTTCAACAACCATTATATATATATATATATATATATATATGTTCATACTTACCAAAACATTATAATAATAATAATCGCCCATCGCTTTCTATGCAACAATAGAAAACTTGTTCTTGGTCCAGTTCTATGATAAAAAAACGACATGTCTAACTGTCTAAGTAAATGTGACATTTTCTGCAGACGATAGTTTACAAGGTAGTACAAATGAAATGTCGACAGTCATGTTCTTCCAAGGTTGTGGCATCCAATATCTAAATGATCTAGCTTTTAAACTACTGCATTGTATGCAACTTGTACGTGCAGCCTGGCTTCATGTCGATCTTCATAATGGTGTAATTCAATTTCTAGTCATGAAGCATTCTTTGCAACTCGTGTGGCCCGACTTCGTCTCATGTTCATTATAATGTAATTCAATTTCTGGTCATGAAGCATGTTGTGCCTTTGGGTCAAACCATATATAGCTAGATAAGTCCCAAGTTCAGCAGTCTATTCAGTGTTTTCTATTTACCAACAAAACAGAATCAAGGAAAGTTGGACTGTTGGTCAATGAAAGTCTGGATCCCTGGCAGCCATGACTGAAATCCGTAGCATCTAAGCCTTTCTTTCAATATTTACACAATTATATTAATCCCTGATATCACTCACCTACTTTATCGACACTGATCCGCGGATGGTAGCCCTGGTTTTTTTTCTTGGGTGGCTCCACTCACCTATCAGTATTCAACACCATGGTTTTTCCTTTTTCTTTTTTTCGCCAAGTATTTTAAGTAACTGATGTTACTCCTTAAGAACCTGAGTTGTCAAGGAGCAAGAAATCAGTTACTTAATAGGATTCTAACAACAAGTTCCACATCGGCAACTCGAAAGTTGATCTTATAATAATTGGTAATAATTGATAATCAGTTACTTAATATATAGGATTTCATTCTATTCGTTTTATTCTTTGAGCATCTAGGTGTGCTTGACTCACAAAATAATAATCCAAGATACAAGTCGCCATACAAGTTGGTGAACAATATATATACAGAAAAACAGTCACAGAGTACACTGATTATTTTATTCGCTTGTAGTGGTGTTGCATGACTTATTCACATAAGTGCATTTCACATTTATTTCAATGGTAAAACATAGGTAGCAGCACTAGTCGCAACTACTTATCGGTTTTAGACTTCTAGAAAATATTTGAACTAAATAATTCAACACAAACAAGCCGAGGATTACATAAGATTTATGATACATACTGTAAGCGGTCTTTCCGCCAACATCTTGAGATCAGTGAAGGACGTACTCCAACGCTCAAGTCAGCTAGTGTAGATGAAGAGAGGAAGAAAGATAAAATGTAGAATGAAGTGATTGATCATACCTTGTGTTTAGGGTTTTGCCCGTTATATATTACTCATATCGTGTATGTAATATAGGTCGTCAGATCTTAAAGATCTGGCGGTTGTGATGTTTAGACGTGGAACTCTGTCTCCCAAGTATATATTCTCTTTCATGACTAATCTCACGTGCTCGCCACGTGAGTCATACAGTCTGTCTTGTTTGAGTGATAACCTGAATCGCAAGATATTTTACTAGGTTGATTCGTTAGAACCGAGTAACAAGTGGAGTCTGGTATAATTAGGTACTTACATCGCCCCCTTCTCTGGCCTGATAGACTCCACGTTAATGTCGGCCTAGAGAAATAACCATTAATTTAGAAGTTTCACTGTTCTGACGGAACTCACATTCATGGAGATCTCAGTGTGCAAAATAACTTGCGCTAGATTTTATTTTGTGGCCTTAATTTCTTAAATGAAAGGAAGCCTCCACACATTCCAGTCAAAAGTTATGACTGCTTTTGAGAAAGGTGTCAGATCCTTTATAAATATTAATTTTACCGAGCTAAAGAAAAGAAAACAATTACTCACTAAGATGTCGGTACTGCCGGAATATCGTGCTAGATTTTTACATACAGTTCTCCATGAAGTTCAATGTTGCGGTAATAGCCAAATTTCGTGGGCATGGAGAAGAAATAGTAAATTGGCTGCGATAGCAAAGTAGCTGCCTACATACCCAAATAGGGATCAAGCCAAAGTAGTTCTAATTGTCAGGCGTGTCTACCTTTGTGGTATGTTTACCCCTTTCGTCTCCATTCCTCACCGCATCGTTCTCCCCTATCAAACAATTGTTAACCCTTTGTATCTCGGTTCGACTGTTTCGCATTAATTTTCTTCTCTTAGCCTACTGGACTCTTCGATCATCTGCCTCTTGAACCCTAGTTTGCAGATCCGTCTCTTGAGCTCCTCTACCTACTGGATATGTTGAAGATCTTGTTTGCATGTGTGACCATTTTTCGCTTCGAAACCCTAGATCTGAGATTTCCTTTTTCAATAAAAAAGATGAGGAAAGCGGCGACCCTTCTTCTAGCGCCAATGTCGTAAGCTCCTCTTGGAGTTTACAGTTGATGGAAGATTGGCTCCTCAGATATGTAGCTCCAAGCTCCTAACCTGCAAAATACCACCGGTTTTGAGCCGGTGGAAGACATTAATTCCGATGCCTAAGTTAGGAAAGGAAGTGAAAATGAAGAAGAATGAAAGTTGAAGGAATGAATAGTTACCATTGGGGTTTTTGGTGTCCCCCTTGTATAGTGTTTCTCACCGCTAAATTAGGTAGCTTGGATCATTCACTACAGAAAAGTAGATATATCACGGTTAAAAACTGTGATATAAAGATAAATATCACAGTTTTTATTTTTTCAAAAAGTGTGATATATACTGGGGTGATATATGTTTTTCAAAACCGTGATAAATAACAAAAAGGTACATCACGTCTTTATTCAAAAAGAGTGATATAAGTTTACCTATTTTCGTCTCTTTCTCTATTAAAACTGTGATTAAAACTGTGATATTTGACTACACTGTATATCACGGTTTAAGCTTAATATACCTCCATTTTTTTAAAAACGTGATATATTGGAATATGTTTTCAAAAATAAAAAAAATAAAAAAAAATGCTACAATTGATATTTACATTTCACATTAATATTTTCATTTATAAAATCTGCAGCATATATTGTCCAAAAATATGAACACATTCAAAAAATTTCATTACTTAATCATTAATGGCATCCAACTTTACATAGCCAACAAAAAAATACAATATCAAATCCCGATCAATCAAGCCATCTGACTTAACCCAAACATAAAATCTTAGACATAATTTAATCTCCTTCCTATTCACCTACAAAAGTAGCGACCAAGCCATTAGTCTCAAGCCTATTCGTGTACATCCTTGCTGAGTACTTATTCTTGCTGGTCAATTTCTTTATCTGAAATTCCAAGATGAACATAGTTAATTTGTGACAAAAAAAAGTATTAAATCAAATGGAATTGAATAAGGATAAAAAAAGTGTCGTGAATTAGATTCAAGCGTGTACACATTCCTTGATATGGTGCAGAAATATATTTTTACGGAATTAGTTACCGCAAACATGCGTTTACAGATAGATTTTCTTGTGATATAATTTGCTAAACAACCTATACAGAATAAAGCGCCTTAAAACCAGATTATTTTGACTAAACAATGAATGAAAAGTTTGAATGACAAACCTGCTTTGCTAATGTTTCACTGAAAATGCTCAGGTTATGGACAATCATTCAATTTTTATGGTTGAGTAAGCTGATAACATGAAGTAGATAAGAAAGTAATTTTATTAGACATGTTAACCACATCAACAGTATGAAGTTCATGTAAGAAAAACAAAAGCTTCTGAAAATAATATTACATCTGACATATTATAAGCTTATCCATGTGTGATATTATGATATGTATGTTGATCTGATCCTTGCTGCCATGAGGTAAGCCTAGGAGATGAAATGAACAAAATCACATCAAACAGAAAGGTGTAGTTGCTCTCAAGCTCTGTTTCATAGAACAAAACCCTGCAACCAATGATATAGAAGACTCTTAGAAGCTGATAAGCCAAGCTGCTAGCAAATTAACTTGCACCAACACCACAAACATGATAACAAAATAGAATAGAAAGATAGAAAGAAGACACTTAAATCTACCAAGGTTCAATGCAGTTTATTGCGAAGCTCTTATCTTCTTCAATAGAATACACTTTAATCAAGAATTGGCTTCATACTAAACTTCCAAACTATTACCAAGCATGTGCTAAACATCACATATAGGTTTTAAGTAACACCACAAGTGTTTGACCAACCTAGTTTTACAGCTAAGTATTAGTAACAATATTGAACACGGCATCACACAATTCAAGCTGAATGTTGGCACCTATCTACGATAAAAAATTCATGTCACTTGATAGCAGAAAGACCAACTCGAAACAGGGCAGATTGCAAGTAACCGTGATATCCACTACTACATAAATGCTTACAACTTCAGGTTCTATTTTGAATCAAATTAGAGAATCCCATTCTGCCAAAGTATCTTTCATTACACGTGAACCCCACCTAGCTATACTGTTGTGCGCAGCGGAAACTAAGGCACAAATATGATGATTGAACTAATATATGAAAGTAAAACGAAAACGACAAAATAAACAAGCAACCACACACAAGACACAAGATATACGTGGTTCGGCAATATGCCTACGTCCACGGGGAGAAAGGATGATGTTTTTCTTCTTAAGACAATTGTACAAGCCCTCACGAAGAAACCGAAGTCTTCTTCCTCACAAAAGTTCTCTCAAACTCTCTAATGGCTTCTCACAATCTCTCTCTTAGAAAAAATTAAGGTTTTGTATCACTTCTATTGGCTTTATAGTATAGCCTTACAATAGCCACGAATTGGGCTCAAAACAGGCCCATTTGCACAAAACTAGAGGAGGACGTACGTACGTCGAAATCACGTACGTACGTTGCAACACGTTTTCGTCATCTGGCATACGGGACGTACGAACGCCCTAACTGCGTACGTACGTTCCAACACGTACAAAGTTATCTGTCTCATTGAACGTACGAACGCCCTAACTGCGTACGTACGTTCCTGAACAAAAAACTTCCCTCCGTCCAGATTTGCACATAAAAAACCCAACAATTCTCCACCTCGGCGAAGATTCAATAAATCTAAGCCGACACCAAGAATCACAAGTCACAAACTCCCACACATGTCCCAAAGGACCACCTCGGCTGCACCACCTCATGGTTGCCTACGTACCCTTCTTCCAAGGGATCAAGCCATCGTAGTTCACTTCAAAACATACTATCCACTCAAAGGAAGAACATGGACCAAATCTAGGCAATGATAGAATTTAGTCCCCGAAACCACTTTAGTCAACATGTCAGCCGGATTATTACTAGTATGAATCTTCTTCAATAAGATCTCACCCTCTTCAATAATATCCCTGACAAAGTGATGTCGCACATCAATGTGCTTTGTACGAGCATGATAAACTGAGTTCTTTGCCAGATTTATTGTACTTTGATTGTCACAATGAACCATAAGCTTCTCTTGCACAATACCCAAGTTCTTCAACATACCTCGTAACCAAATGGCTTCCTTAAAGGCTTCAGTCACAGCCATATATTCAGCTTTTGTCGAAGACAAAGCTACCAGAGATTGTAATGTAGACCGCCAACTAATAGGACCACCTGCCAATGTAAAAACATATCCAGTAGTAGACCGACGTCTCTCTATCTGACCATCATAATCAGCATCCACATAACCAATACAAAACTGATACAAATCCCTTCCCTTCTGGAATAGTAAACCAACCTCCACACTACCTTGAATGTAGCGCAAGATCCATTTCACAGCTTCCCAATGTTTCTCACCAGGATTCTGCATGTACCTACTTACTGTACCAACTGCATGCCCAATGTCGGGCCTTGTACACACCATTGCATACATCAAGCTACCAACCGCACTTGCATATGGATAACGTGTCATGTAAGCACGCCCCCCATCAGAATTAGGAGACATGGAAGCATTCAAGTTAAAATCTTTTGAGAGAGGTATACTCACAGCTGTACCAATCTCATATTCGCTAAATCTCTGTAGCACCTTCTGTAGATAGGCCTTTTGAGATAACCACAATCTTCCATTGTCTCGTTCCCTCTGGATTTCCATGCCAAGTATCTTTCTCACATCACCAAGATCTTTCATCTCAAATTCCATAGACATAGTCTTTTTCAACTTGTCTATCTCCACATTGCTTTTAGAGGCTATGAGCATGTCATCAACATATAAAAGCAAATAGATAAAAGAACCATCACATACCTTGCAAAAATAGACACAAGGATCATATGGACTTCTTGTGTACCCTTGCCCTAGCATAAACCGAGTAAACCGCTTGTACCATTGCCTTGGAGATTGCTTCAACCCATACAGCGATTTCTTCAATTTACACACCAGCTTGTCATTTCCCGCATCTTTATACCCACTCGGCTGAGTCATATAGATCTCCTCATCTAGCTCACCATGTAAAAAAGCAGTTTTCACATCAAGTTGAGGTAACTCCAAATCAAATTGTGCTACCAAGGCTAATAGGATACGTATGGAGGAATGTTTCACAACCGGAGAAAAAATTTCATTATAATCAATTCCCTCCTTCTGAGCATAGCCTTTTGCCACCAATCTTGCTTTGAAGCGTACATTTTCACCAGGAGACCCATCCTTCTTAGTGTAAACCCATTTGCACCCGATTGCTTTCTTTCCCTTAGGCAACTCCACGAGTTCCCAAGTCTCATTCTTATGAAGAGATTTCATCTCCTCATCCATGGCCTTCTTCTACCTTCCATAATCACTACTCTGCAGTGCTTCACGAAAAGTTTCTGGAATACCCTCATCAACAACCGAAAGTGCATAAGCTACCATATCATCAGTAAGCCGTTTGGGAACACCGGCATTTCTCTTGGATAATCTAGATGCAATTGGACCCTCATCATCAGAGTCCACATGTACTGTATCATCAACCGTCTCATCATCAACCTCATTATCTGTCATGTCAACATAATCTGTAACACTAGGAACCTCATTACTTGGAACCCTTATAGTAGACGTTTCCAAAGATACAGAACCACCTGGAACACATGGAGATATTTCAGTCTCCACCCACTGCGAAACCTCTTTGGCCTTGCTCTCCACCTGCTGAGAGCTCTTAGGCTTCAACATAGAAGCCTCATCAAATGTCACATCTCTGCTAAGAATAATTTTCTTCAATTCTGGATCCCATAACTTATAACCTTTTACTCCACTCTGTAGACCCATAAATAAAGACTTCTTTGCACGAGGATCCAACTTACTCTCTCGGACATGATAGTAAGTTGGACACCCAAACACATGAAGAAAACAATAATCTGAAGCAGGCTTACCAGACCAAACCTCCATAGGAGTTTTGCCATCAATCGCAGTCGAAGGCAACCTGTTAATAAGGTGACAGGCATACACAATAGCCTCAGCCCAAAACACTTTGCCTAACCCAGCATTAGACAACATACATCGAACTCTCTCCAGTAAAGTTCGATTCATCCGTTCTGCCACCCCATTTTGCTGCGGTGTCTCTCTTACAGTGAAATGGCGTTCAATACCCTCATTCTGACATATTTGCAAGAAGGGATCATTTTTGTACTCTCCTCCATTATCTGAGCGAAGTACCTTGATCTTTCTGCCAATTCGGGTCTCAACTAACTTCTTCCACTTCATCCTTGCTCTTCATGGTGTACACCCACACACGCCTAGAAAAATCATCAACAAAAGACACAAAATAATGCTTACCTCCCCAAGATGCATTCTTGGTAGGTCCCCAGACATCCGTGTGAACATAATCAAGAGCTCCACCAGTATTATGGATAGCCGTGCCAAACTTTACTCTTGTCTGCTTGCCCAGAATACAATGCTCACAGAATTCTGTTTTACAGGCGATAGCACCCTTCAACAATCCTTGCTTTATCAATCTTTGCAAGGACTTTTCACAAGTATGCGCCAACCGCATATGCCATAGTCGTGTAGTCTCTCTAGCAATCTTTGATGTAGCCTCAGACATGGCCACATCACCAGTAACTGTACTACCTTGAAGGAAGTACAAGTTCCTATGTCGAATACCCTTTAGTATAACTATTGCACCAGCCACAATCTTTAGAACACCATGTTCAAGTACCACCTTGTAACCATTGGCTTCTAAAGTACCAACTGAGATAAGATTCTTCTTCATGTCAGGAACATACCTAACATTTTTCAGCTTCCTTATAATTCCATCAAACATCTTCAGACGAATGGTACCTGTACCCATTATGTGACAGGGTTGATCATTCCCCATCACCACTACACCACTCCCCTGCTTCTTAAAATCAGAAAACCATTCCCTTATAGGACATATATGATAAGAAGCAGCACAATCTAAGATCCACTCATTACCACTAGTGTAACAAGCCATTGATGAAACGGATAAAGAATAATCAGAATCTACATCATCATCTTTAGTATCACATGCAACATTTACCTCAGAGTTTTTCTTCTTGTCCTTTGCCTTGGCTTTAGGACAATCTTTCTTCCAATGCCCTTTCTCAAACAAAAGGAGCATTCATCCTTTGCTAGAGACCGACCTCTCGACTTAGACCGAGATTTCCCTCTACCACCTTGGCCTTTCCTGTCACTAGACCTTCCTCTTGTCACCAAGACCTCAGGTGTAGAGCCCTTGGACTCTTCCTTGTCCTTCTTCATACCTGCATGAGCTAACAATGCTGCAGAAATCTCACTATATACCAATTTTTCTTTCGCATATGTGAGTGTGATAGCCAAGTGTTCATATTCATCAGGTAACGAATTTAAAAGACACACTGCCTTGCTTTCATCACTCACATCTGCTCCTAGATTCACCAAGTCTGCAAGTAGCTTGGTAAAATCATTAAGATGCTCCGCCATGGAAATACCTTTTCTCATATCTATTCGATAGAACTTTTGAAGTAGATAGTTTTTATTGTGGATAGTCTTTGTCATGTACTTCTCCTCCAATTTTCGCCACATCTCCTTTGCAGACGCATCATTCATCACAAGATACTTAATGTCTTGTGCCAAACACGACCTTATGATTCCACAAGCTCGTTTGTTCATCTTTTTCCAATCCTTCTTTTCCACATCTTCTGGCTTATCCTCCAGAACATCTTCTAGGTCTTGTTGACATAGAGCATCCATTACCTCACACCTCCACATGCCAAAGTTATTGGTGCCGGTAAACTTCTCTACATCAATTTTTGCTTGATGGTAAACCACTGACTTGGTTTCCCCCTTCGAACTCTTCGAACTCCCTTCTTTTGACATCTTTCCACCAACTTTCATGCACTAAACAATCACCAAACAAATCTGAAATTCACACCGGAATTTCAACAAACACCTTCTAGACGCTCAAGTTCTAACCTAAGCTCTGATACCACTTGTTGTGCGCAGCGGAAACTAAGTCACAAATATGATGATTGAACTAATATATGAAAGTAAAACGAAAACGACAAAATAAACAAGCAACCACACACAAGACACAAGATATACGTGGTTCGGCAATATGCCTACGTCCACGGGGAGAAAGGATGATGTTTTTCTTCTTAAGACAATTGTACAAGCCCTCACGAAGAAACCGAAGTCTTCTTCCTCACAAAAGTTCTCTCAAACTCTCTAATGGCTTCTCACAATCTCTCTCTTAGAAAACATTAAGGTTTTGTATCACTTCTATTGGCTTTATAGTATAGCCTTACAATAGCCACGAATTGGGCTCAAAACAGGCCCATTTGCACAAAACTAGAGGAGGACGTACGTACGTCGAAATCACGTACGTACGTTGCAACACGTTTTCGTCATCTGGCATACGGGACGTACGAACGCCCTAACTGCGTACGTACGTTCCAACACGTACAAAGTTATCTGTCTCATTGAACGTACGAACGCCCTAACTGCGTACGTACGTTCCTGAACAAAAAACTTCCCTCCGTCCAGATTTGCACATAAAAAACCCAACATATACAACTGAAAAGAATTATCCGTAGGTATCCAGTCAAGAGGAAGAAAACTTGCTAGAAAATACAAAATAAGAGTAGAACTCCAAAAATCACATGTACTCGCAAAATGAGTTGTGATGAACAGTAACGCTGTTTATTTTAATTACACAGATATACTAATTCAAATGAGCTGAAATTTGGATATGATTTTTGCAAAGATGTCACTTATGTACCATAAATATTTCAGATCAATTCGACGTCAGGAAGTCCTTCAATTTATCAGTTTACTGAAACGGGGCACATTGGGAAAATCCAAACTATATCACTGTAACAGAAACTACAAACCCACTGAAACCAATTAACCTAATATGAAAGGAGACATGTAAAGTTAATTGAGGGATTAAACACAATCTCAGCAAAAACAGAAAATTAGTACACCTACTTTTCAGCAAATTTTGCAAAAGATATCTCATTTTCCCACTCTAAATGCATAATCATCTATCCCTACCTCTCTACAACACCAATTTACAATTACATGGTAAGAACAAAAGGAATATACCTATGGCCAAATCCCACTTCATAGAAAGAGAAGAATTCCAAAGAAAGTATTCATTGAATGATTTAAAAGGGAAAGATTCATAACTTACAGTAAATTTGGTACTCTAATCATTTACATTTAGAGGAAGAAATCCCAAATTAAAAACACATAGTTTTTGCAACCAAATTCAGAAGAACCATCAAACCATAGAAGCAATAGCAAATAAAAATGAAGAAGATCAACTGACCATTGGTTTTGCATATTACAAACAGTAGAACAAGCTAGAGCTCTTGACTATTTGGTTTCATTAGAGAAAAATAGATGATAGTTTCTTCTTCCGTGAAAAACAACATAGAGCCCTATAAGTTTACAACTTCTTAACTTGCTAGACGTGGTTTTGTGGACGGTTTTATTATTTTCTTATATTGAAACCACCAGCTTAGAGTTCGACCAGCAGCTTTAGCCTTTTTAGCCTTTCACGGGAGTTTTTCATTAATTTACCTTACAGAGTGGTTAACTGATGGAGTTCATCACTTCATTGCTTCTAATTCTAATTCCAATTTTGCGTTTAAAGTTTAAACCTTAGCTAGCTCATTTTAATTTTTAAGTGGCCAAGTTGCTCATTAACTCAAGTTTCAGACTTTTATTTCATTTTTCAGTAGGACTAATTAACATCCGATTAGCTAGTTAGTGGTGTGTAAACTTAATAAACATAGATGAATGGTAATGAGGCTACTGTATTAATTTAACAACAACAAAAAAATTTGTTTGAATTATAAAAAACAAAAAAACAGTGATATATATGTAGTATATTCATCACACAAAAAAGAAATCGTGATATTTAATAAATAAACAGTGATATATATATAATTATCAATCATCACACACCTAGAAACTGTGATATTTACTTAAGAACCGTGATATCTATAATTAGTATTCATCACACAAGTTAAAAAACTGTGGTATTTCCTTATAAACTGTGATATATATGATTATAATTCATCACACACACATAAAAACTGTGATAATAATTAAAAACCGTGATAAATATTTAGTAATATATTTTTTATCACATACATTTTTAAAACCGTTATATATAAAAAATTGGAACTGTGATATATGACATTTTCTGTAGTAGTGTTACTTTGATCCCATGGCTCCTTACCTGTCTATGCGGCTTAACTTCTTCCTTGCATTCAGTCCCTATTGCTTACCAACTATCCTCACGTGTATAACCCGTGATGCTCTAGAATGTTCCCACGGTTTATCCTGTGCTCCTACCTCACTCTTCTTCTTACTACTCCATGGTCTCTAGCTCTGCCACGTCAGAACATAGATTATGGTACTTACAATATATATGAGTTTCAGATGCAATATGGACCAATTGGATGGTCAGTTTGGAGCGACACTTCTTTATACGCACAGAGGCGAAAGATAAATGATGAGTTGTGCACAGGCGGCATTGCGAATGTAAGTTTCCAGGTAATAATCATGATTATTTAGTAACTCTATATGTAATGGCTCTGTTTCTATGTGGGAACTGACTGATATTTGGTTGACCGGTGACAGCCCAGGAATTTTCAACAATGTAAACATATGCAGGCACAACACTGTTATCTTCCTCATAAACAATGGTGGATATATACAATAGAGGTGGAGATCCATGATGGACCTTAGCTTACAATGTGATTAAGAACTGGAACTAAACTGGGCTTGTACAGGCAATCCACAATGGTCAAGGCTATTATGACTGCAAACAGGGGAAAAGAAGGATTGCTTATGGTTTATAGATGAGGTGATCTGTCACAAGGATGATACAAGCA
This sequence comes from Aquilegia kansuensis, assembly GCA_020826895.1. Classification (NCBI taxonomy): domain Eukaryota; kingdom Viridiplantae; phylum Streptophyta; class Magnoliopsida; order Ranunculales; family Ranunculaceae; genus Aquilegia; species Aquilegia kansuensis. The sequence continues at coordinate 37,267,605 of CM037004.1, read as the reverse complement.
AAGAGCTGGTTGAATGGGGTTCCAGGGCCTCTGCTGCCAATAATCATATCGCCCACCTAATCAATAGTAACTCCAGGCCTTGCACTAGCTTAGTTAAAGTCTATGTTGAGTTCTATCATTTGTGAATCGTGAGTACGTAGGAGCCTTGTTTCATGTTTGCTTGTTTTCAAATATAGCAAGTATGTTCGCTTGCTTAATTATACTGCAAGTTGAAAACAACCGTTGAAATCAATTTTTAGTTTGTGTTTTTTTCCTTTTTTGCCTCTTTTGTTTGAAAATATTTATGAGAAACATCATAGATTAGAGCATCTCCAAACTCCAATAGTCTATAAAAACAGTACCAACGGGTAAATTTTATGCTTGTTTTGCGTTTAGAGTTTCAAGAACTGGACATGAACATAATCTTAATAACCAGTCAAATTATACTTGAAAATTCACTTTATATGAACATAAACAAAGATGGAAGTTTTTAAAATTACAACTTGTATTAACCTATTTCTAGATTAATGCATTCACTAGGTCAGGTCGCTGGGAGACTTGACCAAAGGGGGGAGATTTAGATCGGGGTGGCTGCACCTCGTTGAGATTGAGATTGCCTACGTACTCTAGTTCGTGGGGATTGAACTTTGAGATGAAGCCATCGTAGTTCAGTTTATATAGAAGATGAAGAGGCGAAGATCGTGGGATCCTGCAGATTCTCCGACATATTTATGGTGATGTAATATCCTCCGTCGTATTTATGGTGATATAATATTCTTCATCGATTGTGTAACAGTTGTAATGATCGGACAACAGCTGGAGAGAATATCTTGTGCGCTGAATTAGGGCATGCGTGTATGAACAGACCGCTGCTGATTATGTGGTCGAGCTGTTGTGGTCGAGCTATAAGTAGGTCGAGATGGTAGCGACCTGATGGATTAATGACTATGCCACGTGGCTGTTTTTTATTGGTTGGAGTATGTAGTGTTCCTACATAAGCCCCCTCTTTTTCGGTCGGCGGTAGGAGTCGAGCTGAAAAGATTAAGAACTCTGATCGATGTTGATTTGAAGTTTGCTTTTTGAATTTGCGCACGTGGCAGTCATGCAGGCTTGTCTGGAGTAATCATGGCGCTCTTACGTAGAAGTGGAGGAGTTTCCTCGAGCAGTTAGCCGTGGATTTATGGCAACTGACGCACTTCTTGGTAGGTTGTGCCTTTGCGTGGCACGTGGATAGATCTGACGGTGGATGTGAATTGAGTGGAAAATAACTGCAAGGGACGTGGTTCCCCTGCTCGATCTCGGCCGTTCATCTGTTTCGAACCGATGGCTGAGATTACATGTGCTACAGTATTTAAACTGTAGCTTGCTTGAGAAGGGTTTACTTATCCCATTTTCTTTGTTGAGCTGCTGCCGAACTTCTCTTGCGATCTGAAGAACTTTGAGAGCTCGTGAGGTTAGTTGCTTCTGTTTTCTTTCTGTTTCTTGAATTTGTTATCTTTGTACCCTTTTGTTTTCTTTTCCGTTGCTTGAGAGAGATGTCTGAGGCAAGTGACTCTCAAAATGATAACTTGAGTGGTGATGAGTATGAGTCTGAACGACTCATTCTGAAACGGCATCCCCTAGTCGTGGTGAGGAAGATGTAAATCCTGAAAGCCCCCAGAGTAGTGGTCCTCATGGAGAGGATTCTTCTGATGATGAGATGGTTGAGCGAGAAGAGGGGTCGTTCTGCCGAGTAGTAAACTCAAAGTATGTTCATAGGCATATTGCATTTAGGAAGCAGTATGGGCTTAGCTCGATTGAGCATTTGGAGATTAGGTTTTTAGGAGATCGTTTACTTTCTGCTGAGTATCGACCTAAAAACCCTTTCTCCACTGTGTTTACCATGGCCCAATTTCGAGCTGGGCTGAGGCTGCCTTTATCTTGTTTGGTGGTCGACCTGTTGAATGCTATCGGTCGAGCTCCTTGCCAGATGAATGGTAACTTCTGGAGAAATATGAGGGTAATTGATGACCTCAACAAGTTGCATAAGTGGAACATCACTGTAAATGATGTATTGGACCACTTTAGTTTCAAACGTTCTTCAAAGGCCGATTTTGCGGGCTATAATATGCAAGTTAGGCCAGAACATTTGCCTTTGATCTATCCGGTTAGTAGTGAGCCATGGTGGAAAGATCCCATGCTGATTACTGGGTCGATTACCGAAGGGAGTATCCAGTTGCGCCATGTGACTAGGAATAATACTCGTACGTTTCTGGTTGTTAGTCTTAGGATGCTGGATAATTTTCTTACTTCCGAGGTTGCTGACTTTGTATTGTATTTGCAGCAATCAGGGACAACCACTTGGTGAGGAAGAACGATCTGAAGTCTGCTTTGAACGGCTTCGGTTTGTGGGCTGATAGTCGGAAGATACAGTTCTTACCCCACTTGAGGGAGGATTTTATTCCCAAGGGTGGTCCGAAAACAGTTGAAGAAGAACTAGAGAGGAGGAAGTTGCTGAAGAAGGCCTTTATGTCGTCTGTACATAAAGCTGAGGCGGGACGATCTGGTGGCAGCTCGCGTCCTGGGGAGAAGGAGCGATCTAGTGGTAGCTCGCGGCGTGATGAGCAGGAGCGAGCAAGGGGTGGTTCGCGCCGGCCGGAGAAGGAACGATCTGGGGGTAGCTCGCGCCAGGGAGAGATAATAGCGAGCCCCTGGTCGTGTCTCCTCCGTCCTCACTTCCCAAACTACCTGTCGGGCCGGGGAAGAAGAGGCAGCTCTCTGGGAGCCTGAAACTGATGGAGCGCCCGACTCTGCCTGCCTCCTCTCCTCCCAAGTCTGTGAGATCTCCTGACCTTTCCCTGGTGTCGAGGAAGACTGCTGCTCGACCCTTGCAGAAAGGCAAGGGGGTATTGTCTGAGTTTCGCCCTGGGCCGTTCGATTACTTGGATGGCCGTGGTGAAAAGCATGTCGTGTATGATAACGACAGTGCAATTGATGATCCCTGCGTTGCCCGAGCTGTAAATGAGGGCATTGTCTTGGATGCTGATGCTCGAGCAGTGAAGTCTCAAACTTTGCTGGTGACTTGCTCGAAGATAAACGCAGCAATGTCTTTGGTGAGTGTGGTTGTTAATTCCTCTTTCTTTGTCTGTACTGACTTATTGTTGTCTAAACGATGTTTGTATGTTTAGCTCAATGCCAGCTTCCAGCAGGTTCGTCTGGTCGCTGAGGTTGGAGCTCGAGCTGAGGTTGACTTGAAGCATCTGAATGAGAAGCTCGAACAGGCGAAGAATGTTGTTGTTGTTGCCGAGAGCAAATTCAAGGATAAGGAGGCGGAGAACGTGGTGCTGAAGGAGATGTTGGAGCAGGTAAGGGGAGACCTTGCTGTTGCTAAGGCGTCTGCTGACTACTGGGAGCACACATGTCAAGAGAATGGCTCGGCGTGGAAGGCCTATTGCGACAATCTGGAGAAAGCTTTAATGGGGTCGCCCGAAGGAGAGGAGACGCGAGGTGGTGCTGAAGAAGCTTCAGTACCAGCTCAGGACACCTTGACGGGCCCTAATGATGAGGTCGCAAGTGGCCGGATGGAGGTGGATGAACCTAGCGACCAGCTTATGCAGCAGTGAGCTCGTCTCGGTCCTTGGGGAGGCCTGATGTTTAGTAAGGCGTCCTGCATTCCCACCAGGTCTTCTTGCGTGCATTTTGATGGTTGCCCGCTCATGGGAAAGTGCATCTCCTTCTTCTTCTCCCTTTCTGTCTTCAATGATGCCTGGTGTTTGGTGAGGCGCCTCCTGATAGTGCGAGTCTTCTTTGTCCTAAGATCCAAAGGCAAAAGCTTCTTGTTTTTGTACGCATTCCTCAAAGCAGCCTTCTGGATTTGTAAGCATACGAGCACCAATGTTGTGAGGTCGAGTGAACACTAATTTGCTTTATTTGAAGTTGTAATGAACAGCAGTATTTGATTATTTATTTGATGAGCTTGTAGCTAAGTCGTTCTGATCAGCTAGTTTCCAAGGAGTCCTGGTAGCTCGTTCAGAAGGCAGGTAGACGAGATGAATGGCTGCAAGCAGGACGGACTGAAACAGTTCTTCTTGTATGCCTTAGTTTAATGTTGCTTGTAGATTGTTTTACCTGTAATAGTTAGAATTTCATGAAGTAAAAAGAAATTTCACTTATTTACCTTGCATTCTCATTCTTGTTACGTTGTCTGCTTGTATAGGTTTTGCAAACAATAAGTAATAATCATAGTGTTGGACCTGCTGGCGGATGAGGTCGCATGCATGTTAGCTGGGTTGTACATGGGTCGTGGGAATGATATGACCAATGTACCAGGTTAAGTTGTAAATGATTGAACTTAACAAAATAAAAATTATCAAAGGGACTAGAGTTTTGATAATTTGCAGCTCGAGGGATTGGATTAGACCTTTAAAAGCCATTCATGTTTGAGCTGAGATGAATGCAGAAATGAGTTTGTATATTGAAATGTAATAGATAGATGCTTACATTTCATTGATAAAACTTCTTCAAGTGATAAGCATTACATGGGTTCTTAATGTTCTGCCCTTCTGGTGTTTGAAGGCGATAAGACTCGTTGCTTTGAACCTTGGAGATAATGTACGGGCCTTCCCAGTTGGCATTAAGCTTGCCGATAGTATCTTTCCTTTTGTTGTGGAACATTTTCCTTAGAACTAGTTCTCCGGGCTGAAACGATCTAGGACGTACGCCTTTGTTATAAGCTCACTTTAGTCTTTGCTGATATTGTTCGAGTTTTATAACGACGTGATTTCGTCGTTCTTCGACTAGATCTATCCCGAACGACCAGACCTGATTGTTAAGTTCTGTGTCGACCAGAAGGGATTTGGTCGTGCCAAATGTCAACTCTGTGGGAATAACGGCCTCAACTCCATAGCAAAGGCTGAACGGTGACATCCCTGTGGATGTACGAGGAGTTGTTCTGTAAGCCCATAGGATGTTTTCTAACTGTTGTGGCCATTGATCGTGTTGATCCTCAAGCTTTTTCTTCAAGTTGTTCAGAATCTGTCGATTCGCAGCTTCGACCTGGCCGTTGGCTTGTGGATATCTAGGTGTTGACCTAGAATGTTCAATTTTTCATAGCGCGTAGAAAGCCTTGATGTTTTTGCCAACGAATTGAGTGCCATTATCTGTGACTATCCTTTTTGGTAAACCAAATCGTGTGATGATGTTTTCCCACATGAATCTTTGAACATCAGCTTGAGTGATGTTGGTGAGTGCAACAGCCTCTACCCATTTAGTGAAGTAGTCAATGGCGACTAGAACATACCTCTTTTCAGATTTCTTCTCTTTGATTAGAGGGCCCATGATATCGAGCCCCCACATGTGAAATGGCCACGGTGCTGTGATGTTGATTAGATCGTTGGGATGCTGATGTTGGTTATCAGCAAAGCGTTGGCATTCTTTGCACTTCAACACAAACTTCTTGGCGTCTTCTTTCATTCTTGGCCAGAAATATCTCTGGGAAATTGCTTTATGAGCTAATGTTCGACCTCCGGAGTTGTTTCCGCATTCTCCTTCATGGATTTCTTGGAAGATCATTTGGCCATGCTTGGGGATTAAGCACCGTAAGAACAAACCAGTTGCAGATTTCCTGAATAGCTTACCCTCATGAAGTTTATACATAGTGACTTTATGTAATAACTGATTGGCTTCCTTTTTGTTGGATGGTAACACACCAGTTTGAAGGTAAGTGATGAAAGGTTCCATCCAAGTTCCTTGGATGTCTGCTGGTGTTGTGTCTAGTAGATCAGATATTTGGTGAACGTTTTCTTCTTTCAATAGATATGCAGGCTGTGTACTGATTGCTATAGTGAGAGCCCGCGGTCGATCTGACTCAATCTTAGATGCTAAGAACACCAATGAATCAGCATGTCTGTTGTCATCTCTAGGGATATGATCGATTGTGAAATAACTGAGCTTGCTGATGAGTTCCTTTGCTTTGCTAGCATATCTGATTAAGTTGACACCATTGATCTGGTAATTATTGGTAATCTGATTGACTACCAATTGAGAATCACTGAATACCTTGAGGCGAACTGCTTGTAGAGTCGATAGCCATTTGTATACCCTGGATTAGAGCTTCGTATTCGGCCTCGTTGTTGGAGGTCGAGAAGTCGAGACGAGTTGACCTCTCGAGCTGTGAACCCTCAGGTGAAATGAGTACAGCACCTATGCCACTTCCATTGGAGTTGTGTGAACCATCAACATATAGTTGCCAAGTGTCGGGAGGATTGACCTGGACTTGCCTTGTTTCTGGTTCGGGTTCCCAATTGATATCCTCTGCTGGATAGTCTGCTAAGAAATCAGTGACGACCTGGCCTTTGACGGCCTGTCGAGAGACGAACTCAAATGTGTAATCACCCAGCTCGGCTGCCCAACGAGCCATACGACCTGTTTTGTTCTTCTTTTCTAATATATGGCCTAATGGCTGGTCGGTGATTACTTTGACAATGTGGGCTTGGAAATAAGGTCTGAATTTGCATGCAGGGTAAAGGAGAGCTAATGCTAATTTCTCTAGGGCTGTGTACCTTATTTCGGCCTGCTGCAAGACTTTGCTTGTGAAGTAAATTGGGCGTTCGACCTGATTTTCCTCCTTGAAAAGCACTGCGCTGATAGCAAAATCTGAAGTTGCGAGGTAGATGCCGAGTATATCTCCATCATTAGGCTTTGTGAGAACTGGTGGAGTAGACAAATATGCCTTGAGGTCGGTGAAGGCCTTCTCGCATTCTTCTGTCCATTGATATGCAGCCCCCTTTTTGAGAATATGAAGCATTGGTCGACATTTATCTGATGCTCTAGAAATGAATCTATTGAGAGCTGATACCATGCCGTTGAGTTTTTGGATCTGCTTCTTTGTTTTTGGGCTGGGCATGTCGATCAGGGCTCTGATCTGGTCGGGATTTGCTCAATACCTCGTCTTGTGACTAGATAGCACGAGAAATTTTCCTGATGCAACCCCAAACAGACACTTCTCTGGGTTAAGACGCATTCTGTACTGTCTTAACCTTTGAAATGCCTGGTCGAGATTGGACAAATGATCTTGCTCTTGGTTGCTCTTGACTAGCATATCGTCGATGTAGACCTCCATTGTTCGACCTAACAGATCGTCGAACATTCTAGTGACCAGTCGCTGGTAGGTAGCTCCTGCATTCCTTAAGCCGAATGGCATAACCTTGTAGCAAAAAATGCCTTGCTCTGTTGTGAAAGAGGTCTTCTCTTGGTCGGGCTCGTACATCGGGATCTGGTTGTAGCCTGAGTATGCGTCCATGAATGACAATAACTCGAAACCACATGTCTGATCGACTAACCTATCGATTCGTGGCAGTGGGAATGAATCTTTAGGACAAGCTTTGTTCAAGCTTGTGAAGTCAATACAGACTCTTGTTTTCCCGTTTTTCTTTAAGACTGGCACAATGTTGGCTAGCCAATCTGGTGTGTCGACTTCCTTGATGAACCTGAGCTGTTTGAGTCTGTTGATTTCTTCATTAACTGCTTGGTGAAACTTAGGAGCGAGCCTCCTTGGTTTTTGCTTAACAGGTCGATAATTAGGATTGACGCGCAGTTTATGACATGCAATTGATGGGTCTATTCCAGGCATATCGATATACGACCAAGCAAAAACATCTTTATTAGAAGAAAGAAAGTTTACAAAGTTGTTGTACTTATCTCCCTCTAATTCTGCCCCTACATAGACATATCTCGGTTCTTCTTCTGACCCTAGGTTCACACGTACTCCTGGATCAGTGCTTCCGAGATTAAGCTGGGGGGAGCTCATTTGCTCCTTCTGTAGTTGCTATTTAGTGGATTCGGTCCTTTCTTTCGATGGGCTCTTTGACTTGTTGTCGCCCTCTCGAGCTTCTGATGAGATCGGGCTCTTCCCTTTAGTGTCAGCATCCTTGGTTCCAGAGGTGGATGGCTTTGCAGGTGCCACAGCTTCAAGAATTCCATGACATTCTTGTGCAGCGTTCTGGTTGCCTCGAAGTTCCATTATCCCATGAGGTCCAGGATTGCGGAAAACTTGATGATACGTTGATGGAACACCTCTTATGGCATGGATCCATTTTCGACCAAGTATCGCATTATACTTGCTTGCGATATTGAGGATGCTGAACTTAGCGGTCACAACGACCTTGTCGTCTTTCCGGCCCACAGTGACGGGCAACAATATTTCACCCTTAGGATCTTCCCTTGAACTGTTGAAGCCTAGGATGGGTGTGAAATCAAATATGAGAACTGAATTAGGTAACCTCATGTCTTTGAATGTTCTGTACATGAGTATGTTGCAGGATGCACCAGGATCGATGAGTACCCTCTTGATGACGTAATCAGCTATCCGCAACTCAACGACAAGGGCGTCGTTGTGAGGAGTAACGACCTTGTTGAGATCGTCCTCTGTGAAGGTAATATCAGTCTCCTGGCGAGCTGGGATGTTGAAGCGAGCTGCTTTGCCAGTAATCGAGTAGACATGATGAAGATGCTCTACTCGTCTCTTCTTCTCTCTCGATACGGGGGTGGAGTTGGATTCACAAATCATGTAGACTACATGACTGTCTGACTCGCTGTCGCTATCGATCTTGTTCGCGACCTTTTTGTTAAGTTGGTCGCGCAGGTCGCCTGTTGGACCTAGACGCTGGGAGAGGCTACGCCCTCTGCTGCGGACTGGACTTGGAGAGGCCGTTCTGGCCTTGCTGCGAGGTCGCTGCTTTGGTGAACGCGGAGGCGTGCTGGACTCTTTCTTGGCTCGTTTGCCAGTGGTATCCTCTTGCCTTCCGAGGATCCAATTGTTGAGCCTTTTTTTCATTGGCCCAAATCTGAAGAGCGCGTTTCAAAACGCGACAGTCATCAGTTTGATGACACCGCACCTTGTGAACTTTGCAGTACGGTCGACCAGATGTGTCCTCAGACTGTGTGAAGGTAGGAATCTTGCACCAATGGTTGTGCTTGATTCTCTCATAGATGTAACCGGCTGGTCGTGTGAACCGGTGGTAATCTCGTTGCTTAGTAGGCAACGACTTTGCTTTGAACCTCTTGTTGTCAAAACGAGATCGCTTGGTGGAGCCAGATTCCACGTTGGAGATGACATGATTCTTTTCCCTACCAGTTAGGGCTTCTTCAAGCTTGATGTATCTATCTACCTTAAGGTAGAGCTCGTCCAAGGATGAAGGTCGCTTCATAGCTAGAGATTTGTGCAGGTCGGATCCTTGAATCAGACCGTGAGAGAATGCGATTGTTGCGAAGGTTTCATGTTCCTTTGCAAAATCCTGAATGGAATGTAGTTCAGATTTGAATCGAGCAAAGAAATTGCTCAATGATTCGCCATCATGCTGCTTGACTTTGAAAATGGAGTCAATAGTGACAGGACGCTTCTTGTTGTGGATATACAAGATGACGAACTGTTTTTCGAGATCTGCAAACGAGCTGATGGATCCTGGCTTCAAACGGTGAAACCAATCGAGAGCAGGTCCGGTGAGGCTGGACTGGAACAATAAACATAGTAAGTGATCTTCTTTGATGAGAGGAAGTGACTTACGAAATCCCTTGATGTGGTCGGTTGGGTCTCCAACTCTTGCATATTGGTCGAACTTGGGGGCGTTGAGCTTGTTAGGCAATTCATGGTCGAGGATCTCCTTGGAGAAGGGAGACTCCTGAAATTGCTGAAGAGACTGGACAGCAAGTTGTTCGGCGGTATGGCCTTTGTGACGTTGTATGATGCCTGAGTGGCTTTGAACTCCGCTAGTTGTTGGCTGAGTTCTTCATACTTTTGGTTGGAGTCATCAACAGCAACGACTCCCTGTCCACCATCTGCTCCTGGTGCGGGGTTGGTAATTTGTGCAGCCTTCAAATGTTCGTTTTCTTCCTGAAGACGATTGATTTGGTCTTGCAGATCTTGGATGGTAGCCATTTGAATAGATGATTTTGAGAAGGGTGGGAGGGTTTGGGTTTTTCGATATAATCGAATTCCTTACAGTCGGCGCCAAATGTATTAACCTATTTCTAGATTAATGCATTCACTAGGTCAGGTCGCTGGGAGACTTGACCAAAGAGGGGAGATTTAGATCGGGGTGGCTGCACCTCGTTGAGATTGAGATTGCCTACGTACTCTAGTTCGTGGGGATTGAACTTTGAGATGAAGCCATCGTAGTTCAGTTTATATAGAAGATGAAGAGGCGAAGATCGTGGGATCCTACAGATTCTCCGACATATTTATGGTGATGTAATATCCTCCGTCGTATTTATGGTGATATAATATTCTTCATCGATTGTGTAACAGTTGTAATGATCGGACAACAGCTGGAGAGAATATCTTGTGCACCGAATTAGGGCATGCGTGTATGAACAGACCGCTGCTGATTATGTGGTCGAGCTGTTGTGGTCGAGCTATAAGTAGGTCGAGATGGTAGCGACCTGGTGGATTAATGACTATGCCACGTGGCTGCTTTTTATTGGTTGGAGTATGTAGTACCCCTACACAACTCAAAGATATAATATAATTTCAATCCTGCTGTCCCAATGTAACTTAGTCCATATTAATACTGCTCAAGCGAAGCTGTTTCTTCTTCATTGCAATTCCTAGCTTTAATTTCATCTTCTACCGGGGGTTTAGTATGATTGTGTTAGGTAAGTAATTGGTCCTCTTCAAGTGTTCTGTGATCTAGGGAAGCAAGCTCCATCTGGCTCCTAACTTATTTTCTTCCTCTTGAATTTGGAAGTGTTAAGTCCTTTGTATCTGATTGATCTGTCTTCACCGATCTTCATTACCTACTACGGCAAAACACCCTATTCAACAGTCCAGAAGAATGACTTTTTCAGCATAAGATTGGTTTTAGCCCCTTCTCATATCACACGCATCACAGGATCCTTCTCTTACTCTATCTCTTTTTTAATTTTCCCTTGATTGTTTTGATCAGATTTTCTTTATGTTTGCATACTAGATTCAGGTATCAGCAAGAGCAAATGGGGAACTGACTGACGACTGCACACTCATTCTCTGCGGATTCAGAAAGTACCATCACAACAGCCTTCTTTGACTTTTAACCTTTATAAGTACAACAGTCCTGTCCTTCAACTCATACTCAACGTCACACTTCCTATCAACTGCGACAGGATTTGTACTTCTTCTGCACAAAACTGCTTTTTGCCTAACCACATCAAGTCACCACTCTCTATCTCTGATAGTAGCTACTCCCCAAATTCAGAAAGCCACCATTTGTCTCTCCTTGTCACTTCAGCTGCACTACATGCTACATCAATCAAACTGGTACTACCTCCTCAACCCAATGCAAAACATGCACCGTCCATCTGTTACAGATACCTATCTCTCATTTTATCATCCCCAAACCTTTGTACCTACAACCAAACCATCAGTCATACACTTCCACAAACAAATAATCTTCTTCCATCTCTCAAACATGGATGATGAAATGAGAAATATTACCACCGGAATACAAACTAACCTAAACCTCAACAAAACAACCACCATTATCCCCCGAGAAGAACTTCAAAACAATTGTGCTATTTGGAAGGATGCACTTGTGATTACCCTGTGGCATGGAGATCACCTCCACCCAACCCAAGTGATAAAGGCAGTCAAACTAAAATGGAGAGTGCCGGAAAATTTGATGAACATGGTTCTGGTTGGACCGAACCGATTTGCTTGTCTAGCAAAGTTTGATAGGAATGAAGACTTCATCAACAAGGGCCATCCTTGGCAGGTGATGAATTCCATCATACTTCCAGAGACCTTTTCTTCTCCAACTGACCCCAAAACTGTGTCATTCAACCGCCTTCCTCTATGGATCAGCTTCAAAGGTCTTCTCTTAGAACACCTTTCATTAAAATTAATCCGTTCTCTTGCATCTGCTGTTGGGGAATGTTGTGAAATTTACCCTGATAAAGACACCCCTGATACTGCTGATGGCTTTAGAGCGCGCGTTCAAGTTCCCATTGGCAAACCTCTTAGTCAAGGGACTTTCACCAACACAATGGATGACAAGTTGGTTTGGATTGGTTTCAACTACAACAATCCTCCTCATGGCCTCCTTTGCAGAAAATGTCACAGGCTTGGACATGATACTAGAAACTGCAGCTTCGAAGATCCAGAGTTGATTCAGACAGAAATTCTTCAACTTGGATGTCGAGAAAAACTCCCTCGCTGCCCTAAGGAAGATCTACAGTGGCCTCATGAGCAATCTTCTTCGCATTTTGGGCCTCAAAGGATGGGGGATAGATTGTTGTTTACTGTTGTTGGGCCTCCAGCAATTATTGTTACTAGGCCCCCTTTCTTCTCTAGACCCTCAATTTTTAACACCAGGCCTTGTGCTGCCACTATGGGCCATCATACTACTGTAAGCCCACGTGATGCCTACTGCAATAATCCAGTTCAAATGTGGATGGATATGGATCCTGCTAATAGCCCACCTGTTACCCAAACAAAATTTGGCTCAAAACCTAGCCCAAATTCTGAAATCATTGCTTTTGTCGTGAGCCCAACATTTCGACCCAATCTCCATTCCTATGCTTTCAACCCAAATCAAAACCAATCTACCCTGGTTATTCATGATCTAGAGGCGGCAGAACAGCCAAGAAAAAAGGAGGCCGACCACCAGGTGCTCGGAATAAAGTTAACAAGATAGGGTGTCTTGCGAAAGGAAAGGAAACACTGATTGAAATTACAGAAGAAGGGAAAACTGGAACTAAGAAAAGGAAAATTTTAGAGTTTGTTTCATTGGATTGCTCTCTGCTACCACCATCCCCAAACCCTCACCAAATCACTCAACCTCATACTGCTGCACCTACTGCTACTACTGCAGATGTACACTCTGATGCTCAATCTCTAGATCTAATTCTTCAACTCCTCACTCGTCCATCAATTGCTAATCATCTTGTTCATCGAGGATTGTTAAGCAAAGATATCCTTAATCATATTCCAACCCCAAATGCTGAGCAACTTCCATTCACCCAATCAGTAACAAATACCACTAATCAAGACCATACTGACCCCATAAAAAACAAACATTATTCACCAACTATTAGTGAAGAAGGGACTCCACAGATATCTCAGTCTAAACCTTATACTGGTACCGATAATTTCGTCACTATTGATCCATCTGGGACCGAGGAATCCAGGGCTATACTGATGAGTGTGAGTCGTCATGAAACCAACCTCCATCAAAGCTCCTTGCTGATATCTTCTAATAGTGCGCTACATAACGAGGTTTGCTCTCTTCAAACATTCTATTACCTTTTCATTATCTCCTACCATGTGCCTGAAATTTTCATAACAAATTCTAGTCTCATCAAAAATAATTCTAACTGCTATTTATATTTCAACTATTACTCTAACACAACACAACCTCATTTTTTTCATTTTACCTCATCATCTCCCATACACCACAGTACTTGGTCATATCTTGCTGTTGATACTCACTATACTTACTACACAACTACTACCATACTCTACTGTTATGCTTGCCTAGATTATTGCTCCACTAATCTACATCTTATCATATGGTACTTTAGTTACTCACATTGCTATATCTGCGAATTGCATAAGTTCTGGTTACTTGTTTTGTATACTTGTATATGGTCAATTAGCTATTGGGTTGGCACTGTGTTTCAAGATATGAATATCCTAGCTTGGAACCTTCGGGGTTGTGGTAATGTTCAGACAATAAGAGCTCTAAAAGATTTAATAAGAGAACAAAAACCTCAAATCATCTTCCTATCTGAAACTAAATCTTCCCCAAATTCTACTCTCCCTGATTAACTCTCTTAATTACCAAAACTATCACTTTGTTGAACCAAACCACCATGCTGGTGGTCGCCTCCTCCTTTGGTCAACAAATGTTCATCTCCAAGTCATCTCCTTAAATCAATATATTATTAATACCATAATAAATCAAAGTAATAACAGTTTACCTTTCTCTGCTTCTTTCTTCTATGGGAGCCCCTACACCCAACTTAAAGACTTCAGTTGGAGTTTCCTCAAAAAAGCTTGTGACACTGCCCCTGTACCTTGGATGGTTATAGGAGATCTGAATGTCATCTTCTCCCAATCTGAAAAAATTGGAGGTCTTCCTTTTGATACCAACGAATGTAAATTTGCTTCTGATATCACTAATGAACTTGGTCTTATAGACTTAGGTTTTACTGGTGAACCTTTTACCTGGTGCAATAAGAGGTGTAACCCCCATAACATCAGAAAAAGACTCGATAGATGTCTCTGCACTACCAGCTAGCAACTATCCCATCCTGAGGCAAAGCTGCACCATCTGCCAGCTATTGCTTCTGACCACTGCCCTATACTTCTAGGCATAAGTCCCCCTCTGAATGGTGGGCCTAAACCTTTCAAATTTCAAAATATGTGGGTTCGTGATGAAAATTTTAACTTTGTGGTTGATATGGCCTGGAAAAAAGTGCATAGTACCTGTCCCATTACGTCACATTTGTCCTCCACTAAAAAAGCTCTTACCATTTGGAATAAAAATGTGTTCGGAAACATTTTTCAAAAAGTTTCTGCCCTTAAAAAGAGGATCTTTAATGTCCAATCCCAGGCTTGCTCCCCTCAAAACAAAGATCTGGAAAGAAATCTGATCAATGAACTTGATGAAGTTCAAGCCAAAGAAGAGATAGCTTGGCAACAAAAATCTAATGACAGAACGGTTCTTGAGGGAGACAAACACAAAGTTTTTTCACATCTCCTGTCTCATTCACAAAAATCATAATACTATTGAGTCTATTCTTGACTTAAATAACAACAGAACCTTCAATAAAAGATCTATCCAAAAGATCTTCATTGACCATTTCACTCATCTTCTCTGCCCCCATGTCATCCCTCTCTCTCCTAGTCAAAAGCTGACTATCTCTGAATTTTTCCCTACCTGCATGTCCCTGGAAGATAAGGAAATACTTAACAGAGATATCACTCCTGAGGAAATTAAATCCTATATGTTCAGTATTGGTCCTCTAAAGGCTCCTGGCCCTGATGGCTTCACTAGCCTTTTTTCCAAAAATCTTGGGGAATAGTTCAACCTGAACTATATAAACTTGTTATGGATTTCTGGAAAAATGATAAAACTATTGAGCACATTAATCACACCAACTTTGCCTTAATCCCTAAATGTGACTTCCCAAACCACCCTTCTGACTTTAGACCTATTAGTCTTTGCAATGTGACTTACAAAGTTCTATCCAAATTGTTGGCTGATAGGCTCAGGGATCTCCTACCTAAGATTATCTCCCCTCTTCAGTGTGCCTTTGTCCCTAACAGACAAATCTCTTATAATGTCTTGTTGGCTCATGAGATTATCCACTCTCTTAGGAAGAAACAGGGAAAATATGGGGTGATGGCCATAAAGATTGACATGTCCAAAGCTTTCGATAGAGTTAACTGGGAATGTCTTATGGAAATTCTTAAATGTTTAGGTCTCCCCCATAATTTCATGGATCTTATTCACGAGTGTATATCTTCTATCCACTCCTCTGTCATTATCAATGGCACCCCCCATGGTTACTTCAAACCTACTAATGGTCTCAGACAAGGGGACCCCATATCCCCCTCCCTCTTCATCATTTGCATGGAGCTTCTCTCTAGACTAATTCAGCAAAAATGTAACCAGAAAAAAAAAAATGGTATCAAAGTCTCTAGAAATAGCCATCCTATCTCTCATTTACTATTTGCTGATGATATCTTTATTTTCTGTAATGCTAATATTGATGAAGCTCTAGAGTTACTCCAAACTCTTCAAACTTTCACTTCTATCTCTGGCCAAGAGATAAACTTCTCCAAATCGGGCATACTTTTCAGTAAAAACACTCCCACCCAAACTCAAAGTCAAATTCAAACTACCCTCCATATGTCTCAGTTGAATAAAGAGGATCTTTACCTTGGGACTCCCCTCTTCCTTAGCCAAAAGAAATCCTTACTGTTCAAAAATCTCATCTCTAGGGTTGAGAAAAGACTTGCTGGCTGGAAAAGTAAAGTGTTATCCCAGGCTGGTAGAACTGTTTTGATCAACTCGGTCACTTCTGGCATCCCCTCTTACCAAATGACCTGCTTCAAAATTCCTAAGTCCATCACTGATAGACTCAATCAACTCCAAAGAGATTTTTGGTGGTGGCAAGTGGAATCTAAACAGAGGAAAATGCATCTCATTAGTTGGACCAAATTATGCCAACCTAAATGCAAAGGAGGTCTTGGAATTAAAAACCTCGACGATCAAAATGATGCCCTCCTCAGTAGGATTGCCTGGAGAATCATCACCCAACCTGAGAACCTATGTTCTAGCATCCTTAGATCCAAATACTTTCCTCTTAACTCTCCTCTTCATCACCATATTCACCACTCTCCCTCCTGGACCTGGAATTCTATCTCTACTGTTATTAAAAAAATCACCAATGTCATATGTTAGGACATTGGCACTGGGTCTTCCATTCCCATCTGGGACTCTAACTGGATCCCTTCCAGCCCTAACTTCAAGCCTTTACCTCGGGCCAACACCAACTCCATCCTTCATTCTAATATCCATTATGTCAAACAACTTCTTCTTCCTAACACTAATCAGTGGAATAGTAATCTTCTTGAACAACTTTTCACTCCCTGTACGATCCATCATATTAAAAGTACCCCTGTTAGAGGTCATCATTGTGTTGATAGGCTTAAATGGATGGGAACTAAAAATGGTCTGTTTAGTGTTAAATCCTCTTATAAGTACTTAACTAGGAATGAACATAACCCACCCTTCATTGCTAAAACTCATCTTAAAATGTGGAAAACTTTTGCTACTCGGAGAGCTATTCTCTTTGCTTGGAAATGCCTTTTCCAAGGAGTTCCTACTAAAGAAAGAATAGGAAGACACATACCCCTACCTTCCAAACTTTGTCCCATGTGTAGCCATCCTAGTGAGACTCTAAAACACATGCTCCTTGATTGTCCCTATACTCAAGCAGTGTGGTTTCTCTCACATTGGAACTTCAGATTAAACCACTTCCACAATTTAAATGAAATCCAATGGATTAACATATGGTTTGACCCTCCCAAAGATTGGCTGGTTAATATTAATGATTGGAGCTCCTATTGTGTGACCATTACTTGGGCTATCTGGAAATGTAGATGTGATAAAGTGTTCAATGGAATTCTGTTGGACCCTATGACATTGGCAAAGAAAGTGGATGCTCAGCTGTGCAAGACTTTCAGGAATAGAATGACCACCTGTGGCTCTCAATCTACACTGCCATCCCCATGCTCTTTATGGATACCACCTTCAGATGGCTATTGCAAGATAAATGTGGATATTGCGTTCCAAACTGCTGATACGAACATAGGCATTGGCATGCTAATCAGAGATACATATGGAAATTTTCTATTTGCAGGCAGTGAAACAGGCAAGGCAGACTCTCCAGTTGAGGCAGAATGCGCAGGCATCTTATCTGCATACAAGACAGGACTCCAGCAACATCTGAGCAAGGTGGTGATAGAAACTGATAACCTATCAGCAGCTAACTACATGAATCAAAAACAAGCAAACTTATCTTGGGTGGCTTTAAACATTTTGGATGAGGCCCTATTTATATCTAAGTCTTTTTCTTCTATTTATTTTATGCACTGTAACAGGAATGGGAACTGCTCGGCTCATATCATTGCGCAGCATACTTATTTAAGCAGCTTGGTTCCCACTCCCATTTCCTTTCCTCCAAACTGGCTGTTAGAACAGCTAGAACTAGACTCTGTATTGTGTATTAAGCAATCTTTCAAAATTCTAATATAATTATGATTATTAAAAAAAAAAAACTCAAAGATATAATGATCCGATCCATATAATTGAAATTTTCCATCCAAGATAATGTATTTTATTGGTTATTAATTCTCTTTTTTGTTGTGGTGTGAACTGTGACGTGTGTATGCATTCTAAATTAGTGAAATTATTATTTCTTATTAATATATATAATTTTGTTTTGGTCTTGGTAGTTGTGGTCTTCAATCTACATGAACCAGGTAACATTGCAAGAGCGTGCAATAATGAGTTGATACCCTAATAGATCAAGCTTGAAGGATTGACAAGGAATAAAGTTGTATCACGTAACATAAGATGAGATGAAGCTCTAATCAAGGAAAGCTCTAAACAATTTGTTAGCACCTGACATTATCATTGCCGAAGTTCAACCTATTTGAAACATAATACAATTCAGGCAGAATTAATATGGAATTTTTAGACTTAATCCCCCCTTTTTATGGTCATGTTTTGAGTAAACCCCTCTATTTGTCCAAGTTTTGACTTTATCCCCTCTCCGGCGTCTACTTCTGTCAAATTTAACATCTATTTTTATTTTTTCTTCCTAAAATACTCCTCTCTTATATTTTTAAGGGGGTTTATCTAAAGCAGCAATCGAGGACATATTAGAAAGTTACAAACAAAATTAACGTTAAATTTGCCAGAAACGGACAGAGAGGGGATAAAGTCCAAACTTTGACAAATGGGGGGTTTACTCAAAACGTGACCATAAAAGGGGGGGTTAAGTCTAAAAATCCCAATTAATATTTATGGCATACAAGTACACAATAAGGAGAACATGTGCTAAAACGTTGACGTCCGTTACACGATGTAAAATTGTCTGCTTACTGGTACTGAGTTTTAGAATCTCTCTTCTTAAATACTCACTCATGGATTTACATTTGAATAAATCTCCATATTTAGATGATAGTGGCTTTAATAATTATGTTATAGATGTAAGAATATGTAGTGATATATTACTTAGGGTTGGCCAAAAGCTTATAGCCCAAAAAAAATATATTATCTTATATTTAGGGCTTAATCAAAATATATTATTTTATAGACCAAAAAAAAAAACCAAAATTATGTGTTTTGGTAATGTTGAATTAGTTTTAATAATTAATTATTTAAGTATTGAATTAAGAATGCTCAGAACATCTCTAATGGGTTGGCCAAAAGCTTATTTGTCAAAAAATTTGGAAAATGGACGTGGAAGTATTTTAAATATATAAAATTCTATTAATAATAATCTTATACACCATATCTTATTAAAACTTATTTTACAGTTACACGCAGGTCCAACCCTTGTGGAAGATTAAAATATGAATTAATTGTTCCACACAGATCTGAGTGGTGTGGAAGGGAAAAATATAAGAAAAAATGATAAATACGTTAGGGTGTTGATATCGTGATAAAAGTGTATTCTACCCTAATATCGAATATTTTTTCTTTTGTGTGTGCAAATAACTAGACTAATTAACTAAAACTAGTAAAGTGACAAGCACCGGGTATCAATTCACTTTTCCAAAGAATTGGGTTGCAATGTAACAATGGAAACTAAGAAATGCCTACAATGATATGATAATGATGTCGTTTTGATAAAAAGGGAATAATGATAGAGTTGTTTTGAAATTGATTTTGTTTGGAATTTTAGAAATAAATATAACTAATTAAGTAAATAAAACTAAACTAATTAAAAGCAAATAAATTTAGGTTTGTGAATAAGAGTATGAATATGAGGATTAGTACTTCACCATCCTAGACAAACTTATAATTTCATCAATGTATTCAATTCCATGCAATTAACTATTTCTATCTCTATGTTATAGTTAGTAGTGAGTTCTCTCTCTCAAAACTCACTCACCAAACATAAAACAATGACCCTCAACCTACCCCTCAGTATAGTCGATAGCAAGTAAAGCCTTAGATTTCAACAAAAGATATAGAATTAGCTTATTTTCTCTTTCGATGCCAAAATAAACTAACTAAACACATAAGGTATTGAAAAGTCTTTACACATGTAAAAAAATCTCTCTTTTTATTATAAACAAGAGTAAAATTATCCTAAGGCGAGCAATCTTAAAATAATACATTTTCATGCATGAGAATTAAATACATATCAAAAATCACAAATTCATCTAGTAGACTAGTTCACCCCATTTGGAGATTAGTTGAACATGGAGATGGAAGGGGATGACATGATGGTAGAGAAAAGTAAAGACATGATTATACTAGTAAAAGTAAATACGGAAAGATAAATTGCATATATTGATTAAAAACATGAAAGTAATACTATAAACATGAAGAAAGACTATTCTTCTTCTTAATGAAACTACATCTAGGGTTTGGTACTTTGTTTGTGAGGCAAAACATGCTCTAAATTCGTGGAGAACATTGCTTATATACATATAGAGTTATAATTTCAACGAAATACTTCATTAAGGGGAGAAAACTTGACCTTAGGGTTTCCTTGACCTAGGGTTGACCAATTAACTTGTAAATTTTTATTTTAAACCCTCAGGATGGATGGAATGGACTACAAGTGGGCCTTGGACGAAATTCCAACTTTGGATCTTGACTTGTCTATCTTGTCGTCTACGAAACTGCAGTCTGTCAGATTTTGAGGCCTCTTTTCAAGCTGCTTCCTTAGCTCCTTTTTCTAATGTTAATTGACAGTCTTGAAGTACACAATGAGAGATTTTCAACAATATCTTCTAATCGCAAATCGGAGTTCTCTAACCTTGTCTACCAAAGGCTCAAAGTTGCTCCGTTAACGCAGTTTTCTGCACTTTTTTTCTCTGTTTTTCTTCGTTTTGCACTTTCTTCATGTTATGAACATAATCATATAAAGTAATAAAACTAACAAAACCACACATATCATATCACTTTATAGATTAGCTTGGGACAAACATGCGTGATTTAAGGGCTTAAATATAAACTTTTTTGTACTTATCAGGTGTCTTCTATATTTGATCTTCCAAAAAACTTTTGTGTGATTAGTTGGAGACTAATGTAAGGCAAAAATGTTGATGTGTAGGACATTTTTTGTCGACCCATTAGAGATGCTCATAGCATTAATAATTACTATGTAGCTCTACGCGCTTCGCGCATAATTTTTAGTTAAATAAAAAAAAATTAGTATTTATCTTTTATATTTAGATGGATATAAAAAAAAAAAAATATCAAATAAATGTTTTATTGGTTTTCGAAGAGGTATTATGGTAATTTAAATTAATAATAAAAATATTTAAATAGAGGTATTTTAGGTATTATAGTTTTTCTTTTTATCATAGGCTTTTTTTTGTCATGGGTCAGATATATTTTTGGGCTTTATAAATTATTTAAATATTGTTGGGCTATATGGACTAAAGACTTGGATTAATGGGTATAGATAAAACCGGTCCATATAATGGGACACGTGTCGCAAAGTTTGTGTCTGGTTACGGGAGGACTATTTTCCTGTTCACATGCCTGCTCTCTTTATAAGGTAGTAAAGATGTAAGACTCACTAAAAAGTCTTAATTGTTTGAGGATTGAATGTCATCATCAAGTGAGTCTACTCTCAACATAAGACGCCCTAGCCTAAAAGATGTCTGGTGAAAAAGCCCAGCAGAAAAAGTTGGGCTTCTATTTCAATAGTCCTTTAAGTAAAGAGGGGGAAAGTAGTGGTATACTGGCATTGAAAGGAAGGGGACTCCCTAACTCCAGCCCAAACACATAGTTATTCCATCCAATAAACAAGAATAAACAAGAAAATTTATATCAAATAATTAATCAGTGTTGACGTGTTTCGAACCTATGACCTTTCCACACTTTGTGAGAGGGATGCAACCGTTGAGTTGAGCCATTGCTTAATGGAATCTTCTCTTAAAGAGACGGAATTTTGACTATTTTCCAAATCTCTTAATTATTTTTATTTTAATAATAATAATATAAAAAATGCAAGTTTATTAATTAAGGTATTTAGTTAAAATAATAATGTTTAATACAACTAATTTGAGCGCATGAGAGTATTCATCAGCAACAACACATGAGTTGTTAATTAACAACTCAAGCATGGTTCAGATCTTGAATTATTTTATGGTCATAATTGACCTCTTGACATAATTGTGTGGCTTTCATATAAATTTTATTTACAGTGACATAAGTTATTCAACAAACTCATATAAAATTATTTCATATATATTGCATGTTTTAGAGGGCAACAATTAATACAGATACAGATGAAAAAAAAGGTTGAAATAAAACTTGAGCATAAGAAAGGGAAGAATTGAAGTTATGTTATGAACTCAACTCTTTTTCATTCCTTTGAAATCATATAAAGCATGATCAAGCTACTGATATATACCTAACAAACTTTTTGAAAACATTTTAGTTGAGAGGGTAGTAAAATAGCAGCAGGCCAGCAGCAAAAATGGAAAACACAAGAATGCTTATGCGGCTAACCAACATTGTTGGACTCATTGGCTTTTAAAGAATTTTATACTTTTTTTATTAATATTATTATTTTGACAATAAAAAACGAGCGAGTTCCTCCGAAGATATCTTCTAAAGGGTAATGGGTAACATATAACAAATGTTAGGCTCAAATGAATTTACTATGGCTGTGTTTGGTTCGCGGAATCTAAATTCTAGGAAAATTGAGGGTAGAACAGATAATAGTAGGAGAGAGTAGAAGGACTGGAGGAGCGATCGAAAAGCAGAGAAAAAGAATCCAACTCGGAAGGGATTCTGATAGGAGATCGTCACTTACCATATTTGTCCCGATCACCTACGGAAACTAGTTACCTTTTTAAAAAAATGGAAACCAAATTCTCTAACTTCCTTATAAGCCGAATCTGTTTTCCGATCTCCTCTCCTAACTTTTAGGGATTTTAGTTATGTTTTCCTGGAATCTGAATTCCTTCGAACCAAACACAGCCTATATATTTAAATTTCAGAAAAACTAGAATTTGTTAATTAAAATGATTTGCATCGTAATTATTTAACAACACTTTATTCTTTGAAAGTCTGTTTGTATCATTCTTTCATTTTTAAT
This sequence comes from Aquilegia kansuensis, assembly GCA_020826895.1. NCBI lineage: Eukaryota > Viridiplantae > Streptophyta > Magnoliopsida > Ranunculales > Ranunculaceae > Aquilegia > Aquilegia kansuensis. The sequence continues at coordinate 37,244,808 of CM037004.1, read as the reverse complement.
ACAATTTACCTTTTAGCTAAAAATAAAAAACCTTTAATATATATATATGCAAAAGCCATTAAAAAAAATTAAAAGCTGGCTTTAAATAAATTTTTTAAAATTTATTTAGAAATAAAAACAGACGAGTTCGTCCAAAGATTCCAAAAGGTGATGGAACAAATATTTTTCCTCTATTTTGATTAATGAACAGGTATATATGGGTCTGCCAAACCCCAGCTTACCTTCAAAAAATAAAAAAATAAAAATATTTTAGCTCAAATAAATTTATTATAACTTTAAATTTATTTTAGAAAAATTAAAATTTGTTAATTAAAATAATTTGCAAGGAAATTATTTAACACATTTCTTCTTTAAAAAACCCTTTAACATACACATAAGCCATTTAAAAAATTAAAAAATATAGCCGGCTTCCAAGAGATGGAGTTGACTAGACTCTTTTAAAAACACCTTCTATCCCAACCACTAAGTGAATGAAACCTTTGTAGGTACATGTCTTTCCCCTGGTTGTTCCCTTTGTTGTTATATATTCAAATGGCATTATTAAGGGGTCACAGTTGACACAATTTTCTTTCGCAGAAAAAAAAAAAAGTATTTTGTCGGATTGGTTTTGCTCTTCAAAAAGAACTTGCGGTACAGTTTGTAGCGCGCTTGTCCTTTAACTTTATGTAATTCCTTCAATTTTATCAATAAAATTTGTTTTGGATAAAAAAAAAAAAAAAAAAAAAAATCCATCTACTTACAAAATGTTCCCTTCCCACCTCCTGCCGCTGGAATTTCGTTGTGTTCCCATTTGACTTTGAGTGCACTTCTAACAGTCTGTCTCTCTTCATATAAAGATGAGGCCCTACTGTATATGGCGGTGGAGCTAGTATTCCAGTCCAATTCACACAATAATGATCATATGCATGGTTACAGTTTAGCTTATTAATGGAACTTTTAATTTTAACCAAACATGTTTCTGTGTCTTTGTACTACAATTGTACAATCTTTAATCTTGCCATACATATCCAACCAACAAACCAATTTCAGAACAATTTTACGTTCGTTCATTACGGCAGTCGATGATCACATTAAGCATAAAGTTGTAGTAATGTAGGGTTTATGACCAAACATTCATACCAATCAGTCAAAAACTCGATCAAAACCAACATAAGCATATATACAGTTAACCTAAATTGTTTATCCCCAAAGAAAAGTTATGATCAGAGACAACCCCAACAGTTTTCGGTTTTTGTCCCTTTCAAAGTAGTTAACAATAGTTAAGGTACAGAGTTTGAAAGTTGAAGGCAATAGCAAAGGTATCTCAACTTCTCAAGTTGTTTAACACATCCCCATATTCCTGTTTTGTGTTTGCAGCTGCAGGCCTAAATACATGCACCTCTCTCTTGGGGATACTCTTAATCAAGTTTGCTTTGTTTAATTAAAAAAGATAAGGTGATGTACCCCTCACCCAGACACTCACCCTTAGCTTCCTTAAAAGTCAAGGAGGTGCTTTTAGAGCATATTTTCAGCCAGCTCAGTACTTGCTTAACTCACATGCCTTGCTTGGTCACTCTATGATCTCTTCCATGACCCTACCATAGATACTAACTCTTCTCTGATCACTATATATACAGCTCCTTGTACCTCTTGAACTTTCATACTAGAATCAAAATCTTTTTCCTGTCTCTAGCTCCTCTCTCTCTTTTAAGCTTTTTGAGAACAATGAGTTCTGTCAAGAGATCATATGATTATTCAAAGATGGATAAAGAAGATCCAGAAGAGCGAAATCATCGAAGAGCACAGTTCTTGATATACAAAGTCATGCAACAAGCGGATTCTCCTCGAAGAAGACAATCTTCATTGAGAGTGAGAATATGTAGATTGAAAATTAAGATTGGAAAGAGATTTAAAAGGATGAAGAAGACCCTGTTGTTCAGTGTTTCTGCAGCTAGAGTTGGTGTTTATAAACAAGTAATGAGTCAGTTGATGAACTGGAAACGTTTGCTTCGCAGTAAAGAAGCCAGTCTCCCACCTATGTTCAATTAAAGTTTTCCGCCGTTTTTCTTGATCCTTTTGTTTGTTCAGCAAGACGAAATCAACTCCAAGCAATCAGAATACCCGATTTGTTTGCTCAGTAAGAATGAAGGAACTCAATTACTTGGTTTTCTGAGTTTTGGAATTCTTAAGTTGGCTAAAGTTCACTAAGATGAATGATAGCCATCAATCGTAACCAGATATGTTAGCTTGTTTTGGTCTTTTGGTTAAAGTTTTCTAGACTACAAACAGGGTTGCTCATAGGGTCATAACCTGGCTCTAGGAGCACCTGGTCTACCAATGAACACGACTCAACATCCATACTTTTGGTTTATGGATGTTTAAGACATATGGTTGTACTTAGCTGCTGTTATGGAATGTATAGTGAATAAGCTTGTTGTTCCCTATTATTTTGCCATTTTCTACTTTCTAATGTTACATAACTCAATTTCCAGCATAATTTTGGAGCCATAATCAGGGAAAGACCAGATATTCATAAATTAACTAATTTAAAATCCAGAAACTTAACTAATCAACTAGAAATTAAATCAACTCTATCATCATAAAAACGCCAAATCATCACATATTTAGTATTTAGTAAGCAATTGCTGCTGTTTTTAATTTTAATTCTTATATATCACAGAGCTACAATGTTCTATAACTTCAAAGGTAATCTGAATCAACAATTCAGAATCAACTGGACTGTTAAGCAAAACATATGTTAAAAAGATACATACTAAGATAGAATCCAATAAACTGCATTTGCCAAGAAGCATCAGTCTGAGAAAATGTCCATCAGGAAAAATAAATATATCAAGAAAAATGACATCATATGTATGATAGTATATTAGTACGACACTTCGAAAACCAAACGGCATGACCAACAAGCAATGGATGCATGATTTGTTTATCAATTGTAACAGGTGATCGACATGCCTGCACTACTTAAGGAATCTAATATTGTTTTGGGAGCATTAGATATTGTGTAAAGGGCAACTTCTGAAATAAAATCATTCAAAAACACATCATGTCCACAACCAAAAGAAGTGCATTCTATTCACTAATAAAAATAAAAATTCCGATCCAGCAGTCAATATCAAATCATATTAATAACAAAAAACTAGCAAAGATTCAACGGAGAGGACTAAGCAGGAAGGCCTTTTTTTTAGAATTTTGTCCACACCTCACCAACAGAATTATCCGAAAATATACATGATAAATAGATATAGGTGCCCATAAGGTTAGTTATCTTGATTTCACTGCAGTGCTTCCTAATACAACAAGTTGCATTTTCGTGACCTTCTTCACAACTGCACCATTTCACTGATCCGTCATTTCGAAGAATGAATGCCTTCTCGACTCGACCACTAACTAACTCCCACAGGACTAAATTGTCCTCGAAGGGATACAAAGAATATTTGAAACCACTTTGTTGCAACAAAAATATTACTTAGATAACTGTCGTGAATCCATACACAAGGATATATGATTTACCAACATATCAAGGCCACTCTTCAATAAATTGGACTACATGTTAATAGGGAAAGTTCTCTTAGTTACAGCAAAATCAGATTGTGAATCCCATGGCTTCCCTTGTAAACCTCACTACAAATATTGAAAATGTCAGTTAGAAAAAAAAAAAAATCATATCTCAGTGTTTCAAAACATAATTGATCCCATCAGAGCTCAATTAAAGAAGAAAACAAGTGCCACTCAGAAACAGTTTTATACTTGAAAGCAGAAGTGGTCATGGTTTTCTCCTTTTTCTCTCTTTTTTGTTCCCTGTATGAGTTAGTTGATGACCTCATATACTACAGCAGGTTAACCTCTCTGGACTTTCATATTGAAAATTAACATAGGATGCACAGAATCATGAATCGATAGAAAGGTCAAATAGCAAAAGTGACCAGAATACCAGATATGCAAACAAATATACAAATCTCATCTTTCCCATAATGCTCTGAAGGAAATAAAGGTGGGAAATATTGGCATCATATTGGGAGTAGATCGAAGAAGACAATAAACAAGCACAAAACAAGTACCTTAAGGACAACTGATGTAATTATAACATTGAGATCTACAACATAACACTATACAACGACAGAGCTATACATAACACATACTTTGTTCTTCAGCGTTTTGCCTTTTTCTTGGGAGCAGCTTTCTTTCTTGACTTTTTGAACGCTTTCCCACTCTCCTGCCATCAACAAATGCAAACATCACCAGTTGTACTGGGAAAATACAAAAATCTATTCCTGACTACCATAACAGGATTTGACACCAAATCCATCTACATTGTCCTTACTCAAGATTTGAAGGATTACTAAATTGCTCCAAGAGATGGATAAAATGAAAATAAAAGAGTGTATCCGTGGCTAACACTGTGATAGGACACACTGATAAGCGACAAGTGAGAAATATGAACCTCAATGTTCAAGATGCAAAGATATGACACTATATATATTACAGTATAAGAATGTTGTCAAACCCAACTTGTCTGATCTCTGACATGAGGTGAAGACTTTCATGCATTTTGTCTTCTTGGTTGCTTTACTGCAAAGGGGTGTTTAGGAGAGTGTTCTTCCAACTGATATAGCTAGTACGGAACCAAACATTTTGAGAAATTACTCTTTCATTGGGTGAATGAATAAAGGAACATCACATTGTGATGATATCTCTTGGGGTTTTTTATGGGTCCCACAGGTATTTTATCACAAAAAAAAAAAATCAGGCTAGACGTACAGGAGAGGATGCAGATTGCACTAGCACAAGAAGAATCTCCATCTTGAACTTTGATTGATCATCAATAACATTATTTATCTTAAAAAAAATTGAAATATTCCAAAACATTAAAGAAATGCAAAGAGAAGAAAAACAGAAGTCAGAAGGATTCGAATTAAAGGTCAAAATATAAACTGCAATTTTCTTGTTGTTTTTTTTAATTTTGTTAATAATGTGTTGAGAGTTAAGACAGATGAGATACTAGAAATATAAAAGATGAATTATACTGATAATAATTAGCTTTTAAACTTACAAAGAAGCTAACTCTCTATATATAGAGAGAGGAACCACATAGACTTTATATCTAAGCTATGTGGGACTAAACTACACACCTAAAGCCTACAATACCCTTACTTCCAACACTCCCCCTCAAGCTAAACATTCAGACTCTGATTTTAGCTTGAAATATAAAGAGGTTCTCTCACATCCCCCATAAAGTATCTTGAGAACGACACCAGGAAGGATGTTCAATGGCAGGGATGTCCAGTTGTAGAGACAATAAAGGAGCAGGGATAACCAGCTGCTCAACCAAGAAAAAAAAAAGCCGGAGGTAGTGGTGGTGATTGCTAGGGCCAAGTTCTTTTCGGTGGTTAGGGTTTACTTTCCACAAAGCATCTGATAAAACTTCAAAAACCAATAAAGTTGAGGTACTCCAAGACGAAAGAAGGCTGATTTTGGAGTAATAAAGCCGTTGAAAGGGCTGGACAGGAACAGTAAAACTGTAGACGGACGGCAACGCAGAAGAGGCCCTTGAGAGGGCTAGAAAGAATGGCGCATGACATCAACAACGCAATCAAGGCCCTAGAAAGGGCTGAACAAGCCGCGCATGACATCAACAACACAGACAAAACCCTAGAAAGGGGTTGGACAAAAGTGGCGCACCAACAATAAAAAAAAAAACAGCAAACCTGAACCTTAAAAAAAAAAAAACACAGTACTCCGGTGAACAGTGATTTCGGTGAACAGTAATACGAAAAAAAACACATGGCGCAGAAAAAGACAGCGGAAGCAGAAAAAAAATCTGACTTTTGACGAAACTCCGGCCACCGACAGAGGAAGCAAAAAACAAATCTGACTTTTGACGAAACTCCGGCTACCGGCACCTCGCCGGCGGCCGAAAACAAAGACCTACCTTGGCTTTGATACCAACTAGAAATATAAAAGATGAATTATATTGATAATAATTAGCTTTTAAACTTACAAAGAAGCTAACTCTCTATATATAGTGAGGAACCACATAGACTTTATATCTAAGCTATGTGGGACTAAACTATATACCTAAAGCCTACAATACCCTTACTTCCAACAGAGATGTTCAGCCATAACAGAGTTTTAGTAGTGAAGCTATTTGTTATATGCCCAAAGTCATCAAATACAAATTTCAAGAAATGCACCCACCACAAATACAGGTTATTTGCATCTTATCTACAGCATACAATAGAAATACAGCAGAGTTTACATACGTGCTTGAGGCTTTATACCATACAACCCTTCCCTTTAATGTATGGAACTTAAATGCCGTGATACTCATTTTTCATTCATCATTCCTCAAGAATATACATGTTTTTATGCCTAGCACTTTTACTTGTTACAAGCAATACCACATTGCTAAATAAAAAAAGTTTTCCTCAATACAGTATTCAATTTTTTATTTCAGATTCACTTTGTTCCTTCATTGGACAGATTCCTCCAACTTTATATGATATACAAACAAGCAACTCTGACATACTCATACCAATAATTTAACATCTCTTTCTTAAAGTTTTTAAATTTCAGCAGTATTCTCGTAAAATTCTTTTAGCTAGTATTTTATTTTTGTTATTGCTGTTCATTAAGAATTTGATGAAAAATAGAATCAAACTCAGATATTGTAAAGAGAAACTGAAAGAACACCGTAAAGTATCTTTTAAGACGATTATGTAAACAAAAATATCAGAATGATATGTCCATACAATCCTGTAATGGCAATAAGCAATTTGACAAGAAAATGTAAACAACACGAAGCAGAACAACATGAAAGACTACTCTTCCTTTGGTCCGAGATGGCAGGACTTCAGGAACATTCCGTTCACAGATGTTGCCTTCTCTTGAGGGACAGACATTTTAGAGGCTTCGTGCTTGACAGGAATAGTAATTATTGCTGTGTCCAGCTGTGTTTATTTTCTGTGTTCCTTAGACCAGGGATACCTCGTCCCTTGGTTTTTATTACTTGGCTTTGTATTTTTTTTTGTTCTATGAATATAGCAAGTGTTTACTTCTCAAATGAAAAGAAAAGAAAGAACAAGCAAGCAAAAATATAAGAATTATGTTTTCCTACCCTCCTGTAATGCCGATAAGCAATTTGACCCGTCATTTCTTGCCCAGTTTTTGTGACATAAACCTGCCGAAGAACAAAAATGCAAAAAAGTTAAAAGAGTATGGCCTACCAAACAGTGAATATCATCTTTGACTGCACTATACACTACAGAGAGAGTAGACAACTAAACAATGAATGTCACCTTTCTTCCATCTTCGCCTGTAAACCAGCTCCCAGACGAACCACCCTCAGCCCGAACTCGTCTTTTACCAGCATTCTTGGGCCCCAGAGAAGAACAGCCAGCCGCCCGACCTTGTGATTTGTCAGCATTCTTCTTTGCGTTGGTACGGCCTTTTGGGTTCACCCAGCTTTCAGAAGCTTCAGTGAGCTCTTTATGATGTGGTTGTCTTGAATTCTTTCTGCCCATTCTAGAGTTTTCTACAAGACTCTGGTTCCTAGAAGTAGGCTCTCTTTGACTAAATTGAAACCTGCAAAGACAATAGGTCAAGTGTTATAAAAGTAAAAATTCTTAATAAACTTCACAGTATCGGTGGATTGAGATTAGTTACATGTAATCAATTTCAGCAGCTTGAGACTGGGGGTTTTCTGTGTTCACACCAAGAGGGAAAAAATTAGGTAAGCGATGACGGACTAATCTCTGGATTCTTGGGTCATCATGGTAAAAGTACTTGTAGGCGGGAGGTAGCGGATGGTCCAAGCTCTTGTACAACTCAGCATTTTCACTAATGCATTTTTTCTGATCACACATTTTGGAACTGGTAACATGGACATTTCTGTCCTTGTCTTGCTCTGTGGTTTTCCCTTTCGCAGATGTGAAAAATTCTTGACAAAATTCATCGAGTGCTGGTGTTTGAATATTTACTCCCTTCTGCGGACCAAAATCTTTCCACAAATCCTCCGGTTGAAGCTTACTATTCCCAGTAACATTTTTTCCCTTCTGTTGGTTAATAGTCAGATTGTTTTTAGTGTTTCGTGGTCTCTTGCTTGCAGAGACATCAACTTTCTTGGCATCCTCAAATATATCTTCACTGGAAGAAGAATCATCTGTATCAGAATCAATCAACAGGAATTTTCTAAGAGGACTAATTGTTAACTTTGGAAACATGGTTTTGCTGCTGCTCGCTTCCATACTTGTCACAGTTGAGGCATTTGAAGCTTGTGTATGTTGCCTAGCCTTTAACTTACTTGAAAACTGTTTACTTAAAGGAATAAAACCATTTGCCGCAAACTTTGACCTTTTACAAGAAGAATGCTTTTGTAGTTTGGAATGTTCATCTGCCATTATGGAAACAAAAATTGAATATAACTCTTTGAAAAAATATCAGAGACTGGAAATAGATACAGATACCATCAACAGCACTGAGTAGTGAGTACACTAATACTTAAATCACAGACTACTACTTATATCAGATTGACATCCTTAGATCGGAAGGAAAATCACATGCAATATATGACAAAACCAACAAATCTAACATTCAAAGTCAACATAAAAAATGGTAGCTTTTAAAACTGTCCCTCATTGCAAATATGAGGTGAGCTTGGGTGTATGTCAGTATGTGTTAAGACCATAAGGAGCATTAAAATGATAAACAATAATGGAATAACATCCTTTTTTTCTATCAGTAAGACACAATTTTATTATAAGAAATGTGACAAAATTAATCACATTACTTCCAAGAGATTACGTTGATGTGGGTTACAGACATCTACATCTAGTTTCCCATTACGTCTTCCAGTATTATAGGTCTCATACAATGTGAAACAAAACTGAACATATGTTTGGGTTTAGAGAAAAGAGTAAAAGGCCATGAAGGGGGGATAGCGGAAATAAAATTAATATAAGATCAAACATTGAAATTCTATTTAAATTTTAGGCTATTTTATCGCTGAATCACGAGGCATATGCCTCATACTTTAGGTCTATCTCCTGGAAAACGCACCTCATTTATGTAAGGATTAAGGTTTAATTTATATCTTTAACAGTGGATTCACGGAGAAACATACACCTCAATTTTGTATGTTTATTTTCCAATTTTATAAGTATTTTGGAATATAACTTTTCCAACACAATACAAAAACATTAAGTCATTAACTATGCTTTGAGCAAAAAAACATATTTTGAAATGCACATTTTTCAACGAAATAAACTAGCACTATATTCTATATCTTTTGTCACTTATATAGCTTTCAGACTTAAAAAGGGTACCGTGCAGCAGCATATTAGTTCGGAAGTTACAATTAAAGGATGGGATTTATCCTTGAGAAGGAAGGTCTTTAACAGAGAGCTGGAGCAAGCTACACAACTAATTAAACTGCCGGCACCTACACTGTTAACTCTGAACCTGACAGGCCTCTTTGGGTGGGCAAAGAGGTCAGTTACACTGCTAAGTCAATGTACAGAAGACTGGAGGATAATAGAGCAGAGCAATATCACTTGGCCTTCTACGGCTTCCTACTTCTAAGTTTTGCGATTAGAAGGTCCTTACCAAGGTGGGTGTCAATATTTGGAAGGGGTGCTGATTGTTGATGATCTAAAATAAAAAAGGGCATACGTATGGTTAACAGGTGTCGATGTGTAGTTCGTGTTGTGCTGATGAAGAAACCAATGATCACATGTTCAGGACCTGCCAACTAGCAGGGCTGTGTGGAACCTCTTAATTAATGACTTCAGCAGTGGAGTCGACTGTGCAGAGGGTTTGAATCACATTCTTTGTAACTGGATGTAGGGGTGTTAAACGAGCCGAACGAGCCGACCTTTGTATGTTCAAGCTCGGTTCGTTTATAAACGAGCCGAGCTCGAGCTCGAGCCCAAATTTCGTACGAGCTTTATTTTATGTTCAAGCTCGGCTCGTTTAGCTATACGAACGAGCTCGAGCCGAGCTTTTAACGAGTCAAGCCCGAGCCGAGCTCGAGCTACTCGATTAAATTACATATAAAAGTAGGTTTTTGTCTAAACGAGCCGAGCTTTGGTATGTTCGAGCTCGGTTCGTTTATAAACGAGCTGAGCCCGAGCCGAGCCCAAATTTTATACGAGCTTTACTTTATGTTCAAGCTCGGCTCGTTTAGCTATACGAACGAGCTCGAGCCGAGCTTTTAACGAGCCGAGCTCGAGATGTTCAGTTCGTTTAACAGCCCTAACTGGATGTGTTCTAATCTCTCAAGAGTAGGTAGACTGATTTCCAAAGTTATGCTTCATGCAGGGTGTTAGGGTCTATGGCGAGAGATGAATAGAAGGACGTTTGAAGAAAAAAACATATCACAGGGGCAGATAATATGTGACGTTAAAACAATTCTTTGGAGCTGGATCTTCTACGGATCTTGTATGAAAGGCTGTGGCATAAGCTAGAATGCTAGATGGCTTCATGCTTAGATGGGAGGATGTTATATTTTATGTACGCAGTGTGATGTAATTTTTTGCATTCTGGGGTAGTGTGAACCTCTCACACATTTTAGTATGCTTTGCTCTAAGGTTTAGAGGAGTTTCTTTTCAAAAGCAATGTACCATTTTAATCTGATCTAGCTCTGCAGTGCCCTCCACTCCAGAAAAATCATAGTTAATTGATACTACTTTTATAATATTAATTCTATATCAATTTCCAGCGTAATCCACAAAGTTAACTTTACTAACTTCTGCACCTCATGTCAGATATGACCACTATATGTCAAAAAAAGGAGCCATGTGAGAGATTCAGAAAACCGCTAAACCCGAGAGATGATGCAGGGATTCAAAAAAATATATCAAACAACTTTGACTATTCCAAGAAGTTATTTTTCATTACACGCCCATGAAATCTTTTAAAAGAAATGTATTAAGCTCCCTAATGCAAAAGATCTATATGCAAAAGAAAAAAGACCTGACCTTTCCAGTTCCTAATAGAAACCTTAACTTATTTTGTGAAAGTTGAAATTCCATCAAATGTACACAAACAGAGCACATGTATAAAGAAAACTGAACATACCAATGTGATTATCTGATGTTTCATACATGTTGCCTATACCCAACACGATAATTTCATGAACTGAATGCCTTATCTGTCTCATTTATTGATTACCCCATTTGGGATTGTTGGCCATTTTCATGCTTTTTGTGAAAAGTCAGGTTTATAAACATTAACCAGTTTTCCCATAATCGCATACATGGTACAAAATATGATATCATAATAATTAGATATGAAATAGATTTCAGCAAAAAGTAAACACCACAAACATTTCAAAACAATACCTTTGTGAGTATCCTCAGGTGAAGAGATATCCTCAATTTCATCTTCGACTAACACAGAATCTCGTTTAACAACTCTTGAAGATGGAGTTGACAGGCCACGCTTTAAACGCTTAAAGACTGGGGGCGAAGGTGGATCATCAACTTGTAGATCTGGGATTAGAGTTTGTTGTCGAAAACTTTGATCATCGTCTTCTTCAACACGTATTACTTCAATTGGAGGTTGTTCTAGACATTGCTTTGAGTGTGACTCTTGATTAGGAGGAGCTGGTTCATCGAGATCAAGACCCAAAGAAAATGATGGAGCTACAAAAGCCTTCAACGTTAATTCATATGTTCAGAAATTCACAAGTTAGCTTAAAGAAAAAGAAATAGAAAGATGCATTCGATAAAGACAGTGAAGTCAACACGGAAGAGTGAAGAAATTGAAACATTTTTTAAGATGCATACTATACTCCAAAGTGCATCAGGTTTTATGAGGTTCCATGGCAGTTGAAAGCAAGATGGCGACAATGTAAAGCTTCTCTTCAGAGGTTTTGCATTAATGCAGTTTGGAGGGAATGCAATTTTAGTGCCGACCAAGCAACTAGGAAAGGTGCTTCTTTGGCTAAGAATGAACTTGTAATGGGGGAAACCCTACCAGCTTGGATTACTAGTATTGAAAATGACCAATCTGTGTACTACAGATTTGGTTAACGTGGAGTATCTGTGAAATGTTTTTGGTTTTGATCAATGAAATTCGGCATATTTAGCAAAAAAAAAGCATCAGGTTTTATGTCAGAGTTCAGGGATGGGCCTCATGCTGAACTGAGCAAGTGTATTTTTGCATGAGCTTATTTTGTACTGGCAGGCTCTGTGATGATACTCTCTGTCACAGGATATCAACTTGTAATAGGAACAAACTATCTACTTCTAACATATAGAGTTTATTAATATCCATATAGGTTGCACATATCATTTTTAATAACCCACAGCCACCACCGTACATCAGGACTGTTCTCAATTTCCCCACTTTTTTGGTTAGGATCAACAACTCCCTCATTATCGAGCTATCACCTTGACAGGTGAAATTGTACACACTCCCTACAAAAGTTATGATGTAGGTACTTTTAAAAATGCATAGCTTATTGCTTCAGAAGAAATGACAAAGAACTGGTAATGACCTACATCAAACAAAACCTGAAGAAGCCGAGGTCCTTCTAAAAAGCTTCTATATATCTCGACTCAAAAGGATGTAGTTTACCACTAGCTTGGGAATAATATTGACGATTCTCCAAGTCTCCAAGATTATGTGTATGATGCTTGAATTCAGCTTTTCTTCATCCCCTTATGTCCAAGGTCCACCACTCCAGTTTCTATATTATCTCTATTTTCCGTTAAATTCCAATCATTTAAAAAGTCCGCAAATCTCACATTTTATGGGAGTTATGGACTATTCTGTTTACCGGCTATAATCAATTAGTTCACACTACCATAAGCAATTAGCTCCTGACAAAACTATACACTTATGGGCCCGCCAGTAATTATCTTAGGTTTCATTTGTTTCACGATTACTAGATTCGGAGTCTCTTTTTGCAGTATACATTTTGTCAGCATACATGTTTTTCTGTCAAAATTATCTGTTTGGCTGGTGGCATCAAGGATTATGTGGTGGTGCTAGTTGTTGGTCATAAACGTGTGGTGAAAGTGATAATGGTGGTGGTGGCACCCACAGTGGTAGTAGGATTCAATACCACATTAACAGTTTACTAAGAAGACCAAGTTAAAATGGTATTAACGTTTATTACTATGGTGTGATTTTACCTATACTAGAAAGTGTGAAGAACAACACAAAGTTTTCAAATCGTGCAGCCTGCTTCTGCAGTTCTGCCAAGAATTCTACTACAACAGGGAACCCCTGAATGTTTTGTTTGTGGCGGATTCACTCATTAAGCTACTGAATGAGCCAAGTAACACAAAGGGAATGTGTAATATAATTAAACATGTTAATTACTCTACTCTGCCATTACTTTACCCTGTAGAGGGCTCAACAACTCAAGCCTACCCAAGGGGGCTAAGAATTGCTTAATGTTAAGAATATAATCTAATCTTTCAAACGTATGAACAGCCCCTTAATATCATTGATTAAGAATTGTAATACAAATCTCTTTTTTCACAAGCAGAACACATGGCATAAATAAAGAAATATGATCATATTCATGTAATTAACATAATAATCTAATGATTAACACACGACAAGTAAAAATAAATGTCAAAGTTGCAAAATTAAAAATAAAAGGGGTATAATCAGATTACAAACAGTTTTCAATTCATTCCAATCAATGTGCATAAATTGTTCTTTATTTTTTCCTAACAAAGAAAAAACGCCTTTCTATCAACAAAACTAACTCAAAATTAGATTCTAAACACTTAATTAATTCCCCATAATCCCAAATGAAAAAAAAAACGTTTTTTTATCAACAAAAGTAGCTCAAAATCAGATTCTAAACACTTTGTCACTCCACATTATCCCAAATGAAAAAAAAAAAAACGTTTTTTTATTAACAATATTATTCTTCTTTTTTTGGAAAAAAAAAACCCATTTTTATCAACAAAACTAGCTCAAAATCAGATTCTAAACACTTAATCACTTCCCCATACTCCAAAATAAAGAAAAAAAAACCATTTTTATCAACAAAACTAGCTCAAAATCAGATTCGAAACACTTAATCACTTCCCCATAATCCCAAATGCAAATAAAAAAAAAAACACGCTTTTTTATCAACAATACTAGCTTCAAAATCGTCAAATTCTAAGCAATTTTCTCATAATCCCAATCACAATTATTATAATTTGATTGCAAAATCATCAAAAAAAAAACCCTAAAAATTATCAAAAAAAAAAAAAAAAACAATAATAATACCTGTGCAAAGATTAGGGTTTGGTTGAAACTCTTGGATGTCTTTCTCCTTGTGGTTGATTTGATTTTGAAATAAGATAGAACTTGGTTTAATAACTTTTCTTGAAGATAAAATTGGTCGACAAATTCGATTTTTTAAAGTTTTAGATACTGGTGGAGATGGTGTATCTTCAACTTGTAAATTTGAAATTAGGGTTTCATCATCATCATCATCATCTTGTTGTTGTTGTTGTTGTATTTCATTGCTTTGAGAGCTGAAAACTTCAATTATAACTGGTAGTGATGGTGGTGGTGGTGGTGGTGGTGATGGTGGTTCATCGAAATCTAGACCTAAAGAGAACGATGGAGCTTCGAAATCTTTCATGGAAATCGAGAGAGAGAGAAAGAGAGAGAGAGAGAGATTAGAGGGTTTTTTTTTAAATTAAAAATTTGAATTATTTTTAATGTTAAGGAAAGGAAAAGTTTTAGTTAAAATTGCGCCAAACAAAACAAAAGAGAAAATTTGAATTTTTGAGTTTAATACAAAAATGTCAATTTCGAGCGAAATTTTGAATCAAAGTGATTAAGGTCCATTAAACAATCCAACATTTGATTTTTAATCAAAGTGATTAACCAATTCAACAATCCAACATTTGATATTTTTTTTCAGTGAATACTAAGTCATTAGTTAATTAATTCAACTTATTAAACCTAGGTACATACAATGCAATGTATCGAATCAAATATTGTACACATTATTTAACTCAACACAATGTTGTATCCCATATTATTTTATATTTTTATATTCAAGAAAATTCAAGATATAATTATTTTTTTTATTTAAGTTATTATTAATTTATAGAATATTTGGGTCTTAAGGAATGTTACATAGAAATATTTAACATCTATTATCTTATTATTTTGTTGAAAGTATTAATTTAGCATAGAAGCCCCAAGTCGGGACCAGAGAATTATATTATTTAAGGGAGATTATCAATTTACCAAGTATTAATTTAAAGAGGTTCTACTGTATATCTGATTTCTCAAATATGGGCATAATTCGTGAAATATTTGTAGATATCCCTGATATTTTAAACTATGTTGGCCTGTTGGGAGGACAAAATGGTGACCAAGGTGGAATAGCAGCATTTTGGACATTTGGATACTAAATTGCAGGAGTTTAGTGCAAATCATAGTTGAAAATATCGATTTTATGTGGATATGATTTTCGAAAAAAATAGATATATTTAAAACGAAAATACTAGCAAGACTGTCCGATCACGCTTGAAAGGGACCACCCTTTTCCACAACTGCCATGTACCAAAGAAAAAATTGGTTAAGCAATGAGTCAGTTTAATATATTTAAAGAAATGAAACAGGAGAGAGAAAAATAAATAATAATAATAAACAAAATTAGCCTTAGTGTATAGTAGAATTTTTCTTTGGCTGGATTTTTTTTTCTTTCATAAAAAGTCTTCTTCTTCCGTCGATATATCTCATGTTTAATTCTAGGGTAATTTCTTGAATAAGCACAGCTTTATGGTGTTTCTTCCCAAATAAGTACACTCGAGGGTGATCTTCCCAAACAAGCACAAATTTGACTTTGAATTTTTTGTTTTTGTCATTTAGCTTCTTTTCTTTCCTATTATACCCTTTAGCCTATAATCATTATTTTTCATAGGTTTTCAGTAGATGTGACATCTTAGATAACGACATGACAACATATTACAACCATTGGATCGTGATAACAAGATATAACAGTTGGATATAATTTGTTAATTTGTTAATTACTATCCTCCACAAGTAGATGTTGTTTCCTCTACAATTTAAAATTTTAAAAACATATCTAAACAACAACCACGTCAGCGCCACGTGTCACTAACCGTTTGGGTTTTAAATGGACGGGATAATCGAGCGGGAACAGATAAAGGTTATCAAACTAGGGTTTTTAGACCTCATCACCGTTTCAGAATCCCTAAGCACCCCACTTTCTTCTCTTTTTAAATACCCATTCCTCTTCCATTAAATTGCTCACAACTCTTCATAATTTTTCTCCCATCTTCCAATTTCTATACAATCATCTTTCATCCAATTTCTACATAATCACTTCCAATTTCTACATCTTCATCTACCATTCTTCTCAATTTTTCACAAATTCAAACCATGTCGAAGAAAAAGGTTGAAGGTGATGAAGGGAATAAAAAATTTAGCATCACTATGAGATGTTCAACATCTACGTTTGATGCCCACTATCTAAACCCAAAAGAAACACCCCCCCCCCCCCAATGAGTTAGAATCTTTTGAAAATTCTCCCTTTGGGCAGTTTTTGAGTTTAGAGGGAGAACAAAAAATTTGCATGATAACTTCTATAGTTACAGAAATTGTTTCAATGAGGGTTGGTCGATTGAAATATTCAATTGGGAGTAGAGTGCTTGAGTTCAAGATGACAGATCTTGCTTTGATTTTGGGGCCTTTGAAATTTTGGCATTTACCTGTTGATTTTGTTGTTAGGAAGCAAAATGAGTGTAGTGCATTCAGATCCAAATGAAACTTTGAATCCCATTGGCCTTCCTCACATTCACCCTCATTGTCATCATCCAATACTTCTTCTTGGCTTCCCTCTATCTCTGAATCTAATCTTTCTTTTACACTTTTCAATTCATCTGAATCCCAAAAACCATTATCCCTGCAATGTCTTCAAAATCACCACTTCTAGCCGATTTCTGTACACATATAGGCGATCCAGATGTTGTTCTAGCCGCTAAGGGGGGTCAAGTTAACTGGAGCTTGAGGAATGTAAACATCATCTCTCACTTGAACAATAGTGGGAGGGGTTTCCAAGACTAAAGGGTCATTTGAGTGCCCCTTTCCCTTTACAGTCACTTCATAACTTGGGTCTTGAGAAAGAGTTTCCAACCTATATTCATCAGGAACATGGAAATGTTTGTGGGTGTACAAAAAGAAGAGTAGTCGGGTTTCCTACCCAAGCCTAGATTATTGACAACAGGTTCAGGGAAAAGTTTTCTTTTCAAAGATTGACTAGTTTTGGGATCCCCCTTGTGCAGCTCTCTTGGTATCTCACTCACTTGGCTTGTTGTTGTTTCAGTCTCTGACTTTATCATAACTGGTGTTAAATGATCAACCAACCAAATAGAAATCACCATTGCAAATGAATTGGTAAGGTATGCAATCATTGCCATATAATGATCTTTGCATTCAACCCTAGCTGGATTATTATTGATTACAGCTCGCAGTGACCAAGTTGTTCTTGGTGCCTTACATAAGGATTCAAGCAATTCCAAGAAGTCTCCATAGGATGTCTTGTTATTAGCGATCCTTATTTTTGACTCACCATGTACATGTGCAATCTCAACTCCTTCAACTGTAACAACCAATTGCCCACCATATTGGAATATGATATTAAATGTGTTCTCTGCATAACATCAATTAAAATGGGTCTAATATCACATCTCTATAAACAAATGTACTGACGTTATCTGCTACAATATCAGTGTTAACGGCTACAATTGAAAGTTTATCATCTAGAAATTTAAGAATGTATGTCAAAGTGATAATCAGTACCACATGATAAACCCACTTTTAGATCTTATAATCATTAGAGAAAAAACTTCAAAACCCCCATCAAAACAGAGACAAAGACCACTAGACACTAGTGATTTAAAGCTTGAAAACCACATACTAGAAACCCATAAACCAAATTCTGGGATGTTCATACCCCAAACCCAACAATCAACTAGGGTTGAAACCCCACCCACAATTGAATGCTTGCATTTAAACTGGTGGGTGTGTGTGAATACTTTAATGCCACTGAAATTGAAACCCTAAAAAAGACAACTTTAATACCAATGATTGATATTGATGCCACTGAAATCAAAACCCCATTATCATTATACATGAACATTAAAACCTTCAAACCCTAAAACTTACCAGGAATCTGAAAAACGTTCATAACTTGCTTGCCCTTATTGCTTCATTTTTTCCCCATGATGAAAGAATGGGCGATGAAAACCCCAACGTCCAAAAAAAAATCGAACCTTTACGACAAAGAGAATGTGATCTGATGAAAAGAGATTAAGGTTTTATCTCCTTGTTCATTCTTTGTGATGAACAAAGAAGATGAAGATGAACAGAGAAAAGTTTGCTTTAATTCTCTTTTAAGGTAAGACAACTGTTTTTGTCTTTTATGAATGGAGGATAGAGTAATGTAATGTGGAGGATTGCTAATGCAGGTTTCTGTGTTATTTCATCCAACGGTGGCAATCAAAGATATTTTTTCATCCAAAGGTGAAGGTTTACTTTGCTGAATTTAATGATGAAAGAGAAAGTAAATCAAACAAAAGATATGATGTTGATGGCTTAAAGTTGTCATAAGGGTAGATATGTCCAATTAATTAGTCAAAGTCAAATTTGTGCTTATTTGGGAAGATTACCCTCAAGTGTTTTTATTTGGAAAGAAACACCATAACTATGCTGTCAGGGGCGGAGCGGAGCGCCAGGCGCTCGGTTTCTGCCTCACCACCTCGACCGCCTAGGCGCCGCCCTGATCAGACCCCTGACAGCATGTCAGCATCACAGCAATACAGACCCCTGACAGCAATACAGACCCCTGACAGCAATATTGTTAATCTGTTATACACTATAGTTTACAGTTTACTACTTTACTGTGCTGTCTACTCTCTACTGTTGCCAACAGTACTCCAAGTCTCCAATTAAAAAATTAAAAATACAATCCAAAAATTAAAATACAATTGAAAATTAAAATTCCAACACCAAATCGAAAATTAAAATTCCAACATCAAATCCAAAATTCCAACATCAAATCCGAATATCCAACAAAAATTCAAAAACAATTCAAAATCAAAAAAAAGCAAATCAAAGTTCATATGTCAATGTCCTCATCGGAGCCCGACTCAATCCCATCCTCATTTCCAATATCATCAACTTCGAAGTTGTTATTATCATCATAATCATCTTCTTCGGAAGAAGCTTCAATATGATGTTGAGTACGTGAACTTGATGCTTGTGTTGTGTTGCGGCGACCACGAATGATAGGAACATCGCCATCATCAAGTCCATTTCCGACATCCTCCAAATCTCCATAAGTTAATCCATCCATTCCTAACACAACATCATCCCTAGCATCTTGGGGTACTAACCACTCAACACACTCATCAAGAGACTTCAACTCTATTGGATCTATTCCTTTTCCGGAAATACGTTCTTCATAACGTTTTTTAAGCTTTCTATTGTATTTCACATAAGCAAGAGCTTGTAAGCGTTCATGTTCCAAACAATTTCTTTTCTTTGAATGAATCTACAATGCAAAATAAGTACAACTAAATCACTTGAAAAATTCAAAAATATACACATAGATAGTAGAAGAATAATATAAAAATTACAAAATAACTTACATTAGCAAAAGTACTCCAATTCCTTTCACAAGGAGAAGCGGAACAAGTAAGCCCAAGTATCCTTGTAGCAAACCTTTGCAAAGAGGGGACTTCACTTCCAAAATTGACCCACCATTCAACTAAATAAAAATTCAAACAATAAGATAAAAATAATAATAATTTAAACTAGTAAGAAAATAAGAATAATAGTTAATAATTAAAATAAAGTACTAACCCGGATGCATTGTTTTCAAATAACTCATGGCATTCTTCTTTCCTAGCGTCGTACCTCTAGAACGGTATACCGCAAGCTCACTTAGAATTTTGGTTTCTTGTTCCTCATCTTCGGCAAGTTTTTCAATGCATTGCAACAATCCCTCCTTAATCACCGAATTAGCTTCAATCTCAATCGAGCTTTCAACACTAGCATAATAAACTTGTGGGTTAAGATAGTGAGCCGCACAATGCAAAGGTTTTTGAAGTAAATCACTCCATCTATTATCAACAATTCTTTCCATTTTCCTCCACAAATCTCGATCTTCCAAAGTAGTTTCTCCAATATTTGCTTTTATCTTAGCTTTACATATTTCCATAGCCGAATAAACATACGCCATAAAAGGTTTTTCTTCGGTATCCACCATTCGAAGAACATCCACTATAGGTGCCATGATTTTCAAGCAAGTATGCATGTTATTCCAAAGATTGCTACTCTTGATCTTCTTCACAATTTCTATTGCAATCTTATTCTTTGGCCACTTACTTCTTCTCCAATCATCTCTACGAATCATATCTCTCAATTGTTGGTGTTTCTCAAACATACTTTGCAAGCATAGAAATGTGGTAGCAAATCGAGTAACCGATGGCCTAAGAATTTCCCTCTTCTTTGTTTCCTTTCTCATCAAATGAAGAACATGCTTGTGGTTGTAAATAAAGATGGAAATCTTTTGTGCATCCTTAACGGTTTCTTTCACTAAAGGCATCTTACCAACATCTCCAAGCATCAAGTTAAGACAATGTGCCGCATAAGGCATCCAATAGATTTTAGAACCTTCTTTCTCCGTAAGCCACTTACCCGCTAGCTTGTAATTTGATGCATTATCCGTGCACACCTTGTCAAATTATATAAATTTAATAAATATCAAGTGATGAAAAGTAAACTAAATGATACAAGAAAAAGATAGTAAAAAATTCAAGTTAACTTACTTGAATAACATTCTTCTCTCCAACATCATTAATTACATCCTCCAACATTTGATGGATGAGTGTCGCATCATGAACACGATCGGATCCATCAACTGTCTTCAAGAAAACCGTCCCCTTAGGACAATTTACAAGAAAATTTATAAGTGTCGACCTTTGCCATCGGTCCACCAATCGGTCATAATAGTAACTCCAAATGTATCCCAATGGATTTTGAAGTCATCAACCCATTCTTTAGTCTCTTTCTCTTTCTTCTTCAATAATTTAACTCTCAAATCCTCATACGATGGTGGCTTGAAACCTACAAATAACAATTAACAAAGCAAATAACTATTTACTTATTTAGTTAATCGTAAAATATAGAAAAGTATAAAATAAAAAAACTTACTCAATGGATCATTGTATTGAACAACGGCTCTATACATCTTATAGTAGCTATCGGATTTCGCGGCATAAAATGGAATGTCGTTGTCATAGAAGAATTCACATATATAGTTATGTATGTTCTCTAATGCTTTCTTGTTCGCACTAGTATTTGGAACATTTGGAACAAAATCCACATCAATTGGAGCAACAAAAGTATCCATTGGTCATTTTCTCTTCTTAGGCAACGAGCGATTATTACTACCAATTGGTTCAACTTCATCTTCATCTCCATAAACATTGACACTATTAAGCATTTCTTCTTTGTTTTTCTCTCTCTCTTGAGTTACTTGCTCCTTCTCATTCATGTATTTGAGAACTTTTTCAACAACTTCTTTTGAAACTTTTTTACATGGTTGCACATCCTTATATTTTGAAGGAGTTTTAGAAAATCCTTTCACAAGATGATGCTTAAATCTTCTCATCCCACCATTTGATACATGACCACAAAAATCACATGATATACGGGTGTTGTCCCCATCAATCCGTTGACCGTAGTCCCAACCTATATCGTTTGATTTGGCCGGTCTATATCGTTCACTAGTTGCTTGGGTTGTTTGGGTTGCTTCTGTAGATGCATGAGAAGAAGCCATATTTTTCAAATGTTCAATCCTATAAAAATTAAAAACAAACTTAAAACTTTAACTTCAATTGAAAAAAGAAAAAGATTGAATTTGATTTGCAAAATTAAAAAATTTAAAGAAAAAATTGAATTTGATTTAGGAATTAGGGCATGTAAGAAATTTAGAAAATTAGAAGAGAAACAAATTTAGAAGAAGAAGAACTTACAAAGTTACAGACAACAGCAACAGCAGCCGGGGTAGAGAGAAGAGGCAGCAGCAGCAGCAGGAGGCAGCAGCAGCAGCGGAGAAGAGAGAAGAAGCAGCAGCGAAGACAGCAACAGCCTTAATTCTGGACGACTGGACATGGGCTTTTTTAGTTTTTTTATTTTGGGCCGCTTGAGCGCCTGTGTATTGACCGCCCTGAGCAGAGCGCTGCGCCTGGGGCGCTATTTCGGAAAGGGGTCGCTTTGCTCTGGCAAAGTAGCGCCTAAAACGCTTCGATTAGCCTGGGTGGCGCCCAGGCGCCGCCTCTGACAGCATAGCACCATAAAGTTGTGCTTATTCGGGAAATTACCCTTAATTCTACAGTATTCATATATCCTTTAATAATCTAATTGTTCCCCATAAATCTAATTTTTATTTAACAATAAAATTGAACTAGTCCTTAGGCCCATGCAATGCACGGGCAGATCTGATTGTTTTAGAGTTTTTTTGGGGGGTTTTATGTTGCTTTTGGTTTGTAACTTGTAATATTTTGTTTAGCCCGTTTCAAAAGTCTATGATCTGGTATGATTTCATTTAGAATTATTATAAATCTTTGAGTATTGAAGTTGAATGATTATTATATATACATGGAAATTAAACCCAAAGCAGTTGAAGATATCCAGGAGAGTGGGATTTTGCAGCACTCTCAATTCTCAAAGTCTCAATTAGAATTTGGTCTGACTCGGTTGTTGAGGTTTCATCACTTTGGGAAACAATCTTTTCACAGTAGTCCATTAGTAGTCGAGTGTCTCTTAATTGGCTTGTAACAGTTAACATTCTAAAAATTCGTAATATTTAGCAAACTATTATGATGATAAGGAAGGCTTACTTGTAATGTGATGGAGAAATCCCCTTAGGCCCATGTAGTTAAGTCTTTCCGGAAGGCAACCATACGATCCATGTCTGTATGAATATTGCGACCTTTTTTGATATAGCCCCATCTGCAACACATTTACATACATTAGATCACAAATTAAGGGAAACTCAAATTTCATGAAATTGCAGTAAGTAGGTCTTACTGCTTGAGTCCCCTTTCATATCCCCACCATTGAAATGTATTTATGAAGATTATATCATCATCTTTATTGGACTTTATTTTCCATTTCCATTTACTTTTTATTAATGTCTACCAAGTGCAAGGAAAGAAAATAGATTACTGGTACTCCATATTCCTGCAAAATATATTTTTTGTCAAGTTGAGAATGTACTTGAAAATATGAAAATGACCATCACAAACATGTTTGATGTGTGTCCACAATAATATTATATTAATATTATTAATGATCTTATTAACAAACTTGCATACCTGTCTATTTGACTTAGAATATTGGTGAGTTTTAATTTCTGTGTCGTCGAGAGATCTTCAGCAAACATCAAATATACATGGATCAAATATAAGCATATAAGCAGACGTAGACTTTGAGTAAAGAGGAAGATGGAGAAGTTGTACAAACGTAGTAAATCATCTGGTGATTTCAATGTAAATCTTGGAGATACTTGTAAATTACTACTTCCACTTGATAATTATTTAGCTATTTATTCAAAAAAGATTACTGGTAAACTTACTGAAATTAAAATTGTTGAATTGAAAGAAATTTGAGTTAGAGCATTTTATCAATGGTAGTTAATTGCTGGTATTAGATCTAGTGGTGATAATTTGGTTTGATGTCTAGAAAGAATTCGAGTTAAAGTTTCTTATGAAAGTGGTTGTATTTAAGATGTGAAATTATATTGTGGGTGCAAAAATTTGATCCACAAACTCGAGATGTGTATATATTGATCGAACAGTTACAATGAAAGCCTTGTATAGACAAAGATAGGATGGGGATATACAGTGAGACTGGACCTGATCAGGATCAGGCTGCCTACGTATCCAAGATGATGAACTTGGAATCAAGTCTCTGCTTCCACTAAGCTCTAATGGAGTTGCTCAGTGAAAGACTCGTAGTTCAGGAGGTTTAGAACTCATGTATTTGTAGTAGGCCGGAGGAGGCTGGCTCAACCACCCCTCCGGTTTTGACTCCACGAACTCAGGTAGTTCAACTGTGAAGATGCTTTCTGTGGAGATAGCTTGCATGCTGCCGAGCGGTTATCCCCTTGGTTTGAATTCCCTTTGACCAGAATGACTGTCACATGGCATCCTCTGATAGGTCCTGGTTCAACCTGGGTTTCCTTTATCTTCTCCAGCGGGCTAGAACCATGGGTTCTGTTGGCCTGAAATTTCGCTGGACTTATCCAGTTGGTTGGAACTTGGATTGACCAAGCCTGAAAGCAAAGTCTTGGGCTTGACTCCTCTGACCGGAGTCCCAATCTCCACTTCATACTCCCTGGCCAAGTCCTCTGGACTTCTGTGTTAGGCCTTTGGATGAGCCCTTGTCACTGCTGGACCTTACTGGGCCGGACCTGGCCTACTTGACTGAGGTGGGCCTGGTCGATGTATGGGAGCCCACGGTTCAACTTCTTATACAGTAACCGGGGCTCCACCCATTGGTCGTGGACTATCCGGTGGGTCAAGGTCCACAGAACGTATGTGGATCCCTTGCAATCGGGTTGGGCCGTACCCGATAGCCCAAGCTTGGCTGCCTAACGCTCAAGTGCTCCCGGTTTACCTTCTTATACAGCTATCGGTGACACCTGTCGAGTTTTTTACCTAGGGTACACACATCGCCCCCTCTTTGTCAGGTAGAAAATCTGTTTGGGAAAGATCTTCGCTATATTTTCCCCGGCTGTTGATATTCGGTGGATTTCTTCCTTGACACGATTCTTGATGACGATTTTGTATCCTTTGGATCAAGGATTAGGGTTTCCTTCCTCCTCTATAAATAGGGAGTCGGAGGTGTAGAAGGATGTCCACTTCTCTTTTTCCGTTCCCTGTTATTGTTGCTGCTGTTGTTGCTGAAGCTTCTTCTGGAGAATGGCTGACGACCGAGCTCCTGACTTGGCTCACCGTGCCTTCAACCTCAAAGTGGAGCACGTGTTCAACCATGTGCAGGCTCAAGAGAAGAACCTGGAGAAGGTCGTCCGGCTGGAGCATGACATGAGGTTGTCTCTCAAGAAGCGAGACGACATTATTGCATCCCTGCGCCGAGATCTCTGGCTTTCTGAAGATTCGCTTAAACAGGCCGAAGATCAGATTCAGAACTTGAAAGAGAAGTTCTGGATACTGGGCAATCTTACGGCCGGGGGTGCTAGCTGGGACCAGGTCGCTATTTCCCCTCCTACCGCCTCGCGGAACGCTTTGGCGGACTAGTTAATGCAGCACCATTATTGAGGAGCGGTGTCCTCTTTCTTTGACTTTTATCCATCAATAAAAATTTTTTTTTTCTTTTTTCATGAACAATGCCTCTGCTTGTCTTTTCTCGATTTTGGCAGGTTGACTGTGAGTCCATGGGAGACCATTGCTTTTCGGGAAGCAATTGGGCTGTGGCCCAGCCTCTTTAACCTTTATGGAGTTGTTGAGGCAATATATAGGGAGTGGTCTATTCCTGACGAGTTATCTCTCATTTTCTTCTTGTTGCTCGTCTTTCATGGCGACTAGACATTCCGATTCTGACTCTGTTGGCGACAATCGGGAACAATACCGAGCACATCTTCTTAGTCGTGTGAACAGCTTGAAGGCGCAAGTGGTCGAGCTTGTGGAAGACCAACGCCGGTGGGAGGAGCGCCATGGGGGCCGAATACAAGAGAAGGATGAGGAGATTCGGTGCTTTAAGGAGAGGCTGAAATCTGCTTCTACTGAACTCGCCCGGATGGGGAGCAAGATCGACACCGTTGCGATCTCCTCATGAAAGGAAGGGTATGCTGAAGCCAAGGCTAAGTACCATCTCCCTGACTCACCAGATGGGTCCGGTTCGGATCCTCCGTCTCCCCCGTTGATGTAATTTAGCTCCGGTCGCACTATGTAGGGGATTTGATGCACCCCGTATAATGCATTTCGTAATAAAATCACATTTTCTTTTATCACTGTTTTGAGCTCTGGTAGGTAGATCCGGTCACTTTCTTGTCATGAAGAGTGCAGGAACACACGCCGATCAATCTTCACTTGACCGTGATGACGTTGACCGGAGGTCCACATGTCACTGACCTGGACCATGTGGACTCCACCTGTAAATACTGAATGGATCTTGCTGACTATATGATGTGGGTCCCAACTCATGTGGGTCCCAGATGATTGTGGGGTGTGGGCCCCAATTGACTGTGTTAATTGTGCCCCACTTCGTCTTCTCTAAATCGTTTTTTGTTGGCGGGAAGATGTACAGCTTCAACTTTCAGTGAAAGTTTGTGACTCTTCGCTGATCGAGTCATTTAAACCAGTTGGTTTAATGGCCTTAATGAGGAGTTCATTAAAAGAACCTGGAATCCCATTAGCCGGTGGGCTATGGGTGCTCTTCCTTATAAAAAGGGGAGGCTCGAAAGAGAGAAGGGTATTCCCTTCACTCTCTTTCTCTTCCTTCTTTTTCATTTCCATTTCGCCGGAACCCTAGGTTCTGAAACTCCAAATTCCGGTGATTTCGCGCGAATTCTACTCCAACGATGAGGAGAACCTTAGTCTTGAGCTCAAGTAGTGACGAAGAGCCTCAGAATCTGGCTCCCCGTCCCTCTGCTGATGAGGGCGGACCAAATAGTATTTCGGCGATGGGTCCCCCTTCGGCTGATGGTGTAGCGGAGGTGGCTCCTGTAGATTTTGCTGAGCCTCCTGTTGAAAGGCCAAAGAGGAGGTGGCAAGCTTCCTCCAACCTCCCCCAAAATCCTGAACTCGAGCGGATGAGTGATCAGTCCTCAAAAGTGTATATTTCCCCCGAATAACACCTTGTTTGTATAGCACTTAGCTTATATTATTGTATTATATCTATTGGTTAGTGCTTTCTTGTCTTTTGTGTAGGTTTCATGAGCCGAAATGCGAATATTATGTAAAAGCCCGCGAAAAGTCAAGAAAAACAAGCAAAAATGTGTTATTTGCACATGGGAAGGAGAATCAATATTTGCACCCACAAGATCTGCTGAGGGCACCTCACGGTCAGCTCTGTTGACTGACTTTAGGTCAAAGTGGGGCGGTCTAATTCTCAGCCCAAACCGGGTCCTATTAGAGCCCACAAGTCAGAATTTTTATTTTAGGCCTTATTTGAGTCCAAACTTAAAAAGGCTCCACAAGAAGATCCAGAACTCTGATTTGGGCCCATGAGCTATCAAACTGAAGGTCTTGGTTCAAGCTACAACTTAAGCCTAATAGAATTAGGTTTTACTAATTATCTAATGCCTCTAGAAGACTAACAGCAGCAGCCACGAATTTGACCTAATTTGGAAGTCTTTGCATGCAAGTATTCTACTTTGTATTTTCTATATAAGAGAAGTAAGAGCTAGGGTTTAGGTATCCTTTAGTTTTTGATCTCTTAGTTCATCTTTGAGATCAAGCATTTGTATCAACTTAATTATCAATATCAATTCCATTATCTTTTCCATTATGATGTCTTGTGATTTATTTATTTCTTCCATGGTGTCATCATCAAGGATGAGTTGCTAAATCTCCTCAGGGGGATGGTTGAAGCACTCTAGATGATGCAAAAGCACCATGTTTGTTCTTATTGTTCATTGTGATTCAAAGTTCTTAATGCTTATTTACTTCTATTCGCGATATGAGGTAAGTATGATTATTTGCATGTTATTGTTATCCATGATGTTAAAATACTATTGTTAGGGTTTAGGGAGATCTAGCTTTAATGGCTGTGTTTATATTTATTGTAAATGTGTAGTGAAATAGCTGAGAGGTGATTATTACATATTTGCAGTATATATCTTTTATTGGAACCCTTTTGTATTTAAATTGATATCCGAGAGGTGACGGTTTAATTAATAAGACATATTCAATAGCATGCATAAGAGAATCCCGTTTTAATTAGGTGGAATAGCTGAGAGGTGACTACTTGATTATTATAGGTATTAATGATTAGTTGGAATAACCGAGAGGTGGCTTATTAATTGTTATGGATTGAACATGAAGGAACAACATGTTATGTTTGCATGAATTAGTTTGTGGATACCAATTCTTCCCCCTATGTCATCATATATCTTCTTTTCATCTCTACCATATTCTTAAGTTAGGGTTTACTATTTATTGTTGCCTATAGGAAGTAAAATCAATCTCCAATCTTATTATTGATTCCCTTGGTGTTTCTTAACCATTGTTTTCTATTGTGTTTGAGCTAAGATCTCCCCCTCTGAGGTGGGTACGACCCTTGTTTGTTACTTGTCTACTTTGATATCCAATTTATACAGGTACAAGAAGGAACTTCAAGTTAAAAATATAATCTTTTGATCAGAGGTGGTTTTCCCCTCTATCAATGAGCGCGGCGGAAGTTCAGGAGCGGCTTGGCTGGAGGGGGGTCCGGTTTGGTTCCCACCCCTCCATTTCAGACGATTGCTCCGGCAACCTGATCGCGGTAAGTCTTTACCACTTCCTTTATGCCATGCAGCTTCCACAACATTCTTCTATTTTGAGGTTGCTGTCATGGTGGGGGATCCCGTCCGGTCAGATGCATGTGTCCTTCTGGATAATTGTGCGTCGGATCGGGTTGATTGCCCTCCACTTCGACGTTCCCTTTGGCCCGGTCGAGATGTTCATGCTCATGAAGCCGGTCGCCCGGGAGGCCAAGGAACGTTGCTTCTACGCCATCTCTTGGCGTACTGCCCGAAGGCTGTCTGGACTTCCCAATCACTATGGGAATTGGTTCGAGCCCTGCTACCGGGTGTCAGGGTGGTCGTCTGACTGCATCATACAGGTGCCGCGGGACTTCATAGGTAAGCATGCGCATGACCTTTCTTTCGTTTTTGCCTTTATGTTTCGCGTTCTTGCTGAGCCTTGGCTCAAGAACAGTTTTGTGCTTGTGTTTGCAGGTAAACGTCAGCTTCATGTGTCTCTGCCAGCAGGGATGGATTCCTCTGCTGCTGAAGGGAACATTGAACACTTCTTTAGTCTACCCGCAAACCTGCAGGACTTGACGCTCCCTGATCGGATCGTAACAGATATCCCCTACCCGGGGAGGCTTGCCCTACCGGCTCCTCCGCAGGTTGTGGGAGTGGAGTCCAGCTCTGGTGAGGAAGCACAATCCCCAGTGTGGAGGAGGAGCCTCCGGTTGAGAGTGAGGTTGTCGATCTGCGGAGGGGGGGGATGGACGACTGGCCCGACGAGGCTCTTCTAGTCGGGGGAAGATCTCCTCCCGATGACCCCATGCCTGATGGCATGGCAGGTCAGTGATGCTAGCTCCGTTTGCCATTCAAACCCTCCCTTAGGTCGCTGGAGGAGGCCACATGTCGTTTATGGCTTATCTGACTCCTCTGGTGATCCAAGCCTGATGTCGAGAGATAACGGGCTACTGTTGTCCCGTGGGTCTGGTGAATCAGCTACTGAGGGATTCTTCCCTACCCCGGTGCAAGTACATGTTGAGGTGGACAACCTGGCCCAGCCGGAGATGGTGGGGGGTGTGTCCGAAGAGACGGCGGTCGCCTCTACTGCTGAGGGAGGCGAACCAGCTGTGGTGTCGGGGGGTTTGTTGGATGAAGTGGACGCCCCCAGTATTGGAGACGCTGGAGTTGAGGTTCCGGTGGAGGTAAGATCTTCCCAGCTTCCTTCTGTTGAAGTTCTTTTTGTGCAATCCCCTGCCCCGATTGATCCGAGGGGCAAGGCTGTGGTAGATGAGTCTTCCCGGACTCGAAGAGAGCCGCTTCTGCTTCCCCTGCTGACCAGGGGGAGCCTGTGCGCCCGAGAAGGGAGGATGCCATCCCTCGGGCGCTGAGGGGGCTGGTGATGGGACTACCCGGATTGGTAGTGGCTCCCGGGTCCCTGTTGAAAATGCTCTGGCCGTTGAGGACATCCAGAATGAGGTGGAGTTTACTGTGCCGGGCGCTGCCGATGACGAAGCCCCAGTTTATGGGTGGGGCGACCAGGTCCCATATACTGACCTGCCCACTGGCCCCACTATGCAGCTGGGCCCTGAACCGAGCGAGTACCAGCCTGAGGCCACTCCAGAGTTCTCACTGCCGACGTTCACCATTCATCCTGCATTTCTGAGTGGGGAGTCGATGTCGATTGGGGACTCCGGTATCATGAACATTCACACCGCCTTCGATTACATCTTCCAGAACCTGCTTCCGAAGGACCAGACATACTACAGCCGTCTTTCTCGCGACCGGGCGATGAGGGTGGCGGCCCAGAACCTGATTGCGGTAAAGTTCCCTGCCTAGAATTCTGGCTTTAGACTTGTTGATGTCTGTATGAATGTTTCTGACTTCTATTTCTCTTGTCTGTTAGACACAAGCTGCCATGGCCCGGGTCTTTGAGCTGAGTGTCAGACCCCGACCTTCTGCCTTGGAGGATCTGGAGTGCCTGCGAGCTGAGAACTGTCAGCTCGAGAAAGAGTTGGCGGTGGCCAACAGTGACCGGTGGGCTCTGGAGGAGGACAAGCGGTCCATGGCGACAGACTATCATAATCTGGACTTCACCCTGACCGCTGCTCTTCAGAGGGAGGAGGATACCAAGACTTCCTTGGCAGAGTTGGAGGCCACTTGCGGGAAGCTAACCCGAGAGAAGCTGGAGATGGACCGGCGTCTTATCCTCAAGGAGACAACATATGACCGGGCCGCTGAAGAGCTCCGGTTGGCAAAGGGTGCCTATCAGCAGGTCCTCGATCAGCTGGAGAAGGAGAAGGCGAAAAGGGCGGTAATGGCCCTGGTCCTTCTTCTCATCCTTAGCTCCGTTAAATTCTGTAGAAAAGTTCCTGTCCCGGTTGCCGGGGGACTTCCTCTTGTATATATTCTTTTCTGAAAAAGAAATAAAAACAATATTTTCTAGTGCAAAAATATCTTGTTAGATATCTTTACCCTATTTACATCATTTATTACAACTGACTATCTCCCTCGCCCCTTATTGTTTTAAGGAGTTTTCTTTGGGACGATAACAGTTCTTTTTCTTGCTGACTCCATGGTGATTCATGGTCTGCTGCTAAAAGGGGGTTTGTCCCTGTATTGCATGATTCGACCCGGGGAAGGCTAGCTTGCCTAATAGCCCCGGTTCTTAAGAGTGGATGGCCTCACTCTTAAGATTGATTTCCAAGACTGGAAGCTAGGTTCGTGCGTCTTGGGCCTAAAAGGAGCATGACTATGCATTTAGGACTTAGCCAGGATCGAAAGGTAGGTCCGACCACCCTGGGCCTAAAAGGAGCATGACTCTGCATTTAGGACTTAGTCAGGATCGGAAGCTAGGTCCGGGCACCCTGGGTTGGATGGGGTTTGATCCCTGACATCCTTGGTTCCAAGACCGGAAGCTAGGTCCGGGCATCTTGGGCCTAAAAGGAGCATAACTCTGTATTTAGAACTTAGCCAGGATCGGAAGCTAGGTCCGGGCATCCTGGGTTGGACGGGGTTTGATCCCTGTCATCCTCGGTTCCAAGACCGGAAGCTAGGTCCGGGCGTCTTGGACCTAAAAGAAGCATAACTCTTCATTTAGGACTTATCCAGTATCGAAAACTAGGTCCGGGCATCCTGGGTTGGATGGGATTTGATCCCTGTCATCCTCGGGTCCAAGACCGGAAGCTAGGTCCGGGCGTCTTGGGCCTAAAAGGAGCATAACTCTGCATTTAGAACTTAGCCTGGATCGGAAGCTAGGTCTGGGGATCCTGGACCTTAGTGGAGAGTTGATCTTGCACTTAGGATTTTCAGCAGCAAATGATACAAAGTACTCAAATTCTTGCGGGAAAGAATCTTTATTGAAATCATCAAATGGAGTACATTACTTGTAGAATTTCTTGAGGTGGAAAACGTTCCATGGTCTGGAGAAGAGGTCGCTGGACAGAGTTTTGAGGAAGTAGGAGCCTTTCGCAGCATGTCTGTCTATGATGTAAGGCCCTTCCCAATTTTCTCCAAGTTTTCCGGCGGTTGTATCCTCAGTCATGACTTTGACTTTCCTCATGACCCAGTCGCCCGGATTGAATTTCTTCTTTACGACTCGCTTGTCATATCCCCTTTTGATGGTCTCCTGGTACCGGAGGAGGTGCTGTAGGGCCTGCTCTCTCTTGTCGTCAAGAAAAGCTTTTTCTCTTGCCAGAATCCCTTCGTTCTCCCCGGTAAGGACTGCATCAGTGCGGGTAACGTGGGAGCTAGCAGTTCTGTTGGCATCACCGCTTCTGCTCCAAATGTAAGTTGAAAGGGTGTCATACCGGTGAACCTCCTTGCACAACAAGAAATTCATGAAACCTCGACTGTTCGAAATGGTCGCAAAATAGATTTGTCGACGGTTATAACAATTGAAAACATGTGTCGCTAAAAGTGGGGTCACAAATATTTGGTGTCAACATCATACTGTAACTAAAACCCGTCGGCAATAATAACTTTTTGCGACAGTATTTCGACACATAATTGTTGTTGGAATTGCCGACGATCAAGAATTGTTGGCAAGTCCAACTGTCCATGCATCAATTGTGAACTGTCACTAGTTATAAGTTTTGTGACAATTATTAACTGTCATAAGAACTATTGGTAAGTGTGGCAACTTATGGGACAATTTGAAATCGTTGGTATTAATTTGTTTTTGCGACCACTATTGATTGTCTTTTAAAGCGTTGGTAAATTTGACTATTTTCAGATCAGTTTAAAACTGTCGGAACTTTGTGTTTTGTGACATCCATAGATTGTTGGAAAAAATGTTTGCTTTCCTTACAACACAAAATTGTTGCCAATGATCACTATTTCATTACATTGGTGACCACTTTTAATAGTTGCAATTGATATTAAAAACTAAAAAAAAATAATTATTATTATTTAAAAATAAACCACCTGCAAATTATATACATAATTTAAAAAGTCATATCACCCATTTAAAATTTGAGATATCATACCATTTATTTACATGATGATAATAAATGAACCACCTTATACAGTATATATAACTACTACCACATTAAATAACCATTTACACAAAATTGATTGTAGCTTATCGACTCATAATGGATCAAAACATAGCTCTGCCAGAAAATTTACAAAAAAATAACAAAGTTAACAACATATATGCAAGACTAACTAAACCCTCTAATAAACAGGTACGTAAGTCTTAATAAACCTTCTAATCAGGTCAAACAACCTTATACTAGGAAGACATGGAGAAGGGACTGTCAAGCTCCATTCTAGCTTTCCCAAATTAGTAGAGGTATGTTGAAGCATGTTAACCTGTGAATGAAGTGGTGTGACAGCGTTATAAGAAACATTCAACATCTGAAACACATTATTGTGCTTAATTCAACACATACTTGAAATTTATAGGATAAAAATGAAAATGAATATCGGAACTAATGGTTACTTCAATCTGTTCTTGAAGTATTGAAGTTGTGTGTGTGTGCAACAATACAAAGGTAAGTTGAAAGGGTGTCATACCGGTGGACCACCTTGGGGTGGTCCGGTATGCCCATAGGACCCCCGGGAGTTGCATTACCCAGTAGCCTTTTGCTTTATCTATCCGCTTCTTGAGTGTATCCAAGATGACCCGGTTGGATGCTTTTGCCTGCCATTCCCCTGAGGATAGTATGGGGCTGAGGAGTTGTGTTTGATCCTCAAGGACTTACAGAACAGGCAGATGTTGTTGCAGTTGAACTGTTTTCCATTATCTGACACTAGCTCTTGAGGAATCTTAAATTTGCAGATTATGTCTTTCCACAAAAATCTTCTGACGTCGGAGGCACATACTTGTACCAATGCTACTGCTCCAAAGGTAAGTTGAAAGGGTGTCATACCGGTGGACCTCCTTGGGGTGGTTCGGTATGCCCATAGGACCGCCGGGAATTGCATTACCCAGTTGCCTTTTGCTTTATCTAGCCGCTTCTTGAGTGTATCCAAGATGACCCGGTTGGATGCTTTTGCCTGCCTATTCCCCTGAGGATAGTATGGGGCTGAGGAGTTGTGTTTGATCCTCAAGGAGTTGGAGAACAGCCAGATGTTGTTGCAGTTGAACTGTTTTCCATTATCTGACACTAGCTCTTGAGGAATCCCGAATTTGCAGATTATGTCTTTCCACAAAAATCTTCTGACGTCGGAGGCACATACCTGTACCAATGCTACTGCTTCAACCCATTTGGTGAAATAGTCTGTAGCGACCAATAGGAATCTGACTGATTGTGCAGCTTTTGAAAGCGGTCCCACAATATCCAATCACCACTTGGCGAAGGGCCATGCACACAATATGGGATCTAGTTCATTTCCCGGGGCATGACCGACCGGGACATGCTTCTGACATGGGAGGAATGCCTGTGTGAACTTCTTGGCATCTGTCATCATGTGTGGCCACCAGTATCCTTGGATCATTGTCTTCTGTGCTAGATTTTTGCTCCCGGAATGGTTGCCGCAGATCCCAGCATGGATCTCTTTTAGTATGATCAGGCCTTGCTCTGGAGTAAG
Organism: Aquilegia kansuensis; assembly: GCA_020826895.1. Lineage (NCBI taxonomy): Eukaryota > Viridiplantae > Streptophyta > Magnoliopsida > Ranunculales > Ranunculaceae > Aquilegia > Aquilegia kansuensis. The sequence continues at coordinate 37,210,301 of CM037004.1, read as the reverse complement.
GCATCTGAACAAGACACCGGAGCCATGGCTCTTCATGTACAACCTGTGTGACCCCCAGTGCGGTATGGTAGTGAATTTCCATGCATCCCTTTTGACTTTGGCTGACAGCTTTGGATCTTCAGGGAGCAAATGGTGGACAAGGAAGTTGATGTATGGCTTCCTCCAGTCTTGACCGTTGCTGGATTGCAACTCGACGTCAATTCTGTCTACTTCAGAATTCAGATTGTGTGGAATGTCTTCAATTGGCTCCTCCGATGGGAGCTCCAAATCGATGTGGACATGAGAGAGTGGTGGTTCTGACTCGTCCGGTTCATCCGGCTCTGTTGACGGTGGCATTGCTTCTATCCGGCCTCTGGTGAGGCAAGGATTCCAGTCTTTGAGTTGCGATTCTGGTGGGTCCTGTGTCTGACCCTGAGATGGTTGACTCGGCTCGCCCTGTGTGCTGGGCTCGTTGCCGGGCTGTGAAGCTTCTTCATCTCTTCTTCTTTTTTGTCCTCTGGTAGTCACTGTGAGAACTTCCTTCCAATGTCTGCACTCCAGGAGATAAACCTCCGGTAGCGGCATGTCTGGATCTTTGGGCCCAATACTTGGCTCTTTCTGGTATCCGATTGATAGCTGTCGGGGCTCTGTCGTGCTAATAGAAGAAGAAAGATACGCCAGGGCATCTGCGTGCCTGAGGTCTATCCTTGGTCGCTGCTCGACCGTGATGAATCCGAGCTTCCCTGCCATGGAGTGGACGACATCAAGATATTTTGCCATCCGGTCATCCTTGGCTTGGAAGGATCCAACGAACTGGTTCGCCACTAGCTTTGAATCTGTCTTGACCATGACTCTCCGCGCCCCCAGTTGGAGCGTTGTTTGGAGAGCATATATAAGAGCTTCGTACTCAGCCTCGTTGTTTGAAGCTGGGAATCCTAGTCTGACAGATTTTTCTGTCTTCACTCCATCTGGGCTGATCAAGAGACAACCTATGTCGGACCCTGTACAGTTACTGGATCCGTCAGTATAGATTGTCCATGCTTCGCTGTCTCCTTTGGCCGAAGACTCCTGTGACCGGGGGGCATCGTTCGCCCCCAGTGTATCCTCCTCTAGTTCTGGATTGACTGGGATATCCTCGATGGGAAAGTCTGCCATCAAGGAGGCTATCGTGTGCCCTTTCTCCGCGGTTCTGGGTTCATACCGGATGTGGTATGCGCTGAGGTAGCTGGACCATTCGATCAGTCGATTAGACTCTTCCTGCTTCCCAAGAGCTTTTCTGAGCGAGAACTCTGTGTAGACCTTGACTGCTCTACCTTGGAAATAAGGCTTTAGCCTCCTGGCTGCATGTACCAATGCCAGAGCTATCTTTTCGATTTTCGAATATCTTATCTCAACTCCCTATAGTACTTTGCTGATGAAGTAGACTGACTTTTCATCCGGTTCTTCCACAAATATGACCGCACTGACTGTTATATTAAATACGGCCAGATAGATGCCGACTGGTTGCCCGGTCTGTGGTGCTGTGAGGACCGGAGGTTGAGTTAGATATGTTTTGATTTCATCAAAGGCTTGTTGACAAGTAGGATTCCATTCCGATTAGCTTTGATTGCATTGAAGAATGGCTTGCATCGGTCTGAGTACCGGGAGATGAACCTGTTGAGAGCGGCTAACCTGGGAGGTTAACCTCTGGAATTCTTTCACTGTCTATGTGGCGGACATCTCTAGGACTGCCCGGATCTGATCTTGATTGGCTTCTATGCCCCGGTTGGTCATGAGAAAGCCAAGGAACTTGCCGGAGGAAAGACCAAAAGAACATTTGGCTGGATTCAACTTTATGTTGTACCGTGTCAAGATGTCGAATGTCTGCTGCAGATCTCGCAAATGATTGTCTTTCTCCTTGGTTTTGACCACCATGTCGTCTATGTAGACTTCCATGGTCCGGCCTATGAGCTCGTTGAAGATGGTGTTGACCAACTTCTGGTATGTTGCTCCGACATTCTTCAGACCCAACAGCATCACCCGGTAGCAGTAAAGCCCCCGGTCGGTGATGAATGCGATATGTTCCTGATGTTCCTCGTGAAGTGGAATCTGGTTGTAACCAGAATAGGCGTCCATGATGAACAATCTTTGATAACCGGCGGTGGCGTCTACTATGTCTGTGATCCTAGGGAGTGGATATGGGTGCACATGACATGCTTTATTAAGATTAGTAAAATCGATGCAAACTCGAATCTTACCATTCTTCTTCGGGACGGCCACGATGTTAGAAACCCAGGTAGGGTAGACGATTGGTTTGATGAAATTGACTGAAAGTAGCCGATCGACTTCTTAGTTAACCGCAGTTTTTGATCTGGTGCAATTCACCTTGGTTTCTACTTGACCAGTTTGAACTGAGGATCAATGTCCAGCTTATGGCAGGCGATAGCAGGGTCTATTCCTGGCATCTCGTTGACAATCCACGCGAAGACGTGGTGATTTCGTCGGAGCAGAGTGATCATGGAATCCTTCTCTGCCTCCGGTAGACCAGAAGATGTAAGTTGTCTTGTGGGACTCCGGTCCCACAATAACTTTCTCCAGCTCGTCGACCGCTGGTGATATTCTGGTTCTCAAGTCTGGCTTCCCCTTGGCAGACTTGCTGGGAACTGGTTGCTATTGATGAGAGTCTGTCAGGAAGATAGTGTTCCCCTTGGTCTCGGAGATGGACTTTCCTTTGACAACATCGAGATGGCACTTGAATGTCGTCCCTTGGTCTCCCTTGACTCTGCAAATTCCGTTGGGAGTCGGGAATTTGAGGCTCTGGTGGAAGGTGGACACTATGGCTTTCATCTGATGAATCCAGTCCCTTCCCAAAATAACGTTGTAGCAGAAGGGGGAGTCGACCAACAACAAGTCTATCCCGACGGTGTTGAACCCCACCGTGATTGGGAGGTGGACTCGCCCGAAGGACTGTGCTGGCTCCCCGTTGAACCCATAGATAGGACTCTCATCAGATTCGATGAGACCCTTAGATTGCTCCATAGCTTTGTAGGCGCATGAGAACATAACACTGGAGGTGCTGCCGGTGTCGACCATGACTCGCCGAACCCGGCAAACTCCAATCCATGCTGTGATGACCAGGGCGTCATTGTGTGGATAATGCACACCCCTTTCGTCTTCTTCTATGAATGTCAAACCTCCGGGGATGATGGATTCAATGTTCGTCTCTTCGTTGAAGTTGTGTTGTCCAACCTCATGGACATGCCCTATCCACCGGAGCTTTTCCCGAGCGCAATTCTTCCTTTTTGTCCTGGAAGAACTGGGTATTTGTACGTGGCAGACATATACAATTCGATCTCCGGTTTTTACCTGTTCGACTGCTCCGGTCTGTACCATGTTAGGGATGAGGCCGGCATCGACCAGGCGTTGCATTTCGTACTTCAACGACCTGCAATTCTTCAACTCGTGACCGTAATCATTGTGATGATCACAATTCTTGGACTTATCTCTCCTGCCCTCCGGGTCTGCCGGAAGATGGGCAGGTTTGTTGAGCAGCCCTCTGTTCTTGATCTTTTTGAATACTTCCTCGATCGGGAATCTCAAGGGTGTGAACTCCCTTTCTTTGCGTTCGCCCCCGGCAGGGCCGACCCCGAGTTTTGGGTGGCGCAATTGAAATTCAAACATAGATGCCCACATGGGTAGCTACATTTCTTGTAAACTACGGAATGGATCGAAAATGGCATTTTCGGAAAAATTAAATCGATAATCGGAATCAAAATTGTGTTTCCAATTTCATTTTAATTTTTTTCGGAACAACAAAATTTATTCCAAGTTCGGAATATCGGAAAAAAATAAATTCGGATCAAGAACTAGTATTATTCGAAATTTCAAAATATTTATCGGAAAATTGACGGATTAGTAATCAGAAAAATCGGATCGGATTCACAGTAGTAGTTCCAACTCTCTTCCATATTTTTTCGGAAAAATCAGAAATAAAAAATGCAATAATCTATTCCAAATTCAAAAAAAAATCGGATCGAAAATCGAAAAAATCGAAAAATTGGCAAAAATTTACACCCCTATTCTAAACACATAAGAAAATAATTCTTATGAAAAAAAGAAAGAAATAATTCTTAAAAAGTAGTACTTAAATATTGATCTTTGGACATTATTGTGGCCGGTAAACTGGCTGATCTAGTTCTTATAAGGAAGAGATGGGCCTCTCGTCATCATAAGTAGAGAAACTACAAGTTTGGGAGGGTTCCATGGATTTTTGCCATGAAAAGAGCTTAGCCTTCAGCCCCTATTTCGCGGGGTTGTTCTTGCCCCCGGGGCGCAGGTTCTAAAAGAGTCGAGTCCATATGCAACGGGACCATTAGAAAAGTAGAGTCAAGAAAGCAGTAGAGAATAGAGCGGTCCTTACAGCTTATACTTGTCCTGAAGATAAACGTTCTGTTTTGAGTTGGAGGCAAGAGCTGGTCCTTCGACCTTCGTTTGATTCCGACGGCCGGCATAGATCTCATGAGACCCGCCCACTATTACTACGCCAAATAGGGATAGTGGTTTACGAATCCGGAATCGAAATTGGTCCGATGCTTCGGGCGAAACCAATTCCCAGGACAATAATTATGTATATGTTAGAGTAAAGATTTTGTGGCCACTTTTTTTTAAAAACAATTGGTTGGCCCCAATCAAGAGCATATTGGGCATACCCTCAGGGCCGCCACTGGCCCCCGGTAGACTTCTCTGACCGGTGGTCGGGTTGCCGAGCTGGTGCCTTCCCCTTCCTGTCCTTGTTCCTGTCAGGGGCTTTTTCATCTTTGCGATCCCTGTCGGAGCTTTCTTCCTTTGCTTTCTGCGGCTTCTCGGAGGTTTGGCCTTTGGTAAGTCTCTTTCTCCTGGCTTTCAAGTCGTCCTCCTCCTGAGCATACCTTTTCACTTTCTCGAGCAAGGCCGAAACAGAGGAGGGAGGCTTCGTTACCAGTGACCGGTACAATTTTTCATGGTTGTTGTTCAGGGCATACTTTACCAGTGAAAGCTGGAATGACGACGCTATTAGATGTGTCCCGTACCTCAGATAATAGAGTTCTGAACCTCCGGGCGAAATTCCTAAGTGTTTCGCTCCGGTCCATCTGCAGGGAGCACATGACTTCAACTCCCTTCTTAGTCTTCACATTGAACCGGTACTTTTCTTCGAATAACTCAGCCAGTTGTAAGAATGTGTGGATGGATGCAGGTGGCAGATTGTGATACCACGTCTGTGCTTCGCCTTTGAGTGAACCAACAAACATTTTTGCAAGTAGCTTATCATTATGGTCCCAGATGGCCATGGTGTTTTTGTAGTTCATAACATGCTGAAGGGCGGCTGCTTGAAGCTGGCTGGGACTATATGACTCATGACCTCTTCTGCTAAAGGTGATACGGCTAACCTTGAAAGAGTAAGCTTTCTGATTCGCTCATCCCGGTTGGCTTTGTTGGAAACAGCACGGTCGATCATCTCTTGCAGCTTGAGTTGATTCATCTGATTCGCTCATCCCGGTTGGCTTCGCCTTAGGATCAGTAAGAAAGTTAACAGGAGCCTCCTTCTTAACCTGTACGCCAGCCCGCCAGAACACATCACACAAGATATCTCTAACGTGGTCATGATTGTACTTGAAGCCGGGGTAGTGCTTACAATGGGCCGCATGGTCCCCGAAAGCATCAAGTCTACTCTTCTTGCACACTGGACAAAGCTCACCATCTGAATATAGAGGGATCATCAATCGATAACGAAGAATGGCACGATATTCTACAGGCGTCATGCGTTGTCCAAGCCCTTCCATCGGGATAGCAAGGAGAAAATCTTTGGCATGTTCTGACTGTACACATCCAATCACGGCTTTTTGTCTAGCTGACAACTCAAATTCTCTCTCAAGACCAGAACTAATCTTGTTGTAGTATGCTTCCGCCAAGACATGTTGGGGTCTGAAGGGGACGGTAGCAGTTGGAGCAAGATTACTGAGATCAAAATCAGGTATAGAAAGATGTAAACTAGCAATGGCAGTATCGAAAACATTACCCATAGGTGGAGTGTCACAACCTCGAAGAATGTGGATCTGGAGATCCTTGGTTTGCGTTAGGGGTGGGCACGGTCCGGTCCCAAAAAGTAATAAGACCGGGACCAAACCGATTTTAAATTTTCGGTTCGGTTTCGGTTTATGGACCGAAAATATTTGAATATAACCGGACCGAACCGGACCAAATATAGTCGGTCCGGTTTCGATTCGAAACTCGGTTCTGGGCTTTTGTTATTGGGCCTTTAGTCCACTAAAATATTAAAGAGTGTTCTTAAGTTTTGGGCTTTAAACAAAATAAGACATGGACCAAATCAAACCAAATCTAGTACTAAATAAAAAAAAGCCCAATATCCATGTAATTCGGTTCGGTTCGGTTCCCTCGGTTTTATAAAAATAAAAACCGAGACCGGACCAATATCTATATGGTTCGGTTCGGTTTCGGTTCGGTCTTGACCGGTTTCTAGTCAACTCGGTTTTGACCGGTTTTGACTCGGTTTTTTCGGTTCGGTTTTCGGTTTTTCGGTTTTTTTGCCCACCCCTAGTTTGCGTACGTGAAGCTACGAAAGCAAACTTCATAACATCAGTAGCACAATAGATACCAAGTCCACCCATACGTAATGGGAGGGTTGCCATACGCCACTGTAGATCGCCAAAACCAGGGCCATCGGAAACCACAATATTTTGAAGGGCTGCACGAAGCTTGTGGTCAAACCATTTCGGCTGTTTCCTGAACATAATCAGGGGGGCAAGTACGGAGAGCAAAGGTGAGTTTAGATAATCCCATACAAGAACGTAAAAGTGCCAACTCACACTGCGGATCCTTTAGCTGTGGTAATAAGTCCATAAGTTGAAGTGTCTTATCCACTCGTTGACGAACATTACCCACAATAAATGATGCATCAGTACTTACCGCCCCTCCAGGCAACTTAACCCCTCGCTGAGGACATGATATACCAACCGAAAAGATATCTGGATAGGAGCAGTCAGGATCAACAGAAGGCCAGAACAACTCTGTCTTAGACACATTAAGCACGAGCCCAAGAGATGGTCCTCTTTCCTGAATGATACGAATAGCTATAGCCACATGTTCTGTACTACCAATCAGAGTACCATTACCATGCCTGCAACTCCAAGTGGCATTCTGACTGAATGCGGTGTATCAATGGATGCAAGACCAAAGCAAAGAGAAGAGGCCCCAAAGGGTCCCCCTGCTGTATCCCAGCTGCTGACCAAATATGAGTAGACCCTAGATACAATCAAGCAGGTTGACAATAGAGGTATTCGACCCATAGAGCAATAGATGGACAATGATTGCGTACCTCCCGTAGCATAACAGACCGATCAACAAGGTTGAAGGCATTCTGAAAGTCCACAAGCAGCATCGAAAGCGATGTGTCATCCTTGTTGGCATAAACCAACCGATTAACAGCATGCAAAATTGCCTCTGCTCCACCAGGCACACCAACCCCAAACTGAAAATCCTCTAGGTATGGGACAATATCCTTAGAAACTCCTCTCATGGCAATCTTAGACACCAGGCGACGCCAAACCATACCCACAGCTATTGGGCGAATGCCGTTACCTGGCTTAAGAAGTGGGGTGAGCGGTGCACTAGCTATGAACTCTGCCAAGACTCGTGGGCATCGACCTTGTAGCCATAAGTTCACAACCGGTGTCAAGGCCTCCATAAGATCTGTGGCTACAGCGGATGCAGCCCCACTCATAGCATCCAATAGGTGTTGGGCCCGGAGACCATCTCGCCCACAAGACGTCCCTTTGGGGAAGGACCTGATGCATGATAATATCCCATCCCTCTCAACTGACAAAGGTGACTCAAGTAACGGAATGTCGGGGACAGATGGTGGTGGATGCTTCGAGTGTTTATCCTCTAAAGCCCGCTGCGTCTCTGGAGTGTTCGGAGCAACCCCTGATGATGCCAACACCTTCACGGCTGCTGCAAAGTGCCCGTCTGCAACCTTTTGCAAACACCGTCGTACATTCTTGCTTTGGGACTGTCGAGATGGTCGTTCCAACGGAGGCTCTGTGTGTGTGACCCTCTCAATCAGACGAAATATACCCCCAGGCTCGTTCCAAATAGAGAGAGCCTGCAAAATCTGATTCTGCTGGAGATATTTTCGAGCACCAGAACGACGCTCTTGGCGATTCTGAGGACATAGTTTGTTTGTTTGTTTTTTTTGTTTTTCGTTATTTTTCTGTCTTTCTCTCATTTAACACAGCCGGCTGATCCCTTATCCGGTTTCTTCAAGTACACATGTCATCTCCTAGTGAGGCGGTCAATTTCAAGCTTGACTGCGGCGGTCCTGCTAGCATTACTCTCTTTAAAATTTCGACATTAGAAACAAACTAATTGCCACAAATATTCACAATTATTCCGATATTTGATTTCTAGAAAGACGGATACATTTGTCAAATATTCACAAATTTTTACGATTTTTTCATCTATGATAAAAATAATCTAACTTTCAACCCTGACAAGGTCGAGGTACTGGTTCAAAGAAGAGTTTGAGTTGTTACAACGATATAACAATTTGTTTTATAAAAAAAAAAAAAAAAATTGGGGTCAGAAAGCCAGATTTGAAAAGCTTCACAAATTTGTGGGAACAAAACACCCACCAAGAAGGAAGAATAGTATTGAGCATTTGAGCCGACTGATTGCACCTGATAATAGTGAATTCAGTTCTAGAGAGAAAATTGGGTGACATCTTCAGCAATATTTTCAAAGCTAACTCCAATCAGATGATCATGAAGTAGATGAGGAGTTCCTACAGATTATTAAACCTAAAGTTTATGATGCTGACAATATGGGGCTTTTGGAACCGGTTTCCAATTCTGAAATAAATACTGCTCTCAAATCCATAGGCTCATGAGTCATGACAACTTCTTGCGAGTTGGGGACAATGAAGCATTCCATCATATTCGAAACACGAATATTATGTCCTCAAGTTTGATATGAAAATACAAAAATGTTTGCAGTATGGTTTTAGTCTCATTTTGTCCTGGTTTTGTAAACTCTTTTCAAGCAATTTAAAAAGTTAACAATCAATTTACTGACAATAAAATGATACAAATTACTAGGTAAATATACTATTGAATGCGGAATTAAACAATAACAATAAATAAGATGAACAAAATACAAGATCTCGAAGAAAACTATCTTTTTTACTGAATATTATGAAGATTACAAGAATCTCTGCCTCACAATACTCTCTAGACAAGCTAAGCCCTAGCGGCCTCTCTTCTAAAACACACTAAACCTTAGTGGTTTCTCTAAACAACTAAATAAGTTGTTTCTCTAAATAAGCTAAAATAAGGTATGTTTGGTCTATGTTTTGGGTTATGCCAAAACATCACTAAACCTTAGTGGCTTCTCTTGAAACAAGTAAAGACTACATGTTTCTCTCTATATATTTTGGTTTATGTCAAAACATATTTTTATAGGCCAAGGATTTTCCTTTTCCTGAAATTCTATCCCTTATGGAACAAGGAAACCTATTTAAGGTTTTATTTTCCTTGTCCTACAAGGAAAAAAACTGCTAAATTCCCAAGTAGGATACACTTGTATCATTCCCTTTTCCTGAAATTCCATCCCGTATGGAACAAGAAACCTATTTGAGGTTTTCTTTTCCTTATCCTACAAGAAAAAGAACTGCTAAATATCTATAGTATTTTTCTTTTGTAAATAGGGCAAGTGTGTCATACTGGCAAAGTAGCAATGTTGTATTATGACCAAAAGACTGCCATCCTTATATGGAAATCCAATAAATAAAGAAGATATCAATAATAATCTCTTACATTCAAAAAAGAAATCTTATTGATTTTGTTACCATGGTTTTCTTTATAAGTCTATAAGTTGTGCATCATTTTAATGCTTTCTTCACAACTAAACAATGGCTAAGCTTCTTACTAGTGTTTCTTTACTTTCAGTTCTTATCTCCACCCTAAGCATCATATTTTGTTCTGCGTCTACGGATGATAGGAAGGCAAGTAATTTTAGTTTATTTTTTGTGTGATTTTTTCTATCCCATTTAAATAACATTTTGATTTTAGATACATATATACATCTTGATTTTACTTCATGAATTGAACACATGAAACACTTTTCTGCGAAAAGATAATGGCGAAGAGATTGTATTGTCCAGCAGGTTTATATTGTTTACATGGGAGCGCTTCCTCAGAACGAATATTCGCCTTTAGCGCACCACCAAAGCATTCTACAAGAAGTTCTTGATAACAGGTACCGTGTAGTACAGTAGTTAGGCTAATCGGCTTCCACAATGAAGTATTTTAAATTTCTTTTCCTATAATCTGTTTTATATCACAGTTTCCCATCAGATGCTTTGATTCATAGCTACAAGAGGAGCTTTAATGGATTTGCCGCCAATCTTACTGATAGAGAGAGACTAAAACTTTCTAGTTAGTAGTAATCAATCTTTTTAATTTGTTTTTAGTAGTACTGGTTTTAATTTCAAATTTATCGAAACTAAACCAATGGATATATGATTTGGTAATATATGTTGTGAATACATGCAGACATGGAAGGAATATTATCAGTATTTCCAAGTAGAAAAATTAAACTTCAGACAACAAGATCATGGGATTTTATGGGATTTAAGAGCAATGTAAAGAGAGTTCCTTTGGTCGAGAGTGATGTTATAGTGGGTGTTATAGACACTGGGATCTGGCCAGAAGCAGAGAGCTTTAACGATGAAGGCTTTGGTCCTCCTCCCAAGAAATGGAGAGGCTCTTGCGAAGGAGGCAAAAATTTTACATGCAACAAGTAATTTCTGTCGCAAAATTTTTGACATTTTGCAATAAGCTCATTGGTGGAGATTAATTAATACATGTATACATTTACAGAAAAATCATCGGTGCTAGATTTTACTCTTCTTTGAAAGATGAAAATCACAATTCTGCAAGGGACACAACGGGACATGGGACTCATACTGCATCAACAATAGCAGGAAACCAAGTCACTGGGGCAAGCTTGAATGGTTTGGGACAAGGCATTACAAGAGGAGCAGTTCCCTCGGCAAGGATTGCTGCATATAAAGTTTGTTGGAATGCCTACGATTGTGAAGATGCCACAATACTGGCTGCTTTTGATGATGCCATTGCTGATGGTGTCGACATTCTCTCTGTTTCATTGGGTGCAGATGAAGGGCTTGAGTATCATTTCGATCCAATGGCCATTGGTGCTTTTCATGCCATGCAGAAAGGCATTCTCACCTCACAGTCAGCTGGAAATGCCGGTCCTTATCGATCATCAGTGACAAGTGTTGCTCCGTGGAAGCTATCTGTTGCAGCTAGCAGCACTGATCGGCAATATTTCACCAAGGTTATCTTAGGGGATAAGACTACATTTGTGGTAAGCATGAGAACATTTCATTTTTATTTTGTGTTTATTGCTGGTGCAGTAAATTTTAGTATTTAAAACACAGATGCTAACCCTTGATGACGTTCCAGGGTAAATCTATAAGTCCATTCGATATGAAGGGGAAAAAGTTTCCTTTGGACTATAATTTTTATCCTTCTCTTAATGCCTGTAATCAGTCCAGTGGCAGGTAATAGGTTTTCACGAGAAGATTTCTAACTCGATACTGAAATATTACTTTTGGAATGCAGTGATTAAGTTAATGTATCAAATTTTTGTTCCAGGTCATGTGCTCAAAACCATTGGGATACTGGTCGATTCAGAGGAAAGATAATTTTGCATAGATATTTACTCAAGGGTGAACAAGAACTACATGAGAAAGCCGCCGGTATGATCCTTCAATTGGGTAGTAAATATGACTTTAATGATTACTCTCAGAATTTTCCATTGCCGAGTTCCGTGCTCAGTATTGAAGATGGGGAAACTGTACTATCCTACGCAGAAAAGACTAAGTAAGCATGCTTCAAGTTCACCCTTTGTGCAAAACTATGCATCTTCCTTGCAACCGATATCTTCCATTACAATTGTGTTAAAGGTTTTAATTTTGATCAACAGAAACCCTGTGGCAACCATATTGAAAACTGAGGAATTAAGAAATGCCAGTGGTCTAGTGGTTGCTTCGTTTTCTTCCCGTGGACCTAATCCCATTACAAAAGAAATTCTCAAGGTAAGTCTCAAACTCTCAATTGCAAATGTTATTAATTTTTCTAAATAAATTTGCTTTGCCTGCTATACATTTATATTTGTATCACCGCCAAAATGTGCTGCAGCCAGACATAAGTGCCCCTGGAGTTGAAATTTTAGCTGCATGGTCACCGGAGGCTGGACCCTCAGGTGTCACCGGTGATAATAGAGCTGTGCACTATAACATACTTTCTGGAACATCCATGGCATGTCCCCATGCCACTGGAGCAGCTGCTTATGTGAAGACTTTCCACCCTGATTGGTCACCTTCTGCAATCAAATCTGCTCTTATGACAACTGGTAAGTGATTTTAGATATACTTGTTCATTCATGCTGATTTTTTACCTATGAATTCGTGAATTCATGGTATCGCAATTATTGAAGGCAACAGACCTTATTGGTGACCTACTGACGCTTATTAATCGAGCCTAGCTAGGTCACAACTCAAAACTAACGTTGCAAAATATGATCAGATGAGATTACGAATTGTTCAAGGATATCAATATAACTAGATAGAGTAGATTTATGAGCAAATTTGAGATACCCCAGAAAAGTTTGTACTCTTTGCGATTGCCCCCCCAAAAAAGTTTCATTAGTGATACCCCAAAAACTCATTTGTAGTTGGTCAACCGAGTCATTGACCAAGGCTTGACCAATTTTTTTTATTTTAGACAAAATTACCCCTTCATTCAATTAAATTGAAATCCTAGTCAGTTGCCATGTCAACCACTACCTCTACCACACTACCACCACCACTACCTCTACCACATCACCGTCGTCGCCATCACCACCACCACCATATTTCTTCAAAATTCTTAAGAAGAAATTATTTCCAAGATTAAATACTAAAATACAATCATTTTTTTATAATAAACATCAATCTCACCATTTTCATTGTTTGAGTAAGAAAACCCATCACCACCACGTACACTTCCACACCACATCTACCACCATTACTTCTAATTCCACCACCAAAATAATCTACTTATTCAATAAAAGACAACCTAGTGCTTGAAAACCACCATTATGACCAGAACAAGAATGAAGAAGAAGATGAAGAAGCAGCAACAGTAGTAGTAGAAGTCGAGTTGTTCAACACATTTCTTGATTAACATATGAAATAATCAAACAAAGTTTTTTCTCCAATTCAGATCTGAATGCTTTCCCCCCTAATTCTTTATGGATTGATGAGAATGATTGAAGAAGATAGAGATTGTTGACATTGTATTAAGCAATTTCGATTTTGATTCAAACTAATTTAATGGGTGTGGTTTAGATTCAAATTCAAAGAAATTTGATAGTAGTGGTGGTGGTGGTGGTGGGGTAGATGTAGATGTAGTGGTGGTGGTTGTGGGGTAGATGTAGTGGTGGTGGTGGTGGGGTAGATGTAGATGTAGATGTAGTGGTGGTGGGGTAGATGTAGATGTAGTGGTGGTGGTTGTGGGGTTAAGATTTGTTGGGTGTAGATACATTTTTGTTATGTTAAGGGTTTGGTTAACAAGGCATATGGGAAGGGTAATTTTGTCTAAAGATGATGAAGATCGGTCAAACATTAGTCAATGGCTCGGTTGACCGGCTCAAGATGAGTTTTTAGGGGTATCTCTAATGAAAGTTTTTTTTGGGGGCAATCGCAAGAAGTCCTAACTATTTCGGGGTATCTCAAATATGCTCTAGATTTATTGAAGAAAAATGTTTCTAACTAAACATGTTTTCATGAGTTGATAGCTTTTTCCATGAATGCTTCGACAAACCCAGACGTTGAATTGTCTTATGGGGCTGGACACATCAATCCAATTAAGGCAATAAATCCTGGCTTAGTTTATGACGCACTTGAAGGCGATTACCTAAAATTCCTATGCAGCATAGGCTATACAACAAAGCAGATCAGAACCTTATCAGGTCATAATACCAAGTGTTCAAACCACTCGAAAGGATCTCCAATGGATCTCAACTACCCTAGTATGATATCTGATGTTGCAGAAGCTAATTTTACAAGGACAGTTACCAATGTTGGTGTTGCGAATTCTACTTACACAGCAAAAATCACCTCACCTCCATCCATTGAAATAAAGGTTACACCAAAAGTTCTATCCTTTAAATCTTTGAATGAAAAGCAGTCGTTTGTCGTGAGAGTGTCAAGAAAGGTGGCACCAACAGAAAGTAATATTTTCTCTGCATCATTAGTTTGGTCAGACGGCGTTCACCACGTAAGAAGTCCAATAGTGGTATACTAGTACTAAGTGGTATATTAGCTCGATCATCTCAACTCTCATTGTGTTGTACTGGATTTTTTCACAAGTATGCAAGAAAAGCCATACTACCTGGCATGTTAGCCTGAGAATTTAATTTGAGTTATTATCTCAACATTTTGCAATGCCCAAATCAGCATTCTAGTTTACTCTGCCTCTGGTAAACCCTACTTGCATGGTAATCCCTCTTTTGGTTCAATTATTAAGCGCTACTACAATCAGCACATGCGCAGCTAGTTTGAGCATTTGCATCATCAGCAATGTTAAATACATCCACTGGTTCTTGAGTTATTTTACACCAATCACAATATTCTGTATTGAACCAAAGTCTTGTAGAGAACTTGTTTATGATGCGGCCTTTATTGAAACCACCACATTAGGTTTTGCTTCCGTTTGGGGGCAACGTTCCCCGTTTTTCTTTGTCCAGCTTTGTATAATGATGTAAAACTGGTATGTTGTAATCGTTTAACATGGAAATAAAGTATGGTTTCTATCAAAAACAAAAAAAAAATGCATAAGGCCCACAATAATACATAAGTTATGTGACTAGGGTTCCTGATCTGGAGTATTTTTTTTGGCATGCCTTGATGGCATGGCATGTCAAAGGTAAATGGCATGCCGTTTTGGCATGCCTTATGCCCCATGTCATACATAAGGGGCCCAAATTTTCCTTTTATCATATTTTATCATATATATAGAGAGCGTCCAGTTTGTGTAACGTTTGGTGTACATGACATTTCTTGTATGTACATGTACGAAGTTGTAGAAGAACATTTGTGTATATTTGTGAAATTAGGATTATTTTATAAAGTATTTACAATGTATTTCTACTTAGATCAAAATATGGACTAAAAATTAAAATTATTATCTAAATTACATCTCCAATATATTTATTTTATTGTAAATAAATAATATATAATAAAATTTATATATTAGTAATCGCTAAAAAGACATGTCAATTATCAAAAAGGGTCCATGGCATGACATGTTTGGCATGCCTTTTTCAGTGTGCCAAGTTCCCTATATGTGACTGAGCAATTCACATAAATTCATAAAACATTAACTATAATATGTGGGCAAATTAACTGTAATGTGTAGGCAAATTATGTTCTGATCTTAAGATTTGATTCAGTTAATAAGAATACATGGAAATGAATGCAGGCCCCCATTAAGAGCCCAAAAAGCAACATTTTCCTATCTAAGGAACAAAATGTAAAAAAGGCCCCAAAATTGTGTTGAAACAAAGCATTGAGTTCTTGGCATAGTAAGCATTCATCTCTTGGCATAGTAAGCATTCCTCTTGGCATAGTAAGCATTCACCTCTTGGACTTTAAAATGGGGCCTTTTTTACATTTTGTTCCTTAGATAGGAAAATGTTGCTTTTTGGGCTCTTATGGGGGTCCATTTTTTTGTTCCCTGATAAGAATAAGCACGCATGTGAACGTGGTCAAACGGGTCCGTTTTTTAACCTTTGTAATTATGCATGTGAATATATGTTATACATCGACTAATGCAATTAAGGAATTGTTTTTTTTTTTTTATAGAAAGTTTCAACTTTATTAAAATCGAGCCAAGATTACAGTCCTGATCAGCATACCAACCGATATCGTCAAGTTTGGAAAAGAGCAGCAACAAAAACAAAACACAACAGAAACTGACTCCCTTATCATCCTAATGCAAGTAATTGTTATTACGTACAAGTTTTTTTTTTTTTTTTGATAAAAGTAAAATTTCTATTTCTTCCAGATCACATTCACAGAAAACTGGTTAAACGTGCAGAAGTTGCACTGCCAGCATAAACCCAGAGGACATATCCTCTTAATACAGATCAGTCCCCACCCAAACCTTAATACAACTTAGGACAAAAAATACAGTAGAGGAACAGAAGTTGCTGCCACTGGTGCTTGTCAATTAAGTTGTCTTACTGCTGCTCTTCAAACCTTGCCAGGTGCTTATAATCATCCCTGCAGACTAACCAGTCTTGATTGTTACTGCTGCCTTTTCAACTGCCTTGATTACCATAGTTCTCCAAGAGTTTGCTGTTGCAGAGTTCAGTTGTTGCTGCACCAGACGTCCAGACTGCTTCCTCCTTATTTCTTCTACACATACAGTGCACAGCCACCTGTATACCAGAAGCTGTTGCGCATGCTCCAGCATTTTCCAGCCCTTCCTCACCAAACATTACCCAAACCAACTGCCTCATCTGTAGCTTAAGAACAGACTGCACACACCTTGCACTGTTCGCAATCCCCTTCCAATTGCTACTGCCCAGCCCTGCTTAACAATTGTTTCAGCTACGCCTTTACAGTCATGGAGACATCTGCAGTTTCTGCCTGAGCCAAAAACCCCCTTTCCCCACTGGCCTGGTTGAGACCCTGTTCCGTTCTAAGCTTGGAGAACTGCTCTTGCATCTGAGTGAGTCATACCCCTTCAGCCATGAAAAGTTGCCAGTTCACAACCAGTTCAGAAAATGAAGTTTTCTCCCTCCATTCCATAGCTCTCTTGTCCATGTGCAGCCAGGTCCAGACCACAGCTTTGATTCTTAAGACAAGTTTCGCTGCTATTGTTGTACACTCCCTGAAGATTGCTTCATTTCTCCCTGTCCAGAGACACCAGACCACTGCATATGGTAACAGGTTCCATATCTTCCCTGCTAGTACCCCTCCATTCAATGATGGCCATTGGTCCAAACACTGTTTCAGAGATTTCCAACTGTTACAGCGGCTTCTAGCTGCTCCACACATATTGATCAAGTCCATCCACACTTGTTGAGCATAAGCGCATTTGAAAAACAAGTGCTCCATAGACTCTTCCTCCCTTTTACATAGGACGCACCTATTCGCTAGCAAGAACCCTCTACTTTGTAACTTATCCATAGTGAGGATTTTCTCCCAATGAAGACTCCAAACGAAAAATTTAACATTCGTTGGGATAGGTGGCTCCCAAGTAAACTTGTAAGGGAAATTTATAGTCTCCACCCCTCTAGGAATAGCCCGAGATACCAAGTACTTGTAACATGATTTGACGGTGAAAGCCTTATTTTTCTTCCACTTCCATTCCCATTCATCTTCTCCATCCACTAAGTCCACGTTTTCAAGTAACGCCGTGAGGTGGTCAAGTTGAGATTGCTCACCTTCTCGGAACGTAGTCCTCCTTAAGTGAAGGTTCCATCCCCCTTCATCTCTTTTGTGCCCCAAGACTGTCCCCTCCTTCATTGCGGCATACCTATAAATCCTAGGAAATCTCCTAGAGAAAGAAATTTCCCCCAACCATACGTCATGCCAAAAACGAGTCTTGTCACCCCTTTTGGCTAATTTTGTTATACCTTTCATGAATTCCTCTTGGCTCGCTTGAATCCCTCTCCATAAGCTACACCCATATGGGCGTGTCACCTTTGAGGGCATCCCACCATTATCACACTTCCCATATTTGGCATCAATTACCCTTCGCCAAAGGGCCTCATGCTCTCTCCCGTACCTCCATAACCACATAGATAGAAGAGCTTGATTCATGAATGTGGTTTTTCGTATACCTAACCCTCCTTCATTCATTGGTGTGCACACCGAATCCCATGCTACAAAGTGAATTTTCCGCTTCTCTTCCTTCGACCCCCAAAGGAAATCCCTTACAATTTTATCAATCTTGTGTGCTATGCTCTTTGGGATGGTGAAAAGGGAGAGGTGGAAAATGGCTAAACTAGCTAGAGTACTTTTCGCTAGTATAAGCCGATCACCCTTGGACATAAGTTTTCTTCTCCATCCGCTTAATCGCCTTTGGAACGATTCCACCACAGGAGTCCATACTTCCACATTCTTGTACCTTGCTCCCAAGGGAAGCCCAAGGTAAATAGTTGGAAGTTTGCCCACACCACACCCAAGGTAACTTGCCATCGCCTCTATATTAGGCACTTCCCCAATCTCAAATATCGATGACTTCGCATAGTTGAGCTTCAAACCGGAAATGCCTTCGAAGATGAAGAGGATCCCTTTAATAGTGTGCAAAGCTTGCATAGATGCTTTGGTGAGAAAGATGGTATCGTCGGCAAATTGGAGTATGCCTACCTCAACATCACCATTACCCACTTTAAAGCCCTCCATAAGGCCTTCCCTCATACACTTAGCGGTAAGACGGGCAAGAGCTTCCATCACAAGGATAAAGAGAAACGGGGAGAGGGGGTCCCCTTGACGGATACCTCTTTGTGCCTTAAAATATCCTTCCGGACTTCCCTCTATCATGATTGAGAACCTTGCCGTGGAAATGCATGTGTTGACCCACTTCCTCCACTTACAACCGAATCCCATCCTCCCAAGCATATAGTCGAGGAAGCCCCAATTAACATGATCGTAGGCTTTTGTTATGTCCACCTTACAAAGAATGCCCGGTTCGCCTTTTTTTTGTCTATCATCAATGCATTCATTTGCAATTAGGACGCTATCGAGGATTTGCCTATCCTCCACAAAAGCCCCTTGATTACATGATACCAACCTATGGAGAACTCTCTTGAGTCTTGTAGCCATCATCTTCGAAATAATCTTGTACACCCCACCAATGAGACTTATGTGTCTATACTCATTTAGTGAAAGAACACCCTCTTTTTTCGGTATCAAGGTAATGTGAGTGGTATTATTCCTCCAATCTAGAAATCCGGAATTATGAAACTCTCTCACCACCGCCATGATGTCCTCTTTGAAAACACCCCAAAAAGTACGATAAATCACCATAGGAAAGCCATCCGGACCCGGTGCCTTTTCCCCCTCCATCTCAACAAGAGCTTGTACAACTTCCTCCACCTCGAAACCTTTTTCAAGTTCTTCTCTATGGAGTTCATCAAGAAAATCAAAATGAAGCCCATCAAGTTTCGGTCTATGCTTCCATTCCTCCTTGAAAAGACCCTCATAGAAACTAGTGATATGTTCTTTGATTTTCTCCCCATCTCTAGTGATTGATCCATCAATGGATAAACATGAAAGACTATTGATGCGTCTTCTCATATTTGCCATTGCATGGAAATACTTCGAATTGGTTTGGCCTTCTTGATAGTACTTCGAACACGATTTTTGCCTCCAACTCGTAGCATTTTTCCGAAGCAAGAATTGGAGATCATCTCTAAGAATAACTCTTTCCACAAACTCGTCATTTGTCAAACCCGTCGTTTCCTCCTTTGTGTCAAGAGCCTCAATTCTGGCATTCTCCTCTTCTATCTTGCGGTCCACCCTACCAAACACCTCCAAGTTCCAAGTTTTGAGTTTGCCTTTGAGTGCCTTTAACTTGCACCACCATACATAACTAGGTGACCCAACAAAGTGAAAACCACCCCACCATTCTTTTATTAGCTCTCCAAGTTTTTTATCCTCCAACCACATCAACTCAAAGCGGAATGGTCTAGGCTTCCTACGAGAGATGCGGGTATCAAACAA
The DNA here is from genome assembly GCA_020826895.1 of Aquilegia kansuensis. NCBI lineage: Eukaryota > Viridiplantae > Streptophyta > Magnoliopsida > Ranunculales > Ranunculaceae > Aquilegia > Aquilegia kansuensis. Next base: position 37,190,488 of record CM037004.1, on the reverse strand, counting down.
GATGGCCCTATGGTCGGATGTGCATTTTGGTAATGCTTGTTGTTTTGCATCACCAAAAAACACGTCCCACTCCACCGAAGTAACGAACCTATCCAACTTGGTCATCACTGGGTCTTCTTTGTTGTCCGACCATGTAAAGTTTGCCCCTTCTAGATTGTGCTCAATAAGCTCATACTTATCTTCAAACTCGACGAAAAACCTCATAGCCTTAGTCAAACGACTCCCCCCTCTCTTCTCGTGTGAATATCTTATCACATTAAAATCCCCACCAATGCACCACGGATCGTTAGACCACGCTCGAACATCTCCAAGCTCTTCCCAAAAATGGTCCATATAGCTCTTGTCACTCGGACCATACACACAAGAGATCATGCAGTCAAAATCAACATTGGTAATGTTGCAACAAATGGAAATTGAATACGCGCCCAAAAGAGTATCCTTTGCTGCAAAAATACTCGTATCCCATGCTACTACCATGCCTCCGGATAAACCAACCGAGGGAACAAACACCCAATCCCACAGCTCTGGCCACATATGAGCTTTAGCTATCACTTCTCTATCTTGAACCTTTGTTTCTTGGATTAAAATCATATTCGCCTTCGTAAAATTAAGTAAAAGTCTCACGCTTTCTTGGGTGGCGTCATTACAGAGCCCCCTAGCATTCCATGATATGATTTTAGCCATCAAGTAACTTGTGTTCCCCGAAGCGCCTCATTGCATGTAGCATAGTTGCGACGCTCCCATAAGTCCTCATTCATCTCCCTTTCTTTGTCGGCTTTCAATTTACCTCTCCCCAGAACCATGAAAAACTGTTCAATTGCTTCCACGCCTTCATTTGATGTCACTCCCATCTGAATTGCCAGCTTCCTTATATTGCCTTTGACCCACCATTCCACATCTCCTTCAGTCTTAAGAACCCCACATTCCTGACTTAGCAATTGGGGAAAATCTACACCTTTCCCTTTTGGAATTATGCTCTCGAAACCAGGCGGAGTTGACATTGAAACACTGTCTTCTACCTCTGTTTCATGGACTCTTGTGCTCATACTGCTTTCACCGCTTTGTTGGCCCCTATCAGACTCTGAACACTGTTTCTCTTTGTTCTGCCCTTCAACAATCGTCACAGCTTGTTCACTGCCCTTTTTCAATATTGAAATCCCAGTGATCTTACCTTTTGTTGTGTTTTGTATCTCTTGGCTATTCATACTCAAACTATCCAACACTTTCCGTGCTATCTTCTTCTTTTTCCCCCTTGCAGCGCTATTTGGAGCTCTATGGTTGGGCCATAGATGTTTCGAGAGAATAAGACTTGGGCAGCCACTGTTTGTTACATGTTTCACCTGTTTCCCCTTGTTGGGCCTAGGCCTGTTCTCACCCCTGGTTGATATCTGAGACTGGATTTGGGCCTGGCAATCGTCTTCTGAGTCCACTAGTTCAACAGTTGTCTCATTCATTAGTGGGCCGAATTTATTTTGCTTAGCTACCTCCAGCCAAGATCTGTCACATACTGGTGGGCTGTTACCAGACCCCCTTTCCTTTACAACCCAATTAGAACTCGCCTCGTCGACAGAAACATTATCATTCTGCACATGGTCCTCCCCTTCGGCTTCTATCGGATGGTCCTCCCTTTCTATCGGCCCTTGCTGTTCCACCATATCATATTGCCTCTCTTCCACCGTCTTCCCCTTACTCATTGCAGGAGATAGCGCAATAGCAGCATCAGCTATACATGCCACTTTCTCAATAGAGACCCCTTCTTCTTCAGTCAGTTCAATTACAATAGGGAATTTGAAGCCCCTCTCCTCCACATATAATACTCGTGGAATATTTTCGAGCCTCACCTTCTCGATCTTACACCGGACTGCATCTCCACTTCTAAAATTTAAAGTGTTAATGTCAATTTCGCACTTCCCGCCTAACGAATTCATCACCTTCTGTATGACGTCTTCAGCTCGTAGATGTAGAGGAAAACCTCTAACCAGGACCCATCTTGGGTGATCATCCAACACTCTTTCTGTCAAAGATTTAAACATAGGATTCCAACGTGTAAACATCACTTCCACACCCCCCTCCGCCAGAGGTTTCATCTTTTCCAGCCTCAAAGCATCTTCCTTCTTGGCCATGAACATCAACACCTCGCCAGACGTCAATACAGAAATTGATATCCGACCAAAGACCCCCTCTACTTTCTCCTTGACCCAATTCCAATCCATCAATTTCGAATTCGCTTGGCACACAATAACAGACTCCCACCAAACATAGTTTGTAATTGACCCTTCGTTGAAAATCTCCACTGTGTTAGATGCCCTCCTAGTCGAGTCCACCACTGACATCTGGGGGTTCAGACCCTTCATTGGTTTTGTGCCACCCTTTTCCGTTGTTCCAAGGCCTTCATTAGTGTTGTACCCCTCTTTTCAGTTTTTCCCATGGAGTTTTGACGGTGAAGTGCTTTAATGGCATCGATCTTCCCTTCTCTGATTCCTGGGTAGAATAAATCCATACAACTTAAGCCGAGCTCCGCCCATCCATTCATCCCCTTTCCTGCCGGAAATCGTAGAGATTTCCTAACCCCCTTCTCATTCTTCTTGAAGAAATTCAGTTCCATAAAACTCCCTCTTTCGTTTCTTTTTACTACTACTGTAATGGATACCCTTTCGTCCTGGTATCTCTCAAAGCCTTTGCTTTCCCAACTCATCTCACACAACATCTTTCCCATCCACCTACCTCCCTCCTCAGAAGTGGACGCAGTGAAAGTTCCTTTCCTTCCTCTTTCAGTAATTTTAATCTTCGAGTCAAATGTCGCTGTTTTGGCTCTCACAAATTCGAAGGCTTTGAGTTCCACCACCACAAAAATTCTGCCTTCATTGGTATTGTCCCCTTTATATCTCCTCCCCCATCCAACACCTCTTCCTTGGTTGTTGTTATTTCGTCTTCTATCCATGGCTTTTTGTTAATCAGATCTAAGAAGATCGATAACAAAACGCTTCGCCCCCAGCTCGGAAAACCACCACTACCCCTGCCTTTCCGGCAGAAACTCAGATCTGACCATTGCCCCTCCTCCAAATTGTTGCTTCAGAACTCTCTACCTCCATGCTCCGGTTACCAATTCTTCTCTTCTAACTTCGCAAATTTGGAAACCCCTCGCCGAAAAGTTGTCCACCGATCTACAACCTCAGCCCCTCTCTCTCTCTCTCTCTCTCTCTCTCTCTCTCTCTCTCTCTCTCTCTCTCTCTCTCATATAGATCGATCAGATCTGTAGTTCTGACGAGTAGCTGCTGCTCGAAAGTGTCTCTGAGATGATGATCAAACTAATGAAAGAACATGGTACAGACGGTAGTGTATCCCGGGCTTCCCTCACCCTCGGTACCTCATCTACCGCTGTATTACTCCACCGATCTTTCTAGGAAGTTGTGCAATAGCCTGAATCTGAAGAACATGGTACAGATGGTAGTGTATCCCGGGCTTCCCTCACCCTCGGTACCTCATCTACCACTGTATTACTCCACCGATCTACAAACTCAGCCCCTCTCTCTCTCTCAATTGAAGTTAATCAACAGCCCCTCTCTCTCAATCATCACAGATCTGCGATCTACAGACTCAGCCCCTCTTATTACGTACAAGTTATTGCAACAAGACAGAAATTGTTTCGAGAGACTATGGTTTGTTGACAATTACATCCAATCAACAATTAGTAACAATTAGTCATAAAGATAGTTCTTTGGCATATGAATTGATGTTAAAGACAAAAATAGCAATCATGCATAAGATGTGTTAGGGTTTTATGAAAGTCAAAATTATTACTGCCAATGGCCAGAGAAGAAACACACATCTATATTATACTATGAGGATGGGACAAACACAATTTGTTTAGATAAAACAAAGAAGGGTCTGGATCGTCTAGATATCTGTGTATGAGGGTTGATCTGTGGGTTAGATTAAATCAATGGTTGGGTCCAAACTTAAGTTGTGTTCAATGGTTAGGATCGTCTTGAGATGTGTTGATAAGGATAGATCTGTGGGTGAGATCAAATCTACGGTTGGGTCCAAACTTAAGCTGTGTTCAAGGGTTAGGATCGTCTAGAGATCTGTGTGATTCTATATCATGTTGAAGCTTAGGTGGACATGCCCCTACTACTGGCTATGGGTAATGAGAGTAATATACTGGATTAGTTGATAATTGACCTCCACTAATTGTATTAGTTTCAATTTTTTGAATTTATTATTTTGTAAGTGACATTAAATCTATCAGGTTACTATGTAGTCTTTTATACTACTATCAAACCTCAGAAACTTTCGAGTTCCAGTTTTTGACATGACCCTCCATCCTTCAAGTTCTCTCTTTATATATATATATATATATATATATATTTCTAGAACTACAAATTTTGAATTTGGATGCACCCAAGAAATGGAATGACTATGCAAACATCACAATAAGACGCTGCAAATGGTGTAAAGGTAGGTTCATCATCAAAATAAGGTGATCCACATATAGCCTATGCTATTGTTTAGGGTCAAATGCTCAACTCGGGGATTTTCTTGACAACAAATGAAGTCCAAAAATGGTCTAACAACTATTTCCAAGAAAGAATGGAATATGTGAAACTAATAGAAAAGATTCGTGCAGTTGCAATTGAAAATATCAATTCAGAAGACATAAGTCATGAAGATGAAGTTATGGAAATTTAATATATTCTTTATTTTATCTTTGTTAAATTTATTTCTGTTTACAACATATAATAGTACAGGATTTATTTTTCAGTAACAAAAAGGTTTAATTATCTCTATGATTTACATATAGAGGACTTTGCAAATTATATTAGAGCAATCACAATTTTTTGGCGTTTATTATCATTGAGTTACTGAATACAAGTATAAAAATAAATTAACTATTTTAATCAATTTAACTATTAATTGTCTATTTTAATCATTTAGATTTTAGATTTGTATCTAAATATAAAAATTAGTAATTTAAATATAATATTAAAAATAAGCGTCCCGGAGGGACGGGTCATACCTAGTCATATATATAACCCAAAGGCCCCTTCAACATACACACTTTGCATAAATTATGTGTCCAATAAACCATAAATTACACTACATTCTTTTTTTCTTTTTTCTTTTTTGTGGAAAACAACTAATTTTTATTGATTCACCGTTCGATCAGTAGATACACCCATTAAGTCCTTACTATAATTTATATACATAAAATGTGGCATAGAATATTACCATACAAAACCTAAAAGAGGAATAGAAGAAAGAAGATGATTAGGACAGGTCTAGGACAGGTCTCATGTATGGATTTCTTTTATATCCATACATATAGGTTCAAGTTGCCAGTGTAAATCTTCCGTATTCCATTCAATGCCTTCTGGAGTGGAGAGATGACCTAAATCTACAAACCTAAGCCCATTAGATCTAGACTGTCCATGATAGTTAAGATTTACGGTAGATTTGACTTCCACATAACCTATTACTAATTAGTTCATTTCTATATTAAACCAAGGTTAAAGGTACATAGACCACATTATGGGTTGAGCTTTTAATGTGAAAAATCCAACACTAGGGTTTTAGCTTTTATGCGGGTGTGGCTATGCTTTTAAAAATAGAACCATAATTTAAAATTTCGATTTTGAGTAAAAGGGGACAGACACGAGTTTGAGTTTCACCTGACTCTAATGGACCTCCTCACGTTAGTCGAAAAAACAAATAATTTCTTATTGCCCCATAAGCACACCAAAAAAGCCTAAATAAGCATTTGATTAAGGCCCAATAAAAGTTTTTTCTTATTGCCACGTGGCTTTCTTACTTAAATCTGATTGGTTATAACGTGTTGGCATGGACACACACAGTTTAAAAGGAACATGACATCTACGTTTTCATCCATTTATCACAAAAAGACAAAACTACCCTAAATTAAATTAATTCTTTTATACAATAAAAAATCATAACCAAAGGGTAATGTCGTCAATAAAAGATTCTTAACTAAAAGATAACTATTACAGATCTTTTTCTTCTTCTCTCTCTCTGCAATTTCATCGATTTCATCAATTCTCTCTCTAGAAAGAAATTGTTTGAAGAAGAAGAAGAGAACGAAAGGATAAAGTTTGAATCTTCGAAGCTTTAGAGAAGTGTTTGATTGATTGATTGATTGAAAGTTTGTTTTGTTTAAGAATGGCTCAAGCAATTGAAGAGTGGTATAAGCAGATGCCTATAATAACTCGTTCTTATCTAACTGCAGCAATTGTTACTACTATTGGATGTTCACTTGAGGTAAGATTTTTGGGTATTTCAGCAATTTCGTCATCTAGGGTTTATGATTTTGGGTTCTTTGAAGCTGTAATTTTGAAATTGGGTATTTGGGGTTTGTTTATTTATGTTTGTTTATAATGGGGTTTTTTCAATTTCATGAAATTTTGAGAAAATTTCATGTTTCCATTTTTTTTATATATATCTAAGTGTTTTTTAGCTTTGATTTTGGAGGGGGGGGGGGTAGTCTAAGGTTTTGAGCTTGTTGTTTTGTATATTTTTGTTTACAATTTCAGGAAATTTCGAGAAAAATTCATGTTTCCAAGTTTTTTTTTTCATATCAAGTGATTTTGGGGGTTTTGAGTAATAGGTTATGATTATTTAGGTTTGTTTCTAATTTTTTTTTATGAGTTTAAGGTTTTGACCTTGTTGTTTTGTGTATGATGTAGATAATCTCTCCATATCATCTGTATTTGAACCCTACACTGGTTGTTCGACAATATGAGTTCTGGCGTCTCATCACAAATTTCTTGTACTTTCGTAAAATGGGTAAATTCTTTACATCTTTAATGTTCAACATGTGTAAATTTTGTATTTCTGAATTGATACAATTTTAGGTATTATGAAGTGTTACATTGACTTTAATTCCTTTCTTGATCTGAATTAATACTAATGGTATCAGTGGCAAAACTAAATTTGTCAGCAATGTTACTCGGATAAGACGAGGTGAAATCGTAACATGAGATTTTTTCATAAAATTAAATCAGAAGTTAGATTATATACTCTGTCATATCCATACATTTGTAAAACCATAGTATAAGTATTTACGGCCCCAACGACGTTAAGTAGTATGGTTCCTTGGTTGGCATTTTCTGGAGAGTCTATTATTGGACGTTAAGTATATACTTTATTACTCTGTCATATTCATACATTTGTAAAACCATGGTATAAGTATTTACGGTCCCAACGACTTTAAGTAGTATGATTCCTTGGTTGGCATTTTCTGGAGACTAGCTATGAAGCACAGACACCCCTCTTAATCTCACGCACCGGTGTCGGACACGTGTCGGACACCGACACTCTCCGGACACCTTAGGACACGTGTCCGACACTTCAAATCAAGTGTCTTACTTCAAAAAACCAAATTTTCAAATTTGGACACTGCCGGACACTTTCGGACACTGCCGGACACTGCATCTGGACACCTTGGCTTAAGGATTACTTTGTAATTTTAGCTTTTTACAATGGGCAAGAAGATATTACTTAAGATTGCGAGAGGCATAAACTAATCAAAATAGAATTGGGTCAGGAATAGAATAAACAAACTAAAAGATCTCTACTTCTCCAAAAACTTCTCTCTCAAGTCTCACCTACTTTCTCTACATCTTCCTTCAATATCAATTGTTATTCTCTCTCTAAGTTTGCTTCTCTTGTATTCTTCATTTTTCTCAATACTTTGTTGCTTCTCTTGTCAAATTAACTTTGACAAATGACAATGCCACATTGTTATTTGTACACTATATTGTTATCTTCTATATGAAAAATATTGTATGCAAGAAAAAAATAAAAATAATATGTATATTATAACGTGTCGGTGTCCTACATTTTCAAAAAATTACGTGTCGGCGTGTCCGTGTCGGTGTCCGGTGTCAGTGTCCGTGCTTCATAGCTGGAGAGTCTATTATTGGACGGATTAGTGTCAAGTAGGATATCACATCCAAAGTGGTCTATTATTGGACGGATTAGTGTTAATACACCATCGCCAAATTCAAACTCCCATGTGAAAGTAAATTGTCTAAATTGAATATTACTAAGATCCTTCCATCATAATGTTGTTGTTTCTTCCTTTAGTTGGTAATGTTGTTTGCTTTACTTAATCCAAAATCTCCTGCATAACCGATGAACTCCACGTGCTGTTTTTTTTTCAAAGAATGAACTCTCAATGAGACGAGGCAATGAGCTCCTTCACTGAACCTAGAACCTAAGACAATCAATAGGAAGAGATGCATGAACACCAAGAAAAATCTGTGCAATGGAATGTGGTCGACCAAACCTTAAATTTAATTAGATTCCCAAGGGTTTGGATTTGTTACCGGAGTGTAGAACAATTGAAGAATGGAAGTAGGAAACCTTAGAAAGGGCATCAGATCAGAGATCCAGCTGTAATCGAGGACATGAGTACAGGACTAATGCAATCATGGTCAGAAGTCCTAGAGCTCAGACATGGTAAAAATATTGGCATGAAAATTTGCTATTTTATTTACAATATCGAAGGCTTCTATCAAGGGCTTGTCCTATAGAATTTGATCTCATGTTAAAGTCAAAACTGGGCCCTTATTTTGATGGGAAGATGCTTTTATAGAATCAGCATGTTGATATTGTATTTATGTTAATTGTTGCTATCATTTGTTATAAAATGCGAACAAATGTGTCATTGTAAATTATGCAAGCTTATCCAACAATTTGTTTTTTAGAAGACCCAACAAATTATAATATTTTGGGTATTCTGTCACTACAATGCTAATGTTTTGGTTGGTTAACCAGAGTTATACCTTCGAAAAGGGTTGGGTTCAGTTCCTTACAGCTACTTTCTTTGTTGGTTTGTGTGTTTGGTCTTAGGCTTGAACTTCCTTACTAGACTGCTTGATAGCTCATCATTCTTATGAGGACTTAATTGAGTGTAACTTATAATTGCTTGAGCTGTTATGATAGCCTTAAGGCCCTCAGCGGTTCATCCTATGTGGCCTCAGGCAGCATTCTAATCTGCCTAATGGATGAGCCGCTATCAGTTAGTCCATCACTACATTAGTTAGTCTCTCCGGAGGATGGTTTCTAGTCTTTTCTTGTGGACAGCAAACCTAACTACAGTAAAACACTAAACCTTTATATAGTGATACTTTATAAAGGAATAAATATAATCATAAAAAAATTTACTCCCAACTTGGGCTAGTTATAAATAGGAGTAATTTTCATGTTGTAATCAGTTATAATTTTCTAGGTCCCATTTTAAAGAAACTTGCCTCCACATAGTTATAATTAAGTATATATTACCAAAAAATATATTACTTATTAAGAAAAGTATTAAAGAAAATATAAAGTTTTAGACTTTCAAGACAACTCTTCATTTTTATAACACTTCCCAACACTAAGTTAGTATATGCGTACTACAGTATATTTTAAAGCTATACTATTTTTTTCAACTATACCATTTTTGAAATTATTCAATAATTTTCTAAGTAAAACTCTATTAAGTTATAACCTCTCTGTAGTAATAATTTATCTTGGTCCCAAGAGTATGACTATAGAGAGGTTTTAATGTATATTGGACAATGTCACCAGAGATCTCTCCCACCACCATATTTTTCGACCTAGATTGGAAGTAACCCATCGTGGTTCGTTTGCGATCTGGAACGTGAAATCTAGCATACCAATGGGAGGAACAAACAAAGGAAAGACGAGGAAGAATTATTTGGCTGTGCTCCTGTGAGCGAGCGATGTATGTGCAAGCGGCTTTCCCCTATTTATCGAAGAAAATAGTTGAGGGAAGTGATCTAATAGTCAAGACGATAAACAGAAGTGATGCAATGAAGCAGCGAGTAGTGTTAATCTAAATGTGTATATATTTATAGGATTCGAATTAAAAGATGTTTAATTCGAAAAGCAAGAACTTTATATTGGAATGAGTCTTAAGTGGAATTCCAAAATTTTGAGTTAACATGAGTCCTTTAAGTGTTTGGACTAATGCATGCTCTTGAAAAATAAAAAAAAACTTGGGAATTGTCTATCTATAATGACTGCTGTTACATAATACGAAATGACACACACACAATTATATGTATGCATTTTACTACATATGATATCCTGCATGTGGTAGCATCTACGATCTCGTTAACACCGTGCTCGGAATTAAGCAAGTTCTGAACGAAAGTTTACCATTATTTATCTTATTGAAATTTTGAATAAGCCCAGTTCTTGATATCATATCCCATATACTACTCATAAGTTATAATTAATTAGTGTATTACTTTTATAACTCAATAAATCTGAACTCTTCTCTTAAGTTGGAGTCTATGATTCAAAAATTTGTAAAGAAAGTTGGATCCAAAATTACTATAGTGGCATGAAATATCATTAGTAAACTTTTCATTTATTTTGAGTTTACTTTTAATCTTGAATGAATAGGTGATTTCATCATCATTTATAGGTATACCTATACAGTCACATATACATACTGTCATACTGTATGTGTAGTTTATGGCTACAGGAGAAAAATATTAGCTCTTCGTGTGCACACGTGTGTGTGTGGGGTCTCATAAAAAGAACACACAGTAGGCTTCATTATTAGTGTATGTTGGGGTGCCTTCATTGCGAATTTCCCTGGAAATATGCTTGTAGCTATCATTAAATGCTAGAATCGTTATATCTGCCATATTCAGCTGAAATTGTATTGGTAATTCTGATACCAGGGTTCTAAAGATCTCTCCCAAGTTCCATCTTATAAGCTAAATAACTGATACACCTTTTTTTTGGTTTTTCCAGACCTGGACTTTTTGTTTCATATGTTCTTCCTTGCACGGTACTGCAAACTTCTTGAAGAGAACTCATTCAGGGGAAGGACTGCTGATTTCCTTTACATGCTTCTATTTGGAGCCACTGTTTTAACTGGAATTGTTCTTATTGGTGGGATGATACCTATCGTGTCGGAGTCCTTTGCTAAAATTTTCTTTCTCAGCAACTCACTAACTTTCATGATGGTCAGTTTCTTTAACGTGCATGTATCATTATCCATTAAAGTTTATTTTACTTATTGGTGATAATAAGTTTGTTGCCTTACAGGTTTATGTGTGGAGCAAGCAGAATCCTTTTATCCATATGAGTTTCTTGGGGCTGTTTACTTTTACGGCAGCTTATCTACCATGGGTGAGCAAGCTCTTATGGAAACTAATATTAACACTCTTTGCTGGCTCTCTCTGTATGACTGTATCTATTTATATAAAAGTCTAATTAGTTGTCCACTTTTAAATATCACAAGAATGAAACAGATGTAGACTGATGCAAGCTACAATATAAGAAGTATCCACCCTCTCACACAACAAGGGATCTCACCTAAAACAAAATATTTCAAAGAAATTCAACCTTAATTTTCAACGCCACTGCCATAAGTAGAAGATCATCACTAGAAACCTGAGCAGGTTCGTGGCTCAGTCACTGCACCTAGAACCGTAGATGAAAATTTCGAATTTAGGCGAATATCCGAAACTCAGAAGAACGAAATTATCCTTGAATATCCGTTTCTCTTTGTCGGCATGGGGAGCTTTTTGTATTGTATTTTTTCTTCTTTTTTCACTAGATTTGATACAATAGTCTTGACTTACCATAAATATAGTATCGCATGATCTTCTCAAGTCACAAAGAGGATACGATGATATCAAAAACTTGTTATGATCTCATGATTTACGTAGAACACAACAGGATCTAGCATCTAGCACTTTCCTTGTTCTCCCTGTATTTCCATCCTCTGTCTACGAGACTGTTTCTCTCTTCAACAAGAACTCTACATTTGTGTAAGAGATCTAACAAAAGTTTGAATTCTAAAACAAGGAGAAGTAATTAAAATCAAATTCATGAAAACAAAGCTATTAAAGCAATTAGATTTATTGGAGAAGTTTAGAGAGAGAAGAAGAGCAGAGAGTTAATTAAGGAAAGTAAAAACTGAGTTAAAATTTTTTGGAAGATCCTCGAATCTGTAGTTTTAATTTTGGCCAGAACACTGAATATCCGCAAATAATCAGACATTTAGATGTGAATTATATGGAATATCCGTAATTTCGAATCGGAATAGGGGGTTTTGGTTCGATAGAGATTCGAGATCCGTACCTATCCGAATCTTGAAAAAACGGATAATTTCGCCATATCAGCTATTTTTTCACCTATGCCTAGAACAACCCCTGTATTAAGGCCTTAGTCAGGAGCCCCGAAGAACTGCTATTGAGGTGAAACTTAATTAGTGCTTACCGTTTGGGAGAAGAATTCCATGTGCTAAGACCCTGAAAGATCCATTGCCCTAGATTAGAAGCTATACAAAAGAAAAACTGAAACAACTCAGGAAGCCTATGTGTCAAGCTCTCGTTTGTTTTAATGTTGTTCTCATTTTGCCTCTGTTAATGTAATAAACTGAAGAAGTCTTGTCCAGCAATTATGTTATGCCTGTTTTATTGGATATTTGGATGTGGTATGGAGATATTGTCAGAATTAAGTGTCACATGCACTAATAATTGCCATAATTAGTGTTTGGTCTCAGCCAAACCGTAATGGCGAATTTTCATTAGTAGGAATCTGTCTATACCCTACAGTTTCCAGTTATATTTCATTATATTAATGCCCCTGACTATTTATTTTTTGTCAGGTTCTCTTGGGATTCTCGATACTTGTTGGTACCAGTGCTTGGGTGGATCTACTGGTAGGTTTCTTATGAAGTTATTAGCTAGTTATTATATTTTGCAAGGGCAAACAAAATTATGGTTAAAAAAGAGTATTGCATCACAACTTCTTTTAGAAAATCTCGAGCTTAGAAAGAAATGCTAAGTTTTAGATGCTTAAAAGGAAGATCTGACAGTCTATTATCAGTACAGGGCACACACTTTAGGATGACAGATAATCACTGTCTACGTAGGGGATTTATCTTCCCCTGAAATCCGTTCATTTAGGATTTATGCTATGGTACCAACCAAATGTAGCGGTGGTGGGAGTTAGGAGGATCAAAACCAATGTGTGCCCCTATTTGGTACAGTGGTTTAGTGAATTCTCGGCTCCATTTCTCTCAACAAAATAATGGTAGCAGCAGTTCATCCAATGACAATCCACGTGTCAAGTTTTTGTTTTAGAACAAATGGATAACTGGGTCAGGGCAGACCCCCACCTGTGGTCGAGTTAGACATTGCCTAAACTGAATATTAATATTATTGTTTTTTTCTTTTTAGGCATGACTGGTTAAGGTGATAATTTAATTGTATGCTTTAATGCTATGTTTACAATTATACACAATTCTATCTTGCATTATGCAGGGAATGATAGCTGGTCATGCATATTATTTCTTGGAAGATGTGTATCCACGGATGACAGGTCGACGCCCACTAAGGACTCCTGCATTTATCAAGTCACTGTTTGCTGACGAGACTGTTGTTGTGGCTCGGCCAGAGAATGTAAGATTTGCTGCACCACCCATTCAAGATTTGCACCAAGACTGATCAAATCCTCCAAGTGGATTTTGATATGACCATGTGAATGGCGGTCAGAATCAACTGGTGAGAGCCATGATATCTGCTTTGTGGTCCTGTATTTATTGCTTGACCAGTTTTGTAATACAAATCTGATGTGGATAGTTTTTAGAACAGATATTGTTCATCAACTCTGATGAGGATATGGGCAGGTTGTTTTTTGCGTACATTATACCCAGTGTGAATATTAATGTTTGAGCAAGTTATTCCCTGTCAGCAAATTTTTTTTTTCTCAGTTAATATTTCTGTGTACTTAGCTGCTGCTATGGCATCTCCTTAACTGTTTTGTGGATGGAAATTTACAGTGAAGTTGTGCTATTGTGTAGCTCTTAATCATGAAAGAATGAATGGCATGTATATACAGTGAGGGTTTAGTCCTAAGAATGTTATTCACTAGTTGGATGTTTTTATAATAGTCCTTTTACAGCACAATTGTTATGGACCGAACTTTAATAACAATACCATTGATATAAAAGACTAATACGTTTAAACCCTAAAAAAAACCGCACCCTTCTTTTCACTCCAAACCAAACAATCAAGAACTCAATATAAGTTACTTTTTGCTGGTAGCTAAAGCTAATGCAGTATGTGAAAAATGAATTGCATATCTTGGAGTGTGATCATCAACAGTTATGGTATCAGTCTAGTCGAATTAGACCACTAAAATGATTTCATAAAGAGGTCTCAACTTTTACGTACGCGGAGTAATATAATCTAAAGAGGTCTCAACTTTCGAAGAGCTTTCTTCTGTATATGAATACAAGATGGTAGTGGCCAAACATTCTTGACAATCCCTCTTTTCAAAAGTCGAAATCGCAATTTTCTCGTAAAACAAAAACTGACTGAAAATCTAAAGTTTCACGTACTACAGAAAACTCAGCACAGAAAGTTTGAAACTTGAAAAGTGAAAGACTTTGGTTCAATGGGTTTATCTCCCTTGTTGGTTGAAGCCCAGTTTTAGTGCTAGTTAATAACTATAGCAAGAAGTCACATATGATGTCAAGTACTCATGCCCACTACAGAATCTGAATATGTTGCCGACATTTTCTCAGCGATGTAACTTTGAAAAGCAGTACAATAATACAAATTGCCTGCAAAGCACCTCATGCTCATGGTCCCTCAATTGCTCAATACTCATTAATCCTCTGCAAAGCAAAGGGTCCACATTATTTACTCCTTGTCATTATTTGCTTTAGCTTTCTTTCTAGTCCTCTACTTTGCTTGCAAGTTGCAAAGATTTTGCAACAAGTCATCTCTCTGAACATCTCTGCTTTCTTCTTCTTCTTCTTCTTCTTAGGTTCAAACTAATTATCTTGGTGGTCTAGTACGTACTGGTTATTCACCCTGGCTAGCTTCTACAGTCGAGGAACTTATCATTGCTGCTCAAGTGGACTTTCTATAAGGTACGTACGTACATGTTGCAGAAAATGTTCTGAGTTTTCTAAATTTTCATACCTGTTATATTTTATAGTTGGAATTCTTGCTCTTCTTGTTCTTGATGATTTAGACAGATTTAGAACAATAATTATCCAAGAATATAAGATTTATTTCATATCAAGCATATTAAACGTGATTACAAAATACTGTAAATGTTTCTCCATTAGTTTTACGGAATGAAAAACTAATACAACTCTCTGTCATGGCAGGAAACTATGGCTTTGGAAATTCTGGCCATTGTGGTTACGCCTATCATTGAAGTTGTGAAATGTTTGTTTGGTTCTCTTAAGCAACAAATCCGTTATCTTACTAGCTACAACACAAACATTCAGAATCTTCGAAGCCAAGTTTCAGAATTACAACGAACAAGAGAAAGAGTACAAACCTTAATGGAGGCGTCTCAAAGGAATTCAGAGGAGCTCTTTCTAGATGTCCAAAAGTGGCTTGATGACACGACCGTGGAAAAACTTGAAGAAAAACAGAGGGATTTCATCGATGAAGTTAATATTAACAAGAAATGCTTCAAGGGACTCTGTCCAGATCTTAGCTCACGTCTCAAGCTAAGTAAACAAGCAGAGAAGATGGCAAAGACCTTCCATACACTTCAAGAAAACGGGAATAACTTCCCCAAAACTAGAATAGCGCATCCACGACCTCCTCCAAATGTTGAACTTGTGCGCAATACTACCATTGTTGAGAACATTTTGCCAAGGGATTCTCTTATGAATGATTTGATGAAGGCATTGGGAGATTCTAATATCGGATCTATTGGCGTGCATGGCATGGGTGGTATAGGGAAGACAACTCTTGTGAAAAAAATCAACAATGAACTTGATGGACACAAACTCTTCAACAAAGTTATAATGGTCATTGTGTCCAAAGATCCCGACTTGGGGAGAATCCAAAAAGACATTGCGCAGCGGCTAGGGTTGAATCTTCCAGACAGTTCAACAGAAATAAGAGCAAACAGATTGGTTGAAAGGTTGGAAGCAGAGGAGAAAATGTTGATAATTTTGGACGATGTGTGGAAAAAACTCAAGGTGGAGGATGTGGGACTTCCTGGTGGCTGCAAACTGATAGTCACTACTCGTATGCAGGAAGTTTGTGTCCAAATGAAACTTCAAAAAATAATCAAGGTGGAACCTCTCTCCGAAGTTGAATCTTGGGTTTTATTTGAATCAAAAGCAGGTGGTGTAGTTACATTGCCTAATTTGAAACCTATTGCAAAGAAGATTGTAGCGAAATGCAAGGGCTCGCCTTTGGCAATTTCTGTTCTAGGATCGACACTGACATCAGTGGAGGAAGAATTTGAATGGAGTGATGCATTGAACGTATTATCAGATCCTACTCGAAGTGGTCTACAAGGTATAATGCCAGAAGTGGTAACAAGCTTAAGCTTTAGTTTTGAACTATTAGAGTCGCCAGAAATCAAGAAGTGTTTTTTGTTTTGCTGCCTGTTTCTGAGAATTACAATATTAATTTGCGTGATCTGAGAGATTATGGCATCGGAGAACGATTCTTGAATGTGGGTGGGACTTTAGACAATGCATCAGACAAGTTGCTCTCTTTTATTAAGAAACTAAAAGGTTGTTGCCTATTGTTGGAGGGAGGTGAAGAGAATTCTGTAAAAATGCATGATGTAGTTCGCGATGTTGCGATATGTATTGGTGCAGATGCGAAGTATGGGTTTCTAGTGAATGTTGGTGGAGGACTGATAAAATTTCGACAATCAGAGGATCTGAAAGAAAAGAAGCGAATTTCATTTATGAAGCATTCGAATGATGTGTTGCGGGATCCACTAGAATGTCCCCAACTTCAGAGTTTATTAATCAGAGAAAATGATTATACAAGTATAGATCATGAGAGTTTCTTTAAAGATACTAAATCACTTGAAATCCTTGATTTGAGTGGAAGGGAGAAATGGAGTTACAATAGGTTCATCATGCCAACACCACAATCAATCTCGTGCCTCACAAATCTAAAGACACTACATTTAGTGTATTGTGATGTTTCAGACAAAATCTCCTTGCTAGGAGGCTTGAGAAAACTTGAAATACTCAAGTTGAGGAATTCAATCGTAAAGACGCTGCCAGAAGAAATTGGCAACTTGGCCAATCTAAGAAGCTTGGATTTGGATGGGGCAAAACTATCATTTGTAGCACCGAATGTTATATCAAGATTATCATGTTTGGAGGAATTTTATATGCACAATTATTACGACAAGTGGGACACAATGACAAGTGCAGGGGAATACAATGCTAGCTTGAAGGAGGTGGAGTTATTAAGTCGTCTCTCAAGGTTGACCATTTGTGTAAAATATACGAAAACCGACCCTCATGTCTCATTGAACAATCTGAAAGAACTATTCGTTGAAGAAACATATACTTGGTCATCTTATAAGTGTGATCCCCAGCATCAGTGTGTGCAATTGAATCGAGTAAATCCTTTGGAGTATTGGCATTGGGTTTACAAGTTGGTTTCCACCTCAGTTGGGTTAAACCTTGTGTTAAATTGGTGTTTTGGAATTAAAAATGTTGCGGATCTTGTTGCATTGATGGATTTGAAACAATTGGAAGAACTTGAGGTTAGTGGATGTCCTGATATTGAATATGTCATCGGCATTGATGAATCAAATAAGGATTCACAAGATTCCTTCAACACGTTGAAGAAGATAAGATTAGTGGGTTTGAACGGAATGAAGAAAATCTACCATGGCCCAACTCCATCAACTGGATTCTTTGGACAATTAAGATTCTTAGAAGTGTTTGGTTGCGATCAAATAAAGAACATCTTTTCAGCTAATTTGTTTTTAGCTATTAAGAGACTTGAACATCTTTCTGTTGAGTCTTGCTCCAGTTTGAAGGAAATAGTTGGAGGAGAAAATGAAGATGAAGTGTCAGCTGGCGATCATTCCTGTTTGTTACCTCAACTCAAAACTCTCAAATTGATGGACTTGGACAGTCTAACAAGCTTCTACAAAGGCGATATACCTATCAGTTGTCCTTTAGAAGAGATTGTTGTTGTTGGATGTAGGAATTTGAAGAAGTTTCCCCTTGCACCACAAACTGCTTCCCATCTACAAACTTTCTATGCAGAAACTGATTGGTTCAATGAATTAGAATGGGCAGATCAAAGCCATAAGGCAATATTCCAGCGTTTCTTTGAAGAGGTATGTGGATCATTTATTTTATTTTTTCTTCCTTTTTACATCTGCTATCACATGTTCTTCCAATTTTAATCATCTGTCTTTGATTAAAGTATGTAAACATACGTATTTTAATTTCTTCCGTGCAATTCATAATTTAATTATATTCTCCAATGTAATCGAAGTCATTCAAAACTTATTGTGAAGTCAGTCAAAACTTATTTTGAAATTTGCTACAATAATCGACCAAAAAAAAAAAATTTGTCAATAATCGACAGTAGAAAATATTCGACTGTTTACTCCTTTGTGTTTGTTACAATAGTCTTTTTCGAAAATATTCGACTGTTTACTCCTTTGTGTTTTTCTACAATGCTTTCTAAATGAATTTTACGGTGTTAAAATTATGTAGCTTTACTTAAAGAAATTCTGTTTGACGCAGCAGGCGTAACATCAATAACAGGAGATGGTACTATAAACCATTTTATCGTCTACCTACTCTGCTACTCAGTTACGTTTGTCAGACATATACTCTATTTCAAGTTAGTAATATCAGTAAACTTTAATCTGAATTACATCTTTTTATTTTTCTCATCTTGTTCTTGTGTTATATTTTTGCAGTAATCCAAATCTTGATAAGGAAATTCGATTCCAGACAGCGATGTTTACAACTTTTAGTTGCTTTCTTCTTTGTTATGTTGTTATTGTGATTGCGATGAGCAGAAACTGATTGGTTCCAACCTTTCTTTAAAGATATCAGCCAAGACTACTAAGGTAGAGCCTCTTTTATTTTTTTGTTCCTTTCTATCGGTCTATGATTAAACTTTAAAGTACTTTTTGTTCTTTTCCATGCAATTCAAAACAAAAAAATAAATTAAGTATGACAGTGTATGAGTATACCCAGTGATAGAGCCTTTGTCCAAATGCATGTCAGATCGATCTCCATTCATTCATAGCCCTTATAGATGTATCCTATTCTTTTTAAGACATTTGGGTGAGAAAACCTTTTATCACTGTTTTGTAAGTGAATTTAAAGGTGTTTAAAATTTTGTAGCCTACTTTAGGAAATTCTGTTTGATGCAGGAGCTGTAGTGTCTATAACAGGAGATGGTATAAAACATTGTAGCTTCCTCTGATTTTTTACTGTGATTCCAATGACCTGGTGTGTAATCTTAAAACTTGCAGCACTTCGGACTCTTTGCAGCACTTTAGACACTTTGGAGTGTAAAGTGTTATGAATATGCAAGTCTTTACTATAATCAAATCTTTGTTAGGTTGGGGAATTGTCAGATTTTCTTGGATTAAAATGATGCACTAATTTTGATTAATACTGTGTACTATTATCGGATAGGATGATGATGACACAACAGAGGAAAATGATGCATCAATAGCATCTGAATTGTCTGAGGAGAATGACACAACAGAGGAAATTGTGGTTGCACAGCCTACACAAGAGACTACTACTGAAGAACCCAACAAAATGAAAATAACCAATGTTGAACCAGAAGAACCAACGAGTCCTCCTAAAGTCCAAGAAGCTTCCGCTGAAGTTGCAACTAAGGAGGAGGTGACCAGTGATGAGATCCCTCAAGAAATGGCAGCAGAGCCAGTTGTGGAGAAGATCAAAGAAACTACTACGGAGTTCAGTTGCAACCCTCTTACAATTTCAATGGCCTCTGCTGAGGTAACTATTAGTAACTTTATGTTATGTATTAGTAACTTTTATGTTATATATGGTTGATGACTATTGGGTCCTGTTGGTTGCATCACTGACATCTGCATCAGCTGTGGAGAATAACACAACAGAGGAATTAGCTAAGACCCAAGAGACCAAAAAGGTGGAAGGGGAGGTTGTGCAGCCTACACCAGAAATTAGTGTTGAAGAACTGGTATAAAACATTGTACCATCTACCTACTCTGCTACTCAGTCAAGTTTGTCAGACATGAATATACTCTATTTTAAGTTAGTAATATCAGTAAACTTTAATCTGCATTGCATCATTTTATTTTTCTCATCTTGTGTTTTGTCTTGCTTTTTTGCAGTAATCCAAATATCGACATGGAAAATTCGATTCCAGATGACGAAGTTTAAAAACTTGCAGACTCTTTGGAGTAGCTTCGTCTATTTTTATTGTGATTGTGATGACCTGGTGTGTAATCTTACAACTTTTAGTTGCTTTCTTCTTTGTTATTGTCGTATGTGAGTATGCGACAATATGATGTTATCCAGACTCAACGGCATAGGTCACTTTTACCTTTGTCCTCTGTTAACAACATTCATACACAGTATGCGACAATATGATGAGGATACGCCTTCCTTTTGTGGTTTAATATTATTTCGTGTTTGTACCTTATCCTGTTATGATACAATGTTATAAAATTTAAGGATTTCCAATAATCCTTGTTAATGTCTCTGTGTTGGTCATCTAGTTGCTTAAAGATAAAATTTGTAGTACAGAGGAGTCAGTACACATTATCAGCAAGAAACGTCAATGAGAAAATCTTCAGCCCCAAAGTCTAATTTTTGGGAGCTGTTTACCAACTGTGTAACTTCTGACATTCAAACAGTTTGCCGATGCCTGCCCATCATTGCCATTGTATGGCAAGTAAATGTCCTTGACCTCGATCTTTTGACATGGCAGACTTCAGCTACACACAAAGTTTACACCAACCTTCGATGAAGATATTCCCCAGATGTTTCTATAATGAAAATCTTTAATCAGAACCTTCGATTCCAGACAGTGATGTTTAAAAACTTGCAGCACATCAGACTCTTTGAAGTAGCTTCCTCTGATTTTTTACTGTGATTCCAATGACCTGGTGTGTAATCTTAAAACTTGCAGCACTTCTGACATTGTTCCGGACTAAACTATTCTCGTTCCAGACTTACCGATCGATTTGACTCGGCATGAGTACTAGTACAAACATTTGACACAGATGGACTGCCTTGGAGGCTGAAGGAGGAGATCGAAGGCAGTACACCATATATCAGCAAAGGGAACCTAATATATGGCCGCAGACAGGATGACTGAATAGCTAGTCAGGGGGAAATCTACATGTACACTGGTATCGTTTCGATTAATTAATTGCACAAGTAAGTTGTGCAGATGATTAGTGAGAGTGGCGAGCGTTCCCTCTATGTGTCTATGTAAACAGCTTGAGTGTCACACATTCTTTTATTAGTACAATTATGCTCACTTCAGCGGCAGCAAGAACGAAGGAAAGACCTGTGCAGAACCTTTGAATGGGAGTAAAATTGCGAAAAAAAAATCATTATGGTCAAACCGAACTCTGAATTTCCCTAGAAAGAGTTGGAATTTCTCTTATGTGATGCAGGAAAAAGACCAGAACATATACAACTTACTTTATACAAGCACAAGTTAGTATGTTTGCGTGTGTAAGGAAATCAAGATCCAACAACCACAAAAATTTTATAAAAGGAACAAGTTGCCGTTTGAAATAATTAAGCAGTCCATGGCCATTAATTAATTATATAAACTCCAGACAAAACCAGCTAATTAATAATTAAAAAGACCATCCAATTTGAAATAATTTAGCAGTTCGATAAAGTCACAATAAGTGGGTGCCTACTCCAAATTTCTTTCTCTAAAATTCCATATTTTATAAGGGTGCAAAATTAAAATAACTATAAATGGGCTCCATATCCGTCTGCCTGGAAACTTCAATTGTTTTTACTTAGAAATACCTGAACTCGCTATATGCTCTCTATCATTGACTCTCCCTAGTCTTCTCTCTGAACATCTCTGCCTTCTTTTTCTTCTTCTTCTTCTTCTTCTTCATCTTAGCTTCAAACTTTTCATTGCGGTTCAAGTGCACTTATCATTGCGGTTCAAGTGGATTTTCTGATAAGGTACGTGTTGCAAAAAACGTTGATTTATTTGTAGATACTGGGTTTTCTAAATGTCAGATCTGTTAAATTTGAAGTAATTTTTTAGAGTTGGAATTCTTGTAAATTTTTATAATCGTTGCTACTACAGTTCACATGATCTGTAGAACTCTCAAACACATGCATAACTATATGGCCTCTTGGAACATTCATATTATCACCTTTCCATTTATCATATGATGATATGAAAGGCGTCTGTAGAACAATATACCAACTCTTTTTTATGTATAAGATTTAGTACATATCAGGTGTATTAAATGAGATTACATTTCTTCATTTTTTATGTCATCTTGTTGAAAAACTAGTACAACTCTCTGTCATAGCAGGAAACTATGGCTTTGGAAATTCTGGCCATTGTGGTTACGCCTATCAATGAAGTTGCGAAATATTTGTTCGGTTCTCTTAAGCAACAAATCCTCTATCTTACTAGCTACAACACAAACATTCAGAATCTTCGAAGCCAAGTTTCAGAATTACAACTAACAAGACAAAGAGTACAAACCTTAGCAGAGGCGGCTCAAAGGAATTCGGACGAGCTCTTTCTAGATGTGCATAAGTGGCTCGAAGACACGACCGTGGAAAAACTTGAAGAACAACAGAGGGTTTTCATCGATGAAGTCAATATTAACAAGAAATGCTTCAAGGGACTCTGTCCAGATCTTAGCTCACGTCTCAGGCTAAGTAAACAAGCAGTGAAGATGGCAGAGACCTTCCATACCCTTCAAGAAAAGGGGAATGACTTCCTTGTAACTGGAATAGCGCATCCACGACCTCCTCCAAATGTTGAACTTGTGCGCAGTACTACCATTGTTGAGAACATTTTGCCGAGGGATTCTCTTATGAATGATTTGATGGTGGCATTGGGAGATTCTAATATCAGATCTATTGGCGTGCATGGCATGGGTGGTATAGGGAAGACAACTCTTGTGGAAAAAATCAACAATGAACTTGATGGACACAAACTCTTCAACAAAGTTATAATGGTCATTGTGTCCAAAGATCCAGACTTGATGAAAATCCAAGATGAAGTTGCACGGCGGCTAGGATTGAATCTTGAAGCTACTTCAACAAAGGAAGAAAGAGCAAGCAGATTGTTTGAAAGGTTGGAAGCAGAGAAGAAGTTGTTGATAATTTTGGACGATGTGTGGAAACCACTTAAGGTGGAGGATATCGGACTTTCTAGAGGCTGTAAACTTATAGTCACTACTCGAAGTCAGGATGTTTGTGTCCAAATGGATTTTCAGAAAATAATCAGGTGGAGCCTCTCTCCAAGGATGAATCATGGGTTTTATTTGAATCAAAAGCGGGGGATGTAGTTACATTGCCTAATTTGAAATCTATTGCAGAGAAGATTGTAGAAAAATGCAAGGGCTCACCATTGGCGATTGCTGCTCTGGGATCGACACTCAAATCTGTGAAGGAAGAATATGTATGGAATAATGCATTGCAAGTTTTATCATATCCTACTCGAAGTGATCTAGAAGGTATAATGCCAGAAGTGGTAACATGCTTAAGCTTTAGTTTCGAACGGTTAGAGTCGCCAGAAATCAAGAAGTGTTTTTTGTTTTGCTGCCTGTTTCCTGAAGATTACAATATTAATTTGTGTGATCTGAGAGATTATGGCATCGGAGAACGATTCTTGAAGGTGGGTGGGACTTTAGACAATGCATCAGACAAGTTGTTATCTTTTATTAAGAAACTAAAAGATTGTTGCCTATTGTTGGAGGGAGATGAAGAGAATTCTGTAAAAATGCATGATGTAGTTCGCGATGTTGCGATATGTATTGCTACCGATGCGGAGTATGGGTTTCTAGTGAATGTTGGTGGAAGACTGATTAAATTTCGAGAATCAGAGGATCTGAAAGAAAAGAAACGAATCTCATTTATGAAGCATTCAAATGATGTGTTGCGGGATCCACTAGAATGTCCCCAACTTAAGAGTTTATTAATCAGAGAAAATGATGATATAAGGATAGATCAAGAGAGTTTCTTTGAAGATACTAAATCACTTGATGTCCTTGATTTGAGATTGAGGGAAACATGTATTATACCACAATCAATCTCGTGTCTCACAAATCTAAAGATGCTACATTTAGTTGGTTGTGATGTTTCAGACAAAATCTCCTTGTTAGGAGGTTTAAGAAAACTTGAAATACTCAAGTTGAGTTATTCAATCGTAAAGACACTGCCAGAAGAAATTGGCAACTTGGTCAATCTAAGAAGCTTGGATTTGAATGGGGCAAAACTGTCATTTGTAGCATCGAATGTTATATCAAAATTATCATATTTGGAGGAATTCTATATGAGCTATGAGTATACAGATTGGGACACAATGACAAGTGGAGGAGAATACAATGCTAGCTTGAAGGAGGTGGAGTTATTAAGTCGTCTCTCAGAGTTGATCATTTGTATAAAAGGTACGGAAACCGAGCCCCATGTCTCATGGTTGAACAATCTGAAACAACTATTCATTAAAGAAACAAATACTGAGTCATATTATAAGCGTGATCCCCAGCATCAGCTTGTGAGATTGAATGGAGTAAATCCGTTAGAGTATTGGCATTGGGTTTACAAGTTGATTTCCAGAGTTGGGTTAAACCTTGTGTTAAATGGGTGTTTTGGAATTAAAAATGTTGCAGATCTTGTTGCATTGAAGGATTTGAAACAATTGGAAGAACTTGAGGTTAGTAGATGTGATGATATTGAATATCTCATCGGCATTGATGAATCAAATAAGGATTCACAAGATTCCTTCAACACGTTGGAGAAGATAAGATTAACGGACTTGAAAGGAATGAAGAAAATCTACCATGGCCCAACTCCATCAACTGGATTCTTTAAACAATTAAGATTCTTATATGTGGTTGGTTGCCATCAAATAAAGAACATCTTTTCAGCTAATTTGTTGTTAGCTATTAAGAGACTTGAACATCTTCGTGTAGAGTATTGCTCCAGTTTGAAGGAAATAGTTGGAGGAGAAAATGAAGATGAAGTGTCAGATGATCTTTCCTGTTTGTTACCTCAACTCAAAACTCTCGAATTTTACAAGTTGTGGAGTCTAACAAGCTTCTACAAAGGCGATATACCTATCAACTGTCCTTTGGAAAAGATTTATGTTCGTGGATGTAGGAATTTGAAGAAGTTTCCCCTTTCACCACAAACTGCTTCCCATCTACAAACTTTCAAAGCAGAAACTGATTGGTTCGATGCATTAGAATGGGCAGATCAAAGCCATCAGGCAATATTCCAGCCTTTCATTGAAGAGGTATGTAGATCATTTATTTTATTTTTTCTTCGTTTTTACATCTGCTATGACATGTTCTTCCAATTTTTTCTGACATATGAATATTTTATTTCGTGATTTACTATTTTTTTTTTCAAAAGATTTAGCACTATGTAGCTTGTATGGGTTCAATGAATTAGAATGGGCAAATCAAATCCTTCAGGAAATATTTTATTTTTTCTTCCTTTTTACATCTGCTTTACATATGGGTCTAATTTTGATTGCAAACATCCAATTTTGTACAGATACAGTAATCCAAATCTTGATACGGAAAATTCGATTCCAGACATCAGACTCTTTGAAGTAGTTTCCTCTGATTTTTTACTGTGATTGCGATGACCTAGTGTGTAATCTTAAAACTTGCAGCACTTTGGACTCTTTGCAGCACTTCAGACACTTTGGAGAGTTGTTTTTGTTTAGTGATTGGTCCAATTGTCATTCTGTCCAATCCTCTCGGCAGGAGCATCAGAAATATCATTCTCTTCGCTCTATCTACTAATGGAAATTCAGTAATGCTTAGAGTTGAGGAAATTTCAAATGGCAATTAAAGCTCAGGTCTGATACTGGTTAGGGGGAACTTCGTGAAACAAGAACTTTCGATTTGAGAATACCATCTTCGACTGGCACAGGCTTTTCTCTCTACTTGATTCAGTTTTTTTTCCATGTTTCTTTTGTATGATGGCTTTGGCCAGAACCTGACGATACACAACATGTATGCTGTCGCTTGGATGCAAAAGGCCCAATAACAATCATTTGTTTAGTTGGTTCCTTGTTCAGTTGAAATAAAATACTTGCTAGTCACTTGTTTACTTGTTGATGTTGTCTTATACTTTCTATTCATTAGAATGCATCATAACAAGTCAATTCCTCCACAATAGTGGCGATCATGATAGTTCGTCGAGTATTCTACTTCACGGCAGGTACTATGGGCACGGACTTTTGTTGTTAGGTCATGATTATAATCTTGAAAATGTGACGATAACTGCTTTGTGTTTGTGAGATTTGCTACAATATTCAACAGTGTATGAATATCTCCCCAGTGATAGGGCCTTTGTCGTCGCATTTTATTGTGTATCCTTCTTAAAATATGACAGAGTTCCCTTTCAAATGTCAAATACATTTCCATTGCTAGAAAACCTTTATCTTTATCTATACTTTTTACTTGAATTTTAAGGTGTTTAAAATTATGTAGCTTACTTTAGGAAATTCTGTTTGATGCAGCATGCGTAGCATCAATAAGACAATAAAATTATGTAGCTTAAAATGAGAGTGAGGATGTTTCATGCCATTCAGAGTCTGTTATAGGAATTCGGTAAAAAACCAGCCCTAACACGTCGTCTATACAAAAAGCAGTCGGCCATCCACGTAGGACGTGGTTGGTCGGTCTGCTAAAAGTTTGGTTAAAATTGTTGGAGAGATAAGATTATAGAAAAAATCTAAAATCTTTTGTTCCACGCTAGTTCAACTAGCGTGGAACCATTTTAATCGATTTTTTTTTTGTTCCGCGTTGGTTGCACCAGCGTGGAACATAATTTTCAAACGACTATAATTTCCAAACGGCTATAATTTTCAAACATATATATATAAGTTCATCTTCTTCATCATCTGTACATAATTTTTGAGTTAGAAGAAGGATAAAAATGGCGGAAATAAGAGGTAGAAGATGAAGATGATAAACTACTGGAACTATGGACTGTAAATATGGGCCGGATTTAAACGGGTTTAAACAGATCCAGATCCACAAACTTTAGTTATGGGCCAAACTTTAATTGGGCCGAACTGTAATTATCCAGATCCAGCAAAATAAAAACATTCCACGCATGTTCAACCAGCGTGGAAGAAGTAATTTTAGGAAAAAAAAAATGAAACTGCGTTAGGGATGCCCCTGATATAGGTTTGAACGACGTTCATAATTTTTTTTTTGAGAAAGGACGTGGCACCTATGTGTCGTTCATAATGGTCTATGTGTCGTTCAAATATAGAAGACCCATTAGAGATGCTCTAAGAATGATCCCACAAAGAAAAGAAAAGAAAAGGATGTCTATGCATGACTCAAAGCAATTTCTACGCATTTTTTCCATTAAGAACAAAAACTATACGATTAGAAGAAACAAAATTTTTTTTCTTCATTGAAGCATTAAGAACAATAAATCCAAAGGGGTATTCTCAAAATGGCATTAAGATCAATAAATCCAAAATGGAGTCCAGTTACAAAATACTGTTTTATTACCTGATCAGAACTGGAAGAGAAGATCTATCATGGAACTTCTTCACTGAATCATCATTCCAAACATTTAATAGAACAAAAAACAAAGGAAAAAAATGGTCAAACTAGTAGCAAGTTCAATTAAAGAGAGAGTAGTAAAGTTATGGAAAGTTGGGGAGAGAGAGACAAGCTTGAATACGTTGGGTCCATCGTTAAGTTCAGTCATTCATACCAACCTAATGAAAAACAAACATCACCTAAGGGTCTGTTTAATTAGGCTTGGTAATCTAATTTACCCAAAGGTTTGTTGTCGTTAGTAGCTTAAGTGCTTAACAAAAAAAAAAGTAGTATACATTTTAAGACCATCTCCAACCACTACACTGTTAGACCATCTCCAAAGTCCAACCCATTGTTTTATTTTGTCAAAATTCTGGTACTGTTCACTGTTAGCCTCCAACCCATTTTCATATTTCTATTTGTATTGCTATTTTGCTAGTTTCATTCTTATATATGAAAAAACTTTTGAGAAAATAGCAAAATAAAAATATTATTAAAATATATTTCATCTGTCTTTTGCTAAAGGCGTATGACAAAAGAATTAAAAAATATAATCACCAACCTTTTGTTTGAAGAAAGAGAAAGGTTGATGGCAAGAAATAATAATAAAAAATCACCAGCCTTTTATGCAAAAAAAGTGAATGGCTGATGAAGTATATAATCACTAGCCATTTGACTATGAAGACTGGTGAACCTATTATAGCAAAATGGGTTGGAGATGATTTTACGAATTTGTTATAAATATGGAAATAGAAATGAGAAAATAGAAAAATGGCACTGCAACGGTTGGATATGGTCTTAGATTTTTCTCATTTTGGTATTTCTATAAATATAGAAAATCTATATACAGTAAAACCTCGATAAATGAATACCCTTGGGATTGAAATTTTTTATTACTTAAGTGAGGTTATTCATTTATCGAACACTTATTTAGTACAAAATTACCAATTGGGACCAGATAAATTTATTACTTAAGCGAGGTTATTGATTTATCGAATATTCATTTATCGAGGTTTTACTGTAAACTTCAACTCATTTTTCTAATTCACTCCACCAACCTTTTTAATGATTTGGCTGATGACCAAAAACCATATTTAATTTACTAATTATATCTAAATTAGAACCGGTAAAGGGTATAATTTGACTAGGACTAATATTTAGTATAACTAGGATTAAATTAGTATGACTAGGATTTTTTTTTTTTTTTTTTTGCTTAAAAGTGATTAATATTGATAAAGAAAGGAAAAAAAGAGAGTACAGGAGGGAAAAAGAATAAAACAATCTAACACTACAAGAGTGGTTCATAGAACACACCATTCTTCATAATACATAATACAAAAGTTATGATTTAATTTCCCTAGTATGTGGCTGCTGGACTCTCAATGGAATTTAGGAAACTAGGCCTGCAGTTCCACCACGGGCGATTTTGTCTAAACCACTGACATTACTGTTGATATTTGCAAATACCCCACTAAAGATTTATTTTTTGTATTTACCCCAGCAGATAACGTTTCTGTCTAATAGCCGTTACAGCAAAGCTGACGTGTTTTATTTTATTATTAATAGAGCTGACGTGGTTTGAAGTAAATCGCCCTTCAACTGTTCAACTAAAAACCCACACGTGTCTGGATCTGATGAAATAAAATCAACGGCTGTGATTGTTCTATCTATTGGTACAAGAGGAACAGTTGTGAGAAGGCGCGATCATTGTTCTTCTTCCCGCCCAGTTCCTTCGTCTTCTTCCTAAAACCCTAGTTGATCTCAAATCTAATTAGTTGCAATTGCCCTCTATTTAGAAATTAAAGGTATGTTCTTCATTGGGTTTTTCTTTGTTTTTTGTTTAATTCATTTTTTATGTTAGAATTTAGTATAATTAATGAACACCATTTTGAATTACAGGACAACAAATTGGTTCATTTAGACCAACGAATACTTCTAGAAGAAGATCATTAAAACCAGTTTTTGCTGAGTTGAAACGAAATGATTCATTTGTTCCTGCTGCTGCAACAACAATTGTTATTCCTGGTATGCCAGCATGAGTTCATTTGATAATTACTCTGTTTTTAATGATTATATTAAAGAATTATTTGTAATAATTTTTTTTTTCATTTTGTTTATAGAAGTACAAGAAAAGGTTGAGAAGGTTGAAACGGTAGAATATTATGAGAAATTAGCTAAACAACTTGAACATGCTTCTCCACTTGAAATCATGGATAAAGCTCTAGAGAAATTTGGAAATGAAATCGCAATTGCATTCAGGTAATAAACCCAAACCCAGTTCTTCATTTTGATTATATGAATTTATTTTGAGTTTTGAAGCTTAATGAGTGAGAATGATTAAGAGGGTATTTTTAATTTATGCAGTGGAGCAGAGGATGTTGCATTGATTGAATATGCAAAATTAACTGGTAGACCATTTAGGGTCTTCAGTTTGGATACTGGAAGGTTAAACCCTGAGACATACAAGTTCTTTGATACTGTCGAAAAGCATTACGGTATTCGGATTGAATACACATTCCCTGATGCAGTTGAAGTGCAGGGGTTAGTAAGAACAAAGGGTTTGTTTTCATTTTACGAAGATGGTCATCAAGAGTGTTGTAGAGTGAGGAAAGTTAGGCCGTTGAGGAGAGCATTGAAGGGTCTTAGAGCTTGGATTACTGGACAAAGAAAAGATCAATCTCCAGGAACTAGAGCCGAGATTCCAGTTGTTCAAGTAGACCCGTCATTTGAAGGCACTGAAGGGGGTCCAGGTAGTTTGATTAAATGGAATCCGGTTGCAAATGTCGATGGTGTAGACATATGGAACTTCTTGAGGGCAATGAATGTACCTGTTAATTCCTTGCATTCACAAGGTTATGTTTCGATTGGTTGTGAGCCTTGCACAAGGCCTGTGTTACCTGGGCAACATGAGAGAGAAGGAAGGTGGTGGTGGGAGGATGCTAAGGCTAAGGAATGTGGACTTCACAAGGGGAATATTAAAGACGAGGGTGGACAAGTTAATGGTGTTGCTCATACAAATGGAGCTGTTGTTGAAGCTGATATCTTCGAAACTCAAAGCATTGTGGCATTGAACAGAATGGGAATCGAGAATTTGGCTAAGATGGAGACTAGGAGAGAACCATGGCTTGTTGTGCTTTACGCCCCATGGTGCCAATTTTGCCAGGTAAACATGTCTTCCATTGATTTCAGAATGCTAACTAATAAACAACCTAAACATAATTGAATCTGACATACTTTTTGGCTTGTTCAGGCAATGGAAAGTTCATACATTGAATTGGCAGATAAACTTAAGGAGTCAGGTGTGAAAGTTGGCAAATTCAGGGCAGATGGGGATCAGAAAGCATTTGCTCAGCAGGAGTTGCAGCTGGGGAGCTTCCCTACAATACTCTTCTTCCCAAAACATTCCTCTCAAGCCATCAAATACCCGTCAGAGAAGAGGGATGTAGATTCCTTGATGGCCTTTGTCAATGCTCTTAGATGAGCTGAATCATGGTATTGATCAATGTTGTTGATCAATGTCGTATATAGTGCCAAAGTCTTGAAGGTTGAAGTGAAAAAATGGTGGAGAGAATTGATTCAGCTGAAAGGACAAGAGTGTATAGTAGTTTTGTTATACATTTTTTTTTGGTGTACGAGTGCTTGTAGTGAAGTACAGTGAGTTCCTCTAAGACACTTCAATGTTGAGTTCCTCTAAAAAACTTCAATTGTTCCACTCTTGTAGAGTGAAGATCCTTAGATTGTCAAAGTGATCTCACATTCTCTTTTTTTTTTCTTCTTATCCTATAAAGAGTAAATTGTTCACTGCAGAACTTAGAAATTTTTGTTGTGTATCTGAGGAAGAAGACGACTTTTATAACCATTTTAATTTATAACGGTCAGATTTCAAACATATCCCAGTCGTTGGATTAAATCAGATGGATTCGACGAGATTAATACACGTGCAACTTACTTTATTAAAACAAACCACGTCAGTATTAGTTATCTCTGTGAAAGACACGTCAGATTAGTTATCTCTGTGTAAGACACGTCAGCTTTGCTGTAACGGCTACTAGACAGAAACGTTATCTGCTGGGGTAAAGACAAAAAATAAATCTTTAGTGGGGTATTTGCAAATATCGACAGTAATGTCAGTGGTTTAGACAAAATCTCCCGTTCCACCACTATTAAATGTACTCACCAGGTCAGCCATATGCACTCATTCACACACAGGTCCGACACGAAGTGAAGAAAACAAATGAGTGTAGATCATATGTGTTCATCAAAGCCATTTAAATATTTGTGTTTCGTTCTTTGTTTTCCACACATCTTTAATCTAAATTATAATCAACAAAGGGTGCATAATTTGACTAGGACTAATATTTAGTATGACTAGGATGGATGTGTATGACTAGGATTTTCTAATGTGTATGACTAGACTCTCTTTTATTTTTCACTTCAATCGTGTCCTGAAGTCCTTCCACTAAACTTTTTTTTTTTTGGTAAACTTCCTCTAAGCCTTAATAAAACATCATCAAACATTCAAACCTTTCTAATCATCATCGTCAATCGATTTCATCATTTACTTCATCATCTACTTCATCATCGTCTTCAATCGGCATAAGGTATGTCCTTATAAACATCTATTTCTCCTTCAATCGAACAAATTTCCTCTCATAAACCTCTATTTCTACTTCAGTCAAACTCAACAATTGCAGCCTTTCTGATCAGTTGAGCTATTCAATCATAGCTCTTATAAACCTCTCTTTCTACTATTCAATTATAGATGATAACCCCAACCACACTTCAATTGAATGTTTCTGATGATTATGGGGAAACATAAATAACCCCAAACTTTAATTTTTTGTTTAGCATAAGAAAAAAAAAGGGTACCAATTGAGTTTATATTCATTCAGGTGTGCTAACGCTCAATTAAATTTAAATCCAAACCTTTTTTTTTTACTGGGATTAGAGTTTCAATCTTATTGTGTAGTAAAACAAAGAAAAATCGAAACAGATTACCAAGGATCCAGGCTTAATTTCTTGATAATTGAAAAGTTTCAATTTTTTTTTCTACTCTTTTGGACTAGCACTTTGAGATAAATATATCAAACTAAATTAAATTGAATTACTTTTAGATATTGTTATTCCTCAAATAATTCAGTGTTTCTATGTTTGCAGTATGTAACACTACGTACCAATCTCTGAGTGGGAAATCTCTGAGGTTCAATACCAACTATTGAATCCTTATTTATATTTGAGTTCAGTATTCACAGTGGCTGCGCCCTTCTAAAATTTTATAGTTCATAGAGTTGGGCACAAAAAGTTCTAGAGGGAGTGAAGCATGGTTTTCGTTTAGAGGTAAGTTTTGAATCTTTATCTCCTTTTAGAATTACAAAAATGGTTACAATTCCAGGATAAAATGTATATTTTAAGGTCTTATATTGT
This sequence comes from Aquilegia kansuensis, assembly GCA_020826895.1. Taxonomy (NCBI): domain Eukaryota; kingdom Viridiplantae; phylum Streptophyta; class Magnoliopsida; order Ranunculales; family Ranunculaceae; genus Aquilegia; species Aquilegia kansuensis. Next base: position 37,157,506 of record CM037004.1, on the reverse strand, counting down.
CAACATTCCTAGAGAGAAAAAGAATGAAAATGTAACACTGTAACTAAATCATGGCTACAATGCTACAGTACACTGAAACACAACCAACGAAAATGTTGTCAAACTTATAGTCAATTACAACCTTACATGTTGCCTACTGAGTTAGGTATTGCACCAATTATTCCTAACCAACACATCTATAATTAAAAAAAATCATTATCATTTCAGTGTTGTTTAATTGTCCATTCATGTATATTTTCCACGTCAGTGTTTCCAGATTGTATTTTATTAATCTTTGTAACCTTTATTTATTGACCCTCTTTCTTCAAAACACATCCATGCACATTAGAGTCTAATGAAGTTGATGTTACCTCAGTGACTTTTACAATATTATTGTTGATGGGGGAGGGGTAACTCAAATGATAATCTTATATGCAGTAGAATGTCGCAGATATAGTTGCAGACACAGAAGCAAACCAGACAGTAAACCTTTAGAAATGGTATAGCCTATGATGACTCTATGAGGGTGTTTTAAGTTAATAGGGTGTTGCTCAATTGCAACACAAGATCCATCGTTCTTTGCAAATGGTAACTTGCATTTGTGACTGACATTCACAAATAAGATTCGTTTACAACCATTCTTTTGTTTTTTTTTTTTGGGTTACGTAATGTGCCTAACTAGCTAGAGTAGCTCAACTGGTTAGAGCGTGTGGTTGTTAACCACAAGGTCAAAGGTTCAAACCCTTCCTCTAGCATCTTCATTTAGATGCATTCCGAGAAAAGAAAATATATTCTATAGGATCCTAGAGTAGGAGCAAGTGTGATGTGTGACTAAAGTGCAGTCCATATATCATGTCTGATTTTCATATTGTGTAGTTTAATTTTTTATTACTTTAAGTATTTTGTTGCATAACTATTTAATAATAGGGCCTTTTGGAGGAAAGTTGTCTCACTAGGATCAATATTGGTGGATAAAGTAGCATTTTGAATCATATGAGGAACATGATATGAACGAAATGGTTACACTTCGCTCCTTCGTAGGTGATTAAATCTTATATTGTCTTCATTGATCACATTTATAACAATCGCTCTCACTGATTAAAAAACTCACTGGAATGATTTAAATATGCTTCATTTTGATTTTCGTTGTCTCCGGAGTGCACCGTATCAGTTATAGTGTGTAAATTACTATTTGAGGGGAGTTCTGCTACAAAGAAACTCGGGAATACAGTATGTGATTGAGTATGGCTTTCTCCCAGATTTAACTGTTAAGGCAGAAAGGTAATGCTTGCCCATTGATGATTGTGGACAACCAATGCTCTAGGAAAGTTATAAAATCAGGAGACATGATGGCAGAGTAAAATATGCAATAAATAGTTCGAGGAATGTGACTTCAAATAGTATCATATTGAAGCTCAAGTGCAAGACAACATCGGACTGAAATTTAGATTGAGGTACATGTTTCCAGGAAACAGAGGACATCTGTGGATGCTTGGCAAAGCAATTGTATTCTTTGAAAAATGACAAGCAAAATGATATTTGGTACAAAGAAATAGTCTTTTAAACCAATAACTAAATCAAGACAAAATTAAGAAATAGATGCATGGTGTTAACCATAACGTGAAGCTAACTATTAAGATCAGATAAAGTGTACCCTTATTCAGAAATCAGATATTTACTCAATTTGATTTTGAACGTCTCTCAACAAAGATTATTTGTATATTAACCTCTGTCATTAATTAATATGCTTTGAGAATCTTTGTCGCTTATTTTTTTGCAATTTGTTAGTAGACCCTCTAATCCCACTCTTGATTCCAATTCTGCAGATTTAAATGTGATTCAAACTATATCAGTTGGAGTAGCAACTCCAAAACCAACCGTTGAGGTGGAGAGGAACATAACTTTTGTGTATTCTATTGCTAGACTTACAGGTATATGATCCAGTATCAAGAATTAGTTAAGAAAGAGCTTTACAAAATTTAAATTATGCAAAATAGTGTTGTTTCTTGATAATTTAAATTGAAATAGTGTCATAGTTGATGTTAATAATCTTGGTTAGACTCACATATATTGAAGCACTTTTACCGAAGCATAAGTAGTGTCTACATTGAAGGAGCACACTCACACTTTTCATCAAATCTGCTCTTCTCTTTCAGGTTCACTTTTTTTCAACAATTATAGCTTCTCTCAAAACTTTCTCAGGTAACTTTCTATGGTCTTCCTCTCATTTTTTGTCTTTACTGTGCTTAGTGATCAACTTTCTATCAAATCATTTCAACCAACTCCGTTTTAATCAACTCCGCCAAAATGAATTAATTCTTGCATATGTTTCCCTGTTGTGGCTTGAATTGTGCTTGGACTTTTCTTTTTAAGCAATTTTTAGATTTTAAACTATTCGTCTATTTATCACAATTTACTTTACTCTTTTAGTATAATTCATCGAGATTTTATGAAAGGAATAATTTTTTCCAATTGAATCCTTAACATTTTGGTTATGTGGAATCTTATGTTTTACGGACTTTTTTTTTTCAAAAAATACCATTGGTGGAAGTCTCTTTTATTTTTTTCTTTTGTGTCTTTTGTAAATGCACTACTTCTATCTGAAAATTTGGAAAAGAGGCATTATTGTAAGATGCACTACTTATGTAAGATGCATCACTGTAACTAGAATTCAGTTACAGCAGCAAAGATTTATGGGGGTATGGGTTTAAAAGGCTAGAGACTTATAAACTTGGCATTTATGGGGAAACTAGCTTGGAGACTTCACTCAAACCCAAATCTTTTATTAGCAAGAATAATCATGGGGCTGGAAAAGAATACCATAAAAATGAAGTTATACTTCAAGCTAAATTCAAACAAGGACAATCATGGGGCTGGAAAATAATTATAACAGGAATAGAGGCTTTGAAGGGAGGTATGCAGTGGAAAATTGGGAGTGGGAATCAAATTTCATTTTGGACAGATCCATTGGTAGCAACAAAATCACTTATTGATGATCCTACTTTACAGGGCTTCATATCAATAGGGATGAGAATATTCTACAGAGTATTTGTAATAATCAGTGGGATATACATAAATCAACGAGTACCAAGTACTGACATAGTTAATGTCATTAAAGGTATCCCATTACCTCTAACTTACACCAGTTCAAACACATTGGTCAATGGGATTAGGCTACATCAGTGGATATCGTGGATATGAGTCATTTAGGACTCTTTGAAGTTTCCATGGGGTAGCTTACGTTAAACCCATCTCTTTCTCTCTACTCTTAATGAATTTTTTTGTTAAACCTTCAAACTTTTCCTACTCTCTCTTTTCAGAATAAGGTGAACAAAATGTACCCTCATGTCAGCAAGCAAATGGTCCTAAATTAAAAATGTTGAACTATGTAGCCTGACCAATCAAAAAGTTATGTTTCACTCAACCAAACCACACTTCAGATATCTATGTTGCATGTCTGATATCTTGATAGATGGAAATATAACAATCTTACTTTGTATAGAAATAAATATTCATTCATGTCAGTTAAAGAGTTCTCTTGATTTTACTATTTAACATTCATGTCTTCCTGTACGCATTCTGAAATTTATCTGGACTATTGTGTAATTAGCTACCAATCAATACAGTGAATTAAGTTAGTTTTATCATTTTCATCATTATTTGGACAATAATATGCCATCCTCATAATTTTTGTTTGTGACTGTAGACTGTTTATCTCTATTGGATATAAGTTTTACCAAGGTGTAAGGAAGTAATATTCAGTTGTCAGATTGGTTTAAGCTTATAATCAAGTATTTTGCACCATTGATGCACAAATTATGATAGGTCATAGTAGTCATGTCGCTTAAGGCTTTAGTTGTAAGTTGTTAGGTATTGTCCCTATACAATTGATTATGGAAGTCCAATATAAAATACACTATTCTGTGTGAGACTAAATGATTTTTGGTAGTTTTGGATAGTTATTACTAAATTTATATTGTAGTCACTCAACAACACTAAACATTCAAACGTTTGAAGAAATTCTTCATTATAAATACTAGCACAATATTGTTTCTTTTAGTTCATTATCAGTGTTAGGGTCCTTTTAGAATAGCGAATAGGGTTGCCCATTATAGGAGTGAATAAGTGAAAAAGAAGGGCTACCACTACTTTATCAAATTTCAACATGAGATTTTGCTTAATTACAATGCACACTAGTTATAAGGCCCGTGCAAAGCACGGATGTTATTAAATAATATAAATTTGGTGTAGTCTTTTAGAAAAAAAAATTGTTAATGTATGTCATTCGTTTAATTGTCATTTTTACAGTTCTATTACACTACTAATTTTTTTTCTCGTAAATATGGTTCATTACAATTTTTTAAATAGTTTATCGTCAAATGTTTGTTTTTTGAATGTTTGACTGGGATTTTGAGCTATAATGTCTAGCAATTATTGAATTTTTCATTATGTTTTCACTTCATTGTGACAATAAACTATGGTAATCTTACGAATGTTTAAACCATGAATTAGACTGGTCATATGATTTGATTCATTTTTTTTTTTTTTTTTTTTTTTTTGAGTCTAGACTTAAGTTTTGAATATAAAAAGGGTGTAGCAAGAACATAATATAGAGTAACTTGCAGTAGTAAAGTAACCATTCACAACTAATCCACCCAATAAAACTACTGAAAGATCAAGTTGAAGCCTAGGATAAAATGTTGGATTGCAAAATATATGGTGCTTATTGAAGCTTATTATAGTATGTAACATACATTATTATTATTATTATTATTATTATTATTATTATTATTATTATTATTATTATTGTTGTTGTTGTTGTTTTTGGTAAGCGAGGTTGAGGGGAACCCTACCCCATTTAAATTTGTGTAGGAAAACTTTTAATCAAACAATCAACTGCTGACATGTTTCGAACCAACAATATCTCCACTTTGTGAGAGGGATGCTACCTTTGAGCCACATGCTTATTGACACAGATTTGCTATAATAATTATTTCATCTACACAAATCTATACTTGATATAAAGAGGCATGTAGTAAGCTACAATAAAAACCCACCTACAGGCTAATCAAAAAATTTTGTTGGACTTCGGTTTTTAGTTTTAGTAAAGAAAAAATGGTTGGACCTATATATAAATTATATCTTCTGATTCTACCAGTCCTTACTTTCATGACAAAAATCAGAAAAAAAAAAAAAAAAAAACCTCAAAATTTATATTTAGGTGTATCCCTACTGTTTCATAATCCCCAAATAATGACTAAAAGAATTACTTCATTGTCAAGTTATTGGGTTGAGCTTTGGTTATGTCTAGACTGTATATCATTTCAGAAAATACTATTGAATTTATATCCTGGGATTGAATTTATATCCTGGGACCTGGGCTAACTGTTGGCCGAAGACCAGCTTTTCAAATACTCATTTTTGAGTATAATTGATAAATAAGATTAAAGTAATCCCGAAAATCATGGTATAATTACGCAACATAACTATGTTATATGGTTATAAAGCCAATATAATTTTATTTCTCACCTGTACTCAAAAAAAAATGAAAAGGCACAATATTTTACTATTTCGAGCATATATTCACATAGTCTATTACTCTATTGTAATGAAGGTTGTGAGTGCTTTTTTTCAACCACTATTTTGGAGAAGCAAGAGATGATAGATTAAATTTGATGTATGAGGAACGTGAGTGGAAGGAAGATGGTAAAGTACGAAATTATAATTTTTGTATTTTTAAATTTTATTTTATTTTTGTATTGCTAATAAGTATATATATATATATAACCATATTTCCATTAAATTCATTGGGTAATCATTAATATATTTGTGCAAAAAGACAAATATGGCCATAGTGCTATTAAATGTAGCCATCTAGCTATTTAAGCCATATTAGATTTAAATTTACAATAATAACCCTTTTAATTTTAATTTTTGTTAAATTCTCTTCAATTGGAGCACCAAATTTTTTCTAATTTGGAAAGAGAAATTTTCCTTTAAGGGTAAGTCCAACTTTAATAGAGAGTATAGATTAGAGTCTAATGAAGTTGATGTTACCTCAGTGACTTTTACAATATTATTGTTGATGGGGGAGGGGTAACTCAAATGATAATCTTAAGTGCTCCAATCGTGGCACATACACACTAACCTTTGAAATTTGGAAGAAGGCTTTGATGGGTTCACATAAAGCTGAATAGCCGATAAGTACGGCACATAATACTGAATAACAGAGTCACTATCATTCAATACCAAAGGCACTCCAGCGGTGTAATGTATGTAGTCTTTTGATTATATTCTTATAGTTTTTTCTTGATTCATGTGATTTTGTTTTCGTAACGAGTATTGAGTTCACTTTAGGTTTAGGTTAAGATTTTTGGACGATTATTTCGAATGGAAATTATGGATTAGCTGGTAATTAATTAAGTAATATTGTTTAATATCACATAGTTTAATTATGATGCTTCTTTTGTATTGCTGTCAAATAAATTATTACCATTTGAGACATTTATATATGTTTGTTTTCGATTTTGTTCCTTTTGTAGTTACAATGCTATTCACTTAAAGTTTTATCCGCTAACAAATGAGACACCTTTAGTTGAAAACCCCATTTTGGTTTTTCCCATGACATCTCATCTTTGATTGTTCTGACTATCATGGATATTTGATTACTTTTAAGCTAAAAAGATATACATATTATGTTATGCCTATGACAGTTGTAAATTATATTTTGTTTCGCGAATCACTAAAAACTTTAGATACTTTATGGAAGGGAAAGATATATAGAGAAATCATTTGTTAAGATTTTTGGGAAGAATTTGTAAAGATCTGAGCAAATGGTGGGGTTTTCTAAATACTGCACCCATGAACTATTTTTACAGTGATGTATATGAAGCATTGGAAATATTGCTTATGTATATCAACCATGGTCAGGTAATATCAGGATATGGCATTTTAGCTGATGAACCTTAACCTAAGGATTACAGACCTTTTGTGACCGCACCAAATCTACTTAATTTGGAACGGTAAGTCCACCTTTCTTCTTCTTTCTTTTACATATACCCAGTTTGGTGTTTTGGGGAATTTTAGTCAAGGAGTAGAAATTTGATGAATGTATTTGTTGGAAGCTTAATCAATGAAGTGCAAGCTTAATGAAAGAAACACAAAAATTGTGCTCATAACAAATAATTTGCAGACCCATTCATATTCTTTGAAAGAAACAAAAAATTACAAGGTCAGTACAAGTGCATGAAGTCCTCAAAATATACAACCATAAGGGAAGACCAATAGTCCGGACTCGAGAGCACTACTTCTCAGTTGTACACATTTGCCTCTGCGCACAATGTCCTTCAAGCGTTAAAACCTGAAACCAAAACCAAAGGCTCATTTCAACTGATCACATCTACTTTGCTGCTGAGGTGCCAACTGTGGAATTTTGTTTCCACAACAAATTGTGTATGGCTGAACTCAAAGTCATTGCTCCTTTCCTCTGGCCATCCATTCAAAGGGGATGGCAGGAGGTGAAAGCGCTCTAAGATTTACTAATCTACCTGGAAAATTAAATCTCCACATTCCCCGTTAAATTATAGTATCTTTCATTTGATATGATGTAATTAGTTCCAATCAATTAGCTAGGATCACTCACCCAAGGAAGTGATCCACGTGTTCTGCCACAGACTTGGCTATGTTATCTGCTGCTTCCTGTGAGGAAGCCTCTGCGTATACCGTATAACATCCTCTATACCTGATGGTCTAATAAATGATCGACCTTGCAGAAACTTGGCTGCATAACGACAGAAAAGAAGATTAAATGAATAATCAACTAAAGAATAAGAAGTACAAAATACAATTTTTTCCCAAATATTTGATGATGTGTTCTAGATCAACAATCAACATCCATTTTCCTACTGTAACGCATATTCCTAAACCCAGGTAGTCAAAGTTGTAGCAGGCTGTTGTTTCTTTGAGTACATAATTATTTATTTCTTCCTGAACTTCTGTGCGTATTGAATTTACATATGGAAGGAACTATTGACTACATGGAATCTTGCAAAATATTTATTTTTATAAATTGTTTATTCTATCAATTTCAAATAAATAGTGATGAGGTTATAGTTAAAGCCACGCTTTTAAAGGCTGCAACTGGCAAATTCTATGGAGGTTTTGTAATGTGGTTTAAGCTAGGAAATGCAAATTCCCAGATAGAGGAGCTTTTGATCTCATCATACCCTATGCAACCATAGACATTTTATATCTATACTAAATTGTGATAGGCTCTAAATTGAAATCCTCAAACCAATTCACCTCATTTCTAACATAAGATCCTCAGAGGCTGCAATTGGCAAATTCTATATTTTTCAATGGAAGTTTTGTAATGTGGTTTAAGCTAGGAAATGCAAATTCCCAGATGGAGGAGCTTCTGATCTCATCATACCCTATGCAACCATAGAATTTTTATATGCAGACTAAATTGTCATAGGCTCTAGATTGAAATCCTCAACGCATTTCACCTCATTTCTAACATAAGATCATGTGTTCATCTTCTAAATAATTGCCTGCAGGCTGCCGAGCATGAAGTTGATTTTATTGTGTCTTCTCTTTGTGGCTTTAGTAAGAGTCCAAGTGTCATTTGGATACATTTCTCCAAAACATGGAGTTCTAGATATATTAAGTTAATATTTTTAGTGGTATGTCTTGTATTATCCAGGATAGCTGCCAAATAATAGTTGGCTGTGGTTTTTCTCAGCATAGTATTTGCAATCACTTTGATGTATTTATAAACTTTATTAGTTTAGGCACGTATTTACAAAATTAGGAAGTTTGAGTTGGGTTCCAATTTTTATCTTTTTTTTATAAATTGTTTAATTTTTTTTTTGATATCTGAAAAAATCTTACCAGAACCATAATACATAACACTGGAGATCAAACTCCACTGTGAGCTGCCTTGATAGGTGAGTACATAGGTTTACACCATTGTACAAATATACATACCCAAAATTGCATAACACATAGCATGACCTGATCCTATACCCAACATATAAGACAACTATAAAGCTGTAAAGCATATCAGTTATATAACAGTGAATCCCATCGGTATATAATATCCTCAAACATGTTATCCGAATCTCTTGAAGTGCCTCCTAGCTGGTACCATAGTAATGACTTTACTAATAACATACTATTGTGCATGTCAATTGATAGTTGTTGTTGTCTTATTAATACAACAGCTACTTTTCTTCTTGCACGCAATATATTATGTAATTTAGCATTCATACAATTTTAGGAATTTACCTCTGAAAAATAGCAATTGTCTTATGGGACTTCTATCTGGATTTTATCACTATAGCCTACCTTTGTAGATTATTTCCCAGTTTCCACTCCCACAGAACCAAATGAAATTAACTATTGTCTCGAAAGATCTGTCTTCAAATAAGTATATATGTAGTTCTTATTTTTATTGTATTGGTATTGAGCCAAATAACCTTTTGGGTCAACTTTTAGATAGGGTTCCTGCAAGTAAACCCCCGGAAGCAGGGTGAGTCCAAATGAAAATTTGCAAAAAAAATATTCAGACGACCATATTAATCTAAACGTTTTTCGGATATGATTAGTTATGTGCCAAACTTTCCACTAAGAACCATGTTCAGGAAACTGAGATGTCCGGTAATTTCATTAAATTGATCTTGCTTATTTTTTAATTTATATTTCAAACAAAAAAAAGGTTCACCTAACTGTACATCTGTAGCTTCTTTTGCACAGGAAAAAGCTTTATGAGCAAGCTATAACTACGACCAGAGTTCATTTATAACATCCACTGATGCCAACACTCTCTGGAGGTAAACAATTTGTCAGAGATGAAAGAGGAAAGTAAGTTCGCATTACTGTACTTCCTATCCTTTGGTGTACTTCTATTCATATCTTTCTTTAAAACTACTATATACAAGCCTATATTATGTCTGAACATTTTTTTTAATCATAATGTCTTAGGGGCTCTCCAAACATTGAAATGGATCATCACACCTTTTTTGTTAACAGGGAAAGAGCAGTCGATTATTACTTGAACAATTTCAATAAGGTAATAATATACGGACAGGCACCCCCACAAGGCCAATGTTTCTTATCCTAAAGTTATAGCTCTACTGTGCATAATTTCTTAATGGTTTAGGTTTGTTCATAATATTATCTAACGTATATATATATAATTAAAATGAAGGCTGAGTACTGATGACAAATTGCATTTGTGATTATCAGGTGTTTGTTAACGATCAATCTCTGAACTGGGATCCAGAGCACAAAATCGAAGTTAGGATCGTATCTGCCACAACTTATCACTCCATATCCATGCACAACCTGTAAGTGAAACTAAACAACTCTATTTTATTCATCAATTTTCATTCTACCTTCTTCTCATAAATAATTTCTACGTTTTATCTATTTGTAGAAATCAGTAATAAGTAGCCACTAGGATGTCAGATATTTCTGAAACTGATGAAAAAACCTACTTTGTTTCTATGTGGGAACTGACTGATAGTTTCCACATAAAAATCATGATTACTTAATAACTCTATATGTAATGGCTCTGTTTCTATGTGGGAACTGACTGATATTTAGTTGACAGGTGACAACTAAGGAATTCTCAACAATGTTGACATGAGGGGACAACGCTACATCTTCCTCATAAACAATGGTGGATATACAATAGAGGTGGAGATCAATGATGGACCTTCCAATGTGATTAAGAATTGGAACTAAACTAGGCTTGTACAGGCAATCCACAATGGTCAAGGCAAATGCTGGACCTCTAAGGTAGGATTTGGAATTGTAACCTTTAAATTTTTTTTTTTTTTTTTTAATATATTGAGCTTATTGTGGTAATGGGGTTATAAGAAGGTAACTCATTATGGTGATTGCACGCTCGCTGCAAGGAAGAACTGGTGAAAGCTATCATAACTGCAAACAGGGAAAAAGAAGGATTGTTTGTGCTTCATAGAGATGATCTGTCACAAGAATGATACAAGTAAAGAGCTGCTTGAATGAGGTTCCAGGGACTCTGCGCTGCCAATACTCACCCACCTAATCCACAGTAAACTCCAGGCCTTGCACTAGCTTAGTTAAAGTCTGTTGAGTTCTTTAATTCGTTAGTAGGACTCTTTTTTCATGTTTGCTTGCTTCCAAATATTTCACCCGAATCCCTTAACCCATGAAAGTGAGACTCGACCCCAAAACCTTGGGCCCAAACTCCCAAGTCATTAACTGTAAAACCCCGGGTCGACAGGTGGTTTGCCGAGGGGTGTGTCCTACGGCACGTGAGAGGAGGATGTCCTGACATTGGAATATAGGTATAGGTCCGCAATATATTATCACCGAGGCCTTTTGGGCTCACTTGGCTCCAGAGTTCAAAAGAACTCCGGAGTTAAGCGTGCTCGGGTGGGAGTAATCTCAGGATGGGTGACCTCCTGGGAAGCAAGCTGCTGCCCAATAAAACCCCACACTGTCGGATGTCCGCAGTGGCTAAGTGGGGACAATATCGGTGGTGATATAGGTCGGGTCGCTACAAATGGTATCAGAGCCGACGACGGTTCACCTGTCGAGGGTGGGAAAGTATGCTGGAAAGGCGCCTAGCCCAGGAAGGGGTGATGGTTGCGCCAGGTACTCGTCTCACGAGAGGCAGGGAACGTTGGAGATCTGGGGCTGTATATTTCAGAGCCGAAGACGGCTCTCCTCTTAGGTGGTGGGATTGTAACACCCCGGGTCGACAGGTGGTTTGCCGAGGGGTGTGTCCTACGGCACGTGAGAGGAGGATGTCCTGACATTGGAATATAGGTATAGGTCCGCAATATATTATCACCGAGGCCTTTTGGGCTCACTTGGCTCCAGAGTTCGAAAGAACTCCGGAGTTAAGCGTGCTCGGGTGGGAGTAATCTCAGGATGGGTGACCTCCTGGGAAGCAAGCTGCTGCCCAATAAAACCCCACACTGTCGGATGTCCGCAGTGGCTAAGTGGGGACAATATCGGTGGTGATATAGGTCGGGTCGCTACATTAACTGTGCGGACGTAAGTAATGATTGGAGCAATTGGGTGTCGGCAAGAGATTTACTATGCAGGTGGCTAGCTCTAAACTCAACGGGAGTAACACTTGCTATTTGGGAAATCCTACCATAAACCGTGATTTGGTATGTGTGGAACCAGAGAAACAGGGCTATTTCGATAAGGAGATGATTAGAAGGGACAAACTGATTCAGCAGATAAAAGGGGGCATATGGCTGTGGCTGAACATCAAACCACTGAAACTGGAGCTAAGAAAAGAGTCAGATTCCAGGAATTACTGGTAGATTGGTCAGAACTGTAGAAAGAACAATGGTGATCATCTGACGCTGGTATGACAGCTGTAATTCCAGTTTTTTTTTTGTTTTATGTTCTCTCATGTGTCTATATTACAAGTAGTCTGCTACTTGGGTAGTGGGTTGAAGGGATTTCAATCTTTATAACACTGTAAATGGAGGGATGTCCTCCATGGGTAGGAAGCAGCCTGACGGTATTTTCTGTATGCCCGTCAGAAATGTAGAAATTTTATATTTTATCTTACCAGTTAATATAAATTTTACATTTTATCAAAAAAAAAAAAAAAAAAAATGTTACTCAGATTGTTAAGCTGATTCACGGATACAACACACATGTTTATGAGGCAAGTACTCAAGTGGTAACTATCATTATCATTATGATAACTCAGGAGAAATTCTTCATGAGTGAAAATTTGGCCTAAAAATGATAAAGTTGTTAGAGTTGGAGTTGGTTCTCATATATACACGACTGACAAATACTCTTGTGAAAATTATATCCAAATGTTGGTGAATTTAGATTGCCAAAAAATTCTGTCTTCTTGGCAATTGATTTTATTTTTGTAAATAAAGTATTTTGACTTGAATTATGATTGTGAAAATGTGATACACCCAACATGTTTACTTTATTTGTTAATGTATCTCGAGCAGTTTCCAGGGGTCCAATAACTATTAAAGGTAACATGCCTTTTCAAGTTTTAAATATTGGTAAGAAATTTGTTTTACAAAAATATCTAAACATTCAATAATTAATTCAGCAATAAATTGTCTAGCCATAAACTTCTTTCATCAACTGTTGAATATACAGGTACCAAAATTATTTTGGAATTACATCAAATTTAAGACCAAAATAAATGGTAAATTGTACATATTGTTGTTGATTAGGGAAGATTGACACATATAGGAAACAATTATTCAAAATGTTTTTATTTATTAAATTAAATACGTAAATTGAGTACAATATAATCTACTAGGAGTATAGGTATTTGTCAATTTGCGCTCTGGGTCTATCATTTTCAGGACCAGAATTGAAAGATCATATACGATAGGTCCCAATTATGCAATAGTATGGAAAGAAAATATGTGATTATATTGGACATTCATTCCTAAGCTTTTTCATCAACATTTAGTTTTAATTTAGGAGATCTCACTAATGAATCTAATGACATCTTTGGACTAAGTCATCTCGAATTTGGTTTTATGGAAGGTCATTTGGTCAAATGGGATAGAGTCACACAATTAAGGTATGAACTTATATAGGTATGAACTTGCTATTCACCGCATCTTTGCCATTAGCCAATCTCTTATACTTTTTTATTGGTAAAAAAAGTACTTTGTTCTTACTGTGACAAATTAAATTAATAATAGGATGTCTATTTTCGACATTGGATGTTGTTCAATGTAATTCTTTTAATGATTGATGTCAGTTAGTGAATTTGTGAGACAATTGGTGACATTGTTAATAGAGACTTGAGCTTCTAAAAAACTGTGACTTTAAATATCTCAATAGATGTTATTTTTCATCTCACCTTAACTCTAACATTTATAAGTTACTGTATTCTAGGCAATGGACACTCCCAATACAAGTGTTCCGATAGATGTTTTGAATGATATGCCATTAAACAAACGACAAAAAGATCAACAAACAAGACGATTAAGGGAAATGAGTGAAAAGAATCAGATTGAATGCGTGTGCAAAGTAAATGAAGGACTATCATAAGGTATGCCTCATCTTCTTTTTTTCTGCCATCAAACCAATTAACAATAAAACACCCTTAACGAACAACTTAATGAAATTCCTCGATTAATAGAAACTTGGAATCAACTTGGAATAAGGATTATTCTGTTCAATTTCAATATCGGAAGATTTTTTAATTTACAATTTTCTTGAATTTTGGCAGATGTGTCTGACACATATTTTCAGTTTTGTTGCCTACACAGATTTTCTATATCACATATAAATTTAACTACTTGACTTCTATATATTCTTATTCTTATATTCTGCATCTAAACAATCAGAACTGATATTTTTATATAATATATTTATTCTGTACCTAAAATTATGCCGCAGTTTTTAACTTTTTATACTAAAATTATATCACAGTTTATATATGATACCACATTTGATATGGAGTATTTATTATCATCTGGTACATAAGACTTTCAAATATAACACTATTACGACGCCCAATCCTTAACAATTGTTTACCAACCTTTCTTCCTTCCTTTACTTTGTAAGTCACTCATGACGACTATGCAACAGAAGCTAGGGTACTTAAATTTAAACAATAGATAGAGAGAAAGGTAACTGAACTATGCATATACCATGAATTGTATTTTTAAGAGTACTATCTTCACATTATTAATGGTAGTCGTGGCAGCGCCACGGGTTTTACTAGTCTAATTTATAATCAGCAAAGGGTGCATAATTTGACTAGGACTAAAATTTAGTATGACTAGGATTAAATTAATATGACTAGGATTAATATTTAGTATGACTAGGATTAAATTAGTATGACTAGGATTAATATTTAGTATGACTAAGATTAAATTAGTCTCTTAAAACCACAATCTTCTTCCCCGTCCCCATCCCATCTTTCTCTTCCCCGATCCTATCTCTGTCTTTCTCAATCTTCTTCACCAAACAATCAATTCGAGAACGTCCTTCTTCTTCAAATGTAAGTACCCCAATCAAGTTATTTTTTTATTTTGATTTTGAACTTTGTTTTACATTTTAGAAGAGGAAAGGGGAAAGGAACCGATAAAACTTAATAGAAGGTTTAAAAAATTGTCAAAACCGTATTATCCATCCTCTTCTTTATCTACGTACTTCTAAAACTCATCATCGTCGAGGCAATCATCTTCATCACTCTTTCTCTTCTCTTTTCTATTTGGTCATCATCCTCTTTCATTAAACTCATCAGCGAAGTCATCATAGTGTTCATCGTGTTAAAACTATTTTTCTGGGTTTGTTGAACAGCTCTTTCTCTCAATTCAACATCTAATTAGGGGTTCTTCTAATTGAGTTTGCTATATCATCGTCTTTTAACACTTGAGTTTACATTGTGGAAATATCATATCAGCTATAGTATAGTCTGACATTTACAAGTTAATGCTCTGGTTATATACTTCAGTTTAGAGCCCATAATTTGTGTGTGCTCTGGATATAATGGTTGTTGTCGACAAGTTAGCTGAGAGCATAAGTAAGATGGCCATCAGAGGCAAGCTTAATTTTGCCAGAACAAGCTGGAAAGAATGCTTAATGGGTTGGCCAGCACAATATTTACATTATTTCTGATAATAATATGAAAACCATTTCTCTAATATTTTTGTCGAAATCTTTATTATTTTTGGAAAGCTTAATAATTTTTATCAAAATCACATAATATTTACTGATTTATGTTATATATCAAGTCTATAAGGTTACAATTCCATCCCATTATTAGATACTCTTAATACTTTTGATGCTTTTGGAGACTATATAGTCCATTCCAACTAATAACTAAATACATTTTGATAACTACGAGCAAGTATTAGTTCGGCATTCTCTTAGTGTCCCTTATTGTTAAGACTTAAAAACACATTTCTACGTTTGAGCTGAAAATAATAACTAATGGTCATATTTGTATACGTAAAAAGATGTCTGACACACGTAAGGGATTGTAACGGATCTGACCACCAATTTAATCCTATTAACGGTCGGTAAACATACATCCATTTCCGTTTTCTTGATTAGGATGGATGTGTATGACTAGGATTAATTTCTAACGTCTGACTAGGATTATTTTAAACCCATATTTCTCTTCCTCTCAAAAATCTCTCTCTATGTTTCGTCAAATCTCTCTTTTCCTCTCAATTTCTGGTTTTTATTGAAGTTCTCTTTGAAGGAACAACTCTTCAGGTAAATTTTGAAATCCATTTTATGGTACTTTACAATTACCATTGAAGTTTAAGGTCTCCTATCCGTTGGAAGAACTTTATAAAGGGCAGTTCTAATGTATTGTAGCTGATCAAAGTAATTACAAAAGAAAACCCATTAGTTGAAACCGTCACTGTAGACGAAAGTTGATAAAAAATCATTACATCTAGGTGAAACATCCAACTCAAAATGTAGATTATCCTGATTAACCAAAATGGGTGTTCTATCTTTTCTAATCTTCTCACTCACTAAATTTTTATAGAATTTAAATCACCAAAAGGTCTATAGCTACAAGCTTTAATTAAGAATCAGAAGCACGCAATTCTTACATGACCAGTCCACGGAAAAAAAATATGAATTTACATCACCTGCACATTAATTTTCGCAGTTTTTTATATATGACCAGTCTGCGGAAAAAAATAATTTCCGCAAATTAATCATTGAGTCCAGCTGCAGTATATACTTAGTATGTTGTGTGTTTATCTTGCTAATTGGTTTTTGTTTATCCATTATTCAATGCACCCAAGCTATTACATCACACTCCAACCTGCTAAATTTGAAGGACACTGCCTTCCATTCCTGACGATTAAACAACAGAAATATGCCAACAATATATTGCTCATTATTGATCTCCACCATTAATTGGGTAAGCTACATCAATCTTAGCTGAGATAATCCATAATTAGGAATCAAAAGTATGCAATTACAGTACGATTCTTATAGCAATTATGCAGTAATGTTTGAAAGTTTATTTAACACAGGAGCAAACTGTTTGTCATCTGCATAGAAATCAATAACAGGGCCATTCGTATATGATCAATCTGCGGGAAAAAATAATTTCTTATACTTACCAATGCTATTATAGCTGAAAAAAAATTAAAGTATATTTAACAAGTTGTTTGTGTGTGTGATAGAAAACTTAATACCTATACGCATATGCGTTGGTATTTGATTTCTCCTTGCTCTCATTTCAGGGATGACCAATTTAACAGAGGAATACAATGGATATGGCAGCCCACGCTATGGTAGTAAAGGTAGAGCCAATGGAAGAGGACGTAGTTTTCGCGGATCTGGAAGAAGATATTGTGATGGATAAATGCGTCAAAAATCCAGTGGTTGGTGAAACAGAAGCACCAACTCCCCAAGGCTGTTGTAAGACATATGGTCTGACCAAATAATCATTTTATACTCACCAAAGTTCACTGCATTATATACTAATCAATTTTGCTAACAAGTTTATTTATATGTACTGAATTTTAATAACCCAATTTAGGTATGTTAGCATTGGAAAAACTTTCTTTACCCAGAGTAATACAAATAAAGTATCGATCATTGTTTTCTGGTGTTTGCATCTGCAGGAATCTCTCAGAGCAGTTGAACCTGTCATCCATTACTTGAAACTGCAAGTGCTTCCCTCTTAAAACTCTGAAACACTAGAACTCTAATAGATCATGTAATACTTAGCTGCCTGCTTTAAGATTTATTTTTGTATCGTAGCATTGGGTTTGATGTGTACTAAACTTAGGAACTCTGATTTATATGTACTAAACTTTAATAACCCAATTTAGGTATGTTAGCATTGGGTTTGATGTGTATCAACTGACATTTGTTACTACTTTGCCCTGCATATAATAGTATACATGTAGGCCTAATCAACAAATCATGGTTCCCAATCATTAGGCAAGGATCCCCATTCAAAAAATATTTGTATTGAATGTTAGCATTCTTTTGCTGCCCTGGCATCTAATTAAGTACGACTCTCCTCTTTATGATTGATAAGACGATCAAGTTGATGTATAAAAGCAAAAATCTGTAACTGAAGGCATAGACTATACTTTAGCATTGTGAATGGGCATGTGACTCAATGGTAGTACCCCTCTCACAACAGTGGAGAGGTTGTGGGTTCAAAATACGTCAACAACTGATTGTTGATATAAGTTTCCAGACGTAATTTAAAAGGGTAGGGATCCCTTCAATCTCCCCCCCCCCCCCCCAAAAAAAAACTATACTTTGGCATCTCTTATATCTGTTATGTTTATGGTTGCTCAATATTAATTATTCAATTTGCGGAGGTCTACGCGACTATGCCAACTATGTTGCACTAAGCCAAACCCAAATAACAAGATCAATTTATGTTTTGTTAACATATATAGGTAAAACTTCATTTTTTTTTTTAATATATGTTTTCTTTCTTATTCTTCTAAAATATCCTTAAGAGTAATAGAATTCCCAATAAAATTATTTGCAAGAGTGCAGATTAACAAAAGATTGTTGCTTGCAACTTCAAGTTCAAACATGTTTTAACAAATTAACCAAGACTAAATAGTTGAGTTATTTGTAATGTTTGGTATCCATAACGATATCAGGTTAAAGCAGATCAACAAAACCAAAAATATCTCTCATTCAAATATCAATTAATCCAAAAATAAAATAAAAAATTATCTTCAAACAAATGAACAAAAATTTTTAGGTGGTCAAACCACCATTGACCCAGTCATTTATTGAATATTCCAAGAATACCCTTCTTCAGCCACGTTGGATTAACACATTAGAGAGAGAATTGAACATTTGTGATTAATTGTGACTGTACGATATTAGTTCGATCTAACCGTTAGATATAAACTCATTTGTAGACAAAACTCTTTTTGTTAGAAAACAAAGTTTAGGTTTCCCTACTTACCCCATTTCATTCATCTTCTTCAACCCACCATTTCTTTTGCAAATCTATGGAAAAAATCAACAAGATGAAAGAACCTGTGAAAAAATTCTCTAAAGGTTGAAGTAGGAGAAATTGAAAAGTTAGAATGAATTAATCTGTCAATATCAAATGTGGAGTGTTCGAACTTAGAACATTAGAAGAAATTAAGAAGAAAACAAGAACCTAGGCTAGAGAACATTTACCTTCATCTTTGGTGGCCGCCTTCAAATATTGTGTATAGATTTGAGGATTTAGGGTTTTGCTTTAAGCTTGAAATTTGGGGAAGACAAAGTCTAATAGTCAAATGATTGTGTCCCTTAGATTTTTCTCGATTCAACCATATTTTAATCTTAAAACAATCATATCTTAAACTTGTTGTATGATTACGTGTAATTGATCTGCCAGCGTGGTATCTAAGTGGTATCTAACTGCCAGCTAGTTAGAGAAAGAAAAAGACAATTTAGTAAAAGCACAAGGCTTGACCGAGTCAATAGTGGTTTGACCACCTGAAAGTTGAAAGTAGGGCTGGGCACGGTTCGGTTCGGTTCCATTTTGATCAAAACCGAAGCCAAATAGCCTAATAGGTGTTTTGGAATAAACACAACCGAAACCGAACATACTGATTCCCAAAACCGAACCGATCAAAATATGTAAAAATCGAAACCGAACTGAACTGTTCGGTTAACCAAATAAAAAACGAACGAACACCTTTTAACATGGGCTGAATGAACTTGGGCTTGACTAAAGACTAACATGGGCTGAATTAACTTGGGCTAAAGTACTAAACTAAAGACTAACATGTTCGGTTCGGTTTTAGGTGTTGAAAATTTTCTAAAACCGCAACCGAACACCCTTTAAAGTGTTTTGTAAAATTTCAAACACCAGTCAAACACTCAAACACCTAAACACCTTCAAAAGTGTTCGGTTCGGTTGTGTTTGGTTTGGTTCTTCAGTTTTACACAGCCCTAGTTGAAAGTAGTGGACAATCTTAAATTTTGTTGAAACTAATGGGCAATCGCAAATTGGCAATTAAAATCAATAGACAATATCAAATTCGCCCAAATAAAGATGATGATACCTGCTAGGGCTTGGAACTGTTGCTGTTGCTCGCAATTTGTGTAGGTCCACCTCTGTTTGTCCCTCGAACTAAACTGAAATTTACTCTGCTAAGTGCTAATAATAAGATTGAAGAATGTTTCGGAAGAGATCGATGTAGGTTAGGATCTTGATGAAACACGCAAACTGTTTGATCAAATGCTTCAAAGAAGACCCATTCCGTCTATTTATCCATTCAATCAGTTGTTAGGGGCAATTTCCAAAATAAAACATTACAGTATCACTTTGAATTTATACAAACAGATGGTGCTCAATTCTCAACTCAAAGCGACGTCTGTACACTAAACATCTTGCTCAAATCTTATTGCCAATTGAACAGTGTGGACTTGGGTTTTGCAGTCGTTGCAATAATTCTAAAATTTGGTTACGAACCAGATGCTTTTACCTTAAACACCCTCATGAAGGGCTTATTTGATGCAGGTAAATTGAAACAAGGGGTTAAGTTATTTGGTGACATAGTGAGTAATGGCTACCCATTGATTTGTTAGGAAGAATGAAAAAGAATGGGATTAAATCCGGTGTAACTATTTATGCTCGATGCTAGAATGGTGACAGAGGCTGTAAAACTTCTCCTAGAGATGTATACTCAGAAGAATTCGCCCGCATATCATCACTTATAATTGTTTGATTGATGGCCTATGTGAGTCAGGTCAATGGAATCAAGCAGCCAAATTGTTCGAGGAAATGCCAAGCCATGGAATATTGCCCGATAATCTTTGATCATATTGTGGGATTAGTTCACCAAAAAAAGAATATTGTGAGATTAGCAACATATGAATGTATTAATTAGATATTGACCTCCAATCAACATCCATTTTACATAATCTTTCAACAATGGAAAAGCTCTCATGTACGGACAGATAACCCATGTCGTGTTGAAGAGAAGTGCACAAACAAAAGTCGTAAATGTCAGGGATCAATTAACCATGACAAAATCAAGTAATCAACCTGTTGTTAGGCATGTAGAGAAGACGTACCCAATTTGGATGCAATGACAAGCATTCACATACAGACATACTTGTTGTGACTTTCATATATATGTATGAAAATGTGAAACAATCAACCACATCTGATGTCATCTATACTAATCCTTAATCCTATTTGTACTCTTGCTAATTAATCTTTGTGACCATTGAATAACACAGAGAACCAAAATGATTAATATAGACTGCAAAGGTAAGTCAGTGTTATTAAACACAAATGATTAATATAGAACTGTTCAAATGATCATATTTTTGCATGTTGTAATTTATAAATAATGAACGAATTCCCATGTACAGGAAAACAGATTTGGCCGGAGCTGGTTGGACTGAAAAATATACAGGGAATCCAACAGGGTGGCTGACACCTTACAAAGAATGATATCCATGAACCTCTTCTTATTCGAACTTTTAGATCATTAAACCACGATATGGGGACTATTCTATCGTACAATGTGATGTGGGTTGGACAAATTATCAAAATTGACAACAACGTTTGCAAAAAATTTCATTTATAACATGCATTTCAAATATAACACCAACGTTTTGTATCATATTAATTCATGACAACTTAGTTTAACACCCACATCAAATGGGTTACCAAAAAAACGTCGGAGATAAACTTGGTTGTCATGAATTGATACGATAACAAACGTTGGTGTTATATTTGAAATTTTTTGTAAACGTATTGTCATAATTGAAATTTTTTGTAAACGTTGTTGTCAATTTCGATAATTTAACCGATGAGGGTTGCTTGATCAAGTTGATCAAGCTTCATATATGGAATATGACATGAGGACTATTCTATCAAACAGTTGTACAAGCCATACTTGGAGGTATATTTTCCAGATTTTCCAAAGAAGATAACACCTACACATTCCTTCATTAATTATGGCATAGGAAATGACCTTCAAAATGCATCCAAGAAATGGAATGACTATGCACACATCACAATAAGACGTTGCAAATGGTGTAAAGGTAGATTCATCATCAAAAGAAGGTGATCCACATATATCCTATGCTATGGTTTCTCAGGGATTTTCTTGACAAAAAATGAAGTACAAAAATTGTCTAACAACTATTTTCAAGAAAGAATGGAATATGTGAAGCTAATAGAAAGATTCGTGCAGCTGCAATTGAAAATATCAATTCAAAAGACAGAAGTCATGAAGATGAAGCTATGGAAATATAATATAGGATTTATTTTTCAATAACAAAAATGTTTAATTATCTCTATGATTTACATATAGAGGACTTTGCAAATTATATTAGAGCAATCACAATTTTTTGACGTTTATTATCATTGAGTTACTTAATACAAGTATAAAAATAAATTCAAAGTAACTATTTTAATCAATTTAACTATTAATTGTCTATCATTTAGATTTTAGATTTGTGTCCAGATATAAAAATTAGTAATTTAAATATAATTAAAAATAAGTGTCCCGGAGGGACGGGTCATACCTAGTATGCCTTATAACGTGCAACGATTTTTGCATAATTAGTTTAATTGCCTTGTTGTTGAAAGCGGATATCAAAATGCCATAGTGGGCGCATCCATCAGGATTGTCATCTGTATTTGATTGTGACAGTCATGGCTAAGGATCTCCCAAAACCTCCACACTATCAACCAAAGTCTTTGCAGGTGCCATTGTAGGAGCAACTTTCTCAACGCTGTGGTTCCATGCATGGTATTCATTTGTTCTTGACGCATCCATCGCATCTTTGTGGGTCCCAACAGTTGTTTATTCTAGGGTCTGGCGTTTTTCCTGTAAGGCTTTTGCCTTTATGTTATTAAACATTTGCTTAGGGAAGAAATTTAAGCACTGCACATTAGACAAAATGTAGGTTTTTTCTAGCATCTTTTATGTACTGCCAAGTGCCAACAAGTATAAAATGGATATTATACTTTTTTTCGAATTGGCGACATCTCAAATTTCACATTTCAAAACCTTGGTTCCAGTGGTGAATGAATATAACAATGTGGAATGGTTCCAAGAAAAAAAAATTAAGAAATACAAATAAATAACAATCTTCCCATCTATAACTAATCATTCTCTGAGAGATCTTGCGAAAAAACATGGTCCTCTAATGCTCCTACAACTTGGTGAAGTTCGTATGCTCGTTGTTTCTTCACCAAGGTCTATATCTGAATTTTGATGAAGTCTATAACAATAATTTCTTCACAAAAATAAGAAGAAGTTGCTTTTAATATAAATAACAATCTTCCCATCTATAACTAATCATTCTCTGAGAGATCTTGCGAAAAAACATGGTCCTCTAATGCTCCTACAACTTGGTGCAGTTCGTATGCTCGTTGTTTCTTCACCAAGGTCTATATCTGAATTTTGATGAAGTCTATAACAATAATTTCTTCACAAAAATAAGAAGAAGTTGCTTTTAAATTTTATGTAACTTTTAATATAGTTGGAATTCTTGTAATATTTTTTGTAGTCAAACTTGCACATTTGTCGCTATTCCCATCCAAAACCTATGAAAGGTGGTTGTAGAACAATATTCTTGCTCTTCTTGTTCTTGATGATTTAGAAGGATTTAGCACAATAATTATCCAAGAATATAAGATTTATTTCACATCAAGCATATTAAACGAAGTTACAAAATACTGTAAATGTTTTACAAAATGAAAAACTAATACAACTCTCTGTCATGGCAGGAAACTATGGCTTTGTAATTTTTTTATTTTTATTTTTATATATTATAGGAATTCTTTGGATGTATTACAAAGATAGTTATATTATATAGAAGGGGTTTGAAAAAGAGGGAAAAAAAAATCACATTTTCGAGCAATGATGTTTATGAAAAAATTAATCTAAAATTTAGGTTTTATACACATAATAGTTCATGTAGGTTTTTATGTGTATTTTATTTTTTTAAATTTAGTGAAAAGAAAAGTAAAATAGTTCATGTAGGTTTTAGTGTATTTTTTATTGATTTGATTATTACTACACATAATATGACAATTGTAAAGGTTCATGGAGGTTTTATGTGTATTTTTTTTTTTAAATTTAGTTATTACTACAAAATATCAGAAAAAAAAAATCATAAGATAATAAAAGGATGGAAGTTTGTTTGAACTAGTTATCTCTCTGAACATCTCTGCCTTCTTTTTCTTAGTTTCAAACTTATCTTGGTGGTCTAGTACTCTGGTTATTCACCGTAGCTTCTAGGGTCGAGCAACTTATCATTGCTGCTCAAGTGGACTTTATTATACGGTACGTACATGTTGCTAAAAATGTTATGAGTTTTCTAAATTTTCAGATGTGCAAAAGTGGCTTGAAGACACGACCATGGAAAAACTTGAAGAACAAAAGAGGGATTTCGATGAAGTCAATATTAACAAGAAATGCTTCTGTCCAGATCTTAGCTCACGTCTCAGGCTAAGTAAACAAGCAGTGAGGATGGCAGAGACCTTCCATACCCTTCAAGAAAAGGGTAATGACTTCCTTGTAAATGGAATAGCGCATCCACGACCTCCTCCAAATGTTGAACTTGTGCGCAGTCCTACCATTATTGAGAACATTTTACCGAGGGATTCTCTTATGAAAGATTTGATGAAGGCATTGGGAGATTCTAATATCAGATCTATTGGTGTGCATGGCATGGGTGGTATAGGGAAGACAACTCTTGTGAAAAAAATCAACAATGAACTTGATGGACACAAACTCTTCAACAAAGTTATAATGGTCATTGTGTCCAAAGATCCCGACTTGAGGAGAATCCAAGAAGACATTGCGCAGCGGCTAGGATTGAATCTTCCAGACAATTCAACAAATATAAGAGCAAGCAGATTGTTTGAAAGGTTGGAAGCAGAGGAGAAAGTGTTGATAATTTTGGACAATGTGTGGAAAAAACTTAAGGTGGAGGATGTGGGACTTTCTGGTGGCTGCAAACTGATAGTCACTACTCGTATGCAGGAAGTTTGTGATCAAATGAAACTTCAGAAAATAATCAAGGTGGAGCCTCTCTCCGAGGTTGAATCTTGGGTTTTATTTGAATCAAAAGCATGTGATGTAGTTATATTGCCTAATTTAAAACCTATTGCAGATAAGATTGTAGCGAAATGCAAGGGCTCCCCTTTGGCAATTTCTGTTCTAGGATCGGTACTGACATCAGTGAAGGAAGAATTTGTATGGAGTGATGCATTGAATGTATTATCAGATCCTACTTGAAGTGGTCTACAAGGTATAATGCCAGAAGTGGTAACAAGCTTAAGCTTTAGTTTCGAACGGTTAGAGTCGCCAGAAATCAAAAAGTGTTTTTTATTTTGCTGCCTGTTTCCTGAAGATTACAATATTGATTTGCCTGATCTGTTATGGCATCAGAGAACGATTCTTGAAGGTGGGTGGGACTTTAGACAATGCATCAAACAAGTTGTTCTTTTTTATTAAGAAACTAAAAGATTGTTGCTTGTTGTTGGAGGGAGATAAAGAGAATTCTGTAAAAATGCATGATGTAGTTCGCGATGTTGCGATATGTATTGGTGCAGATGCAGAGTATGGGTTTCTAGTGAATGTTGGTGGAGGACTGATTAAATTTCGAGAATCAGAGGATCTGAAAGAAAAGAAGCGAATCTCATTTATGAAGCATTCGAAGAATATGTTGCGGGATCCACTAGAATGTCCCCAACTTCAGAGTTTATTAATCAGAGAAAATGATGATGCAAGGATAGATCAAGAGAGTTTCTTTGAAGATACTAAATCACTTGAAGTCTTTGATTTGAGAGGAATGACGGATATATGGGGTCAAAATAGGTTCATGCGAACACCACAATCAATCTCGTGCCTCACAAATCTAAAGACGCTACATTTAGTGCATTGTAATGTTTCAGACAAAATCTCCTTGCTAGGAGGGTTGAGAAAACTTAAAATACTCAAGTTGAGTTATTCAATCGTAAAGACGCTGCCAGAAAAAATTGGCAACTTGGCTAATCTAAGAAGCTTGGATTTGAAGAGGGCAAAACTGTCATTTGTAGCACCGAATGTTATATCAAGATTATCATATTTGGAGGAATTCTATATGAGCTATGAGTATACAGAGTGGGACACAATTACTAGTGGAGGAGAATACATTGCTAGCTTGAAGGAGGTGGAGTTATTAAGTCGTCTCTCAAGGTTGACCATTGTTGGGATTTTTTGTGAAAATCAGGACGGAGGGAAGTTTTTTGTACAGGAACGTACGTACGCAGTTAGGGCGTTCGTACGTTCGGCATAACAGATAACTTTGACGGGAAGAAACGTACGAACGTCAATTCGACGTACGAACGTTGTATTACTTGTACAGGAACGTACGTACGTGGTTAAGGCGTACGAACGTCCCGTACGTCAGATAACTTATCTGTGGCTCAACGTACGTACGTGATTTCGACGTACGTACGTCCTCCCTTGGTTTTGTGCTATATGGGCCTGTTTGAGCCCAATTCGTGGTCTATTGTAAGGCTATGCTATAAAGCCAAATAGAAGTGAAAACAAAACCTTAACTTTTCTAAGAGAGAGATTGTGAGAAGCCATTAGAGAGTTTGAGAACTTTTGTGAGGAAGAAGACTTCGGTTTCTTCGTGAGGGCTTGTACAATTGTCTTGATAAGAAAAGCATCATCCTTTCTCCCCGTGGACGTAGGCATATTGCCGAACCACGTATATCTTGTGTCTTGTGTGTAGTTGCTTGTTTATTTTGTCGTTTTCGTTTTACTTTCATACATTAGTTCAATCATCATATTTGTGCTTAGGTTTCCGCTGCGCACAACAAGTGGCATCAGAGCTTTGGTTAGAACTTGAGCGTCTAGAAGGTGTTTGTTGAAATTCCGGTGTGAATTTCAGATTCGTTTGGTGATTGTTTAGTGCATGTAAGTTGCTGAAAAGATGTCAAAAGAATTGAATTCGAAGGATTCGAAGGGGGAAACCAAGACAATGGTTTTCCATCAAGCAAAGATTGATGTAGAGAAGTTTACCGGCACCAATAACTTTGGTATGTGGAGGTGTGAGGTAATGGATGCTCTATGTCAACAAGACCTAGAAGATGTTCTGGAGGATAAGCCAGAAGATGTGGAAGAGAAGGATTGGAAAAAGATGAACAAAGGAGATTGTGGAATCATAAGATCGTGTTTGGCACAAGACATCAAATACCTTGTGATGAATGATGCTTCTGCAAAGGAGATGTGGCGAAAATTGGAGGAGAAGTACATGACAAAGACTATCCACAATAAAAACTATCTACTTCGAAAGTTTTATCGAATAGATATGAGAAGAGGTATTTCCATGGCGGAGCATCTTAATGATTTTACCAAGCTAATTGCTGACTTGGCGAATCTAGGAGCAGATGTGAGTGATGAGAGCAAGGCAGTGTGTCTCTTAAATTCGTTACCTGACGAATATGAACACTTGGCTACCACACTCACATATGGGAAAGAAAAATTGGTGTATGGTGAGATTTCTGCAGCATTGTTAACTCATGCGTGTATGAAGAAGAACAAAGAAGAGTCCAAGGGCTCTACACCTGAGGTCTTGGTGACAAGAGGAAGGTCTAGTGACAGGAAAGGCCAAGGTGGTAGAGGGAAATCTTGGTCAAAGTCGAGAGGTCGATCTCTAGCAAAGGATGAATGCTCCTTTTGTCATGAGAAAGGGCATTGGAAGAAAGATTGTCCTAAAGCCAAGGCAAAGGACAAGAAGAAAAACTCTGAGGTAAATGTTGCATGTGATACTAAAGATGATGATGTAGATTCTTATTATTCTTTATCCGTTTCATCAATGGTTTGTTACACTAGTGGTAATGAATGGGTCTTAGATTGTGCTGCTTCTTATCATATATGTCCTACAAGGGAATGGTTTTCTTATTTTAAGAAGCAGGAGAGTGGTGTAGTGGTGATGGGGAATGATCAACCCTGTCACATAATGGGTATACGTACCATTCGTCTGAAGATGTTTGATGGAATTATAAGGAAACTGCAGAATGTTAGATATGTTCCTGACATGAAGAAGAATCTTATCTCGGTTGGTGCTTTAGAAGCAAATGGTTACAAGGTGGTACTTGAACATGGCGTTCTAAAGGTTGTGGCTGGTGCAATAGTTATACTCAAGGGTGTTTGACAAAGGAACTTATATTTCCTTCAAGGTAGTACAGTTACTGGTGATGTGGCCGTGTCTGAGGCTACATCAAAGATTGCAAGAGAGACTACGCGGCTGTGGCATATGCGGTTGGCGCATACTGGTGAAAAATCCTTGCAAAGATTGATAAAGCAAGGGTTGTTAAAGGGTGCTATCGCCTGTAAATCTGAATTCTGTGAGCATTGTATTCTGGGCAAGCAGACAAGAGTAAAGTTTGGCACGACTATCCATAATACTAGTGGAGCTCTTGATTATGTTCACACGGATGTCTGGGGGCCTACCAAGAATGCATCTTGGGGAGGTAAGCATTATTTTGTGTCTTTTGTTGATGATTTTTCTAGGCGTGTGTGGGTGTACACCATGAAGAGCAAAAATGAAGTCCTAGAAATTTTCATGAAATGGAAAAAGTTAGTTGAAACCCGAATTGGCAGAAAGATCAAGGTACTTCGCTCAGATAATGGAGGAGAGTACAAAAATGATCCCTTCTTGCAAGTATGTCAGGATGAGGGTATTGAACGCCATTTCACTGTAAGAGAGACACCGCAGCAAAATGTGGTGGCAGAACGGATGAATCGAACTTTACTGGAGAGAGTTCGGTGTATGTTGTCTAATGCTGGGTTAGGCAAAGTGTTTCTGGCTGAGGCTATTGTGTATGCCTGTCACCTTATTAACAGGTTGCCTTCGACTGCGATTGATGTCAAAACTCCTATGGAGGTTTGGTCTGGTAAGCCTGCTTGAGATTATTGTTTTCTTCATGTGTTTGGGTGTCCAGCTTACTATCATGTCCGAGAGAGTAAGTTGGATCCTCGTGCAAAGAAGTCTTTATTTATGGGTCTACAAAGTGGAGTAAAAGGTTATAAGCTATGGGATCCAGAATTGAAGAAAATTATTCTAAGCAGAGATGTGATTTTTGATGAGGCTTCTATATTGAAGTCTAAGAGCTCTCAGCAGGTGGAGAGCAAGGCCAAAGAGGTTTCGCAGTGGGTGGAGACTGAGATATCTCCACGTGTTCCAGGTGGTTCTGTATCTTTGGAAACGTCTACTATGAGGGTTCCAAGTATTGAGGTTCCTAGTGTTACAGATTCTGATGACATGACAGAAAATGAGGTTGATGATGAGATGGTTGATGATACAGTACATGTGGACTCTGATGATGAGGGTCCAATTGCATCCAGATTATCCAAGAGAAATGTCGGTGTTCCTAAACGGCTTACTGATGATATGGTAGCTTATGCACTTTTGGTTGTTGATGAGGGTATTCCAGAAACTTTTCGTGAAGCACTGCAGAGTAGTGATTATGAAAGGTGGAAGAAGGCCATAGATGAGGAGATGAAATCTCTTCATAAGAATGAAACTTGGGAACTCATGGAGTTGCCTAAGGGAAAGAAAGCAATCGGTTGCAAATGGGTTTACACTAAGAAGGATGGGTCTCCTGGTGAAAATGTACGCTTCAAAGCAAGATTGGTGGCAAAAGGCTATGCTCAGAAGGAGGGAATTGATTATAATGAAATCTTTTCTCCAGTTGTGAAACATTCCTCCATTCGCATCCTATTGGCCATAGTAGCACAATTTGATTTGGAGTTAGTTCAACTTGATGTGAAAACTGCTTTTCTTCATGGTGAGCTAGATGAGGAGATCTATATGACTCAGCCTAATGGGTATAAAGATGCGGATAATGACAAGTTGGTGTGTAAATTGAAGAAATCGTTGTATGGGTTGAAGCAATCTCCA
Source organism: Aquilegia kansuensis (assembly GCA_020826895.1). NCBI lineage: Eukaryota > Viridiplantae > Streptophyta > Magnoliopsida > Ranunculales > Ranunculaceae > Aquilegia > Aquilegia kansuensis. The sequence goes on along the minus strand of CM037004.1, from coordinate 37,127,629 downwards.
AGACAATGGTACAAGCGGTTTACACAGTTTATGCTTGGGCAAGGGTACACAAGAACAGCATATGATCCTTGTGTCTATTTTCGCAAAGTATGTGATGGTTCTTTTATCTATTTGCTTTTATATGTTGATGACATGCTCATAGCCTCTAAAAGCAATGTGGAGATAGATAAGTTGAAAAAGACTATGTCTATGGAGTTTGAGATGAAAGATCTTGGTGATGCGAGAAAGATACTTGGCATGGAAATTCAGAGGGTACGAGACAATGGAAGATTGTGGTTATCTCAAAAGGCCTATCTAAAGAAGGTGCTACAGAGATTTAGCCAATATGAGATTGGTATAGCTGTGAGTATACCTCTCTCAAAAGATTTTAACTTGAATGCTTCCTGTCTCCTAATTCTGATAGGGGACGTGCTTACATAACACGTTATCCATATGCAAGTGCGGTTGGTAGCTTGATGTATGCGATGGTATGTACAAGGCCTGACATTGGGCATGCAGTTGGCACTGTAAGTAGGTACATGCATAATCCTGGTGAGAAATATTGGGAAGTTGTGCAATGGATCTTGCGCTACATTCAAGGTAGTGTGGAGGTTGGTTTACTATTTCAGAAGGGAAGGGATTTGAATCAGTTTTGTGTTGGTTATGTGGACGCTGATTATGATGGTCAAATAGAGAGACGTCGGTCTACTACTGGATATGTTTTTACATTGGCAGGTGGTCCTATTAGTTGGCGGTTTACATTACAATCTCTTGTTGCTTTGTCTTCGACAGAAGCTGAATATATGGCTGTGACTGAAGCCTTTAAGGAAGCCATTTGGTTACGAGGTATGTTGAAAAACTTGAGTATTGTGCAGGAACAACTTATGGTTCATTGTGACAATCAAAGTACCATAAATCTGGCAAAGAACTCAGTTTATCATGCTCGTACAAAGCACATTGATGTGCGACATCACTTTGTCAGAGATATTATTGAAGATGGTGAGATTTTATTGAAGAAGATTCATACTAGCAATAATCCGACTGACATGTTGACTAAAGTGGTTTCAGGGACTAAGTTCTATCATTGCTTAGATTTGGTCCATATCCTTCCTTTGAGTTGATAGTATATCTTGGAGTGAACTACGATGGCTTGATCCCTTAGCAGAAGGGTACGTAGGCAACCATAAGGTGGTGCAGCCGAGGTGGTCTTTCGGGACATGTGTGGGAGTTAGTGACTTGTGTTATTCTTGGTGTCGGCTTAGATTTATTGAATCTTCGCCGAGGTGGAGAATTGTTGGGGTTTTTTGTGAAAATCAGGACGGAGGGAAGTTTTTTGTATAGGAACGTACGTACGCAGTTAGGGCGTTCGTACGTTCGGCATAACAGATAACTTTGACGGGAAGAAACGTATGAACGTCAATTCGACGTACGAACGTTGTATTACTTGTACAGGAACGTACGTACGTGGTTAGGGCGTACGAACGTCCCGTACATCAGATAACTTATCCGTGGCTCAACGTACGTACGTGATTTCGACGTTCGTACGTCCTCCCTTGGTTTTGTGCTATATGGGCCTGTTTGAACCCAATTCGTGGTCTATTGTAAGGCTATGCTATAAAGCCAAATAGAAGTGAAAACAAAACCTTAACTTTTCTAAGAGAGAGATTGTGAGAAGCCATTAGAGAGTTTGAGAACTTTTGTGAGGAAGAAGACTTCGGTTTCTCCGTGAGGGTTTGTACAATTGTCTTGATAAGAAAAGCATCATCCTTTCTCCCCATGGACATAGGCATATTGCCGAACCACGTATATCTTGTGTCTTGTGTGTAGTTGCTTGTTTATTTTGTCGTTTTCGTTTTACTTCCATACATTAGTTCAACCATCATATTTGTGCTTAGGTTTCCGCTGCACACAACAACCATTTGTATAAAAGATACGAAAACCGACCCTCATGTCTCATTGAACAATCTGAAAGAACTATTCATTCAAGAAACAAATTCTTTGTCATATTATAAGCTTGATCCCCAGTACCAGTGTGTGCAATTGAATCGAGTAAATCCTTTGGAGTATTGGCATTGGGTTTACAAGTTGGTTTCCACCTCAGTTGGGTTAAACCTTGTGTTAAATGAGTGTTTTGGAATTAAAAATGTTGCAGATCTTGTTGCATTGAGGGATTTGAAACAATTGGAAGAACTTGAGGTTCGTGGATGTCGTGATATTGAATATCTTGATGAATCAAATAAGGATTCACAAGATTCCTTCAACACGTTGAAGAAGATAACATTAGTGGGCTTGAAGGGAATGAAGAAAATCTACCATGGCCCAACTCCATCAACTGGATTCTTTGGACAATTAAGATTCTTAGAAGTGTTTCGTTGCAATCAAATAAAGAACATCTTTTCAGCTAATTTGTTGTTAGCTATTAAGAGACTTGAACATCTTTCTGTAGAGTCTTGCTCCAGTTGAAGGAAATAGTTGGAGGAGAAAATGAAGATGAAGTGCCAGGTGATCATTCCTGTTTGTTACCTCAACTCAAAACTCTCGAATTGTGCCACTTGGACAGTCTAACAAGCTTCTACCAAGGCGATATACCTATCAGTTGTCCTTTGGAAAAGATTTATGTTTATCGATGTAAGAATTTGAAGAAGTTTCTGAAGAACACAGATAGTGCTAATCTCACAATTTAATACTTGAACGAATCAAACAATAAACAGAAAGTAAATAACACACTGAAATTTTTAACGTGGTAAAACCCAATATGGGAAACGTCCACGGTTGTCCTTGCGACAACAAATAAATCCACTAGATGAAAAGAGATGTACAAACCTATCAACTACCTGCAATCACTGCGAGTTGACACTACTGGTTATCTCTAACACCTTGACTTCACCGGAGCACCTTGATGTACGCACAAGACACTCGACTTCTTGATGAACACACAAGAAGACTCGAAGCCGATCTATGTAACAAGCTTACACCAGAGTTCCTTGATGAACACACAAGGATACTCGACTTCTTGATGAACACACAAGAAGACTCGAAGCTAAATCACTATTCAATAAGGAAGAAGAAGATGAAAGGGGAAGAAGAAGATGAGTTCAATCACCAAAACAACCTAAAACCAAAACCTAAACAAACTCCAAGACTAGATGAATTGGACGGCCAAAGAACTAGTTTGTTCTTTGGTAGAAAACCCTATATATATAGTTAGGGTTTAAAACAAGAGAAAATGGGCCGAAATTGACAGATTTCATATTGGACGTACGTACGTCGAAACAGCGTACGTACGTCCTGAGACGTAAATAGTTCGCTGCCTACTTGGACGTACGAACGCCCTAACTAGGTACGTACGTCCTGACCAAAACATGTTTGCTGCCTAACATGACGTACGTACGCCCTAACTAGGTACGTACGTCCTAAACCCAAAAACAGACTTTTGATACACTTGACGCGAAGACAAAGACTCGGGATGACGCGCATACAACGAGGTTTTCCTAACAATGAACTCAAGGCGAGATAACCATGGACATCCAATGTCACAAAATTAATGTCAAACAACCGAGTGCCGGTTTCAATCTCCCCCTTTGACATTGATTTTGTGACAAAAACCTATGACTCTAATAGCACTTATAAAACGTGCTTACAAACCCAAACCATGGCATTTATAAAACATGCCTACAAAAACACTCAAGATAGAATACATACCGAGTCACCAACACATGATATCCAGCTTGAGTAAGACGCTTTAACCATCAGAGACCGAACGGAAGCAACAAGAAATTCTGAAACAATCAAAGAGCCAACGGAAGTTCCTCGAACAACTACCCCATACTTCATGAGCTCCAAGGTTTAATACTCGAGCTTACCCAAAACTGTACATGCATTTTGTGATCATCATCACTTTCACTCCCCCATACATGTTCACTCCCCCATACATGTAGTATACCTGAAACATGACACAAAAATACACTAACAAAGAAGAAGAAGGTGTTAGTATTAGAGTCATAAATCTCCCCCTTTTTGTCACAAATGAAGCAAGGTAACAAAAGAAAGAGAAAAGAAAAATACCAAACCATAACAAATAAGATTAAAGAAGAAAAGAAAGAGAACAATCATGTTAACAACAAAAAGAATATGCAACGGAAGCCATAAAATAAACACTTGTTAACACGATGTCAATACAAAGAATTCTCCCCCTAAACAAAAGCTCCACCTAAATGCAATGCATATTAGAAAGATACACCTAGAACAAATAAACCAAATACGGATATTTGAAACACACAAAGAACCATGCATACAAGGGTAGAAGAGAGTATATGCAAGCTCAATTAAAACAAGATACTTAGTAAAGATGAATAAACTTGGTTTCATTAAACAAACTACGCACCAATCAAAGATTAAGATATGAAACCAAACATCTACTAGAAATGCATCATACAAACATCCTTGGTGTGTGGGAAAGCTAAAGAAAACACAAAGAGAGTCATTTTCACACCTCACTCACAAACCATAAGAACACTCAAAACAACTAGTATTCACCATTAGAAGGATTTCACTTCACAAACGCCTAAACAGACACGGGAAAATGCACTTATAACCTGTTTTTTTTTTTTTTTTTTATTGTTCATAAATTAACATGTGAAAGGGATTTTTTCCTTCATCTTTTGCAACATGTGGTAGGGTGTAGCCTACATCTTTTCAAATTATTTTCCGCTTTAAAAACAAACATAAAGTAGTGCAACATCATGGTAACTTGCAACACAAGAACTAACATCTCTTGAGTGCATTCGTCATTGCATGACCCTCACGGCCCCAGCGGGTATATATACCAAATGATTTCTCTCTCAAGAAGATCAAAAGGCTGGGGATTTTGTGAATTGTTGACCACTACCACACCGCCTGCATACTAATAATGAAGATAACATAAGAAGGCGTGCATACGTATATTTCCAACTAATGATTATACTAGAAGTTCATCATGTTGAAAAGATGGAAAAAGATATGCAAACAAACTCTCAAAGTGTCACCTAGCCGTGCATAGTGTAATCAAGCAAGGATATATGCATGAGACACAACAAGATGAACATTGGTCTAAAATCTAAACATGAGAGCACAAGCGTATGCTAAGTGTAATAAAATAGTTATATTCATGAGTACTAAGCATACAAGAATGATTGGAACTAATAGACCAATCTAACCACATATACAAAGTATGTGTATCCCGAACACCCATAACAAAGTAAATTTTTTTTTTTTTTCATAAATCAAATTTTATTGATAAGCTCAACGAATTACACAAAAGTAGAGGACAAACGCGCTACAAACTGCGCGGCAAGTCCTTTCTGGATAGCAAACCCGATTATCCTATATACATATTCGTTCGAACCTGCAGTCATCACGTTGCTATCCATTATCTTCTGCACTCTCCTGAGGAGCTCAACTGCTTCTGAGCCTAGCAATCCAAATGTGTCAAATGCAAAAGGGATGAAACTATGTTGGTTAGCCTTACAAGCTCCGTCATGTTTCTCTACTTTTGCCGCTGCTGCATTGCTAGCTGCTAGCCCCACCTCAAAAATCCCAGCACTCAGCCCAACCATCGGAGACGCCCCTGTAACATCAACACACGCATGTTTACCTTCAGACCAGTTGTAGACCAGAATATCAGCAGGACGTAATGTCGATCTTCCTTCCTTAGGATCAGTAAGAAAGTTAACAGGAGCCTCCTTCTTAACCTGTACGCCAGCCCGCCAGAACACATCACACAAGATATCTCTAACGTGGTCATGCCTGTACTTGAAGCCGGGGTAATGCTTACAATGGACCGCATGGTCCCCGAAAGCATCAAGTCTACTCTTCTTGCACACTGGACAAAGCTCACCATCTGAATATAGAGGGATCATCAATCGATAACGAAGAATGGCACGATATTCTACAGGCGTCATGCGTTGTCCAAGCCCTTCCATCGGGATAGCAAGGAGAAAATCTTTGGCATGTTCTGACTGCACACATCCAATCACGGCTTTTTGTCTAGCTGACAACTCAAATTCCCTCTCAAGACCAGAACTAATCTTGTTGTAGTATGCTTCCGCCAAGACATGTTGGGGTCTGAAGGGGACGGTAGCAGTTGGAGCAAGATTACTGAGATCAAAATCAGGTATAGAAAGATGTAAACTAGCAATGGCAGTATCGAAAACATTACCCATAGGTGGAGTGTCACAACCTCGAAGAATGTGGTCTTGGAGATCCTTGGTTTGCGTACGTGAAGCTACGAAAGCAAACTTCATAACGTCAGTAGCACAATAGATACCAAGTCCACCCATACGTAATGGGAGGGTTGCCATACGCCACTGTAGATCGCCAAAACCAGGTCCATCAGAAACCACAATATTTTGAAGGGCTGCACGAAGCTTGTGGTCAAACCATTCGGCTTTTTTTTTTTTTTTAAAGGAGCATGATATTCAACCGAAACAAACAAAGCATGCATAAACAGAAAGACAAAACACACCAAACAAATAGCCTATATGGTTAGAAAAATATGTAATTAAAATAACACAAGACTAGAAAACAAACAAAACAAAAAAAATAAAAATACGAAGATGATATTCAATCTGACTTTAAGAAGTCAAAAAAGAACGTTCAAGTCATCCTTTCGTACCCATACTTGAGAGATATTCTGCAAGTTGGACCCGGATATGGAGGATTTTTGAATATTATCCCAGATAGTAGACTTTCCAATCCTTAACCTCTCATTCTCTAGACTACATTTGGCAGCATCGATGCTTCTATCCCATATGTGCGGTGGTTTGGTGACCTTTTGCACAACCTTTTTTCTATTGTTGAAGTGTTGTGGTTTTTTAGGGCCACTTCTTCGCATAAAAGGAGGCCAAGAGAAATGATGAGCCTGTACAGTAAAAGAACAATGTGAGTTCCAATAATTATTACCATAAGAAGAAGAATATGGAACCATGGAATTTTTATCCCAATAGAAAACAGAAGTATGACCTAACCGACCACAAGTAAAACACTTAAAATGTCTATGTTTAGGACTTGTCTTGTTCTTGGTCATCACATTTGGCTTAGATTCAAAAGCCTTGGTAGGTGGAGGCGGAGTAGGAATATGAGGATTTGGTAACAGAGGAGGCAATGATGGCCTCACAAAAGAAGTAGGAGGAGGAAGAGGAACACAACTGGAAGAAACTCCAACATAATCATATCCTAAACAAGTCTTATCTGAAGAAAACTTTCCACTTTTAATAAGGGTGTCTAGATCAATCGAAGCTTTCCCAAACCCTTGCAATCGCTTAGTAGAAGCAAATAAATCCTTTTTTCACAGCTTCATGCTCAAACAACAAAGTACGATACTTATCTTTTATCTCATGATTGGATATTTCCAAAGAAATAATTCTAGATTGGAAATCTAGCTTTTCTTGGGAAAACTCCTCAGATAAGGCATTCATATCACCTGCAAGTACAGATTTCTCTTTTACAAGAGACTCAACCATATCTTTTAAAATCTGATTAGTCTTACGCAAGGATTGACATTGTTTAACAGATGACATATGTAATTCCCTTAACTCACCAGGACTTACCAAAATAGAATCATAGAATTCATGATCGACAATATCGGTTACCTGACAATCCACATTCTCATTCAAAGATGCTCCATAGGAAACACAATGTGTAGCATAGTCTTCCGCTACATCATCATCATCATCGCTTTCATCTTCCTCCCAAGTGGTAGATAACTTGATTTTTTGTTGTTCTATCCCTTGTGCACCAAATTTCTTGGGAAGCTTACCTTCGTCAAAACCATGGTTAGTCAAACCATTATATTTCATAGTCTTAAAAATATGTTTGAGATAACGATAAATGATACTTAGATGTTGGTTAGTGTCAAGAGACTTATCATGATTAATTTTTTCATCTTGCACATCCTCAAAAGATCCAGCTTTAAAAGCAAAGGATTTATTTTGAGGTTGCTCAAGTTGAACCTCAAGTTCATAAGTTCTCAATTTTCCTGCTAAGGTCTCTGGACATGGTCTTTAAGTCATTGCTTTCTTGAATGGCATCTTTCCTAGAACGGAATCTAGATGGCAAAGACCGAAGAACTTTATGTACTATTTGAGTATCGGTGTACACTAAACCTAAAGATGCACTAGTGTTGATAATATCCTACAAACGAATAAAGAATTCATCAAAAGATTCATTATTATCCATTTTCATAGTTTCAAATTGAGTAATAAGAAGTTCAAGCTTACTCTCTTTGACAGCAATGTCACCCTCATGAGTTCTTACCAACCTATCCCAAGCCTCTTTGGATGTTATACAACCATGAACTCTCCGAAATTCATTAGCATCCAAAGCCATAAATATAGCATTAAGCCCTCTTTGGTTGTTAGTAGAAACAACTTTGTCTTCCACACTCCATGTGTTTCGTGGCTTTACAATTGTAACAACCTCATCTGTACTACCTGTAGTAACTCTCGGTGGTGACCAACCATCTTCCACAACGATCCATACATCCTCACTCATAGCCTGCAAATACGCAGCCATACGAACTCTCCAATAGGGAAAATTAGTTCCATCAAATTTAGGAGGACAAATTAGTGTTCCAAATTTATCAGAATCCATTAAAATTGCACTAAGGATCTACGCGTGAGCCTTTACGCTCCTTAACAAGCGCCCTGCGACTGATACCAATTGAAGAACACAGATAGTGCTAATCTCACAATTTAATACTTGAACGAATCAAACAATCAACAGAAAGTAAATAACACACAGAAATTTTTAACGTGGTAAAACCCAATATGGGAAACGTCCACGGTTGTCCTTGCGACAACAAATAAATCCACTAGATGAAAAGAGATGTACAAACCTATCAACTACCTGCAATCACTGCGAGTTGACACTACTGGTTATCTCTAACACCTTGATTTCACCGGAGCACCTTGATGTACGGACAAGACACTCGACTTCTTGATGAACACACAAGAAGACTCGAAGCCGATCTATGTAACAAGCTTACACCAGAGTTCCTTGATGAACACACAAGGATACTCGACTTCTTGATGAACACACAAGAAGACTCGAAGCTAAATCACTATTCAATAAGGAAGAAGAAGATGAAAGGGGAAGAAGAAGATGAGTTCAATCACCAAACAACCTAAAACCAAAACCTAAACAAACTCCAAGACTAGATGAATTGGACGGCCAAAGAACTAGTTTGTTCTTTGGTAGAAAACCCTATATATATAGTTAGGGTTTAAAACAAGAGAAAATGGGCCGAAATTGACAGATTTCATATTGGACGTACGTACGTCGAAACAGCGTACGTACGTCCTGAGACGTAAATAGTTCGCTGCCTACTTGGACGTACGAACGCCCTAACTAGGTACGTACGTCCTGACCAAAACATGTTTGCTGCCTAACATGACGTACGTACGCCCTAACTAGGTACGTACGTCCTAAACCCAAAAACAGACTTTTGATACACTTGACGCGAAGACAAAGACTCGGGATGACGCGCATACAACGAGGTTTTCCTAACAATGAACTCAAGGCGAGATAACCATGGACATCCAATGTCACAAAATTAATGTCAAACAACCGAGTGCCGGTTTCAGTTTCCCCTTCCTCCACAAACTGCTTCCCATCTACAAACTTTCGAAGCAGCTCGTAATTGGTTCAATGCATTAGAATGGGCAGATCAAAGCCATCAGGCAATATTCCAGCCTTTCTTTAAAGGTATCCCCAGTTGGAATGAAGAGGTAAATCATTTATTTTATTTTTTTTCTTCCTTTTTACATCTGCTTTACATCTGGGTCTAATTTTGATTGCAAACATCCAATTTTGTACAGGTACACTAATTTTGATTAATACTGTGTATGATACAAATTTTTTTCTGACATATGAATGTACATCACCTTCATCACACATTAAAATCATATTACAATAAAGTTTCCACATTATAATAAGAGTTTGAAGTGTAAAGTGTTATGAATATGCAAGTCTTTACTATGATCAGATCTTTATTAGGTTGGGGAATTGTCAGATATTCTTGGATTATTATGTACAGATGCACTAATTTTGATTAATACTGTGTATACTCGATCTATTTTAAGTTACCTTGATAGAATTAGCTAAGACCCAAGAGACCAAAAAGGTGGAAGGGGAGGTTGCGCAGCCTACACCAGAAATTAGTGTTGAAGAACTGGTATAAAACATTGTATCATCTACCTACTCTGCTACTCAGTCAAGTTTGTCAGACATGCATAGACTCTACTTTAAGTTAGTAATATCAGTAAACTTTAATCTGAATTGCATTTTTTTATTTTTCTCATCTTGTTTTTGTCTTGCTTTTTTGCAGTAATCCAAATATCGACATGGAAAATACGATTCCAGATGACGAAGTTTAAAAACTTGCAGCACTTCAGACTTTTTGGAGTAGCTTCGTCTATTTTTATTGTGATTGTGATTACCTGGTGTGTAATCTTACAACTTTTAGTTGCTTTCTTCTTTGTTATGTTGTTATTGTTGTATATGAGTATGCCACAATATGATGTTATCCAGACTCAACGGCATAGGTCACTTTTACCTTTGTCCTCTGTTAACAACATTCATACACAGTATGCGACAATATGATGAGGAGCTTATCCTGTTATGATATTATTTCGTGTTTGGTTTGATAGTCCTGCCTCACACCCACACTCACGAAAGACAACAGCGCCTACGCCTTGAACTACCAAGCAAGGGATGAGCTACCTATCGACAGCAGGCACTATCGCCTCACAACCTAGGAAGGGCTCCTAGCGCGAAAGAACAAGCAGCCTTAGCGCATCCGACAGCCAGCCCTATGAGCTAGCTTACCAGCTAGACCTCTGCCCCTACAGGTTCGCTAGCCAATGCTAGAGATGGAAGATCTAAAACAAGGGCGGAGCCCCAGCCCTTCTTAGAGCCGACCAGCCTTTGTGATTGCTTATTCGAAGACAGACTTGGACTCCTTTCCTTGGACCAGGCACCAAAGCAAGCAGAGATTGAAGCGGGGCATGGGAGACACGAAGTATTGCGAAAGAAGGAACAAGGGACGCCTCATTCCATGTTGCAAGAACCCGAGCTAAGAGCAGGGCAGATTAAGTCGACAAATCGGGTCTAAAAGCAAAAGCCCGTACATATAATGGAAAGCTTTTGGATTTGAAACCTATCTACGAACCCCGTACTCAAGTTTTTGACTAATGATAGGATTTTATTTCGTGTTTGGACCTTATCCTGTTATGATACAATGTTATAAAATTTAATGGTTTCCAATAATCCTTGTCATCTAGTTGCTTAAAGATAAAATTTGTAATACAGAGGAGTCAGTACACATTATTCGCAAGAAACGTCGATGAGAAAATCTTCAGCCCCAAAGTCTTATTGAATGAAGTCATTCCTTAACATGAAAAAACAATGATTGCGAGTTAACACCACCCATTAATCTCTGCTACATTTTGCCTTACAGAGAAATTGGAGGTTGCAGACATAAAATCGAACAAGCATTAGTAAACACCACCCATTAATCTCCGCCGGTTCTTTGCTTAGAGAAAAATGGAGGTTGCACTTGAACTACAAAACAACTTCCTAATTATAGTCTAATTTTTGGGAGCTGTTTACCAACTGTGTAACCTCTGACATTCAAACAGTTTGCTGATGCCTGCCCATCATTGCCATTATATGGCAAGTAAATGTCCTTGACCTCGATCTTTTGACATGGCAGACTTCGGCTACACACTAAGTTTACAGCAACCTTCGATGAAGATGTTCCCCAGATGTTTCTATAATGAACATCTTTAATCAGAACCTTCGAAGGAGTCTGCAAAAAAGGGAGAAAACAACTGGTCAGTGAAGTCCTTTCAAGCTTATGACATTTAAAATCAGTTAGAATTGTATATTGTAATACCTGGTCATTACAAGAAGAGTTAGGACAATACTCTTGATCAATGAAAATCGGGTTGTAGACATTGTTCATGAATATATCTTCGAACGTGATGTTATAAACAAAGTTAGTATTTGATGTACCCCATGTTTTGATTCTTACACCGTTTGAAGTACCGATGAATGTGCAATTCCTGACAATCAATCCAACTACATTACTTTCCTTAGGAATTTTGCCGAGACTGCCAACACTGATACCATGTCCTGGTCCACATGTTACATTAGTAACATGTATGTTTTTACTGCCTGCACCAAAAGAAATGCAGTCATCTCCTGTGCCTATGTTTGAATGCGAGATGCTGATAAAACTTGAGTCTCCAATATGAATTCCATCTGTATTTGGACTATCTTCAGGTGCCGTGATTGTAATGTAGTTGAACTTCATGTTGTTGCAGTTGAAAATATTTATGTGGAAACTTTTGCTGTCTACTGAATATATTCCTTCAATTGTTCCATAGTTTATGAAATCGAACCGTATAGACTGTGATTAAAAAATTGACATCATCAATCAGAATAAAAAGAATGTAAATTTTTTCGACAAAAAAAAAAAAAAAAACCCGAAAGAATTAATACTTACAATAGGCAAAAATCTGCAGTTTTTATTCTTATTACAATCATTGTGAGACCAAGCTGAAGAACCATGGCCATGGAAAGTGCCTCCTCCACCAACATACAATCCATTAACATATTGAAACCTAATCCAATCATAAGAATAATCCTTAAACTTGGAAAGATCATTTGGTGCATTCACTACACCTTGAATTTGAAAATTTATTGGATCTTTACATGGGCCTTTAAAAGTTGTTGGGCCCACTAAATAATTCCCTTTTGGTATCAAAACTGTTCCTCCTCCATTCCATGCACATGCATCAGTCCAAGCAGTCCAAAATGCCTGTACAAATAAAGAAGAAGAAAAGGAAAGTAAATTAGGGTTTTACAAGAACACTATGACATGACGAGCGGTACTAGTTCGGCCGTTCGAGTCATATATTTTTAGGACTCGCATCAAATGATCAAACGACAACGCAGATAATGTCTATAACCATTAACTGACCTTGCTGCAATCAGTCTTGCCATCAGCCACAGCACCATATTTCAACACATTAAAAACATTTGTGTATGGTCGGGCCTTTACGACACATGTAAAGAGGAAAAAAATTGAAAAGTTTTGAAGAAGAACTGTAACAAGTCTTGATGACTCCATGTTTCTTCTTCTCTTTGCCGCCAACAATGAAAACTAAAAGCCAAATTTTACTTTGGCATGGTTATATTTTTATAGTATATAAAAGGAGTAAATTTGGCATGGTGGCTCGTTTAAAATAAATTCTCTCCATAATTAAATTCCACTAATCTTGTGTAAGATTAAGAAAATATTTATAAAGATTACTTTCTAATTTTATGTACGTATATAGGTTTACTAGAAATTTAAATATCAGATATCTACTATCAAATCTATATATTTAAGGAAAACCTCTAATTCAAGTGGTGGTGCTGGTAGAGAAATGTTCAAAATTTCACCATGGGTTGATAGGCTCAGGAAGCGACCAATATGTTCAAAGATAACGCAATTGTGATGGGGGTGGTGGTGTTTAGAATTTAGTTCAGTTTTGTAATTTTGTTTGGAATTATGTTGTATTTGTTGTTGCTTTGATATATGTAGTATTTTGCGAACTGCTTTGGGAACGAAATGACCCAAGAGTTGGTTTTTTTTTTTTTTTTTTTTTTTTTCTATAAAACAAATTTGGGTAATATCCAAAAAAAGCCCCATGTTTAGGTGCCTCTTCCCCAATACGCCCTGACATGGGGTCATCTTCTCAAACAAGCCCCCTGACCCACCATATTACCTTTTACCAATTTTTATGAGACCATTATACCCTTTGTACTTTTTCAAAAGCAAATCTACTTTTTGGATGTATTAAACATAAACTGATTTGATTGCGACGTTTCCGACAAAGACTAATAATTTAATCCTAACCGTTGATTTAGCTTGATACCGATGAAACACATTCACCGTTGATTTAGCTTGATTTAGCATTATCATCAAACCAAGATCTTGTATCCTCTAAAACAAATTGGTTTTGGTTTTAAAGATCCAACCATTGCATGTGTTGCTGCTCTAAAGGATTGCCACGTATTACATACAATTTTGATTTTAAAGTGGGAACAGTTAACGGATAAATTCAGTTTCGAATTTTAAAGTGGAAAAACAACCAAACAGTTGCAACACATTTGAAACCCTAGCTTCCCTCTTTATCAATCTTCGAAATCAAACAACAATAACTTCCATTTTCGAAATCAACCAACCCCCTTTCGAAATCAAACTTGTTTCTTATCAAATTAGAGGAAATGGCTGATGAAATTAGTTTACATGATGAAGAACTTGAAGACAGTAATTCGGAAGAAGGTGATACAAGCGAAGTGCAGATGAAAGAGAAGAAGAAGTATGGAAGGAACTTCAGTGTAACTGTGAGATGCTCGATGAGAAAGGTAAAAACTCATTTTGTTGATACTTTACCCGATTTGGAAAAGGAAAATTTGATGAATTTATGTTTTAAGTATTTCTTAGATGTTCAATATGATAAAATCCACATCTTCACTTCTGTTGTCACCCAAATTGTTAAGTCTAGGGTTTCAAAACTGAAATATGTCATTGAGGATAGTGATCTTATATTTAGACCTTTAGATATCACATTAGTTTTAGGTTTGAAAATTGGTGATGTTCCTAGTGAATTCTTATTGATGAATAGAGATATAGTTAGTGCATTTAGGCAGAAATATTTTGGTGATTCTAAGAGCATTAAGGAAAAGCACATAGAAGCAGCAATTGTAAGAGCAAGAGGTGACCCAGATTCTGGCGATGACGTTCATCGTCTGATTCGGTTGTTATTATTGCATCTTTGTTTACTTCCCGATTCAGGACAAACTATTGATGTCAAATATGTTGATTTTGTCGAAGACCTTGCTGCTTTTGATAAATTTCCATGGAGGTCGGTTGTTTTCAAATTATTGAAAAAGTCATTAGAGAAATCTGCAATCAATGAATCAGAAAAGAAGCTAGACTATGCTCTTGATGGTTGTGTGCTTGGTTTTATTATCTGGGCATACGTACACCTCCCATGCTTAGGTCCTAAAAGGTTGCCTAATGCCCCATTCCCAAGGATGCTTGCTTGGAGAGATTTACCTGGTAAGACCACTGGCAGGAATACCATTGATAAAACACTTTATCCAAAAAGAGGAAAAGAAGTTGAAGTTGTGCCCCCTTTCATCACACCATCGGAGTTTGCTGAAGAACTAGTTCATGAAGCACAAGAGGTATGTAAATTATCCTCTAAATTGTTGTCTTTTATCCTCTAAACTATTGTATCCATATCCTCTACTTTTTAATAATGTGTTTTATAACAGAGTTTTTTTAAGTTGCAATTTTGATAATAGGTTTTTTTTTCCTGTACAATGTTTTAGTGTAAAAAAACACTTGATGAAGCTAAAAAGGGAGTTGTTGATGATCTAGAAGGGATTGTGCGAGGAGTGGTAAGTTTGTTTAAATAGAAATCCTCTAGTTATTAAAGTAGTATCTTCTAATTGTCTAATATATATCTGCTAAATGTGCATACATATCCTCTAATTTCAGTTTCACAGAGAACTAAAACAAGTCTTAGACAAAGGTGTTACAAAAAGCCTTCAACAGTTTGAAAGGAATGTTGTTCAAGGAGTGAAAAAAATGTTGAAACCCTTACAAGTACAAGCTGGATCATCATTTAAGCAAGCTGCCACCAAAACGAAGAAACCATCATCACAAAAGTTGGGTACCACTAGGAGTTCATCTAGGAAGAAAATTGCACCCAAGGAAACAGAAAAAAAGACAAGTGTCAGCAAGGGAGCAGCAAAGAAGGCCACTCCCACCAAGGAAGCCCCCTCCAAGACAAGTGACAAGAAGAAACCCATTCCCACCAAGGAAGTACCAACCAGGACAAGTGCCAGGAAGAAACCCACTCCCACCAAGGAAGTACGAACCAGGACAAGTGTGAAGAAGAAACCCACTCCACCAAAGAAGTCCCAAAGAACACAAGTGCCACAAAGAAGATTGTTGGTAGGATCAAACTCCCACCTAAACAGAAAAAACTGCCACCCCTTGCAGATCTACCCAAGCCAAGTCCATCACCCCCACAACTCTCAAGAGCCTCTGTAAAAACAAGGAGCCAAAGCCAATTTGAAGCTGCTGATACTGCTACTACTCCAACTACCTTTGGGAAAGAGAAAGGGGAAAGAGATTTGTACTGAACCATCACCCAAAAAACAAAGGAGTACAAAGTTGCCTGAAATCATCATAGGTGGTATGAGAAGCAAAGGAACTGAGGATTTCATGTTCAAAATGAGAAGTCCTGAAAAGCCTCAACAACCTGAGCCTGATGTGGAGCATCCTGCTAAAGAAGTTGCGAAGAAGAGGAAAAACAAAGAACCCCAGCTTCCAACCAGAAAACAACCTTCAAGGTTAGATTTTAAACTTACATCCTCTAATTTGTTCTTTATTATCTTCAGACTATTTGATTAAAATCTTCTAGACTTCAAACTTATATCCTCTAATATGTTCTTTATTATCCTCAGAATATTTGATTAAACTCTTCTAGATTTCAAACTTATATCCTTTTTTTTTGTTTTTAAAAACTTAGGGTTAGCAAACATGTGGCACAAGATAGGACATGGCGGAAAGAAGCAAAAGAAAGGGAGAACAGGAAAAACAAGAAAAACAAAATAGAATTGAATCCTGATACGGATACGGAGAATCCAATAGAAACAACAAGTAGGAGGTTGTTCTGTGATGGGGATGATAATGATAATCATGATTGGCAAGAGAGGGAAGGTGTTGCTGTTGATAGCTTGACAATGATATCATATCATGCTACTATGGAACCCATGTTTGTTTTACCAATCTTAGCTTTGCCACCTCCTGAGGAAGTGTTAGCTTTGCCACCTCCTGAAGGTATATCCCTTAATGATGTTGTACCAGGTAATGTTGATGATATGGTTAGGCAGGAGGAAGGGGACATTAAGGTGAAGGAGGAAGAGGACATTATAGTTTTGGAGGAAAGTAAAGATGTGAAGGAGGGGGTGGATGAGGATGATGACTTTCTTGATGCCATCCCAGATCCCAATAATATTCCTGAAGAGTATCTAGTGGATATAGATGGCTACAATGTTAGGATGGATGAGGAGAGTGAGGCAGATGAGATTGATGAAACAAATGATGATGTAGTCATTGAAGATAGCCAAGCTATTCAAGCTTATAAAACAAGTCAGAAGAAGTTGAAGAAAAAAGGGAAGGGGTTGGAAGAAAGTAGTGTGGACCACCAATTAGATGTTGATATTGTTATGAACATCATGGGTAAGTCATTTTTGGAAAGGACTACCACCAATAATGAAACAGATGTTCTTAACTATTTCTGGGGTTTGGCAAAGGATCCTAAGTATGAGCATGCAATTATAAGGGAATATAAGGATGCTCCTGATATAATTGTCAAGCAATCCTACACTTTGTATAAAAATAATTGGCTGCATGGAGATA
Source organism: Aquilegia kansuensis (assembly GCA_020826895.1). Lineage (NCBI taxonomy): Eukaryota > Viridiplantae > Streptophyta > Magnoliopsida > Ranunculales > Ranunculaceae > Aquilegia > Aquilegia kansuensis. The sequence continues at coordinate 37,110,123 of CM037004.1, read as the reverse complement.
TTGTTGATGCATATGTACTATTGCTCATTAAGTGGTATGGCATATTAAGGAAGCACCTTCAACCTGAGGACCAGTTTGCTGTGGTTAACACTGTATATTTTGCTGTAAGTATACATTTGTTTTCTTAGTGTATTTGGTATTATGGAATGATTTGTTGGCACTCTAACTATGTTAACTTTTGGTTTTCGCTATTATGTTTAGAACATGCTGCATGAGATAGTTCCGAAGACATATAGAAAGCGCATGAAGGACAAATCTTTTGCTGCACTTTCACCATTAGAAAGAATTAGGAGTGGCATGTTTAAAATACACCAAGGTGCTTTTAACATTGTTAGCCCATCTAGGGGTTTGAAAGGTCAAGTTCCCGCAAGACTTGCAAAGGTACTCCTTGTTCCCCTACAAGTAAGTTGTTAATTATGTTTACATATGTTATCTTACATCATCAAAAGCTTATTATCCTCTAAGTTATGTTTTCAAATCCTCAAAAAACTTATGTTGTATCCTCTAATATATAGGTTAACAGCAATCACTGGATACTGCTTGCCTTTAACTTTAGGGAGTGGAAGGTCAAGATATATGACTCTTTGGGTTAGAAGAAACCATCTTCACAACAGTTGGGGGTCGAGGAGATGTTGCCCTATGTGGTGTTTGCTGCTGACCCTACTGAAGAAGACATTGACCTTGAAAGAGCATGGGAACGCGAATATGTTAATTGTACACCTCAGGATGATGGCTGCAGTTGTGGAGTCTTTTTACTTGCATATCTTGACTGTGTTCTCAGAGGTGAGCCACCATTATTTGAGAGGATAACAACTCTGATGAGAAAGCGCATTGCCATGGACCTTGTTGAATGTGGATTCAAACCAAACAAGAAGTAGATCTTTTATTTTGTTGGTTGTATTCTGTTAAACTTGTTTATTTCGTTGTTGGAAAGTTGTAAAACATCATGACTTGTTTTGAACATATTTAATGTGTCTTGTGTTGAACATGTTTATGTTGTTGCAAACATGTCTGAGGTTAATATATTAGCTTTTGGAGTTAGATGCAGTTTCTCTTTAATTTGGTAGCATAGCTATGTTTGCCTTTGATGCAGTTAGTTAGAGGATACCGAAACTATATTTTAGAGGATACAGTATATGTCATTTAGAGGATACAAACTATTTATTTTAGAGGATAGACTGTATATAGTTTAGATAATGTGAAATGGTACCCTTTGAGAGATGCACTTAATAAACACGTTACAACAACCTAAAAAACACGTTACAACAACCTAAAATACTAATAAACTAAAGTTATCAACACTTCAGTACTTAATAAAAATCCATTCAAAGGTTATCATCTTAGATCTTAAGCCAAAATATACTATGTCTATTTCGAGGATAACATCAACACATTAAGAGAATATCTAGTATTGTTCTGACGGATACAAAAGGGACAAAATACAATTCAGCTCACAAAAAGAATTGTTAACACACTTATTATTAGGGTGGTGGTCCTTCTCCAGGTAAAGGTTGAAAGAAGTAATCATAGTCTGGTATGACTTCAATACATGTTGACTTGTTGTGTCCTGGAGCTTTACACCTTGAGCATCTTCTAAGTTGAACTGGGACACCTTCAAGTTTGCCTCTTTTTCTCTTTTTCTTCGGACGACCTGCCTGTTTAAAAGGTAGTGGTGGAAGAATCCTTCTTGATGCTCTGTCCTGCGGCCATTCATCCTTGCCTCTTGTGGGTCTCCATTGTTCTTTGTATGTCTCTGCATATGTTTTCCTTTTGTAGTAGACAGCACAAAAAGCATATGGATCACTTTTGGTTTCTCTAATCACAGACATTGCATGCTCACAAGGTATTCCCATTGCTTCCCACCATTTGCAAGTACAAGATCGCGTGTTCAAGTCAACGATACATGTCTTATTTTCACTATAAACTGTCCAAAGAGTTGCAGACGACTTCTCACAAGTGAATGTACGCCCCCTCCAAGCATTATGCAATATTAGTTCGTGGCACCACTTTGTTACAGGTGTCTTGAGCTTCTCACCATCGACACGATAGTCACGGTGATGCCTTATGATGTTGGCGTGAATTCCTTCAAGAAGAGAAGTAACAGGCATCTGCCTTTCGGGTATAATCATTCTGTTCCATGATTCCACATGATTGGTGTAAATAATTCCAAATCTGCAAGTTAGAGAAAACAATGTTAGCGGATATAGACGTTTAATTAGAGGATACATGCTAGTCATTAGAAGACAAACCTTGATTTCTCCTGAAAAGCACTTGCCCACTTATTTAATGGTCCAATTTGCATTAACCTGTTGTATGCCTTCTCAGAAATTGCCCATATTTGTAGCATAAAACCCCAAAACTCATTTTGATTAAGAGTATTTGCAGCTTCCTTAAGCAACCACCTTTTGCATTCCCATATTTGAGGGACATGTGTTGTGCACAATACATATGACAAGCGTTTGGGAGAATCTTTGGTACAGCTTGAATAATACTTTTGTGCCTATCAGACAAGAGCACAAACTGGTGATCATGCCCAACCACATGATCCTTAAATTTTTTGAAAAACCATTCCCAATACTCGTTGTTTTCTTTACACACAAGTGCAAAAGCAATTGGGTACACATGATTGTTTCCTTCAATAGTAATTGCTGTCAGAACTACTCCTGGATATCTACCTTTAAGAAAAGTTCCATCCACCATGATTATTGGTCTCATTGTGTTTCTATAAGCTCTCACAGTTATGCCATATGTCCAAAATAAACATTCGAATTGATCACCTTGGCCTGTCACAATTTCAGTAACAACATCTGGATCGACTAACTTAAGTTCATTACAATATGTTTGGATGAGCTGATATGACTGACTAAAGCTACCTCTTAACTGCAGCAAATAATGATATAGTTAATAATGCAAACACTTAAGGGATATGGGTTATATATTTAGCGGATATAAAGAAATTACTTAGAGGCGAAGTAGCAATAATCTTGAGGATAACAACTTACAAACTATATGACTTATAAAGAGTTTGGTAGAGGATAAATACCTGTTTCATGGCCAATTCCCTAGCTCTCCAGCCTACCATGTAGGAAACATTAATTTTGAATTCATGTTCGATGTTAGCTTTCAATTGAATTGGTGTGAGGTCTTCAATTGAAAGATACCATCTTAATGGCTTCAAAGATACCATCTTTATGATCATAAAGATTCTGTCTTTATGATTAATGGTGTTGTCTTTAAGGATGTCGTCTTTATGGTGAGAAAAATACTATCTTTATGGTGATTAAACCTTAAAATCCTAAAAATACCAACTACATCACCTGATTTCTTGTTAATCATAAAGATTTGCTCATCCACCGCTTTTGATTTCCCTTTTTTCTTTGTCATCTTGGTTGTAAAACAATGGGTTGGTTAAAGAAGATGAAGATTGTTAAGGTTTCAGAGAGAATAAGATGTTTGGGACGATGAAGATGGTTCAGACGTCAGACCATCACAGCTGTTTACTTGTTTTATGCAGATTTGATGATTGTTTTCTTATGTTTAGAGGATAAAGCATTGTTCATTATCATACACATGTCACAGATTAATCCAACGATTAAAAATAGTTTTGTAGTCATTGTCGCAGTCATTAATGCTTGTTGAAACTGACTAAAAGTCTGATTCGATGTAGACGACATCACTGTTGTACTTGAGGGGTATTAAGGTCTCAAAAAAATTGGTAAAAGGTAAAGTGGTGGGTCAGGGGGCTTGTTTGAGAAAATAGCCCCATGTCAGGGCCTATTGGGGAAGAGGCACCTAAACATGGGGCTTTTTTGGGATATTACCCAACAAATTTTATTGATAAGCTAAACAAATTACACAAAAGTAGAGGACAAACGCGCTACAAACTGCGCAGCAAGTCCTTTCTGGATAGCAAACCCGATTCTCCTAAATACATATTCGTTCGAACCCGCAGTCATCACGTTACTATCCATTACCTTCTGCACTCTCCTGAGGAGGTCAACTGCTTCTGAGCCTAGCAATCCAAATGTGTAAAATGCAAAGGGGGTGAAACTATGTTGGTTAGCCCTACAAGCTCCGTCATGTTTCTCCACTTTTGCTGCTGTTGCATTGCTAGCTGCTAGCCCCACCACAAAAATCCCAGCACCCAGCCAAACCATCGGAGACGCCCCTGTAACATCAACACACGCATGTTTACCTTCAGACCAGTTGTAGACCAGAATATCAGCAGGACGTAATATCGATCTTCCTTCCTTAGTATCAGTAAGAAAGTTAACAGGAGCCTCTTTCTTAACCTGTACTCCAGCCCGCCAGAACACATCACACAAGATATCTCTAACGTGGTCATGCCTGTACTTGAAGCCGGGGTAATGCTTACAATGGGCCGCATGGTCCCCAAAAGCATCAAGTCTGCTCTTCTTGCACACTGGACAAAGTTCACCATCTGAATAAAGAGGGATCATCAATCGATAACGAAGAATGGTACGATATTCTACAGGCGTCATGCGTTGTCCAAGCCCTTCCATTTGGATGGCAAGGAAAAAATCTTTGGCATGTTCTGACTGCACACATCCAATCACGGCTTTTTGTCTAGCTGACAACTCAAATTCCCTCTCAAGACCAGAACTAATCTTACTGTAGTATGCTTCCGCCAAGACATGTTGGGGTCTGAAGGGGACGATAGCAGTTGGAGCAAGATTACTGAGATCAAAATCAGGTATAGAAAGATGTAAACTAGCAATGGCAGTATCGAAAATATTACCCATAGGTGCAGCCGCACAACCCGGAAGAATGTGGTCTTGGAGATCCTTGGTTTGCGTACGTGAAGCTACGAAAGCAAACTTCATAACATCAGTAGTACAATAAATACCAAGTCCGCCCATACGCAATGGGAGGGTTGCCATACGCCACTGTAGATCGCCAAAACCAGGTCCATCAGAAACCACAATATTCTGAAGGGTTGCACGGAGCTTGTGGTCAAACCATTCGGCTGTTTCCTGAACATAATCAGGGGGGCAAGTACGGAGAGCAAAGGTGAGCTTAGATATTCCCATACAAGAACGTAAAAGTGCCAGCTCACATTGCGGATTTTTTAGCTGTGGTAATAAATCCATAAGCTGAAGTGTCTTATCCACTCGTTGACCAACATTACCCATAATAAAGGATGCATCAATATTTACAGCCCCTCCAAGCAACTTAACCCCTCGCTGAGGACATGATATACTAGCCGGACATGATATACCGCCTTCCCAAACTGCTTGTTGATTTTTGAAGCGACGGAGGTGGTCAATGGGGTCTGTGTTACAGTCATAAACGTCGAACTTTGTAGGTACGAACTTGCTGGGGAAGTCAAACTCGTAGCATTGGGCGTGTAACGGTCGCTTTTCCAGCTTCTGGAGGTCGTCAGCGATTGTTGTTTTCTCCTTTGCATTTAGCTTTTCTTGAAGCTGTCTTATCATTGCGAGCATGGCCGCATTGTCGGGTTGGCCGGGGTCTTGGAGCTGTGTTGAGGCTACCTTGTCGTGACGGATTCGCCGTGGGGGTTGGTCTCTTGTGACCGATTGCTCTAATCATGCTGGTGCTTGATAATGCTGGGGGTTTTCATGGGTCTCCAATGGTGGAGGTGGTGGTAGTATCGGGTTGGTACCGTTGGGTGGTGCTGAATTAACACCGTTGGGTTGTGCAGGATTGGCACCGTTGGGTGGTGCATGGTTTCTGTCATCGTGAACTCCGTTGGAGTGCTGATTGTCTTCTGATACTAGGTTGATTGCTGCAGAAGCTACGAGACGGTCAATTTGTTGGAGTCGAATTGCCTCCCTTTCTCTGGCGTTCTCTAGAGCTTGCTCTAGTGCCAATGTTCTTGTGACATCCAGGAGCCGTGCGTTTTCTTGTGCCCGAATGATCTCTTGCTATTGGAAGTGATCGTTAGCGGTCTGTAGCTGTCCGTTACGCCCCTCGAGCTGTTGGATCCGTTGTTGCATTGGTTGTAGCTTTTGGGCACGAGTCGGTGTGCCTTGAGTCGTTGTTCCAGCCATTGCTGTTGTTGTGGAGATCCTTGAGGGTGGTTCAAGGCTTCTTCTAGCGCCAATTATGTAGTCCTCTATTCCCGTTGGGACCTGTACTTCCGTGGAACCCGTGGAGGCACCTGAGCTTCACCGATGTTGGCACCGGTGTTGACACTCCGACGATCAAGTCAGTAGTGTGAAGTGGAGGAGTGAAGTGATTGATGGGACATGAGAGCGTACCTAATGATTGGAGGTTGCCCCTATTTATAGATGATTGGTCGGCCTGTGCGGCACCGTTGGATTATGCTTCTAATCGACGGCTGGAGATGTTGGACACGTGGGTGGTTTTAGGGCCTAGTGTTCTCTGTACTTGTTTGACTGTTGGTCAAACAATGGAGGACAGCTGGACCTGTGCCCTTCACGTGTCCGTCCATTTTGTCTTGTCTGTTGATCCAGTGATGTCGTGAATGTTTACAACCTTTTTTTGCTCACGTATGCCTTCCACGGTAGATTAACGTACGGAATATGGTACTTACAGTTTTTGTATATTCAACCTGTCAACTTTTTCGTATTGTGTGTTGTGACATTCTTATGGATTGCTGATTCTTTTTTGACAATATTAATGTTAAGAGGATTATGACAATGCCGTGTTTTTTGTGTTTCAATTAGCTTTATACGTGATACCTTTACAGAGTTATACTCAGAGAATGTTTGGAAGCTTGATAATATTTTGGTAGGGATTCCTGGTTTATGCATTTCTCTGCGCAGCTTAAACACACCATGCTTCTCTGTTATGCATTTCTCTGTGCAGGTTAAACACACTATGTTTTAGCATTTCTCTGTTATGCATATTATGCTGGAGACTGGAAGAAAGTAGTTACACTTGGATTTGGAATTGGTGGAGGTTTGTCTCTATTCTCCACTCCATGCACATTGTTAAATGTATTTTGACTCTTAATTTGTGTGATGTTTGTACTTTTGTTAAGTTACAATTGGTAAGTTTGATTTTGTTATGATAAAATACACAGGATCTTGATATGATTATTGAAGAAACAAACACAAAAGATGTAAACTAAAGCAGAAATACGGAAACACAATAATATATGTGGTTCGACAATATGCCTACATCCACGCGACAAAGAGAGATAGCTTTATTGATAATTGAGAAGTGAACTACAAAATAACTATTGAAACCTTAGTGTTGGTTTCCTCACAAATTTGCCTCACTCATACTTTCTTCTTTGCTCAAATTCTTATGGTTACACAACACCAATATTTATAACCTCTTTTGGTTAATCCAATTGGTAACCCAATTCCTAAATCAACAACAACTTAGATTTCTAATAGATTAGAAATCCTTATTGAATCCTAATAGAATTCCACCACAGTTGTTGCCAAATAAGGAAACCGATTCCTAATAGGAATCCATTACATGTAACCTCTACATGTCACTTTTCTAATAGAATAGAAATCCTTATTGAATCCTAATAGAATTCCACCACACTTGTTGCCAAATAAGGAAACCGATTCCTAATAGGAATCCATTACATGTAACCTCCACATGTCACTTTTCTACAGATTTTTAGTCACAGCCAAGATTTTATTAGGTTCGTAACGGAATATTTCTTTGTGTTTCTGGATGATTTTGGTACCTGTCTATTTTCCACTTCTATATTCTTAAACTAATGACCCTTACTAATTTCTTTCGATTCAGGTTTTCATGGTATTCTCGATAATTTTCGGTACCAATGCTTGAGTTGATCTACAGTAGGTTTCTTTGCCTCATTTCTCTTGACAAAATAATGGTTTCACCTGTTTATTTTTTACTTTTTTTTACTGGGAAACGAGGTTCAAGGGGACCCCTACCCCTTTTAAATTACGTGTGGAAACTTATATCAACAATCCGCTGTTGACGTGTTTCGAACCCACGACATCTCCACTTTGTGAGAGGGGTGCTAATACCATTGAACCACAGGCTCATTCGCAATTACACACAATATTTGTCTTGCATCACACAGGGAATCATAGCTGGTTATGCATATTATTTCTTGGAAGATATACATCCAGGGATGACAGATCGACTCATGCATCTATCAATTCACTGTTTGCTGATGAGACTGTTGTTGTGGCTCGGTCAGAGATGTAAGATTTGCTTCTCCACCCATTGAGGAACAGTGCGATGTTTTATTATTAATCTCATTGTATAGTGGTAATGAAGACTTGTCAGCTGCTCAAAAATTGTTCGTCTCACTAGACAAGAAAACAGTTGTTGTGTGGAATTCCATGATTTCTGCTTATTCATAGAACCATATGTCTAATGAAGCCTTTGAAGTTTACTGCAAAAGGTGTGCATCCTGATCTGGTTACTTTTGTGTCCATTGTTCCTTCTTGTGGTAACCTTGACAGCATTCAATATGGTGAATATGTTCAAGCTCGTGGAGTTAAATATGGACTAGCAGACCAACCTGCTGTAGTTACGGCTCTTTTATCTGTGTTTGCCAAGCTTGGTTATATGGGTTCAACTGATTTTCATTTTGATGGCATATGCCAGAAAGAGACCTCTCTTCTTGGAATTCTACAAAGTGTAATCAATACTTACGAAAGGATTCCTACAAAGCTTTGAAGGATTCTGCTGTCGGCAATACTAACCAAAGAATACAAAAGAAACAAAAAAGTTAGGTCTCAGCTTGTGGCGTGGAATGGAAAGTAAGCTGACAGTGACTTTTACAAGATGATTGTATGGGGAATAAGAATGCAGGTGATTTATATGAATGTTTTGTGCCGTTGTTTTACAGTGCGATGTTTTATTATTAATTTATTATGTATGATTCACGAATTGAGCCTTTGCAACTTTGTGAGTTCGCCTGTGCAAGAGATATCATTGGCCTGTACGCTTGCTGAAGAATAAACAAATCAAATTCTCGAAGACTTGTTTAGAAAGTGACTTAAATGTTTACTACCATTGGTATTGGTATGTTAAAGAGCTGACGGCAGCCATTCAAGAAATTTGTGCAGAGTTGGAACTGTTCCAGGAGTAACCATGCATGTGTTTAGATATCGAGACCAGTGGGGACTTCCACTTTCATAATGCCGTTGGGTGTAATCATGTGTTTAGAGTTGTAAGTAATGAAAGAAGGCGTTAGCCTGTTAGCCTGTGATACGATGAAAAACCCGCTTGCTTTTGTGGGAGAAAAAACTGACTGAAATTACTAACTGTAAAATTAATTTTCTGAGAGTTCAACTAACCGGGGCAAGTTGCTTCAATAAAACTAGTTCCTGTGAAGCCATCCTCTCCAACTGTTTCCAAACATCTTCATCTGGCAGAACAAACCCATTGGATCATTCAACTTTCCAGCTTTCGAGTAGATGGAAATCATTGTACTTCAACTGATTACTGGTCTTTCATACAAGCTAAGAAATAAAGAAGGGTCAAATTATCAAAATTGACAACAACGTTTGCAAAAAATTTCAATTATAATAATGCATTTCAAATATAACACCAATATTTCATATCATATCAATTTATGACAATCAAGTTTAATACCCACATCAATTTATGACAATCAAGTTTAATAATGCATTTCGGCTTTGATACCACTTGTTGTGCGTAGCGGAAACTTATGCACCAATACCCAAGATTGAAATAGTGTATGAATTAAACAAAACAAAATAGAGAAGATGTGTAACACCCATGAGTTGGTGTTAGTCCCACATTGCTAAGGAAGTGGTTGTGTTGGTAGTAAATAGAGCTTAACCATACTCTAACTAATGTCAAGGCCTTTTGGGGTGAACCACATGGGTGGGCCCTGATCCAAAACCCTCTACTGCTGGATATCCGCAGTGACTAAAGGGGGACAATATTGACATTAGCGAGCGGTATGGTGCTCGACGCACCGGGATGAGCGAGGACGAAATCCCGGGGCGTTACAGTTGGTATCAGAGCCGACGACGGGTCGCCTGTTGCAGGTGGGAAGTACGCTGGAAAGGCCTGAGGAGCGCCAGGTACTTGTCTCACTTGGCAGGGAACGTCGGAGATTTTGGGACTGTACTGAGTGTACTGCAGAGCCGAGGACGGCTCTATTTCTAAGGTGGTGAGATTGTAACACCCATGAGTTGGTGTTAGTCCCACATTGCTAAGGAAGTGGTTGTGTTGGTAGTAAATAGAGCTTAACCATACTCTAACTAATGTCAAGGCCTTTTGGGGTGAACCACATGGGTGGGCCCTGATCCAAAACCCTCTACTGCTGGATATCCGCAGTGACTAAAGGGGGACAATATTGACATTAGCGAGCGGTATGGTGCTCGACGCACCGGGATGAGCGAGGACGAAATCCCGGGGCGTTACAAGATGAAACTCCTACTACTATCAAACAAACCCACACAAAACACAAGATTTACGTGGTTCGGCTAATATTGCCTACGTCCACGGACAAACAAATAAAACTTTTACTATTGGAGAAGATAGTACAAAGCTCTCAAACAAATGGAGAAACCCTAGGTTTCCTCCCTTCTCAAATCCTCACCAAATCTCTCAAAGAGACAATCACAAATTGAGGATACAAACTCTCTCTCTCACTTGGATGGAGACGATCTGAAGCCCTCACGAAGAAACCAAAGTGTTCTTCCTCACAAAAGTTCTCTCAAACTCTCTAATGGCTTCTCACAATCTCTCACACATCAAGATTAGGTTTTCCCACTTCTCATTGGCTTTATAACATAGCCTTACAGTCAAACACGAAATGGGCTTAAACATGCCCATATGCACAAAAACAAAGAAGGACGTACGTACGTCGAAATCACGTTCGTACGTTCAGCAAAAACAAAGTTATCTTTGATACGGGACGTACGTACGCCCTAACTACGTACGTACGTTCCCAGACAAAAATCTTCCCTTCACCAAAAAACCCAACAATTCTCCACCTCGGCGAAGATTCAATAAATCTAAGCCGACACCAAGAATAAACCATGTCCCAAAGGACCACCTCGGCTGCACCACCTCATGGTTGCCTACGTACCCTTCTCCTAAGGGATCAAGCCATCGTAGTTCACTCCAATGGCATCTATACGATGCCCACCATACCCCGAAGGGTCAAATTCCCACAAGGGGCCAACTCAAAACCAAATGCCTACCAATGCCCTATAGGGCTCACAAACAACTTCAACACAATGGGGTCCAAGCTACCAAATACCATCTCCACCTCAACAAAGTTCTCCATCGAAGATGATCCAATGCCCCGAAAAACTAACCTCTCAAGAGTTTTTCCTATGAAGTTCAACCAAGTGGGGTACAAATTCAAATCACTATGCATAGATTTACCAAATACGTCTTCCTTACTAACCGCCAAACAAACATCACATGAGAGATTACCAACAATAGGAAGTACGTACACAAAACCCCCAAACAAAGGTTTCACGGCTTCATAAGGTTCTTGGGCGATAACCTTTGCTACTAACAATGGTGGCTTCAACTTTCTTCTTTGTCGTGTCACCTAACAAACCAATCAAATGTGGAGCGACATCAATCTCCACCCGAACAAATGACGCTTCAACAAAATGCCTACCAACTATGCATGTCTTGCCACCCGCAAACAAATCTGTTTTCACTTGCATAGTACCATCAACGACATTCCCCATATTACTATGCAATTCCTTGATAGAATCGACAGACAAATCAACAACTGAACTATGCAAACCACATGTAATTGCACTTCCTTTCAAGTAGTACAACTTACCCTTTCTAATGCCTTTCATAACAACTCGTGCACCTACAACAACTTTTAGAGCTCCACCAATACATGTAATTTTCATACCATCGGACTCTAAAACACCCAATGAGATCTGATTCGTAGTCAACTCTGGTACATACCAAACATTTTCTAACTTTCGAGTGCATCCATCTTCCAACTTCAATCGAACTGTACCTATCCCAAAAGTTTTGCAAGTATGATCATTACCAAGCAAAACACAAGCATCTAGCTCCTGAAAGCTATCAAACAACTCCCTATTGGGACACATATGATAGGAACAACCCGAATCCAAAATCCACTCATTAGTAGAATGACTAACTGAAGATGAAGCAAACAACGAAACACCAACACATGAATCCTCATCTCTTCGATGTACACGAACAATCTTCTTCTGCAACTTTGGACAATTAATTTTCCAATGTCCCCAACAATGACAATAGGCACATTCATTCTTTGCAAGAGTTCTTCGACTTCTCAATTTACATTGAGAACCAACCAATCTACCAATACTATCATCAACCACATAGAACCGGTCCTCTGTATTTTTCAAAGCGTACTTGTCTTCCAACTTGGACAACATAACCATTACAATTGTTTCCAATTTGACAATGTACCACAAATCTTCTACCAAACAATACCGGACAAATTCACAACCCTTTAAATTTAGAGTTAACCATTCATCATCATTCATATTTCTCGATTTATCATCAAGAACATCTACATAGCCATTAATGGCTAACCAATCTTGTACCTCCGTCTTCCACATGGCAAAGTCGAGGTTACCATCAAATTTATGATTGTCAATGTCTAACAACAAGGTTTGATCAAACAAACTATCAATCTCCTTTCCAAATTCACTCGAATCCGAAATATGATCCGACATGATACCAATCAATTTCATACACCAGCAAACCAAACAAACAAACTAAACCAAAGGAGTTCACCAAGTACCAAAAGAAAAATCCAAGATTGGATTTTTACCGAAATTGAGAAAACAAAATCGTCAACTTCAAAGAATTACTGGGAACAGAATACTTTGAAACAGAAAACGTACCATACACCGTTGGTAAGCCTGAAGAGTCTTCTTTCCAACCCAAAAAACGGATCAACGTTTCGATATCCGAGAACAAAGTTATGGCCGTTTTACCACAGAGTATCGAATTTGGACAGATTCCTCAAACCCTTTAACCAATGTTCTGCAATCCCTCTTTAACACCACTTGTTGTGCGCAGCGGAAACTTATGCACCAATACCCAAGATTGAAATAGTGTATGAATTAAACAAAACAAAATAGAGAAGATGAAACTCCTACTACTATCAAACAAACCCACACAAAACACAAGATTTACGTGGTTCGGCTAATATTGCCTACGTCCACGGACAAACAAATAGAACTTTTACTATTGGAGAAGATAGTACAAAGCTCTCAAACAAATGGAGAAACCCTAGGTTTCCTCCCTTCTCAAATCCTCACCAAATCTCTCAAAGAGACAATCACAAATTGAGGATACAAACTCTCTCTCTCACTTGGATGGAGACGATCTGAAGCCCTCACGAAGAAACCAAAGTGTTCTTCCTCACAAAAGTTCTCTCAAACTCTGTAATGGCTTCTCACAATCTCTCACACATCAAGATTAGGTTTTCCCACTTCTCATTGGCTTTATAACATAGCCTTACAATCAAACACGAAATGGGCTTAAACAGGCCCATATGCACAAAAGCAAAGAAGGACGTACGTACATCCGAATCACGTTCGTACGTTCAGCAAGAACAAAGTTATCTGTGATACGGGACGTACGTACGCCCTAACTACGTACGTACGTTCCCAGACAAAAAACTTCCCTTCATCAAAAAACCCAACAAGTGATGCACATTTTGGAGTGATGGATTAATATGACCATATATGTATCACACTTTATCAATGAAATATTTCGTTATATTGCGCAGAATGTTTTTTCCTGGCGTATTCAACATGTCGACTTCTTTTGAATTGTGTCATTCACATCGACTGTTGATTCTTTTTTGCCAAGATTAATTTTACAGAGGTGATTCATTTGCAGAGGTATACTCAGAGCATGTTTTTGAAGCTTGATAATATTTTGAATTGTGTCATTCACATCGAATGTGCTATTTTCAATGAGAGAAAGGTGCAGGCAGACAAGGCTTTACGAAAAAGAAAAAGGCCTCTTTGGATTAATAATATAGACAATTATTCATTTAAAGCTTGAACTTGTGAGAAAATATTACTTTTTGAATTTATATTGGATCATTGCTTGATATTGTTGATTGCCCATACTGCCATGATTTTGTTTTTTCATTCACTCTATAGTTGATTATCTTGAGGAGGAATTTGTTGATGCAGCAAGTATAACCATCCAGGGTTTTAACTGTGGCTTTACATGATGAAGACGATAGTAGAAGTTAAATAGACATATGAGCAGACTTTTCTCGGAATGTGTAGTGTATGAGAAGGTTCAGATTATCTTGAGCTGAACATTGGTTTGCAAAGTTTTTCTGCTAACAAAACCTGGTGTGACAGTCTTCCACCAAAAGTATTCTTCTTTTTGTGGTCCTTGCCATGGAGAATATTTCTTATGGCAGAAAATCTCAAGACGGGGATAATAACAGTCAGTAGGGATCCAATGTGTCCGGCAGATGAAGTAGCATCAACACTTGTTCTTACAATGAAGTCTGAGAAGGTAAATGTGGGAGTGGTGCCAGAGGCAGATCAGCTTTGATTGTGACATTGCAAAAGTTTTAAGGCAGTGGAGCTGTCCAAACCTTGCTAGCGTTGAAAAAATTATCTGGAAAGTCATCATGCTTTGGTTCGGACAATATGGAGAGAGTGAAACGGTTGGATTTTGGATTTTCGAAGGATAGGTGTGGCAACTCAAATGTAGAGTGAAGATGTATGCTACTTTCAGTACTTTGGTCATGGCACTATTTTGAACCTAGACCCAGAAACCTAAGATTCAATGAACTTATGTTCTTCTGGGATGCTTATTCACTTGGCTGATACGATGTTAATGTTATATATGGGATGATGTGAATGCCTCATTTTATATATTTTTAATACAAATTTGTTTTTCTGGTTATCCAAATACTGATTACACAAAATACTATCAACAGTCTTTGTTTATTTCGATTGTTTTAAATACAGTAGTAACAAGCAATAATTCTATCAAAAAAAAAAAAAAAACCCCGCAATAACTACATATAAATACTTTTTGTGATTGTACCTGTCTTTTGTCTTCAGAGAGTAAAAATCCGATTCTCTTGACATTATTAAATGCTGGTTGTTAGAAGACTAACAAACCATATTGATACACACAGAACATATATAAAATCACACGTAGAAACACACAGACTGACATTAACATGCTAAAAACCAAAAGGGGTTGGAACTAGAAGAAGTGGAGATTTCTTACGCAGTACAATTCCTAATTCTTCGGCAACATCAACGTCCTTACTTGTTAATCCGTTAGGCAAACTCCAATTAAATATGGTATAACAAATTGGCCAAAGGAAGTTCCATATTGGGAGTTGCAAATAGTATTCCTGGGCACCCTCTTCTTCCTGCTCCAAACGGAATGAACTTAAAGTCCTTTCCTTGGTAATCAATCGATGTATTTAGAAACCTTTTTGGTCGGAATTCTTCTGGTTCATCCCACAACATTGGGTCATTTGCAATCCCCCATTGGTTGATAAAAACTCTAGTTTTGGCAGGAATGTCATAGCCTAGTAGTTTAGTATCTTGTATTGATTCGTGAGGGACAAATATAGGAGATGGAGAATGTAATCGTAGTGCTTCCTTCTTGATCACCATTTTCAGGTAATGCATTTGTCCAAGATCATCCTCTGTGATATGTAATTTTCCTTTTGTTATTTCTCTTATCTCTTCCTGCACTTCTTTCATTATTTCTGGATGTTTGATTAGCTCTGTCATTGCCCAGACTAAGGTCGCAGCTGATGTATCAGGCCCAGCAGTAAACAAATCCTACAACAGAAGAATTATGATGAAAAATATGAACTTCTATATCTATTACTCTTGGAAATACAATTTTCATCTCCCAACTTGTTTTGATAAAAGATTTAGGTACTTACCAGGATTAGAGCTTTGATATTATCTCTAGCAAAAGAAACACGATTTGTGCTATCATTCTCCATCCCAAGCAAAACATCTGCAAAATCTTCGACTCCACTATTCTTAATTTTCTTCTTAGGATCAATATGCTCTTGAATCACACTTTCAAGAAAGCAATCCATTTCTTTAGAGTTTTTCGCCACCCTCGCATTTAACCCATTGAAGTTATTCACAACTGAAAACCAAGGTATAAAATCTGCCACATTGAAAACACCAATTAAATTCATGAACTCCATTGTCAACTCCGAAAACTTCTTAGCACCTTGATCTTCACCAAATTTCCTACCCATTGCAACTCGACAAACTACGTTATTTGTGAAACTAAATATTAGTTCACTCAAGTTCACAACAGATGATGCAGAAGAACAATATTCATGAATCTTATCAATCATGATATTAGCTTCTTCTTCTCTAACTGTTCTAAATGATTCCACTCTATGTCCACTAAGAAGGTCTGAGTACTAATCTTTCGCATTTGCTTCCAATACTCGCCATAAGGAGAGAAAGCTAAGTCTTTATTAGAATAAAAAAGTCTTTCTGCAAAACACATTCTTGGTCTATTGCAGAAGTTAAAGTCTTGAGTTTTAATAACCTCTTTTGCTGCATCAGCAGAAGATACAATCAATGCAGGTGTTTGTCCTAAATAAAGGAGCATGAGGGGGCCATGCTTGCGAGATAGAGATTGGAGAGATCGATATGGGAGTGTACCGAGTTGATGAAGATTTCCAATTATTGGAAGTTTTGATGGAGAAGGTGGTAGATTTAATCTGTTAGTTCTAGGTCTAATGAGTGTGTAGAGTAGGGTGACAAGGAAGATGGAAAACGCGGAAATGAAAATGCGATCAACTTGCATTCCGTACGGTTCTAATAGCCGCTGAAACCTTTTTTTTTCCGGTAAGTTAAAATGTGGTTCAACAATCAAGCATTCACTTTGTTCGATTACTACAAAACACATATTCTAGCTATTTATAGAGTTTCATGTTCTCTTCTACATTACATAATTACTTTTTTTTTCCTTGGTAGGAAAATACAAGTCTGGTAGGCAATTGTCATTTTCCTTATAAATAAAAGAAGGGAGGAATGCCATCTAAATATAAATAAAACCTAACAATTGTAAATGCATAATTATGAGATTAGATACATGACTATCAATTGCATCCACAATTGTAAATGCATACTTATGAGTTTAGGTACATAACTCTATCAACTGTATCCACAACAAACTGTGAATTAAAACTATTGTAACATTTAAAAAAGTTAAGGCTCACATGCATAGTACAAAATATCGATATCGACTAATGTATCGATCTCTAAAAAATAGACATATCGGGATATATTGGAATCTATCGGTGGATATTTTACATCAAACATATCGACTAATATATCAATTTGTTATACAAAATATATATAAAATCAAATTTGGAAGTATATTATCATAGTATTTACCTAAAAAACATCATATCTACTAAAAATGGAATAAACAAATTATTTCCAAAAAAAATAAATTTGCAAAAAAATAATATTTCCAAAAAATATCGGAAAATATCAGTAAATATCGGAATATATCGGAAATCTCGGGATATATCGGAAAATATCGGCCGATATTTTACAGAAACTTTATAGGGTAATTATCGGGAATGTATCGTATCGGTTTTGCTGAAAAACGATATATATCGCGATATTTTGTACTATGCTCACATGAGATAAAGCTGATATATCTACCTTTTTATTTTTCTATAGTAAAGCTGATATATGAGTTTAGGTAAAACAATTAATTGCATCCACCAAAATATAAATGCATAATTATGAGTTTAGATATATGACTCCATCAATTGCATCCACAAAAAACTGTGAATTAAAACTTCAAAGGAAAACTATTGTAATAGGTTAGTTTAGTTGGAATTTGTTTATGCGTTGATCACTTGATCTATAATAGGTGGAATTTTCTCATGGTTTTGTGTAAAATAGGTGGAATTTGGGTGGAAACTGACGACGTTTGCCAGTATTTGATCATTAGTGTACTATAGAGTATAGAGTATAGAGTGGCTTGGGAATTTAATCTTAAGGATTTGGTTTCAACTTGAACAACATGATCATATCCAAGTTGTAATTAGGCTTGGCTACAGGGTTTAGACATGTGTATTTTTTTCTCTGAACTCCCACTACTACATCGAAATTTTGCGAAAATTCTAAAAATATCATGATGTATTTTTTGAGATTCCAGCCGAACTTCCCCAATCCCACACTACAACAACAATCCCTATTTTACTATTTACATCAAAAGATGCATCAAATTAATCTTAACCCTTATAGAGGTGGTGCAATCAAATGTTCCTCTCCAACAGAGGTAGGAATAGGGCGATGATTGAATCCAAGAGTACCAGGGCATCATTGTGTGGATAATGCACGCCCCTCTCGTCTTCTTCGGTGAATGTCAAACCTCCGGGGACAATGGACTCAATATTCGCCCATTCGTTGAAGTTGAGCTGTCCAACTTCATGGACATGTCTTATCCACCGGAGCTTTTCCCGAGCACAATTCTTCCTTTCTGTCTTAGAAGAACCGGGTGTTTGTACATGACAGACCTATACAATTCGATCTCCAGTTTTCACCTGTTCGACTGCTCCGGTCTGTACCATGTCAAGGATGAGGCCGGCGTCGACCAGGCACTGTATTTCATATTTCAATGACCTGCAGTTCTTCAGCTCGTGACCGTAATCGTTGTGATGATCACACTTCTTGGACTTATCTCTTCTGCCCTCCGGGTCTGCCGGAAGGGGGGCAGGTTTGTTGAGCAGCCCTCTGTTCTTGATCTTTTTGAATACTTCCTCGAGAGGGAATCTTAAGGGAGTGAACTCCATTTCCTTGCGTTCGCCTCCGGTAGGCTTCTCTGACCGGCGGTCGGGTTGCCGGGCCGGCGTTTTCCCCTTCCTGTCCGTGTTCCTGTCAGGGGCTTTTACTTCTTTGCGATCCCTGCCGGAGCTTTCTTCCTTTGTCTTCTGCGGCTTCTCGGAGGTTTGGCCTCCGACAAGTCTCTTTCTTCTGGCTTTCAGGTCGTCGTCCTCCTGAGTATACCTTTCCACATTCTCAAGCAAGGCTGAAACAGAGGAGGGTGCACTACCAAAAAACAGGGTTTTTGGGACGGTTGGAAATTAAAATTTGCGACAGTTTAGTTCCGTCGTAGGCTTCCCGACGGACTAACACAGTCGCAAAAAGTTAGAGCAGTCGTAATCATAAAATTTGGTGAATTTTTTAATACGATAAATTTAGTGATGGGTAAAGACCGTCGGTACAGCGACGGCTATATAGTGTCACAGTGGGATATTGTCGCTAATAAACTAAAATGATTTAGTTTGGGCCGTCGAAAAAAAATCCCTCCACCATACCTAAAGCAAGGCGCCAATAATTTTTTACTTTCCCTCTCTATTTTTTTTGGGTCTAGGTGTATCAAACAAAATCCCCCTCATTTAGTTTCAGTTCTTCTCTCTAGTACCTCTCTTTCTCTCTCTCTCTATACCTCTCTCTTTGTTAAGTTTTCTTGTTCCTTACAAATTCATCTTTAATTTTCCCTCTTTAGAAAATATCTCACAAAGAAGCTGAAGAAGAATCGAGTTCTCAATAGGTAATTTCACTTCTTCTTTATTATCTCTCTTCTCTCTCTATCTATTTCCCGTTTTAAGACGATTAATAAGTCAAATTTTCACTGATTACTTGAAGAAGGTACTAGCTTTGGTGGATTTTGTTGGTGTTGTTGTCAACAAGGTACTAGCTTTATTAGCTTTGGTGGATTTTGGTGGATTTTGCTGGTGTTGCTGTCAACAAATTCATCTTTAATTTTCCCTCTTTAGAAAATATCTCACAAAGAAGCTGAAGAAGAATCGAGTTCTCAATAGGTAATTTCACTTCTTCTTTATTATCTCTCTTCTCTCTCTATCCATTTCCCGTTTTAAGACGATTAATAAGTCAAATTTTCACTGATTACTTGAAGAAGGTACTAGCTTTGGTGGATTTTGTTGGTGTTGTTGTCAACAAGGTACTAGCTTTATTAGCTTTGGTGGATTTTGGTGGATTTTGCTGGTGTTGCTGTCAACAAGGTACTAGCTTTCGTGTATTTGGTGGGTATTATGAGTATTGTTGTTAAAGTTACTATCTTTTCATGTTCTATTTCATATGCAAGTTGAATCAGGTTTAAATATTTAGGTTTTTGTTGTTGATAGTGTTAATTTTTGTTGGGTTTGTTTAATTCAAAACTTGAAATGTCAATATAGTTAAGTTCCTTTATTTTATAATTGTTGGATTTTGTATTTGTTAGACATTAATTGATATTTGTGAGGTTGTTCTTCTCCATAAGTTGTCTAATCCACTATAAATCCTTGTTGAAAGTGTGATTTTCAATTTGCAATGTATTGATATATCTGTTAATCGACTCCAAAGTATAATTGTGTCTTTATTTGCTATAAAGGTCTTACTATCCTTGCAATTAGGATTAGGCTTTTTACTTGTATCAACTAAACATTATTCTCACCTTCATATGCTAATTTGAAATGTATGGACAACAATGAGTAGTTATTGGTAGTGGTTCTGTATATATTCTGTTATAATTTAGAACTCAATTTTTCCTGAAAATTCAAAATAACTTCTTTTCAAAAAATGTCAGCACTGTATAACCTTTGTTAATTGTTCAAGCCACTTCACTTTTCTAACTGATTGAATTGTCCACAAAATTGGTTTAGCTTTGTGTGCTTATTACATGTTGAAGTCAGAATTTGCTTAGGTCAGGAACATTTTTCCCTGTTTAGAGCTAACACTCTATGCTCACCATATTTCAAATATTACATATTTTGACTTCCTCTAAATTGTTGTGGTTCACTATTTACATTTGCTAATATATATTGCATAAGGAGTCAAAACATAGTTATTTTATCGAAATGACTTATAAACTATAATGTTGCAGATGGTTTCCAAACCCTGAAAATATAAAGGTGCTTCAAACTTATGGCTTTGCTTTTATACTTGTTTTTCATGCGCTTCTCATTTTCTTTATGTGATTATACTATAGCATGTTATGCTATTAATAATTATTAATTTTTATGTTATTAATAGAATAAATATGTTTGATTGACGATTTTCCATTATTTCAGTTTCTAGTTCAAGCAATATTGTGCATTTAATCATGGCATTAGATGAAATATTATGCCTCATTCAATCTAATTTGTCCTTCATTTACCCTATTTTATTTGCTCTAATAGTACTTCCATATCTTTTATTTTGGCTTGTTGTTGATCTGTGATTTGTTTTGTGCATTGATGTCTAGGTAGTTAAAAAAAGAATGTCTTGTCCTTTGGATAAAACTTGGATAACTCTTCGACAAGATGACCCACTATTTCATGCTGGTGTTAAATCTTTTCTGAACTTTGCTAAAGCTCATATACCTAGTAAGAAAAAAATTAAGTGTCCGTGTACAAAGTGTGGAAACAAGCGAATCTCGCTTTCATACGCGGACGTTGAGTTTCACTTGGTAAAATATGGATTCACCTCAACATATACGCTGTGGAACTTTCATGGAGAGGAGGGAACATCAGAGGGATATCAAGGTGATACCAGGTTCCAAGAACAAAATAATGATGCATACACCAATTTTGAAGATAGTTTTATAAGCCAAGTAGATGTGGACATTGGTGGTAAATCAAATGAGGTTGTTGAAGACCAGGTGGATGGATGTGGTGAAAAGGTTCTGGAGGATGGAACCAATGAGTTAGGAAATATTACAGAGTTCATTAAGGAACTCTACCCTGGTTGTGAAGATTTTAATGTTGGTTCTTTTACTGCAGAACTCTATGACTTAAAAGTTAGGGGTCGGTGGAGTGACAATAGTTTTACTGGGTTGCTTCAACTACTCAAGAAAGCTTTTCCTTCTGAAAACAATGTACCATCTGATACTTATCATGCTAGTAAAGTCATGGAGAATGTAGGTCTTGATTTTCAAAAGATTGATGCTTGCCGAAACGATTGTATCTTATACTGGGAGAAATACGCCAATGAGAAAAAATGTCCAAAATGTAAAGAACCCAGGTATAAGATAGAAAAAGTGTCTAAGAATAAGCATGTCCGAGTCCCTGCTAAGGTCTTGAGGTATTTCCCAATAACACCCAGACTTAAACGGATGTATGATGTTCCTTGGGTAGCTAAAAATATGACTTGGCATGTAACTGGTAGATTGCCAGTTGGAAAGATGGGGCATCCTTGTGATTCTAGTGTGTGGAAGTCTTTCGATTACCAATTCAAAGATTTCTCAGCTGAACCTCGTAACATCAGGTTGGGGTTAGCTACTGATGGGTTTAACCCTTTTGGAACATACCGATCATCCTATAGTTGTTGGCCTGTGATGTGTGTGGCATATAATCTTCCACCTGAACTATGTATGAAGCCTCAATTCACAATGCTTACGTTACTCATTGATGGCCCAAAACAACCCGGAAAAGATATCGATGTGTATTTGCAGCCTTTGATCAAAGAGTTAAAAGAGTTGTGGGATAAAGGGGCCACAATATTTGATGCATCAAGTCGTACAAACTTTAATATGCGTGCAGCTTTATTGTGGACTATTCATGATTTTCCTGCTTATGGAAATATTTCTGGGTGTAAGACGAAGGGTAAATTTGCCTGTCCTGTTTGTGGTCCACACACTGATTCCTCAAGGCTTCACTATGGTTGTAAAGATGTATACATGGGTTTTAGGAGATGGTTGCCTTTGACAGATGAGCTTACTAGAAAAGATACAACTGCTGGCACATTTAATAAGAAAGCAGAGCTTCGACGTCAACCACTCCGTTTAGATGGAACTAAGGTGATTGATATGACTGCCAATCTCAATGTTCAATGGGGGAAGTATAAAAAAAGCTCCAATAAGGATAAGAAATCTGGTAAAGAGAAACAGGACCAGGCATCAATGTGTTTCAACAAAAGATCAATTTTTTTTGAACTCGAGTATTGGAAATACATCAATGTGCGGCACAACTTGGATGTAATGCATATCGAGAAAAATGTTTGTGAAATCTTGATCGCATTGATGTTGAACACAAAGGGGAAAACTAAAGATGATGCCAATGCACGTAAAGATTTAAAACGTCTAAAACTTAAGAAACGTTTGTGGTTGAAAACACAAAATGGCAAGGTAATTCAACCACCATGTCGTTTTTGGTTGACAAAGGAAGAGAAGAAATTATTTTTCAAATCTTTGCGAGATTTACGTGTTCCTGTTGGTTTTAGTAGTAATTGGAATAATTTGATTACTGACGATGGGTTAGATTTGAAGAGCTTAAAGTCCCATGACTACCACATCTTAATGCAACATTTGCTTCCTATGTTGTTACAACATGCGTTCAAAAACAGGAAAGAAATTCGTGCAATAATTAGAAGTTATTCTACTTTCTTCAGTGCTTTATGTTCAAGAATCATAGATGTTGATACACTTTCTGTATTGGAGAGGGGCATGGCAAGGACATTATGTGAAATGGAGAAGATTTGTCCGCCTTCTATATTTGTTGTGATGATGCATCTTCCAATCCACTTAGCTTATGAGGCTCGTGTATGTGGCCCAGTTTACTATCGATGGATGTATCCATTTGAAAGGTAGAATAACTTAATTGTTCATTTTTTTTGGCATTTATATACTTAAAAGCATATTTCTGACATCTTTCTTATTATAAAAGGTTGATGATGACATACAAGCGATATGTTACCAATAAGGCACATCCTGAAGCATGTATAGCTCAAAGGTATCTTAAGGAGGAAGCGATAATGTATTGCAAATCGTATAGGGTCGATGGTGAGGCTGTTTTTAAGCAATCTCTTGGGAATAAATCTGACGGAGTAGATGAAGTCCAACACTTGGATGATATTGGTGGTGAAGTTGAAAGTCAGGATGATAGTGGGCCAATAGGTACAAGTCAGAAGTTTCTATTATCAGGTACCCAATACGAGCAAGCTCGTAGATGGGTACTTAAGAGTCAACTTTGTTATAATGAGTGGGAAAGTCAGTATGATGATTTTGTAAAGCGCCTGAAGCTAGCTGCTGGGAAAAGGTCTGGGTCTTTTAAACTCTCTAAAGAACAACAATTTATACCTTGGTTGAAAGAACAGGTAATATAAAATATGATCTATCATTTCAGGCCCTTTGCATGATATAATTTAGTATACTGATTATATATTTTTTTTGTTCTCTTCTTTGTAGTTGAAGGTTACAGAAAATGTGGATCCCAATTTTGTTGAGATTGTCTATGGTCCAAAGTTTTTTGCTAAACGTTACAAAAAATATTGCATTAATGGGTTTCGGTTTGTTACTAAAGACCATGAGGAAAAGAAAAGAAATCAGAATAGTGGTGTTAGCACTAATTCCAATACCACATTTCGTTCAAGTGCCAAGGATAAATCCCCAGTAAACGAGCCTGTAACCTATTATGGTGTTCTGAAGGATATAATTCAGTTAGAGTATCAAAATGGGTACAAGCCTGTCTTATTTAAGTGTGACTGGGCAAAGGTGACACACCATGGCGTTAGATGGGATGAGGATGCAAACTTAAAACTGGTTAATTTGTCTAGTACAATTAGCTCTAACCAACTAGATGATGAGCCATTCATTCTTGCGGAACATGCTAGTCAAGTGTTTTACTCATCTGATCCAATGGATCCTGAATGGCACGTGGTCCTAGATGTTCCTCGAAAAGTCTATGTTGAAGATGAAACTTCATTTTTGTCAAACCAACCAGTTGTAACTGATGAAGATGTTGGACCTACCATCAATGTACCTGTCTTTGATGAGTTGATATTCCATGATGATGATCATGACAGTGAAGTTGTTGTTGAGAATCCTAGTAAACGCAGACGACTTAGAAAATAATAATAGGTATATGGTTTGGTTTATGTTCATGGTATAATATTTGGGAATTTCAGTTTTCAAATGTATTATTTATATGATGGCTCTAATGATTCAGTGTCCTGTAGTATTGGCCTATTGATAAATTCTTATTAAATGATATAATGATATATAGTACATGTATTAATGTTTTTTTTCTTGATTGTATTGTATTCCAGGTTATCCATGGAGCATGAAACACATGATGGCAGTACCCCAATAATTAGTGAGAATGAAGGTAAAACAATGTAGTTATTATAATCTCAAGTTGTTATATTTGCATTTTTAATTTCCTCAATAAAACATTGTAATTTTACTTTTATAGGACAAATGGCTTCCTCCAGTGTTTCCCGTTCCTCCCGTTCATCTAGAAAGAGAGGCGCATCTCAAGGACCACCAGCACTACCAGAAGGAGTGAAGAGGCTTATTAAAACAAATAATCAAGGGCAACCTAATGAAATGGATGAAGATACAAAGGCTTTTGCTGCTGATATTGGCCTGGCAGTACGTGAGATTCTTCCCGTTGGTTTTCCTTCATATGATAAGTTACCCGAGAAACCAGTACAAGATGTTATGAAAAATTTGACGGTAAGAACTTTTTGTTCAATTACTTTGCTTAATTTTGGTAGGAACAACAATGTTTATATCAAGAAAACTGAAATGGAAATGTAGATTTTAATATAATTTTTTTTTGGCATGTCAGCGTTCATATGATCTGAGATATGTTAATTCGGTATGGCTGCACTCCAAAGTTAATAAGGCATGGAGAGATAAGAAACATCGACTTAGGAAGAAACATATTTATGAGAAAGAGTTATCTGTTGTGAAAGCAAGTGAACCCCCTGATTTCGTAGCCCTAGACGATTGGCAACAGTTAATTGACTTGAGTACTACTGCTGAATTCAAAGTATGTCAAATTATGAATACTTTAATATTTTGCTTATTTTGATCACTTCTCATACTTGGTATCCCTCCATTCTATCATCATGCAGGCTTTAAGTGAGCAAGCCATGGCCAATAGAAAGCAATTAACAATGCCAAATGCCTCTGGTAGACACAGTGCAGCTCAAGTTCGTCATAGAATTGTAAGTACTCTAGACAAAAAAAAAAAATTGTTACTACCTAAATTCTATTACCATTGGGAACACTTGTTTATATTCTTAACACTTTTTTTTTGGGTGTGTGTATATATTGTATGTTCCCCAACAAAGGCCATAGAGAGGAACTTGGACAATGATGATGATGTTGGTAGGTCTGACACTTTCATAGCACTTCATACCAAAAAGATAAAACTGAACAATGCCCTGAGAAGATGGTAAGCGTTTTTGTACTAGACATTCTAGCTTTAAGCACAACTTGGTTTCTAACCTTTTTTTTTTCAATAGAGTAAAATGAAGGCCATCATGACTGAAAACCCTGAGACACGATTGACTGGAGTAGATGATGCATTAGCTAAGGTATGTAACTTATATTTATTATTTAAAAAGTTAGTTCCAGGTTGTTATAGTCTCTTATTCTAATTGTTTATTTTCCAGACAATGGGGAAAGATACCAGAGGGTGTATGCGTGCTATGGGTCCAGGTGTGTCCCCGGGTTTTATTAAGAAGACGACCCATATGGTAGCCAAGATTGTTGACATACAACGCCAAAACACCGAAAATGACTCGAAAATAGATAAGCTGGAAAAACATATGAACGTTTTCACAGATTTTATGAACAAGCAGATGGTAATAGAAAAGTGTTTTATTTTGATACTACAAAACATTTTTACTCTTTCATTATGTAATAGATGATCAAACTAATTAAATTTTCTTATCTTAGGCGAAAAATGACATGGAAAAAGATGTTTCTTCACCACGGTCTACAAGTTCTTCGGCACCAACATTTATGGTATGGTGCATTCAAATAATAATAATTTTATATAAAAGACCTGACTCCAAGTTGTATCTGAATAATTTTTTAATTTGATCTTGCATGGACAGCCTCGGCATGATGCAGTCATGGATATTGGTAAAAAATGTGAAGTGTATTGTTGGAGTGACTTAGTTGCACTAGGCGAAGTCGTGGAGGTGGATCCAAAAGTACTTGTCCATAATGTTCCGATTGGAGAAGGGAATTACAAGATTGCAGTACACTCAGCTGTGGACATGGGAGCTCCATTATTTAAACGGAATAGCCAAGTTACTATCATTGATGATGTTGTGGGAGGTTATACAGTATGGCTTAAGCAATTTCTGAAGTTCGTTAATTGACCTATATGTTCGATAAGTTCTTTTTTGGTTACTATATGTAGCGCTTAGATGTCTATAATGTAAAGCTTGGATGTCTTTATTTTGGTTAATGTACGTGCAAGCAGTGTCCTAAATGGGTTAATGTCTTATTTTGAATGGTAACGCATTTTTCAAGTTGGAATTTATTTTGTTAGATACTATTTCATCAATGAGAAGCACAATATATGAACTTGTTTGTATTTCTTACCATTTGCAGGTTTAATGGTGTGTTCCACTCCATTAAAAAATGTTTTTAACTCCGCCAATGCAATAGTTTATCTTGCATTGCCGGTCCCAAGCCCGGATAAAGGAGGAGGGAGGACGAACGATTGGTGAATGGCCATGTGACCATAATGAAGAAGGTATGTATGTTAAATAAATGTTTTTGTTAGCACTTTTATTTTCCATTTTATTTGTTCTTTTAGTTCCATGGATCGAAAGCTTTACGCATGATCAATAATATGTTTTTTTGTACTTTTATCATGAGTAGGCTCGGATGATGATGATGGCTATGATTACAGTTTGGAACTTTTAGCATATGATGGTAGTGCCTTTCAAAACAGGTATATATCAAGTCTCATTGATTTTGTATGGTAGAATAAGCAGTGTGGCTTCATTGTATTTAAGATAGTGCCTATTCTATTTGCAGAATTATGTCCTGATATCACAAATTCCATAGGAACTGGTGATAATGGAAACTGAACAAATGTATGATGCGAAGAACTTGAAAACTAAATAAATATATGATATTCTGTTTAAGTTTTTTGTTTGTATGGATGTATAATTCTCAGACATTGTATCAATTGCTTATGGTCAATTTTGCTTTTTGACAGTAACTTGCTTTCCAGTCTGACATTTGAAATGTGTGTGGAATACATACATATTATATGGTCCAATGGAGCTGTACAGTTTGGTGTCTTATCTACGTGTTTGAATGGCACACATATATTATATAGCAGTGTGGAGTTACTACAAGTCACATTGTTTTGTTTTATTTGTGCTGTTTTTTGTTTTCGGATGTCCACAATATTTCTTTTTATTTAATACAAAACAAAATGTGGTAAGCTTTTGTTACATTTATGGTGTCATGGACTGTGTATATCTTCTTTCTTAACACGCATCCACGCCTTCTGTTGGTGATGTACACTGGGGATACAAATGTTATTAAGCAATGTAAATTTGCGTTGTGGTTTTCTGTTTCTTTTTTCTGGCATATACTAGAGTTGGCTTAATTGTGAATTTTATATTTTCTGATGTGGAAACCTGATTCCATCTGCTGTTTTTTATGCTGTGAAAGCAGTATCTTTTACAGGATTGTTATATCTACAAAGTTTTGGTTCTCTATAATACCTTTTACATTCTATCTAGTCGTTGATCGTGACGCTTTGTTTCTCAGGTTAATATTTTGATGCATACTACAGAAGTGACTCTTGCGCCTGAGCAGCTTCGGTGTATAGAGCGAATGAAAGAAGACCACGATGACAAGGTAGTCCTGAAAGAATGGCTGATGTCATCTCAAGAAAAGTGTCTCTGATATAAGTACTCTCTGATATAAAAACCAAGTTGTTGAGTCTGAGCAAAGTCATGGTAAACAAATAAATTAAAGATGGTAGGATGTCTAGCTTGTTCCCGAGCTCAGGGTAAAAAGGGGAAGTGACCTTGGATAAGTAGTCGTATTCTAGATATCAAAATATTGCTGGTGTTGAATAAAAGTCAATGATGAAGTATTTGTCATATGTCCTGTTTTTTTCATTGTAATTCATTAAGTTTGATTTGTACTATTGTTATTTATTTCTGCATTTTCATTGATTTTTCTGTTCACTATTTTATGATATAGGTTGTTCATCCCATACATGATCAGACTTTTTATCTGACTTCAGAGCATAAAAGGAACCTTAAAGAAGAATTTGGTTAGTTTAAATCAGACCTTGGTTGGGCTTCATGCTGATCACTTTCTTGTTCTAGTTAATGTTGGTATTTGCCTACATTTTCTTATTATTATTTGCAGGAATTGAACCGTGGACTTTTGTGCAAAAACTGGGAGATGCAGTCCTCATACCAGCTGGTTGTCCTTATCAAATTAGAAATTTGAAGGTATATAATGTCTGTCTTTGTTGGGTTCTGAAGGATCTTAGTTATGCATCTGGAAGTTAATATTAGGTTACTTAGCAAACAGATGGAAAAGTTATATACTTACATTATCAAAGTTCCTGTATGTCTTGTTGACTTGTTCATTAAATAAGATTCTGTTCAGTGCACACGCATTACACATGCACAAGATCCATAACTTACCATATAAAAGGATTGGATCTGGCCTATTGTTCCGAAGGGTATGTCCTTAATGTTGGTTGACGTTGGAAAATTATCCATGCTAACTAACAATATTGTGATTATATTGCCTCACTTTGAGGCAAATGTGAAAGTGAAAAAAGAATATATGCAATGTAAAAGTTCAATTTATTAGTATTACTTCAATAATGAATGCAATTTCATTAGTTGATCAAAGACTCAAATACTGAAGCTCTGAACAAAATTTATTTTCTCCAAGCGCTCCTCCCCAAAAGCTCCGTCAATAAATATTGCTTTGTTACTGTAATCTCCATGTATGTGGACATCTAAACTCCGTTGTGTACTTTTTTGCAGTCATGTTTACAGGTTGCAGTTGATTTTGTTTCTCCTGAAAATGTCAATGAATGCATAAATTTGGCTCAGGAATTTCGCAAACTTCCCCATGATTATTTTGCTAAGGATGACAAACTGGAGGTAAAATCTAAGTTAGCAGTATTTGTTCAAACAGAGGATTCCACTGTTCAAAATATCTTCCGCATACAGCTTGTTCAACTGTATACATATTCATGTTTTTTTTTTGATAAATATACTTATTTGTGTTTGTGTATACGTAAGAAAATGTCCATGACTCCATGAGTACATAAACATATATACCTCATCACAGTTCAAGTAAACTCTTGAATTGTGTCAGACTAACGACAGTGTTTTAGTCCAACTTACAACTGTTGCTTATAGCATCACATAGTTTGTATGGATGTATAATTCTCAGACATTGTGCACTGGTGGCGTTCTTGATCTATATATTTATGCTTTTGTACATATGCTTTGTGCAGTGTAACTTGAACTCGATCAATTGTATAAAAACTTTGTGCAGTGTACCATTTGTGCAAGATATGTTTGGTAGTACGCGAATGGAATAGATGCAAAGGATATGAATATTGCTTCAACTTCAGGCCAAGTGTTTGAGAGTCATAAATGTGAATTTTACAGGTTTGACAACATATACAATTTATTATTTCCTTTGTAGTCTCAAAAAGTTCCTGGCCATCTAGGTACATATTCTGTTTAAGTTTTTTGTTTTACTCAATTGGTGTTGTTTCGATTAGGTTGTTATATGGCAATTTGACAATGTTTACATAGTTTAATTAGTGTAATGAGTTGTTGGTGCATGATAATGGTCATTCATAGTAATTGACTAATTGTAACAATAATTGTGTATCAATTTGTATTTGGGCTTTGCCTGTATAATATAATATTTAAATAGTGTAATAATGAGCAAAATATTTTAGTAATTTTTTTTTTAAAAAAAATTATAACTTTGCGACGGCTATAGGCTGTCGCTTATTTTTAGATTGCGATGGTTATGGCCTGTCGCACTATTTTGAAACGTAAGCAATATTACGACTAGGGAACTGTCGGAAGAAATTAAAACTAGCGTCGGACTAAGACCGTCGCCATTTGTTACGTCGGGCGGAAGCTGTCGCGAGACAGCGACAACAAAAGACTGTCGCCAATCTCGTCACAGTTGGTTTAAATCCCGTCGGCTGTTAACGACGAGTATTGGCCGTCGCAAAGGAAATAGCGTCGAGACCTATTGCGTCGGCCTTGCGACGGCTGGAGCTTGTCGCAATTTGTAATTTGCGACAGGTTTTAACCGTCGCAGTTGTCCTGTTTTTTGGTAGTGGTGGCTTCCTTGACAGTGACCGATACAGTTCCTCATGGTTGTTATTCAAGGCATACTTGAAAGCTTGAATAACGACGCTGTCAGATGCGTCCTGTACCTCAGATAGTAGGGTTCGAAACCTTCGATCGAAATTCCTGAGTGTTTCGCTTCGGTCCATCTATAGGGAGAACAGGACTTCAGCTCTTTTCTTGGTCTTCACATTGAACCGGTACTTCTCTTCGAACAACTCAGCCAATTGTACAAATGGGGAGGAGTGGCTTCTTCGACAGATCTGCTACGGGCAATCCTACGACCATCACGCGGCCCGGGTGTTCTTGCGCGTCTGCGGTCTCTGAACTGGAGAGATAGACATCCTATCTCTCTCTGGTGCTAGCCTGTCCCAGACAGAACGGGGACCATGGCTATGAGGGGGTAAGACTCCGGTCACTGCTTGACCGTGGACTTATCTTCTTCTGAGGAGATGGACTCGAAGACAGGGCTGGAGATGACTGGCTATCTCCGGCCCTGGTTATCTTCTTTGTCCTTAATTCTGCATTTTCCCTGGTCAGCCGCTTAATAATTGCAGTTGGGGACTCGACCGCTGGTCCCTTTCCCTTCTGCTGCTCAGTATAACCTCCCGTTGTCAGGGGAGAGATTCTCTGGACTCTTCTTGTAGCGGCTGCCCTAGAAGGTTCAGGATCTTGTGGAGCTGGTATTATTAGGAGATTGAAGAGAAGGACTCCGTCAATCCGGATCTGTGACCAAGCTCAAGATAGAGCTTACAATACTGTCCCAAACGTCTGATTGTATTCTTCCCCCAGTCACTCAATTTTGATGACCTTTCCAAAGATGTGGTGTTATCTTAGCCATCCATCATAAAACTAATCTACGGCGGTAAAACTCTTCTGTCTTGAAATGGGGGTATCTTAATTTGAAGGAAATAGTTGGAGGAGAAAATGAACAAGAAGTGCCAGGCGATCATTGTTGTTTGTTACCTCAACTCAAAACTCTCGAATTGATCAACTTGGGCAGTCTAACAAGCTTCTACCAAGGCGATATACCTATCAGTTGTCCTTTGGAAGAGATTGTTGTTCGTAAATGTAGTAATTTGAAGAAGTTTCCCCTTGCACCAGAAACTGCTTCCCATCTACAAACTTTCAGAGCAGCTACTAATTGGTGGTTCCATGAAGAAGTTTCCCCTTGCACCACAAACTTCTTATCATCTGAATCCATAATACTGCTATGACATGTTCTTCAAATTTTTTTCTTACATATGAATGTACAGATACAAAATCTTCTTAAACCTTTTCGTGATTTACTATCCTTTTCTTTTTCAAAAGATATATTTAGCACTATGTAGCTTGAATTTCCCATGAAGATGGCTGAAAGTTATTACTAGATTTCTTCTTTTCTTTTTCCGCGCTTTTCGTTATCCAAATGGAAATTTTTTGATAAGTAACATATGTTATGGTTGATGACTATTGGGTCCTGTAGGTTGCATCACTGACATCTGCATCGGCTGTGGAGAATAACACAACAATGGAATTAGCTAAGACCCAAGAGACCAAAAAGGTGGAAGGGGAGGTTGCGCAACCTACACCAGAAATTAGTATTGAAGAACTGGTATAAAACATTGTACCATCTACCTCCTCTGTTACTCAGTCAAGTTTGTCAGACATATACTCTATTTTTCTCATCTTGTGATTGTGATGACCTGGTGTGTAATCTTACAACTTTTAGTTGCTTTCTTCTTTGTTATGTTGTTATTGTCATGAGTATGCGACAATATCATGTTATCCAGACTCATGGCATAGGTCACTTTTACCTTTGTCCTCTGTTAACAACATTCATACACAGATGTTCCCATTGTCAGTTGTCATGAGTTCCATACGCCTTCCTTTTGTGGTTGAATATTATTTCATGCTTGGACCTTATCCTGTTATGATAAGGTGTTATAAAATTTAATGATTTCCAAAAATCCTTGTTAATGTCTCTGTAATCAACTAATCATATTACCGTGTTGTCATCTAGTTGCTTAAAGATAAAATTTGTAGTACAGAGGAGTCGGTACACATTATTAGCAAGAAACGTCGATGACAAAATCTTCAGCCCCAAAGTCTTATTGAATAAATTCATTCCTTAACATGAAAACAATGATTGCGAGTAAACACCACCCATTAATCTCTGTTGCATTTTGCCTTACAGAGAAATTAGAGGTTGCAGACATAAAATCCAACAAGCATTAGTAAACACCACCCATTAATCTCCGCCGGTTCTTTGCTTAGAGAAAAATGGAGGTTGCACTTTAACTACAAAACAACTTCCTAACTATAGTCTAATTTTTGGGAGCTGTTTACCAACTGTGTAACCTCTGACATTCAAACAGTTTGCTGATGCCTGCCCATCATTGCCATTATATGGCAAGTAAATGTCCTTGACCTCGATCTTTTGACATGGTAGACTTCGGCTACACACAAAGTTTACCGCAACCTTCGATGAAGATGTTCCCCAGATGTTTCTATAATGAACATCTTTAATCAGAACCTTCGAAGGAGTCTGCAATACAGGAGAAAACAACTGGTCAGTGAAGTCCCTTCGATCAAGCTTATGACATTTAAAATCAGTTAAAATTGTAGATTGTAATACCTGTTCATTACAAGAAGAGTTAGGACAATACTCTTGATCAATGAAAATCGGGTTGTAGACATTGTTCATGAATATATCTTCGAACGTGATGTTATAAACAAAGTTAGTATTTGATGTACCCCATGTTTTGATTCTTACACCGTTTGAAGTACCGATGAATGTGCAATTCCTGACAATCAATCCAACCACATTACCTTCCTTAGGAATTTTGCCGAGACTGCCAACACTGATACCATGTCCTGGTCCACATGTTACATTAGTAACATGTATGTTATTACTGCCTGCACCAAAAGAAATGCAGTCATCTCCTGTGCCTATGTTTGAATGCGAGATGCTGATAAAACTTGAGTCTCCAATATGAATTCCATCTGTATTTGGACTATCTTCAGGTGCCGTGATTGTAATGTAGTTGAACTTCATGTTGTTGCAGTTGAAAATATTTATGTGGAAACTTTTGCTGTCTACTGAATATATTCCTACAACTGTTCCATAGTTGATGAAATCGAACCGTATAGACTGTGATTAAAAAATTGACATCACCAATCAGAATAAAAAGAACGTAAATTTTTTCGACAAACCCCCCCCCCCCCCCCGGAAAGAATTAATACTTACAGTAGGCAAAAATCTGCAGTTTTTGTTCTTATTACAATCATTGTGAGACCAAGCTGAAGAACCGTGGCCATGGAAAGTGCCGCCTCCACCAACATACAATCCACTAACATATTGAAACCTAATCCAATCTTAAGAATAATCCTTAAACTTGGAAAGATCACTTGGTGCATTCACTACACCTTGAATTTGAAAATCTATTGGACCTTTACATGGGCCTTTAAAAGTTGTTGGGCCCACTAAATAATTCCCTTTTGGTATCAAAACTGTTCCTCCTCCATTCCATGCACATACGCAATGGGAGGGTTGCCATACGCCACTGTAGATCGCCAAAACCAGGTCCATAAGAAACCACAATATTCTGAAGGGCTGCACGGAGCTTGTGGTCAAACCATTCGGCTGTTTCCTGAACATAATCAGGGGGGCAAGTACGGAGAGCAAAGGTGAGCTTAGATATTCCCATACAAGAACGTAAAAGTGCCAGCTCACATTGCGGATCCTTTAGCTGTGGTAATAAATCCATAAGCTGAAGTGTCTTATCCACTCGTTGACGAACATTACCAATAATAAAGGATGCATCAATACTTACAGCCCCTCCAAGCAACTTAACCCCTCGCTGAGGACATTATATACCAGCCGGACATGATATACCGCCTTCCCAAACTGCTCGTTGATTTTTGAAGCGACGGAGGTGGTCAACGGGGTCTGTGTTACAGTCATAAACGTTGAACTTTGTAGGTACGAACTTGCTGGGGAAGTCGAACTCGTAGCATTGGGCGTGTAACGGTCGTTTTTCCAGCTTCTAGAGGTCATCAGCGATTTTTGTTTTCTCCTTTGCATTTAGCTTGTCTTGAAGCTGTCTTATCATTGCGAGCATGGCCGCATTGTCGGGTTGGCCGGGGTCTTGGAGCTGTGTTGAGGCTGCCTTGTCGTGACGGATTCGCCGTGGGGGTTGGTCTCTTGTGACGGATTGCTCTGATCCTGTTGGTGCTTGATAATGGTGGGGGTTTTCATGGGTCTCCAATGGTGGAGGTGGTGATAGTATCGGGTTGGTACCGTTGGGTGGTGCTGAATTAACACCGTTGGGTTGTGCAGGATTGCCACCGTTGGGTGGTGTATGGTTTCTGTCATCGTGAACTCCGTTGGAGTGCTGATTGTCTTCTAATACTAGGTTAATTGCTGCAGAAGCTACGAGACGGTCAATTTGTTGGAGTCGAATTGCCTCCCTTTCTCTGGCGTTCTCTAGAGCTTGCTCTAGTTCCAATGTTCTTGTGACATCCAGGAGCCGTGCGTTTTCTTGTGCCCGAATGATCTCTTGTTGTTGGAAGTGATCGTTAGCGGTCTGTAGCTGTCCGTTGCGCTCCTCGAGCTGTTGGATCCGTTGTTGCATTGGTTGTAGCTCTTGGGCACGAGTCAGTGTGCCTTGAGTCGTTGTTCTAGCCATTGTTGTTGTTGTGGAGATCCTTGAGGGTGGTTCAAGGCTTCTTCTAGCGCCAATTATGTAGTCCTCTATTCCCGTTGGGACCTGTACTTCCATGGAACCCGTGGAGGCACCTGAGCTTCACCGGTGTTGGCACCGGTGTTGACACTCCGACGATCAAGTCAGTAGTGTGAAGTGGAGGAGTGAAGTGATTGATGGGACATGAGAGCGTACCTAATGATTGGAGGTTGCCCCTATTTATAGATGATTGGTCGGCCTGTGCGGCACCGTTGGATTATGCTTCTAATCAGAGGTGACTAATTAATTATTATAGATTGAACATGAAAGAACAACATGTTATGTTTGCATGATTTAGTTTGTGGATACCAATTCTAGCTCCCCCCTTTGTCATCATATATCTTCTTTACATCTCTACCATATTCTTAAGTTAGGGTTTACTTATTATTATTGCCTGTAGGAAGTTAGAATCAATCTCAAATCTTGTTTGTTGATTCATTTGGTGTTTCTTAACCATTGTTTTCTATTGTGTTTAAGCTAAGATCTCTCCCTCTGAGGTGGGTATGTACGACCCTTGTTTGTTACTTGTCTACTTTGATATCTAATTTATACAGGCACAAGAAGGAACATCAATAAAAATATAATCTTTTGATAGAGGTTAGAGATTAAACACCTTTTGGCCTCTATCAGGAGGCTTGAGAAAACTTGAAATACTCAAGTTGAGTTATTCAATCGTAAAGACGCTGCCAGAAGAAATCGACAACTTGGCCAATCTAAGAAGCTTGGATTTGAATGGGGCACAACTGTCATTTGTAGCACCGAATGTTATATGAAGATTATCATATTTGGAAGAATTCTACATGAACAATGATTATGAAGAATGGGACACAACGACAAGTGGAGAAGAATACAATGCTAGCTTGAAGGAGGTGGAGATATTAAGTCGTATCTCAAGGTTGACCATTCGTATAAAAGATATGAAAACCGACCCCATGTCTTATTGAACAGTTTGAAAGAACTACTCATTGCAGAAACAAATACTCTGTCATATTACAAGTTGGTTTCCACCCCAGCTAGGTTAAAACTTGAGGGTAAAATCTCATCGGCATTGATGAATCAAATAAGGATTCACAAGATTCCTTCAACACGTTGAAGGAGATAAGAATAGTGACCTTGAGGGGAATGAAGAAAATCTACCATGGCCCAACTCCATCAACTGGATTCTTTGGACAATTAAGAATCTTAGAAGTGTCTCATTTCCACCAAATAAAAAACATCTTTTCAGCTAATTTGTTGAATATCAGAATAAATCAGATGCTAATGTGATTCCTGATCAATTTGCATTCTATCAAGAAATTTTTTTTGGTGTATTGTGACTTCTTGTCTGGTATGACTTATGAGGCATTCACATCTACCCATCTGCCCCATATATCAAATTCAGTCTATTTTCTCTTGATTTTGCAAATAGCAATTTTAAAAAAAATAAAACGTTGATTGCAATAGATTTATATACTATATTTCGAAAATACTACACAAAACATTTTACTTATTTATATAAAAGCCCAATACAAATTTTGTTCGTAGCAAGTTGGGCATGCCTTTAAGAAAAATTTCTCTCACCAAATTAGAGAAAATTACATGCTCTAAATGAAGAGAAATTAACAAAGATTGAAATTAGAAGGGTTAGTAATGTATTTTTATATTCAATGATGGCTTAAATAGATATATGGCTAGCTTCTGAATTTAATGCTAATAAATTTATTAATTGGCTATATAGCTAATGAATTTAATGTAAATATGGCTAAATATATTTTTAAACACAAAAATAAATTTAAAATTTTGCAACTTACCTTTTTCCTCCTTAACATCTACCCATCTGCCCCATACATCAAATTGAGTCTATCTTCTCTTGATTTTGCAAATAACAATTTTAAGAAAAAACAAAACGTTGATTACAATAGATTTATATACTATAGTTCAAAAATACTACACAGAATATTTTACTTCTTTATATTAAAGCCCAATACAAATTTTGTTCGTAGCATAAATTAATAAACTTCACGTCAACGAACATTATACCTTATTGAAGCCTACCAAAAAAATAAGTAAAATAAATAATTATTGAATATTAAAGAAAAACAACACACCTGGTAATAGTTACATATTTACATATAAATACCCTACCAAGAAATCACTATAAAAAAATGCTCTACCAATAAACAAGCGAATCGAAGAATAGCCAAAGGTAGAATGCCTTATAGACTAATCTACTAACAAAATTATCCTATACATTTTAGATACTAACTACACATCTCCCTAACAACGCTAGAGTGAAAGTTCATCTCCAACGGTCAATATCCAATATATTTAGTTGTTTTCCAAATGCAAAAAACAACTTCTTTTTCTTTCGTTTGCTAAAATATTTTTCTTTTCTATTTTTTTTTCTATCCAATTAGTTTATCTCATTAATTTGGTTAAATTCAATTTCGTAACAATGTCATAATTTAAGGCTTCCGTATAGAAATATACTTCATTAGACAAAAAAAATATATCAAAATATACTTCCAAATAATGCAAACTTATAAATAGAATCAAAGTTCTTCTTACCAATTCTTATTACTAAAGCTAAAAACGATTCAAAACAAGTCTTGAAGAATATATATTAACACCTAAAATCAATCACATTGCAATAAGAAAAATAAAAATAAAAACAATATGAAATCGATTACAATAGGCGAAGATGTTGCATTTCTATTGAAAACTTATTTTCGCTTTCATGGATTCAACACTATGAACAAAATTAAAAGAGCTATTTAGAGATACCCCCGGAAAAAGTTTGAACTCTTTGAGATACCCCCCAGATTTAAGTTTCATTAGAGATTCCCCCCAGATTTTGGTTTCAAACCAGTCAACCAAGCCATTCATTTGTATTTGACCAGTCTTTATGTATGTTAGACAAAAATACCCTTCTTTCATTTTAAACTTAATCCTAGTCAGCAAAATTATTAACACCAAATTTATCCATACCCAACAAAACTTAACTACACCACCACCACCACCACCACCACCACCAAAACTCTTAACAAACACAAATTTAATTCACATATAACAAAACTTAACCACACCACCACCACTACATCTATTACACCACCACCACCACCACTACATTTATTAAACCACTACCACCACCACCACTACATTTATTACACCACTACCACCACCACCATCTATTACACCACCATCACCAAATTCAAATTTTTTGAAATTTGAATAAAAAATTCTTTGACCCATATCAACACCAACTTTCCCATTCTCTTCTTCTTTGAGTTCTTTGTCTTTAATTGGGTTCTTTTGCAATACCCCCACCACACCCACTAACAAATAAATCTCAACTCAACACCACCACCACCGTCGTGATCTTCGACGACGAAATCAACCCCACCATTATCCAAATAGCATACATTCGTGTTTATGAGAGAGAGAGAGAGAGAGAGAGAGAGAGAGAGAGAGAGAGAGAGAGAGAGAGAGAGAGAGAGAAGAAATCTTAATGGGGTTTAATTTGAGAATTTGAGGGGTTTAATTTAAAAAAGGTTGGAGAAGAAGAAGTTCTAACCATAGGATTAGATTTAAAAGGGTTATATGTTGATGAACGGTTAGGATTAGATCTAGAGTTTAGATGATGTGGCATATTTGGTGATATAGTTGGATGACTAGGATATTAGTTAAATTAAGAGAGGGGTATTTTTGTCAATATCAAAAAACATTGGTCAATGGCTTGGTTGACCAGCTCCAAATAGAAAAGTGGGGGGTATCTCTAATGAAACTTAAATCTGGGGGTATCTCAAAGAGTGCAAACTTTTTTGGGGGTATCTCTTAATAGCTCAAATTAAAATATTAAAATAAAAAAATATCATAAAGTTTAACTTTGTTATATTTACATTGCAAATAAAATAAAAAAAAATTGTTTCATCAATCACATTTGAAATATAGTCAAACGTACGCCAGTTGATCTTCCACACAAAAGAATGTATATCCATACATCCAACAACCTTCGGATTTTTAACCAATTTGCCAACACTATATTTCAGCTTTGGTTTCAAAGTTTTAAGAGAAAAAAAAAATTGAGCTTTGATATTAAGTTTTATAAAAATAACACACTTATTTATATTAAGATACTTACAGTCACCTAAATCAACATATGTTAAGCGAACACCCATTTTGGAAATTGAAATCAACCATATTTTGAACAATTAAAATTAACTAATATAATATGGACTTACAGTTAAAAACGATAATCAAACCAACGAAAAACTTAAACAAAATATTTTTAAAGAACTACATCTAATTTACAATTTTTTTTAATAATTCCCGTGTATTGCACGAGTCTTATAACTAGTTTCTTCTTATATAGATCAAGCATTGACGGTAAAGCATTGCAATTAAGTTTGCAACCATGGACGAGGAGGTCAAACAAACTCCGCGAATAGTTTTTCTTTCGAGCTCTGGGATGGGTCACCTCATCCCACTAACTGAGTTCGCTAAACATCTTCTATTCTACCACAATGTTTTAGTGACTTTTTTAGTTCCTAGTTCCTACTGATGATTCTCCTTCTAAAGCTCAAGAAGCTTGTAAGTACCATTTGCAGTAGGCTAACGTGGCAGGGTAAAGGCAGTCGGGTTAACTCAGTAGAGGAGAACCGAGAAGTAGCGGATAGAGACCAGGAACATTCTGAGGCATCATGGGCAAAGCGCGTGAGAATTAGCTGTCATGCATTTACTCCACAATATATGATAGAGAATGAGCCACGTCTAGGGAAGGAGAGCCCTAGGATCAGGAAAGAATCCTAGGGTTCAGAGTACACGGTGTAAACCGATATATAAGGAACAATGTAGGGCAAACAGAAGGTAACTATTCACTCTTTGATTACACTTATTCCAAACTTGGCCTCGATTACTAACTTGATCGTTGGAGCTTTACCCACCAGTCTTTGCAGGCAACATTAGGAGATTGAAGAGAAGGACTTCGTCAATCCGGATCTGTGACCAAGCTCAAGATAGAGCTTACAATACTGTCCCAAACGTCTGATTGTATTCTTCCCCCAGTCACTCAATTTTGATGACCTTTCCAAAGATGTGGTGTTATCTTAGCCATCCATCATAAAACTAATCTACGGCGGTAAAACTCTTTTGTCTTGAAATGGGGGTATCTCAATTTGAAGGAAATAGTTGGAGGAGAAAATGAACATGAAGTGCCAGGCGATCATTGTTGTTTGTTACCTCAACTCAAAACTCTCGAATTGATCAACTTGGGCAGTCTAACAAGCTTCTACCAAGGCGATATACCTATCAGTTGTCCTTTGGAAGAGATTGTTGTTCGTAAATGTAGTAATTTGAAGAAGTTTCCCCTTGCACCAGAAACTGCTTCCCATCTACAAACTTTCAGAGCAGCTACTAATTGGTGGTTCCATGAAGAAGTTTCCCCTTGCACCACAAACTTCTTATCATCTGAATCCATAACACTGCTATGACATGTTCTTCAAAATTTTTTCTTACATATGAATGTACAGATACAAAATCTTCTTAAACCTTTTCGTGATTTACTATCCTTTTCTTTTTCAAAAGATATATTTAGCACTATGTAGCTTGAATTTCCCATGAAGATGGCTGAAAGTTATTACTAGATTTCTTCTTTTCTTTTTCCGCGCTTTTCGTTATCCAAATGGAAATTTTTTGATAAGTAACATATGTTATGGTTGATGACTATTGGGTCCTGTAGGTTGCATCACTGACATCTGCATCGGCTGTGGAGAATAACACAACAGTGGAATTAGCTAAGACCCAAGAGACCAAAAAGGTGGAAGGGGAGGTTGCGCAACCTACACCAGAAATTAGTATTGAATAACTGGTATAAAACAT
Organism: Aquilegia kansuensis; assembly: GCA_020826895.1. Taxonomy (NCBI): domain Eukaryota; kingdom Viridiplantae; phylum Streptophyta; class Magnoliopsida; order Ranunculales; family Ranunculaceae; genus Aquilegia; species Aquilegia kansuensis. The sequence continues at coordinate 37,068,485 of CM037004.1, read as the reverse complement.
TGTACCATCTACCTCCTCTGCTACTCAGTCAAGTTTGTCAGACATATACTCTATTTTTCTCATCTTGTGATTGTGATGACCTGGTGTGTAATCTTACAACTTTTAGTTGCTTTCTTCTTTGTTATGTTGTTATTGTCATGAGTATGCGACAATATCATGTTATCCACACTCATGGCATAGGTCACTTTTACCTTTGTCCTCTGTTAACAACATTCATACACAGATGTTCCCATTGTCAGTTGTTTGACCCGTTTTCTGCTTTGGACCCGTTTTCTGTTGTTTGACCCGTTTTACGGTTTTGACCCGTTTTCATGTTATAAAACCTAGATCTGATTTTCAGCAAGAATTTTCTTATTAAAAATCAATTAAGAAGCTTAAGAAGAATAAAAAAAACTTTCTAAAACCTAGAGTTTTGATTGGGTATTGCTTGCTTACATTGTTTTGATTAATTGGTGGCTTGGAATTGGATTTTTTTTCTTGTTTGTGCATCTAGGTTGTGTTCATTTTCAAAGGTAAGTTATATTACTTGATGTTTTCTCTTACTTTCTAGATTAGGTTGAAGTAACCCCTTGATTAGCATGTTTAATTCGTTTATTACAATTGAATTGCATGATAAAGTATGATTTAGTAAGTAGAACTCAATAAAGTTACAAACTTTGTGATATTTAATTATGTATTAATGCTGAAACTTAACTTTAAAAACCTATTAATGTAGGAATTGGTAATTTAAAACATGTTTAATGTTAATTTAATATCCCAAAGTATAATAGATGATTATATTGCTTAATTTGTACTTTATGTGATGAATAAAGCATGATTATATAGAATTTATTAATGCTGAAATTTATATTTTAAAATATGTTATTATTGGATTTGAATATTTGACTTGGTATTATAATGTTTGATTGAACCCATTGGTTATGGATTTTCTTACTTTAGAAATTCCTGAACTTGACATCATACACGTTTATGTTGTTCGTCATATATATTTATATGGACAATGATTGGAATAGAATGGTTGGATTGAACCATGTGTTGGATTAGATTTGGGCGTGTTAAAAAAATTAACACCGGACCCGTATGATGGGGAGACGTCCCGGAGTGTTGTCACATGACATAACTCAATGAGTGTATGGCGATGATGTGTACGACTCGGTGCTACTGCACAACTTTATATATGAATTTCATGGATTGAAATTGATGGATTTGGATGGTTTGATGATTTGATTTGAGATTGAAATTGATGGACTTTAATAGATTGTGTGATTGGTTTGAGATTGAAAATTTATGATGCAGACATTAGAGGTTTATAAAGTTGGACTAGATTAGTGTTTGTCATGTATTTTTATTGATTTTATATTATGTTTAGTTAACCCCTTCGGTGTGCGGATTCCTTTTCTGGGAATTAAGATCGAACCTCAAGTCTTATAACTTGCAGTCGTTTAATCGACCTCCCCTTTCCCTTTTTACAGGAAACAGGTGAGGTTAATTACGAAGAGTCCGATGAGGATGGAAAGGCTGTTAGAGTTGGAGATAGTAGATAGAGTTGCTCTTAGTCTAGATATTTCTTTCAGTTATCATTTGTAGCCTTCGTGGCATTTGCTTATTCATTTATCAGCTTTCGGATACTTCAGACACTCTTATTTCATCAGTTGATTCTTGATATAGAAATTTGATTAGTAGACTTCTGCTGTTGTTTATTTATTGTTCTTCCATATGTTTTGCATGGATATAAGAATTCGGCTTGGATGACACGTGACAGTGATGGAATCCTAGGGTCCATGGTGGACATATGGTGCATATCACGACTCTGGTGTCTATGTCTGGTCTGATCAACTAGGTATGGATTTCAGGGGCGTTACAGTTGGTATCAGAGCCAGGTTCAAGTGTCCTAGTGGGATGTCCCTTGAGTCTTTAGGAGTAAGAGCAATATAGGATTCAGTCCGTACCATAGTATAGTTGAGTGAGGACGTTGCGTTTTATCGTTTTTTTTTTCTGTTTCACTTTGTGTTCATTGTCCTCTTTCTGTTATTGTTTCTTATACGTTTCCTTCTTGTGTTACTACAGTGACTAATGGCGGGATCTAAGGAACAGACAGAGAGTGGACATGGTGCAAGTGGGACTGGAAATGGGGTACCAACGTGGTTGCAACCGTTGATGCAAACGATGACTACTATTGCTGCTGAGTTTGCAGCCGCCAAGGCACAGACTCCTCAGGCACCACTTCCATAGGTCGATAGGGAACATCAACCAGTTGCACCAATGGCTTTGACAGAGGAGCAGTTAGCAGAGATTCGACATGAGACATGGTTGAAGAAGATTGAGAAATTTCAGAAGATGAACCCACCCACCTATGACGGGAAGGGTGATGAGTTGGATGCTGATGAGTGGAAAGAAGATGTGTCGAACATACTTTGTATCATGCAACTTAACCAGTATCAACGACAATTGTTGGCAGCTATGCAGTTGAAGGGAGATGCTAGAAAGTGGTGGAACAGTAGTGTTTCTGAGGAGGAAGAACAACGTATGACTTGGGATGATTTTGAGGAGTTATTTGACACACAATATATTACTATGGCTGCGAGGACAGCTCGAGAAAAAGAGTTGATGAATGTTCAGCAGGGTCAGGATGAGTCAGTGGCAGATTATGAGCGTCGTTTTATCAGGCTTGTACGTTTTGCTAAGGATTTGAACATGTCAGAGTTTCGTAAGGCCCGTAGATTTGAGGATGGCCTTCGGACTATCTTGAGGCGCTCAGTGCAGAAACAACAACTTCCTACTGTCAAGCAGGTTGTGGATGCATCCAGGATTACAGAGACTGATATTATTCGTACTCAGCAAGTCAGAGAGGCTAATGGACATGGTAAGGGTGATCGTGGTAAGAACCACAAACGCCATCATTCATCCAGTGGGCAGCATAATGATTCTAGTGGATCGAGTGAGAAGTCATCACACGGTAGCAATGGTAATGGTAAGAAATTCCGATCAGATGGTTCTGGTAGTGTTTCTAAGTCGACAGTGACTTGTTATGCATGTAACCAGCCTGGACATGTGGCTTATAACTACGAGAAGCGCAAGACGGGCGCTTGTTTTAACTGTGGTGAAAAAAGCCACCGTGTTGTTGAGTGTTCTAAGAAGGGGAACCAGAACGGGCAGGGTAAGCCTAATAGTAATGGACAAAAACACACAGGTTCAGATAATGGGTGGAAGAGACGGGGTCCTCCAGCACCGACAAATCCAGTTCAGGGTCAGTTTCCAACTACGGGACAACTATATGTTATGCCTTATTACTATCATCCAGGAGAGGTTCCTCAGGGGGCTATAGTTCCTGCAGCCGTTCCTTTACAGCAGCAAGCACCAGCTGCACTGGCTGGAGCAGCGGCACTTCCGTACCGCCGGTCCAGGGTCGTATGTATGCGATGGTTCCGAGAGATGCCAATGGAGGGGCACTTTTGGAAGGTACGTTCCGTGTTAATTCTATACCTGCTAGAATTCTGTTTAATACTGGTGCAAACTTTTCTTTTGTTGCACGCTCTTTTGCTTTTACTGCTGGTCTTGTTCCTGTGTCACTTTCTTTTCCTATGTTTGTTGAGTTTCCTGGTGAGATTTGCCAGCCTTTAGATTCTATTTTTTGGGATGTTTCGGTTACTCTCGAGGAGCGTGAGTTTCGTGCAGACTTGATTGTCTACGACATGAAAAGTTTTGATGTGATTCTGGGTCTTAGATGGATGCAAAGTTATCATGGGAGGATAGATACTGTAGCCAAGACCGTTACTTTCAGAGTTGATGGTCATGATGTGACCATAGCTACCCCGAGGGGTAATGAGATGGCCGAGGCTTTTCTGGCACATATCGAGACAGGAGCACAGAGGGAGCTTGTTTTGAAACTGGCCGGTAAGGCAGTGGTCTGTGATTTTGAGGATGTTTTTGGCGACATTCCTGGCTTACCTCCCCATCGTGATGTGGAGTTCAGCATTGAGTTAGTTCCGGGTACTGCACCCATTTCTCGTGCTCCTTATCGTATGGCTCCAGCAGAGATGAGGGAGTTAGAGACTCAGTTGCGTGACCTAGAAGGTCAGCGTTTTATCAGGCCGAGTCACTCACCTTGGGGTGCGCCTGTTCTCTTTGTTAAGAAGAAGGATGGCACTCTTCGTATGTGCATAGATTACCGCGAGTTAAACAAGGTAACAGTGAGGAACAAGTATCCTCTACCGCGTATCGATGACCTATTTGACCAACTCCGAGGAGCACAATGGTTCTTGAAGATAGATTTGAGGTCAGGTTATCACCAATTACGTGTTCGGGATACAGATATCCCAAAGACCGCTTTCTTGACTCGTTATGGCTCTTATGAGTTTTTGGTTATGCCTTTTGGGTTGACTAATGCACCGGCATTTTTCATGGACCTCATGAATCGTATCTTTCGACCGTATCTTGATCAGTTCGTGATAGTGTTCATTGATGGTATTCTCATATTTTCTCGTTCTGTGGAGGAACATGCCGAGCATTTGAGACCTGCTTTGCAGACTTTGAGAGATCATCGACTTTATGCCAAGTTCTCAAAGTGTGAGTTTTGGCTTCGGGAAGTCAAGTTCTTAGGGCATGTGATTTCTGGAGATGGCCTTTCTGTAGATCCATCGAAGGTTGAGGCCGTACTTGACTGGCAGCAACCCGCGAATGTTCAGGAGATTCGCAGCTTTCTTGGTTTGGCTGGCTATTACCGCCATTTTATTCAAGGTTTCTCTAAAGTTGCCGCACCTTTAACTAATTTGACGAGAAAGACCGTCCCATTCGTGTGGACTAGTGATTGCCAAAAGGCTTTTGAGAAGTTGAAGATGCGCCTTACTTCGGCTCCTGTACTTATATTACCACAAAGTGATGTTCGTTTTGTCGTATACACAGATGCGTCTGCCCTGGGTTTGGGAGGTGTGCTGTCGCAGACAGAAATAGTGGTGGCATATGCCTCTCGACAGTTGAAAGTCCATGAGATGAACTACCCGACTCATGATCTCGAGCTTGCAGCTGTCGTTTTTGCACTTAAAGTGTGGAGACACTATTTATATGGTGTTCGTTTTGAGCTTTTCACAGATCGTAAGAGCTTACAGTATTTGTTCTCTCAGAAGGAGCTCAACATGAGACAGAGGCGATGGATGGAGTTGATTAAAGATTATGACTTCGATTTACAGTATCATCCCGGTAAGACTAATGTTGTTGTCGACGCATTGAGTAGGAAGCCAAGAGCTAGATTTGCAGCCCTACAGGCATGGCGTATGGTTGAGACTCTTAGTGATTTTGATTTTATCCCTGCAACTAGAGGACAAGACTATGTGCGTATGTCCTATTTGGGTTGTTTGATGGTACAATCTACCTTTGTTAGCAGAGTAATAGAGGCTCAAGCACTTGATGATTGGATTCAGGCTCAGAAATCAGCTTTAGAGACTACACCAACTCCTGATTGGAGTATCGGTACGGATGGTGGGGTTCGGTACTTGAACCGTCTTGTAGTCCCAGATAATTTCCAGCTCAGAATGGAGTTATTCAACGAGGCTCATCGTACGAAGTATACTGTTCATCCAGGTGAAACCAAGATGTATAAGGGTTTGAAACAACATTATTGGTGGAGAAACATGAAAAGAGAGGTCGCAGACTATGTATCTAAGTGTTCTGTTTGTCAGAGGGTGAAGGCTGAGCATCGGAAACCTGGAGGTATGTTACAGCCTTTGCCTATTCTTGAATGGAAGTGGGATAGAATCTCAATGGATTTTATTGATGGCTTACCACTTTCAAAGCGTAAGAACTCTATTTGGGTGATTGTAGATCGATTGACTAAGTCCGCTCATTTCCTAGCTGTTGTTAACACCTACACGGCTAGTGATTTGGGTGCCTTGTATGTCAAAGAGGTTGTGCGTTTACATGGAGTTCCGACCACCATTGTGTCAGACTGTGGGACACAATTTACTTCACGCTTCTGGAAGGGACTTCAGTCTGCTTATGGTTCTACCTTGAGTTTTAGAACAGCTTTTCACCCACAGACGGATGGACAGACCGAGAGGGTGAATCAGGTGTTAGAAGATATGTTGAGAGCGTGTATTCTTGATTTTCAGGGCAGTTGGGTTAATCATATACCATTAGTGGAGTTTGCTTATAATAATAGTTATCAGGCCAGTATTGGGATGGCACCTTTTGAGGCATTGTATGGGCGTCTGTGTCGTTCTCCAATATGTTGGGCCGAACGTAGTGACCGTAAAGCTAAGAAACCTATTGGTGGACCTGAAATAGTAAAGGAGACCACTGAGAAGATTACCTTGATCAAAGATCGTCTTGTAACAGCTCAAAGTCGTCAGAAGAGTTATGCAGATAAAAAGCGTAGATTGGTAGTGTTTAAGGTTGGAGATTCTGTTTATTTGAAGGTTGCTCCTATGAAAGGTGTACGTCGCTTCGGTAAGAAGGGTAAGCTTGCACCGCGTTACATTGGTCCTTTTGAGATCCTGGAGAGGATTGGAAAGGTGGCTTATAGGATTCAGCTACCTAGTTGATTATCATCGGTTCACAATGTTTTCCATGTTTCGATGTTACGTCTTGCCAAGATAGATGGTACGGGTCCAGCTGACCCATATGCTGAGGTTGGTAACTTGGAGGATTTTCAGAATTCTCCAGAGATGGTACAAGACCACCACCCGGTGAAGATTCTTGATGAAGAAGAACGTGGACTTCATCGATGTAAGATTCCTTTTGTTAAAGTTTTGTGGAATGATCGTGATGAGTGTGGAGCAACTTGGGAACTAAAGGAGGAGTTTATGCGTGATTACCCAGAGCTTTTTCTTAAGGTACATTTGAATCTCGAGGACGAGATTCCTTTTTTTAGGGGGGTAGAATGTAATACCCAAGAATCTGCATATTCCGGTGAGGAAGAAGGTTCAGTCGGTTGAGCCAAATGGGCCGAACCGACCCGTTTTCTGTTGTTTGACCCGTTTTACGGTTTTGACCCGTTTTCATGTTATAAAACCTAGATCTGGTTTTCAGCACGAATTTTCTTATTAAAATCAATTAAGAAGCTTTAGAAGAAGAAGAAAAAAAACTTTCTAAAACCTAGAGTTTTGATTGGGTATTGCTTGCTTACATTGTTTTGATTAATTGGTGGCTTGGAATTGGATTTTTTTTCTTGTTTGTGCATCTAGGTTGTGTTCATCTTCAAAGGTAAGTTATATTACTTGATGTTTTCTCTTACTTTCTAGATTAGGTTGAAGTAACCCCTTGATTAGCATGTTTAATTCGTTTATTACAATTGAATTGCATGATAAAGTATGATTTAGTAAGTAAAACTCAATAAAGTTACAAACTTTGTGATATTTAATTATGTATTAATGCTGAAACTTAACTTTAAAAACCTATTAATGTAGGAATTGGTAATTTAAAACATGTTTAATGTTAATTTAATATCCCAAAGTATAATAGATGATTATATTGCTTAATTTGTACTTTATGTGATGAATAAAGCATGATTATATTGAATTTATTAATGCTGAAATTTATATTTTAAAATATGTTATTATTGGATTTGAATATTTGACTTGGTATTGTAATGTTTGATTGAACCCATTGGTTATGGACTTTCTTACTTTAGAAATTCCTGAACTTGACATCATACACGTTTATGTTGTTCGTCATATATATTTATATGGACATGATTGGAATAGAATGGTTGGATTGAACCATGTGTTGGATTAAATTTGGGCGTGTTAAAAAATTTAACACCGGACCCGTATGATGGGGAGACGTCCCGGAGTGTTGTCACATGACATAACTCAATGAGTGTATGGCGATGATGCGTACGACTCGGTGCTACTGCACAACTTTATATATGAATTTCATGGATTGAAATTGATGGATTTGGATGGTTTGATGATTTGATTTGAGATTGAAATTGCTGGACTTTACTAGATTGTGTGATTGGTTTGAGGTTGAAAAATTATGATGCAGACATTAGAAGGTTTATAAAGTTGGATTAGATTAGTGTTTGTCATGTATTTTTATTGATTTTATATTATGTTTAGTTAACCCCTTCTGTGTGCGGATTCCTTTTCTGGGAATAAGATCGAACCTCAAGTCTTATAACTTGCAGTCGTTTAATCGACCTCCCCTTTCCCTTTTTAAAGGAAACAGGTGAGGTTAATTACGGAGAGTCCGATGAGGATGGAGAGGCTGTTAGAGTTGGAGATAGTAGATAGAGTTGCTCTTAGTCTAGATATTTCTTTTAGTTATCATTTGTAGCCTTCGTGGCATTTGCTTATTCATTTATCAGCTTTCGGATACTTCAGACACTCTTATTTCATCAGTTGATTCTTGATATAGAAATTTGATTAGTAGACTTCCGCTGTTGTTTATTTATTGTTCTTCCATATGTTCTGCATGGATATAAGAATTTGGCTTGGATGACACGTGACAGTGATGGAATCCTAGGGTTCATGGTGGACATATGGTGCATATCACAACTCTGGTGTCTATGTCTGGTCTGATCAACTAGGTATGGATTTCAGGGGCGTTACAATTTCTTCTTTTCTTTTTCCGCGCATTTCGTTATCCAAATGGAAATTTTTTGATAAGTAACATATGTTATGGTTGATGACTATTGGGTCCTGTAGGTTGCATCACTGACATCTGCATCGGCTGTGGAGAATAACACAACAGTGGAATTAGCTAAGACCCAAGAGACCAAAAAGGTGGAAGGGGAGGTTGCGCAGCCTACACCAGAAATTAGTATTGAAGAACTGGTATAAAACATTGTACCATCTACCTCCTCTGCTACTCAGTCAAGTTTGTCAGACATATACTCTATTTTTCTCATCTTGTGATTGTGATGACCTGGTGTGTAATCTTACAACTTTTAGTTGCTTTCTTCTTTGTTATGTTGTTATTGTCATGAGTATGCGACAATATCATGTTATCCAGACTCATGGCATAGGTCACTTTTACCTTTGTCCTCTGTTAACAACATTCATACACAGATGTTCCCATTGTCAGTTGTCATGAGTTCCATACGCCTTCCTTTTGTGGTTGAATATTATTTCGTGCTTGGACCTTATCCTGTTATGATAAGGTGTTATAAAATTTAATGATTTCCAATAATCCTTGTTAATGTCTCTGTAATCAACTAATCATATTACTGTGTTGTCATCTAGTTGCTTAAAGATAAAATTTGTAGTACAGAGGAGTCAGTACACATTATTAGCAAGAAACGTCGATGACAAAATCTTCAGCCCCAAAGTCTTATTGAATAAATTCATTCCTTAACATGAAAACAATGATTGCGAGTAAACACCACCCATTAATCTCTGTTGCATTTTGCCTTACAGAGAAATTAGAGGTTGCAGACATAAAATCCAACAAGCATTAGTAAACACTACCCATTAATCTCCGTCGGTTCTTTGCTTAGAGAAAAATGGAGGTTGCACTTGAACTACAAAACAACTTCCTAACTATAGTCTAATTTTTGGGAGCTGTTTACCAACTGTGTAACCTCTGACATTCAAACAGTTTGCTGATGCCTGCCCATCATTGCCATTATATGGCAAGTAAATGTCCTTGACCTCGATCTTTTGACATGGCAGACTTCGGCTACACACAAAGTTTACAGCAACCTTCGATGAAGATGTTCCCCAGATGTTTCTATAATGAACATCTTTAATCAGAACCTTCGAAGGAGTCTGCAATACAGGAGAAAACAACTGGTCAGTGAAGTCCCTTCGATCAAGATTATGACATTTAAAAGCCCAACCCATAATGTGGTCCATGTATATTTAATATTGGTTTAATATAGAAATAAGCTAATTAGTAATAGGTTATGTGGAAGTCATATCTACCGTAGATCTTAACTATGATGGAAGGTCTAGATCTAATGGGTTTAGGTTTTGTAGATTTAGGTCCTCTCTCCACCTTTATAAATAGGTGTATGATCTCCATCCTTATACACTTACTATTACAACACATATTAAGGTTTTAGAGGCAAGGAGAGAGAAACCTAGATCTTGTGCAACTTCTCAAATCATCAATAGCTATGGACAAAGGTATGTGTAGTGATTAATTATATGATTCATGATCCTTATTGTTTATTGATAATATTAATTATGCTTATATGTGGTATCAGAGCCAATATGAATCATGTTTTTAATTCTATAATTACTGCATAATAAATTCTGTATTATAGTTCCGCATCAAGAAACAGTTTTTTTTATTTTTATTTTTTTACGGTTCAATCATGTTCCTGCACAATTTATTTTGTTACGTTAAAGTGTGTATGATAAAGGGGCCTTTGGGTTTTCTCTCTGGTTGTTGGCAATAGTATTTTTTGACTTTAACATCAATTCATTAAAACCGTAACATATGACTGCTATTTTGTCTCTAACATCAATTCATATACTGCATGTATGCATGAATAAAGATCATGTCCACTGCTTAAAACATCTTAATGTCCAAGTCAATGAAATTAGTTTGGGTCAAGGCGTGAAGCTGCATATCATTGTTAGTGCAGTCTGACAAGTGGACCTAAGAAAAGTGTATTAGGTCATCTGCTTGGTTAACAATTTTTTTTTTTTTCTATCGATATATAGTTGCAAACTTTGCCCACTAGCTTAGCTATATATTAATGTCACTGTTAGGAACCCTTTACAATTTGCGTTAAAATAATATCATGCTGAGTTGTGAACTGTTGACGTCGTCGCGCTAGATGATTAGTACAGTTTGTTTCTTCAACCTCCACACTAGCTAGTGACTAGATTGCAGAGAGAGAGAGTCAGTAGAGATTTTCTACAACTAAATTGAAGTATTTTCTCAACTAAATTAAAGGATTTTCTCAACTGAATTGATTCTATGTTGACTGTGAACTTGACATGTTCACTGAAAGCCCACTACACCAACACAAAAGTACTGCTGCTCGTCAATAGGACCAAATTAGAGGGTAGAGTTATATTGACCATAAATTTTGTCTTCTATTAACTGGTTCAAGTGCTTCTCATAGCAATACTTCTACAGTTCACATGCATGCTACATATATATATATATATATATTATTTTGATAGATATGTATTATGGACTCTCTTGCATGTATTTAGTTATGTAATAGCAATATTCATAACAATAAACGTTTTGGTACTCACCACAGTGATTCCAAATAAAGTGTTGTGAAAATTATTTTCCTTGTTTAATATTCTGATAAATTTTTATTGGTATATCACCACAGTGAATCCATGTATGTGTATGAATATTGAATATTAATTTTCTTAAACATTCATATTACGTTGGTATCACCACAGTGAATCAAATTATTTTGAATGTTAGACTAATTATCTCATCGGCTTTTATTATTCACTTGCATTATTGACTTACCCACAGGTAGATCAAGCATATGTTAGATTGGATAATATTATGGGGTTGCTCATATGTATGATTAAATAAGTGTAGGATATCCACAGATGTCATGCTTAGTTTGATTATATAATATGACACCCAAGTATGTTCTTTATCAAATCTTAGTCATATTAGTTTAATTATGTGTTAATTAATGTAGTGAGTATGTTTACTTTTATTGCAGTTTCCCTCCCCATTAATCTTAATTCGCATGCTTCGTCTGTTCCTATCCTGAATGGAACTAACTTTTCGGACTGGAATGAACAAGTCCAATTTAACTTGGGAGTTCTAGATCTAGATTTGTGTTTCCTCTCTGATGAACCCGCTGCTATTACTGATGAAAGCAGTGAGGCCGAGGTAAACATGCATTATTCATGGACTAGATCGAACAGACTAAGCTTAATGTTTATGCGAATGACTGTTGCAAACAACATTAAGTCATCTCTCCCTGAGACCACCTCAGCTAAGGAGTATTTGAATAACATTAAAGAACGTTTCCGCACTGTTGACAAATCACTGGCTGGAAAATTAATGGCAGAACTACTACCATGCGTTTTGATGGTACTCGGACTATGCATGACCATGTTCTTGAGATGACTAATCTGGCTGCAAAATTGAAGAAATTAGGCATGATTGTGGATGATTCGTTTCTTGTCCAATTTGTCCTAAATTCTTTGCCTCCTCAGTATGGGCCATTTCAGATTCACTATAACACTATTAAGGATAAGTGGAATGTGAATGAATTGTCCAACATGTTGGTTCAAGAAGAGGCACGTCTTAAGCAGCAGAATACTCATGTCGCTCAAGCTAATCTCATGGTTCAAGGAGCTGGAAAGAACTATTCGAAAAAGAACGCTGGGAAAGGCATGAAGCGTGGCCCACCCAAGCATAATGAATCTGATAAATCTACATCAAAGAAAGGAAAAAGTGATTTCAAGTGTCATTTCTGTAAAAAGACTGGGCACTTTCAGAAAGATTGCTTGAAACGTAAAGCTTGGTTCGAAAAGAAGGGGATTCCTTACAACCCGGACCATAAGTCCAAATGAGGCCTTTCTCTACATGGGAAATCGAGTTAAAGCCCAAGTTGAAGCCATCGGAACTTTTCGTTTAGTTTTAGATACTGGTCATATTTTAGACTTACAACAAACTCTTTATGTTCCTTCCGTTTCTCGTAATTTATGTTCTATGTCCAAACTAGATCTTGATGGCTATTCTTTTAAAATAGGAAGTGGTTGTTTAAATTTGTTTAAAAATTCATCCCTTGTTGGTTCTGGAATTTTGATAAATGGTTTATATCAAGTTAATCTCGAACACACTTTTTCTGAATCACTTCTTACCTTGCATCCTAATGTTGGAACTAAACGAAGTTCAATGAATGAGAATTCATCTTTCTTGTGGCATAAAAGATTGGGTCATATATCCAAAGAAAGAGTACGTAGATTAGTAAAAGAAGGGGTTCTCCCGAACCTTGATTTTACTGATCTTGGTGTATGTGTGGATTGCATTAAGGGCAAGCAAACCAAACACACAAAGAAAGGAGCCACAAGAAGTACACAGCTTCTTGAAATAATACATACAGATATATGTGGACCTTTTGATGTTCCATCTTTTGGTGGAGAAAAGTATTTTATTACCTTTATCGATGATTTTTCTCGTTATTGTTACATCTATCTATTGCATGATAAATCTCAATCTGTAAATGCTGTTGAAATTTACATAACTGAAATTGAGAGGCAGTTAGATAGAAAAGTGAAAATTATACGATCTGATAGAGGTGGTGAATTTTATGGAAGGTATGATGAAACGGGACAACATCCCGGTCCTTTTGCCAAACTTCTAGAACGGTTAGGAATTTGTGCCCAATACACAATGCCTGGTTCTCCATGGCAGAATGGTGTAGCTGAAAGGCGCAATCGAACACTTATGGATATGGTTCGAAGTATGATGAGTAATTCTAACTTACCCATATCGTTGTGGATGTATGCTCTAAGAACTGCAGTGTATATTTTGAATCGGGTTCCAAGTAAGGCAGTTCCAAAGACACCTTTTGAACTGTGGAAAGGGTGGAAACCTAGTTTAAAACATTTACACATTTAGGGCTGTCAAGCCGAAGCTAGAATATACAATCCACAAGAAAGGAAATTGGATCCGAAAACAATTAGTGGTTACTTTATCGGTTATCTAGAAAAGTCCAAAGGGTATAGATTTTACTGTCCTAACCATACAACTAGAATAGTTGAAACTGGAAATGCAAGATTCATTGAGAATGGCGAATTAAGTGGGAGTGATCAAATCAAAGAAGTAACCATTAAAGAAATTAGGGTACCAATTACGTTACCCCGACTTCATAATGATATTAATGTTACTTCTGTTGTTCCTCATGTTGTAGTACCGTTAAACAACAATGAACAACAAGTAGTTGATCATCAACCAAATAATGAGATTGCCGCTATTGAACCAATTGCAAATACACCACAAGAAGTAACATTAAGAAGATCTCAAAGATCACGAAAACCAGCTATTTCGGATGATTATTTGGTGTATTTGATAGATTCTGAAATTAAGGATCCAGTTACGTATTCACAAGCTATTACTTGTAGTAATTCTAATAAATGGATCAATGCCATGAATGAAGAGATAAAGTGTATGGACTTTAATGAAGTCTGGGATTTAGTTGAATTGCCTGAAGGACACAAGGTAGTCGGGAGCAAATGGCTTTACAAAACCAAACGCGACTCGAAAGGCAATATCGAACGACATAAAGCTAGACTTGTAGCCCAAGGCTTTACTCAGGAAGAGGGTGTTGACTACAATGAAACCTTCTCACCCGTGTCCAGGAAGGATTCCCTTAGAATTATTATGGCATTGGTAGCTCATTTTGACTTGGAGCTGCATCAAATTGATGTGAAAACGGCATTTCTGAATGGAAGTTTGGATGAAGAAGTCTATATGGCTCAGCCAAAGGGCTTCACAAAATAAGGACAAGAACACATGGTCTGTTTGTTAAAGAAGTCAATATACGGACTTAGACAATCTTCCCGACAATGGTACCTAAAGTTTCATGGTATCATTACTTCCTTTGGGTTTACATAAAACACTGTTGATCAGTGTATATACCTGAAGGTCAGTGGGAGTAAGTTTATTTTCCTGGTTCTGTATGTTGATGATATATTACTTGCCAGCAGTGACTTCGGTTTATTACATGACACAAAAGAATTTCTTTCCAAACACTTTGAGATGAAGGATATGGGGGAAGCATCCTACGTGATAGGAATAGAAATATTTCGGGATAGATCGCGTGGATTATTGGGATTGTCTCAGAAAGCTTACATCAATAAAGTTTTGGATAGATTTAATATGTTAAAGTGCAATTCAGATGTTGTTCCAATTCAGAAGGGGGATCGTTTTGAATTAAGTAAATGTCCTAAAAATGAATTGGAACGAGAACAAATGAAAGAAAGACCTTATGCTTCTATGGTAGGGAGTATGATGTATGCACAAGTTTGCACCAGACCAGACATTAGTTTTCCTCTCGGAGTATTAGGTAGATATCAAAGCAATCCAGGACCTGCTCATTGGGCAGCTGCTAAGAAAGTGCTAAGGTATCTACAAGGGACCAAAGATCACATGCTCACATTTAGAAGAACTGATCATCTCGAGGTGATTGGTTACACAGATTCCGATTACAATGGATGTGTGGACAGTAGGAAAAGCACTTTTGGCTATGTGTTTATGCTCTCTGGGGGAGCCATTTCTTGGAAGAGTGGTAAAAAGAGCATCATTGCTGGGTCCTCTATGGAAGCCGAATTTGTAGCTTGCTTTGAAGCTAAAAATCAAGCATTATGGCTGAGAAATTTTATTTCAGGACTTAGAGTTATTGACTCTATATCTAGGCCGCTGAAAATTCATTGTGATAATGCCTCAGCTGTATTCTTCTCTAAGCATGATAGGTATTCTAAAGCTAATAAGCACATGGATATGAAATACTTGTCAGTTAAAGAAGAAGTTCGGAACAAGCGAGTGTCAATTGAACACATTAGTACAAATGTTAACATAGCAGATCCACTAACTAAAGGTTTGAAACCAAACATAATTTTGCAACATGTTGACAAGATGGGTATTGAGTGTAACCCGTAACTTGATAATTTGTGGATTGTTTAGTGCCTATTTTTTGACATTATTTTGAGCTCATTATTATTAATTAAGTTCTGAACTCTTTTCTGTTCTCCATTGTTTATGTACATGTATGTGAATGGATGATTGTTGACAGAAATAGTCTAATAAAGACATTATTGGACCATTATTGATACTTCTGCTTATAGACCTAGTTAATTAAATTGGTAATATCGTAGTACATGGAAGGAACCATGTCATATATGCAATGTGGAAACCGCCATGACTCATGTTAATGGTTTGATTGATGATGGTATTATGATAACCATTTCGAAAACTAATTTAGCTCTTATTGCGCGCCTTATGTATTCTACATTAAACCGTATATGAGAGTTTATTATGGACCAAGTGGGAGACTGTTGGAATTTCCACTTATAAAAGCCCAACCCATAATGTGGTCCATGTATATTTAATATTGGTTTAATATAGAAATAAGCTAATTAGTAATAGGTTATGTGGAAGTCATATCTACCGTAGATCTTAACTATGATGGAAGGTCTAGATCTAATGGGTTTAGGTTTTGTAGATTTAGGTCCTCTCTCCACCTTTATAAATAGGTGTATGATCTCCATCCTTATACACTTACTATTACAACACATATTAAGGTTTTAGAGGCAAGGAGAGAGAAACCTAGATCTTGTGCAACTTCTCAAATCATCAATAGCTATGGACAAAGGTATGTGTAGTGATTAATTATATGATTCATGATCCTTATTGTTTATTGATAATATTAATTATGCTTATATAAATGTCCTTGACCTCGATCTTTTGACATGGCAGACTTCGGCTACACACAAAGTTTACAGCAACCTTCGATAAAGATGTTCCCCAGATGTTTCTATAATGAACATCTTTAATCAGAACCTTCGAAGGAGTCTGCAATACAGGAGAAAACAACTGGTCAGTGAAGTCCCTTCGATCAAGATTATGACATTTAAAATCAGTTAGAATTGTAGATTGTAATACCTGGTCATTACAAGAAGAGTTAGGACAATACTCTTGATCAATGAATGTCTGATTTAAGTTTGGTACTTCCATCTTTTACACCGTAATACTTGCAAGTTCTATGTTGGTAGCAACATATGCACAGCTTTGGTTCTGTAATTTTAACACTGCATTGATATTTAACATAAAATGCCAAACAATTTAAGGATAAAAGAATTCTAGAAGTCTCACTAAACGTAAAACACAACACTCTGTCACATGAATTCATCTTTTTCTTAACAAATTTTGAAAAATAGATATGGGCCACTGAGGCTGTTTCAGACACTTGGTTTGAGTCCAACCAAAGTATGCATTCCAGGCCCAATAGGCAACAAGGTTATTTTGGTCAAAGTCCACGAAGAAAGTTGTGTTTAGGGTTTAGGTTTATCTAAGAGTAAGAGAATCAATGGCTGATTTTAATCAAAATTCTAGGGTTTTCAACTCAAAACCTTATAAAACTGTTGTTCATTCATTTATGTCTTGGTTATGTTAGGAGCTGTGATGGTATGTTTTTCTTGAATTGAATGAGTTTTTTTTTTTTCTTCTAGAAATTGATTTGTTAATAGTATTGGATTATGATGAAAGAAGGAGTTGGTGATTATCAAACATTGGTTTGATATGATCCGAATTAAATCTCTCCTTTTTTTCGCTACGTTCTTTCTGAATCCTAATCCAACTTTCAGTTTAATTGACGATTACTTAGTTTGGTTCTTGTTTGAAATTTAATTTATACATATCAGATGATGAAATTGAAAACTTATTCATCTTAGGACACTTCCGACACAGAAGTTTTCTGTGTATGAGAATAACATATTCATTTCTGATGATGATGATGATATCTTTTCTTGTTAAATCTGAATTCAATATCTACTGTTTTTTGGTAGAATAAATTTTTTTTTTATTAGAGAAAGATTGCAGTGATGACTATATAAAAATTCAAGCTCAACAGACTGGAATACAGTTTTGTGTGTGTGTCGACAATCCACTAATGAGCTGAGCTATCTTTCATAAACAATCCTAACAATGAAAATAATAGACCAAAGAAAGAGCTTGTTTTTTGTAAATTGGATTTGGGGATTTTCAAAAGTTTATGAGATGAGTTCGAATTTATTTACATATTCAAGTGATTGTGGTTCTGGCATCTGGGATCTAAAGTGTTAAAAAACTTGTCAGAGACTTTTTAACAAAGGGAAGGGGGAATGTACTACTAATATTACATTACATAAGTCCATTTTCCCCTAAATTACTTCAAAAAACTTAAATTTTACTCTCCAAAACCCTACCCAACTGGAAACTTAATTTTTTTTTGAGATTTTGACACTTACCCCATTTGAAATTGTGTTTACCCCATTTGAAAAAATATAGCAGTGACCCCCCTAATTGGACGGAAAATTTTAGGGTAATTTCCCAAATAAGTACAACATTAGGCACAACATTCCCAAATAAGCAACAACTCTAAAGTTTTTCCCAAACAAGCACAAAGACTTTTTTGTTTCCTTTTCTACCTTTCTTACACATTCTCTCTTTTAAGTACATAACTTTTAAACATCACCATCATTCTCTCTCTTAAGTACTTCAACATTAAACATGATAATGACATGCAAACAAACACTATCCCTTAGATCTCCTTTTTTCATCTCAACCGTCCATCTCTTTTGCAAACCTTAAACCTTAAACAAAGTTTTTTTTTTTTTTTTTTTCTTCTTCTTCACTGATTTTTCTGTTGTTCTTCATCTGCTATTATATAAAAAAGGTTTTTCTATTTCAAGGTTTTAATCTATCACTTAGTTGTTAGGTTGTTGTGTTATTATCACCTACAATTTCGGTTTTTCCGTGGTACCATCACCAACATAAAGACACTTTGGTACTGTTTTAATGGTTTTCGAGGAAATACCCATACCTGGTATGCATTTAAACCCTTAATGTAATGATTGATATTTAAGAGGGCTTGCTATTCAATTTCATACTATTTTCGAATTAAATTCGCATTAAATTTCTCATGGTTTGGTAACCCTTGGTATTATTTAAGTTAGTTTGTATTTGTTCATTTTGAAAGGTTTGATTTTGAAATATTTGAAGATGAAAGTTTTGATTTTGAAAGATTTTAATTGATTTTTAAAGTTGGCCGGGCCAAGATGCAAGATGCAAACTTTGCTGTTGAATTGATTTGATTTCTAAGTTTGTTATAGATGCAAGCTTTGTTGTTGAAGATGCAATTTGGTTTAAAGATGCAAACTTTCCTTTTTAAAGATTTTAAGATTTCAGTTTGTAGGTAGCAGATAGATTGTCTATGTAAAGCAACAGTTCTTGCCAGTAGCAGATACAATAGAAGCATGTAGCCGATACATTTTAGAATGCATAAAACACTTTGAATAACTACTATAACACTGTGATACTAATCAACATTATTAACATGTGGATACTTTCAGCGAATACTTTCAATGTAATTTATCGATTTGGTGGTCTGTTGGAGGTCACAACTGAGGGGGAAGAGGTTGGATATGTGGATAGAGAGTCAAGAATAAGGATTGTTGATATTCAGACAACCTATACAGACTTCTTCAAACAGGTATCTTCCTTATGCAATCCTCCAAAAGGAACATGGTCACTTCGAGCAGTAGTCAACCTCAGGGTATCCAAACTTGAATGTGAAGATCATTATAAGGCAATGTTAGCTTCCATATCCAATTCAGCTACAATTTGCATATCTGTTTGGATTGTTGATCATAGAAAACCACCTATATTGAAGATTGTACCTGAAATAGCAAGGAGTGAAGAGAGGGAGATACCATTTGTTTTACAAAATGAGGTTCCCAAAAGCAAAGGGAAAAAGAAAGCTTTTTCCTGAAGCTATTCCTTCTTATACACCTTTGAGTGAAGAGATGGAGATACCACCAATGCAGTTACAAAAGAAGGCTTCTAAAAGTAAACCCGATTACTCTACTTATCATACACCCACCAAACCTCTTAATATTCCAGATGAATATAGGTTGGAGACTCCTACTCAAGATCCAAGTGCTGATATGATAGTCAAGAGAATGGGGCATGCAAATGACCCTGTAGTTTGGAAACCCCTCCAATCCAACATACTCCCACATCTGCTACCAATCAATTATCAGCCACTACTTGTACACCCCTATCTGTTAAAAGTAAAAGTTTCATGGATGCAGCTGGAATTCTTTCTGCCATGCAAAAAGATGATGGTTTTGGGGATTCACTTTCATTACAAGAAGTTGATGATGTTCTTCAATCTGCACAGAAGATACAACCGACATTAATAGATGATGATAGTGAGGAGGACTCTCAATCTCCTAAGTGTGAGGAATACTATTGGGATACAGATCCAGAAGTTTTCGACTCACCTGCATCTTGGAATACTGAAGATGAGCTCGAGGATCAAATGTGGGATGATAGTCAACCAATGTTTGGTCCTTCTAGACCAATCTCCGAAGAAGGCAGCCCAAATGTTGGTGATAACGCAGACACGCAGCAAAGTGACAATGTGGCCGATGAAAATGAGAGGAAAGAGGGAGTCAGGTGCAATCTAGCCGATAGGTTTGACAATCTAGACGATATGGACAACAATCAGCCATCACAACACGATATACCGTCTCAAACCAATAATGTGCCTCCTCAGAACAATGTGCCTTTTCCTAGCAATGT
Source organism: Aquilegia kansuensis (assembly GCA_020826895.1). Lineage (NCBI taxonomy): Eukaryota > Viridiplantae > Streptophyta > Magnoliopsida > Ranunculales > Ranunculaceae > Aquilegia > Aquilegia kansuensis. The sequence goes on along the minus strand of CM037004.1, from coordinate 37,048,262 downwards.
ACCACTGCAACATAATACTAGGGTTGAGGAAAATCGTGATTTCGATGAGGTAAAATGCGAACTTAACAATATTTTTTCCTCCTATATTGCGACTAAAAGGGAAAATGTAGGTTGTGCTCCTCACACAGAGCCTGCACACAACGACTATGTGCAACCTAAACGAGGAGTAATCTACAACAATCGTGATGAGCTTGAAAGGGATGTCCAAACATACGCGATTAAAATGGAAAAGATCTAAAACGTGTAAACACAAACAGTAAGAGAATGATTTTTAGGTGTCCAGCTGGTGGGTGCAAATGGTATCTGTATGCAACCCCAAATGGTTTTGATGGAAGTTGGATTATAAAAACACTTATAGATGACCACTCGTGCGGTAACTTTAGGGTTGGAAGTAAAAACCGCCAAGCAAACAGTGATTGGGTTTCAAGAGTTTGTATGAGAAGGTTGAGGGACAACCCAGACTTGCCACCCCTAAAATTGGTGAGTGCAATCAATGAAGAATACATGGTCAAAATTTCTTACAAAGTTGCATGGTTAGCTAAAGAGAAGGCAATGAGGAAGGTAAATTAAATCTATCCCTTAGAAAGACGAAGCTATCTGTTACATAGTCATTACAATCGTCTACAGTAAGTACTATATCGTCTTCAAAGAGCTTAACTGTTTATTTATTTACAGATAAGAGGAAGCTACAGCCACTCATACCAAATGCTTGAAACATACTGCAATGAGCTGAAGAAGGTGGATCCAGATGCAGTAACAGACATTCTTACCAATCCATTGGGTAATTTTGAATGCATATTTTGGACATATGGTATTACAATTAGAGCTTACAAGAAGACTCTACGTCCCATAATCTTGGTTGATGGAACTTTTCTTAAGGGAAGATACCCTGGCACAATTCTTACAACAATTGCAGTTGATGGCAACAACCATATCTTCCCCATTGCTTTCGCAATTGTTATGAAAGAGAAAAATGAAAGTTGGGACTGGTTTTTCACAAAGTTAAGGAACCATGTTGTTGGAGAGGATCATGAGTTTATTTTGTTATCTGATAGGCACAAAAGTATCATCCAGGGTGTCCCTAAAATCTTGCCAAAGGCTATCCATATGTATTGTTCTTATCACTTGAGTGGCAAGTTTGGTAACAAGAAAATCAAGTTCTTGGTCCAAGAAGGTGCAAAAACTCTCAACCAAGAAGAATTTTGGGGAATGATGCTTAAAATCTGGTGTATGTCAAGCAAGGCGCATGAAAAACTTATGGATGTTGGTCCTGTAGAAAAATGGGCAAGTGTTTTTCAAGAAAAATCAAGGTCAGTCAATATAAATATATATCTGCTAGTGTGTTGGTTCTATTCTCTACAGATGCCTTTCTATCGCCCAGACGTTGTACGATATCGCCTACATTATCCTTTGATTATGTGTTGCAGGTATGGAATTGTGTCCACAAATCACGTGGAGTCCTGGAACAAAATGATTGTTGGGGAGAGAATGATGCCAGTTACTACTGTTTTGTCAATGATAAGAGACAATATGATTAGGCATTATCACGATTACCACAATGACTCCCTGAAGTTCAACTCACCAGTTACAACATGGTGTCAAGAGCTAATAATTCACAATGCTTCCACAGCAAGAAGATGCACAGTTGAAAGAGTTTCAGCAGGAATTTGGACGGTTACAGGGTTGGTTAGGTCATGTGTAGTCGATCTTAACAAGAGAACATGTACATGCAAATGGTTTTAGCATATGGGGATCCCATGTGCCTAGGGGTGGGCAAAAAAACCGAAAAACCGAAAACCGAACCGAAAAAACCGAGTCAAAACCGGTCAAAACTGAGTTGACTAAAAACCGGTCAAGACCGGACCGAAACCGAACCGAACTATATAGCTATTGGTCCGGTCTCGGTTCTTGTTTTTATAGAACCGAGAGAACCGAACCGAACCGAAATAAATAAAAAAACATTTTTTTTATTAGGAAATTACTAAACTAGACATAGTTGGTTGTGGACTTATGGTGGACCCATGGTTGGTTCATTGGTTTTGGACCTTTTTTCTATTTAGTACTTGATTTGGTGTATGTCTTATTTTGTTTAAAGCCCAAAACTCAAGAATAATAATTAATATTGTAGTGGACTAAAAGCCCAATAAAAAAGCCCAGGACCGAGTTTCGGACCGAAACCGGACCGATTGTATTTGGTCCGGTTCGGTCCGGTTACATTCAAATAATTTCGGTCCATGGAACCGAAACCGAACCGATACTTTAAACTCGGTTTGGTCCCGGTCCTATTACATTTTAGGACCGGACCGGACCGTGCCCACCCCTACATGTGCCCATGCCATGGCAGCCATAAAGGATGTAGGTCATGATCCATACAAGTTTGTTGATTTTTTTCTTGAAAGAAACATACATGGAAACGTACAAGGAAGAATGGATTCCCACTCCTGGAAAGGAGTCATGGCCAACTGCACGACCGACAAGAAAAATATTGCCACCACTTAAAGTTTGCATGCCAGGTCGACCTAAAGTGGTCAGGAAAAGAGGTAAAGCTGAAGGTGTCCCAGTCCAGAGTAGGAGATGCTCAAGGTGTAAACGGAGAGGTCACAACAAAAAAACTTGCACTTAATTCATAGATGACTATGATCTTTTCACTCCAATGCAGTTTGGAGAAGGACCTCCTCTCAATCAAACAGCATAGTAGGTGGAAGAATATTTGGCTATGTATACACTTTTGCTATCTTTTGCTATGTATACAGTTTAGACTTCACATATTATCTGCTATTAAGAGCAGTCTATCTACTAGACTGATTCTACTATTTGTTATTTAAAATCTTAGAATCCTTACTAACATGTTCAACAGAGTTAAGAAGAGGGTAATCCAATATACTGAACAAGGTGTCTACCATAAGTTAAAAGGATAATAAGTTTCAGAATACAATAAATTCAGAATACAAAACAAGAAATAGGTTCATAAACAAGAAATAGGTTTATAAGTCTTCACAAAACATGTCAATAGGTTCATAAATCAGGTCTTTCTCTTTGGTGGTAGCTCTCCACAATCAATTAGGTCTCTAGCAATGCGGTAGCGCATCTGCAAAGGATCTGCCTCAAATTCCGGTGGTATTCCTCGAAGGACACATTCGACGAATGCAAGAAGGAATGCCCCACAGGTACAAAAGTCTGGTTGTGTAACACAGGATACATACTCACGCTTCCACTTCCTTTCCAAATCAAGATGAATCTGCGATGGGTCTGCAACATAAATAACATAGGGCAACATCTTCTCCATGTTTCTCAGTTCTTTAGTTGCCCTTTTGTAGCCCAACGAATCATAGATCCTAACTATTCTCTCACTGAAACTAAATGAGAGAAGAATCCAATGATTGTTATCCACCTGCATTTAATAATAGATATATAAGATATGGTAGATGTAATGTACATTATAGAAGATACAGACTAATTCCTAGCGTGTCTATTATGAATTAGTAAATACTCATCCATATGTAGCAGATACGCAGAAACTAGTTGCCGATATGCTATACAATGTAGCAGATACGGTAGTATAACTGAAGACAAATACCTGTAAAGGAACAAGAAGTGCCTTAGCTTTCACAGGGTGTACTTGATCGCGAAGGCCTATCCATGGATCAACAAGAGAAGTAACATTTGATGGAATCCTAAATCTCCCAGATAATATCCTCTCTTGTGGCTTCATTTTCTTAAAACTTTTATCCATCATTAGAGCATCAAACTGAGGCTTCATATAAGAGGCGATTTAGGTCTAAACAGATGAAAGCAAGAATAAGAACTTGCTTACATGTAGTAGAATTAAAAGAACATAACCATGGAAGAAACAATATTCAGAAGAATATACTTAAATGTAGAAATACAATTTGAACCACAGCAAATTGATCTTCTTCTTTGTAATCTTGTGGCCTCCTTCCAATCATCCAACGAACCAACAATCTCAAATAATTATCAAGTCTAGAATCTTCATCTGAAAGTTCTGGAGTTTCAAGTCTATAATCTATTGGAATTTTCTCCTTGTCAATCACAATATCAGTCATAGCATCACCCCCCCTGCAGATTGTTCATAATCATCATCAGTGGACTCCTCATCTTTTGAGTCTTCAGTCTTAGAGGTTGTAGATGCTGGTGGTGTTCCTGTTGGTATTGTTGAAGCCGATGAAGGCGCATCAGTAGCAGATGGACGAACATCTGTAGCAGACGGAAGAGTATCTGAGGAAGATGGTTGACTTGATGTAGCAGATGGATGAACTTCTGTAACCGATGGGTGAGTAGCTGTGGAAGATGGTTGACCAGATGTAGCAGTTGAACTACCTATGGTTGATGAATCAACCTTCATTGAAGCAAGAATAGAAAGTTGACTCAACTTTGACATCTCTGTCAAAAGGATTACCTCCTTCTTTCAAATTTTTCACCATAGCGTCAAAACTCTCACCAGCGTCAAAACTTTCACGATCACTACTATTACCATCATCCCCAAAACTCAATTTCCTTGCTTTCCTGGAGCTTGGGACATCATCATCGTCCGATTGTGTTTTTCTTGCTTCAAGTGCCCTTTTCTTTCTTGCCTCATTTCTCCTTCTAATATCTCTCCTCCATGTCAGTTCTTCTACTTCATGCTTAACCTTCCTATTAGGTTGTAGCCTTGAAGGAGGAACTCCAACTTCTGTTTTCTTCCTCTTTCTTTGTTTCACCTTCATTTCTGGAATCTTTGTTCCATCTCCATCATTATCATTATCTTCTTGCTCTTCTTGCTCATACCAGCCAAGTAGAAGGACTCTAGGGGGCTTGAAGAATTCCATGTCTATCATTTCTTCACTCACATAAACACCACCCTCCTTCACTTCATCATCACCATTTTTTCCCTTCTTTTTTCCCTTCTTTTTTCCCTTCTTACCCTCCCTTTTACCCTTCTGAACTTCTTCAACTTTATCCCCCACTTTCACCTTCTTGGTTTCCTTCTTATCTTCTTTATCTGATTTTTTCCTCTTCTTAACTTCAGGAGCTTTTGGTTCTGTTGGTTCCCTTCTTCTTAACTCATATTTACCAACTGTTGTAACATTATCCTCCAAGGATTTCCTTCTGGTAGTTCTAACTGAAGTTGGTGATGTTGTTGGCTTTGGAATATTCTTCTGGGATTTAAGCTGTGATGAATCACTCTTAGATTTTGAATCCTTGTTGGGGTTGGTCGTAGGGGGTTTCTTCTTAGGTGGAAGTTTCACTCTCCCAACTGGTTTGGGTGATACACTAGCTTTTGGGGTTGGAACAATGGGTTTCTTGGCTGCAACCTTTTTCTTAGGTGAAGGCTTGTGAGGGGAAGGTTTCTGAGGTGAAGGTTTGTGACTTGAAGGTTTGTGAGAACCAGGTTTCTTGGTTTTAACTGGCAAGTTAGTCTTAGGTTTGGCTTTTGGTGTTGCCTTTGATGAGGTACTTGACTTCTTTTCTGTTGTTGCCTTAGATTTGGATGCCCCCTTTCCAATCTGACCTAAGGCATCACTCACAAATTGTTTTGCATCAAGTTGTTGACCACTCTGCAGAAATGAGGATAAAACATTGTAGCAGATAACATTATAGAGGTAACAGATATAACACAAAATATGTTAACAAAGGTCAAATTTCTAGCAGATAGTAATTGACAAACACATTTAATTACTTTTCTAGTAGATATGTTAACAATAGATATTGTAGTCGATATCACAGTTTAACAGTACAATTCATCAATATAACAAGTGGCAGATATAATACAACAAGTATCATACAAATGGAAGATATCATAAAACAAAAAGTAAGTTAGTTTGTATATGTTCATTTTGAAAGGTTTGATTTTGAAAGATTTGAAGATGAAAGCTTTGTTGTTGAAGATGCAATTTGGTTTAAAGATGCAAACTTTCCTTTTTAATGATTTTAAGGTTTCAGTTTGTAGATAGCAGATAGATTGTCTATGTAAAGCAACAGGTCTTGCCAGTAGCAGATACGATAGAATCATGTAGCAGATACATAAAAATGGAAAATTTTGTTGTAGCAAACAACATACCTTCTGAGTCATGCATGCCTTCACTACTCCACTCAGAATTGTCTCAAGAAAATCCTTGTTAATTGTAAGCAAATCCGAACCTCCACCACTTCTTGTTGAAGATGTTGGATAAGACGGAATGGAAGGCATAGATGGCCCTAGAGGAAGCAGACTCTTCATGTTCTGCTTTGTATTGAGCTTCAAACTTCAAATAAAATGTAGCCGATAAGAGTTGTATTCTAGAAAATAGATAGTACAATATAACAGTTCAACTTAATACAGAAAGGGGATTCATTGTTTTGTAGAAGATAAAAACAAAATTCAAGGGGATTTACCTCTGCAACCTATTGTAGATTAGCAAGATCTCTTTCTTCCTGGGTGACATCTAATGGATATGCCACAGTACATTTACCTTTCTTGGGAAACAGCTTCAAAGAAATTTTGTTCCTGTTGAGCAACTCAGACCATCCAAGCATCCATGGAAATCCAACACTTCTCTCTCTCCTAGGACCTAAATCAGGGAAGTGCAAGTATACCCAAATCATAAAAGCTAACATACATCCATTGATGCAATAACTAGGATTATCCTCAATGACTTTGGGATAAATTTCTTCAAGAGAAGTCTCAAACAATTGAAAAGTAACAGTACCCCATGGAAAATTATCAAATGCATTCAAATCTTCGGCTAAATCAATGTACTTTACACTCAAATTTTTTGATGACTCGGCAAGAAGAAAAATACACAGAAAATACAACCTGTTCAAACGATGAACATCGTTTGGATCAGCTTCTCCCTTAGCAATAAATCTCCTTGCTTCAGTAATTGCACTTGAAATGTGATCATCCCTTATGTGAAGGTTTGTACCGAAGTACTTGCTCCTGAATGTAGTGTATTCTTTCGGCTTCCTCATCAGAAAATCAACTCGAACATTTTCAAACTTTAAAGGGCCTAAGATCATGGCCACATCTGATATTTTGAACTCGACAACTCTTCCTCCTATACCATACTTTAACCTACCTACTCTAGATCTCACAATTTCTGTGATAACGGATGTTATCATGTAAACATATTCGGAATTGAAATCGAGAAATTGACCGAAGGGCGAAGTTCTAAATGATTCTAACTCTTCCGGTGGAATTTTATCACTTGGATGTTGAAAGTGTTTAAAAAATTTAGTTATTGAACACCTAACTGTGAGAGTAAATCGCCTACCTTTTTCGATTTCATCATCTCTAGTTTGCTGCTGCTTCTTCTTAATTTTCTTCATGTTTTGTCGAATTAGAACTTTGAGAACTTTGGGTTATAAATTGAGGTTATGACGGTTGGGGAAGAAGAAGATGAGAGGAAGAGTGGCGACGGTTGAGGAAGAAGAAGATGAGAGGAAGAGTGGCGACGGTTGAGGAAGGAGAAGATGAGAGGGAAGCGTTTGCTGTGCGAAATTGAAATCCCTAATTTTCGTTTTCCCCAACTAAAAGCCCGCCTTTGTTACCTAAACAACTTCTGCCATGTGTAGCAGATTAGCAGATAATTTCGGTTTTCTTACAGATTAGCCCAACTAAACTCTACATCCAACGGTCACAGTTCATCATACAAATCCAATGGTCCTTATTTAAAGAAGAATCCTTTTCTCACATGTCACATCGGTCATTCAAACAAAAAAATTAAACAAAAAGTATTATTTAAGTACTAAGGGTAATATAGGAAGAAAAATTAGCTAAAAGACAAAAACAACATTTTAAAGAGAATCTTTGTGCTTGTTTGGGAAAAACTTTAGACTTGTTGCTTATTTAGGAATGTTGTGCCTAATGTTGTACTTATTCGGGAAATTACCCAAAATTTTAACGGTGTTACAAAAATCAATTTTTAAATTTTTTTTAAATAAAATATTTTATTAATACCAAATTTTTTTTTTATTCTAGTAATAATGACATGTGTCATCATCTTATCCATCTATTAAGTACTTAATTTAACGGTCAACTTTGTTATATTCCCCAAAAAGCCAAAATCCCCAAAAGTTTATAAATAAACTTAATTTTTTTCAAATAAATTTCATGTTCTTTAAATTTAACAAATTTCTCAAATAAATTTTATCTTTTTTCTTAAAAATTCTTCTTCTCCTTCAAATTTTTTTGCAAATCGATTTGAGGGTATTATTAATTATGTATGATTCAGTGGGGGGTTTACTGATTATGATTATTATTTACATGTTTAAAGAAGGGTAGTTTTTGTATTATCAAAATATTTTATTTTATGAAAATTTAAAAATTAATTTTTGTAACACCGTCTATTTTTTCCGTCCAAATGAGAGGGTAAGTGCTATATTTTTTCAATTCAAATGAGGGTAACGCAAATTTCGACTTTCAAATGGGGTAAGTGCCAAAATCTCTTTTTTTTTTTTTATTAAAAACAAAGGGTGTTTCCGCGATTATAAAAAAAAAAAAAAAAAGTTTTCCCATTAATTTATGAACAACTTACAGCTAAAGTTATATTGCTGTGGTGGCTAAATTATGGGTACATTGCTTGCTACCCTAGCTCCAGAGTCGAGATCACCTCCTCTGCTTCCAGATTCTTAACTGGGCTCCACAAACTATAGGTCCATAGCTATCAGGCATCAAAGATGCAGTCATCGATTGTCCCCAGGCCACAATTGTTCCATAGTCGATGAAATCGAACCGTATAGACTGATTAAAAAATTGACATCACCAATCAGAATAAAAAGAACGTAAATTTTTTCGACCAAAAAAAAAACCCCGGAAAGAATTAATACTTACAATAGGCAAAAATCTGCAGTTTTTGTTCTTATTACAATCATTGTGAGACCAAGCTGAAGAACCATGGCCATGGAAAGTGCCGCCTCCACCAACATACAATCCATTAACATATTGAAACCTAATCCAATCTATATATCTATATAATAGCTAGACCCAATGGGTCCCACACTCTCTTTCCTATGTGGCACTCTATATGATCATCAAGCTCTCACAAATTTTCTCCCATAAAACAAATAAAAAAAAAAAATTTATACTAATTGGTTATATAACTTAATTTTGTATTTCTCTACACTTTTCCCCATTTCCCACTAAACCCAAAAAATCTCTACCCACTTACTCTACTCTTCTATAAAGTATAAACACAAATATTTCAATAAAAATAAAATCAAAACAACAATACTCAAAACACAAATTAATCAAATATAACTAAAATATAATCAAATATAATAATTTATTATATGTACATATAAATAAAAAAATTTAGTACAGATAAATTTAATATTATATAAATTTAAAATTTATAGAAAATTTCTCTTGCAAAATTTCCAATCCCGGTGCATAGCACGGGGTCCACAGCTAGTCATCATAAGAATAATCCTTAAACTTGGAAAGATCACTTGGTGCATTCACTACACCTTAAATTTGAAAATCTATTGGACCTTTACATGGGCCTTTAAAAGTTGTTGGGCCCACTAAATAATTCCCTTTTGGTATCAAAACTGTTCCTCCTCCATTCCATGCACATGCATCAGTCCAAGCAGTCCAAAATGCCTGTACAAATAAAGAAGAAGAATATGAAGAAAAAGAAAGTAAATTAGGGTTTTACAAAAACACTATGACATGACGAGCGGTACTAGTTCGACCGTTCGAGTCATATGTTTTTAGGACAGGCATCAAATGATAAAACGACAACGCAGATAATGTCTATAACCATTAACTGACCTTGCTGCAATCAGTCTTGCCATCAGCTACAGCACCATATTTCAACACATTAAAAACATTTGTGTATGGTCGGGCCTTTACGACACATGTAAAGAGGAAAAAAATTGAAAAGTTTTGAAGAAGAACTGTAACAAGTCTTGATGACTCCATGTTTCTTCTTCTCTTTGCCGCCAACAAAGAAAACTAAAATCCAAATTTTACTTTGGCATGGTTATATTTTTATAGTATATAAAAGGAGTAAATTTGGCATGGTGGCTCGTTTAAAATAAATTCTCTCCATAATTAAATTCCACTAATCTTGTGTAAGATTAAGAAAATATTTATAAAGATTACTTTCTAATTTTATGTACGTATATAGGTTTACTAGAAATTGAAATATCAGATATCTACTATCAGATCTATATATTTAAGGAAAACCTCTAATTCAAGTGGTGGTGCTGGTAGAGAAATGTTGAAAATTTCACCATGGGTTGATAGGCTCAGGAAGCGACCAATATGTTCAAAGATAGCGCAATTGTGATGGAGGTGGTGGTGTTTAATTTAGTTCAGTTTTGTAATTTTGTTTGGAATTATGTTGTATTTGTTGTTGCTTTGATATATTTAGTATTTTGCGAACTGCTTTGGGAACGAAATGACCCAAGAGTTTTTTTTTTTTTTTTTTTTTTTAAGATAAATCAAATTTTATTGATAAGCTCAACGAATTACACAAAAGTAGAGGACAAACGCGCTACAAACTGCGCGGCAAGTCCCTTCTGGATAGCAAACCCGATTCTCCTAAATACATATTCGTTCGAACCTGCAGTCATCACGTTGCTATCCATTATCTTCTGCACTCTCCTGAGGAGCTCAACTGCTTCTGAGCCTAGCAATCCAAATGTGTAAAATGCAAAAGGGATGAAACTATGTTGGTTAGCCCTACAAGCTCCGTCATGTTTCTCTACTTTTGCCGCTGCTACATTGCTAGCTGCTAGCCCCACCTCAAAAATCTCAGCACTCAGCCCAACCATCGGAGACGCCCTTGTAACATCAACACACGCATGTTTACCTTCAGACCAGTTGTAGACGAGAATATCAGCAGGACGTAATGTCGATCTTCCTTCCTTAGGATCAGTAAGAAAGTTAACAGGAGCCTCCTTCTTAACCTGTACGCCAGCCCGCCAGAACACAACACACAAGATATCTCTAACGTGGTCCTGCCTGTACTTGAAGCCGGGGTAATGCTTACAATGGACCGCATGGTCCCGAAAGCATCAAGTCTACTCTTCTTGCACACTGGACAAAGCACACCATCTGAATATAGAGGGATCATCAATCGATAACGAAGAATGGCACGATATTCTACAGGCGTCATGCGTTGTCCAAGCCCTTCCATCGGGATAGCAAGGAGAAAATCTTTGGCATGTTCTGACTGCACACATCCAATCACGGCTTTTTGTCTAGCTGACAACTCAAATTCCCTCTCAAGACCAAAACTAAACTTGTTGTAGTATGCTTCCGCCAAGACATGTTGGGGTCCATAGGTGGAGTGTCAAAAAAGGAATTTGGGTAATATCCCAAAAAAACCCCATGTTTAGGTGCCTCTTCCCCAATAGGCCCTGACATGGGGTCATCTTCTCAAACAAGCCCCCTGACCCACCATATTACCTTTTACCAATTTTTGTGAGACCATTATACCCTATGTACTTTTTCAAAAGCAAATCTACTTTTTGGATGTATTAAACATAAACTGATTTGATTGCGACGTTTCCGACAAAGACTAATAATTTAATCCTAACCGTTGATTTAGCTTGATACCGATGAAACACATTCACCGTTGATTTAGCTTGATTTAGCATTATCATCAAACCAAGATCTTGTATCCTTTAAAATAAATTGGTTTTGGTTTTAAAGATCCAACCATTGCATGTGTTGCTGCTCTAAAGGATTGCCACGTATTACATACAATTTTGATTTTAAAGTGGAAACAGTGAACGGATAAATTCAGTTTCGAATTTTAAAGTGGAAAAACAACCAAACAGTTGCAACACATTTGAAACCTTAGTTTCCCTCTTCATCAATCTTCGAAATCAAACAACAATAACTTCCATTTTCGAAATCAACCAACCCCCTTTCGAAATCAAACTTGTTTCTTATCAAATTAGAGGAAATGGCTGATGAAATTAGTTTACATGATGAAGAACTTGAAGACAGTAATTCGGAAGAAGGTGGTACAAGCGAAGTGCAGATGAAAGAGAAGAAGAAGTATGGAAGGAACTTCAGTGTAACTGTGAGATGCTCGATGAGAAAGGTAAAAACTCATTTTGTTGATACTTTACCCGATTTGAAAAAGGAAAATTTGATGAATTCATGTTTTAAGTATTTCTTAGATGTTCAATATGATAAAATCCACATCTGCACTTCTGTTGTCACCCAAATTATTAAGTCTAGGGTTTCAAAACTGAAATATGTCATTGGGGATAGTGATCTTACATTTAGACCTTTAGATATCACATTAGTTTTAGGTTTGAAAATTGGTGATGTTCCTAGTGAATTCTTGTTGATGAATAGAGATATAGTTAGTGCATTTAGGCAGAAATATTTTGGTGATTCTAAGAGCATTAAGGAAAAGCACATAGAAGCAGCAATTGTAAGAGCAAGAGGTGACCCAGATTCTGGTGACGACGTTCATCGCTTGAATCGGTTGTTATTATTGCATCTTTGTTTACTTCCCGATTCAGGACAAACTATTGATGTCAAATATGTTGATTTTGCCGAAGACCTTGCTGCTTTTGATAAATTTCCATGGGGGTCGGTTGTTTTCAAATTATTGAAAAAGTCATTAGAGAAATCTGCAATCAATGAATCAGAAAAGAAGCTAGACTATGCTCTTGATGGTTGTGTGCTTGGTTTTATTATCTGGGCATACGTACACCTCCCATGCTTAGGTCCTAAAAGGTTGCCTAATGCCCCATTCCCAAGGATGCTTGCTTGGAGAGATTTACCTGGTAAGACCACTGGCAGGAATACCATTGATAAAACACTTTGTCCAAAAAGTGGAAAAGAAGTTGAAGTTGAAGTTGTGCCCCCTTTCATCACACCATCGGAGTTTGCTGAAGAACTAGTTCATGAAGCACAAGAGGTATGTAAATTATCCTCTAAATTGTTGTCTTTTATCCTCTAAACTATTGTATCCATATCCTCTACTTTTTAATAATGTGTTTTATAACAGAGTTCTTTTAAGTTGCAATTTTGATAATAGGTTTTTTTTTCCTGTACAATGTTTTAGTATCAAAAAACACTTGATGAAGCTAAAAAGGGAGTTGTTGATGATCTAGAAGGGATTGTGCGAGGAGTGGTAAGTTTGTTTAAATAGAAATTCTCTAGTTATTAAATTAGTATCTTTTAATTGTCTAATATATATCTGCTAAATATGCATACATATCCTCTAATTTCAGTTTCACAAAGAACTAAAACAAGTCTTAGACAAAGGTGTTACAAAAAGGCTTCAACAGTTTGAAAGGAATGTTGTTCAAGGAGTGAAAAAAATGTTGAAACCCTTACAAGTACAAGCTGGATCATCATCTAAGCAAGCTGCCACCAAAACGAAGGCACCATCATCACAAAAGTTGGGTACCACTAGGAGTTCATCTAGGAAGAAAATTGCACCCAAGGAAACAGAAAAAAAGACAAGTGTCAGCAAGGGAGCAGCAAAGAAGGCCACTCCCACTAAGGAAGCCCCCTCTAAGACAAGTGACAAGAAGAAACCCATTCCCACCAAGGAAGTACCAACCAGGACAAGTGCCAGGAAGAAACCCACTCCCACCAAGGAAGTACGAACCAGGACAAGTGTGAAGAAGAAACCCACTCCCACCAAAGAAGTCCTAAAGAACACAAGTGCCACAAAGAAGATTGTTGGTAGGATCAAACTCCCACCTAAACAGAAAAAACTGCCACCCCTTGCAGATCTACCCAAGCCAAGTCCATCACCCCCACAACTCTCAAGAGCCTCTGTAAAAACAAGGAGCCAAAGCCAATTTGAAGCTGCTGATACTGTTACTACTCCAACTACCTTGGGAAAGAGAAAGGGGAAAGAGATTTGTACTGAACCATCACCCAAAAAACAAAGGAGTACAAAGTTGCCTGAAATCATCATAGGTGGTATGAGAAGCAAAGGAACTGAGGATTTCATGTTCAAAATGAGAAGTTCTGAAAAGCCTCAACAACCTGAGCCTGATGTGGAGCATCCTGCTAAAGAAGTTGCGAAGAAGAGGAAAAACAAAGAACCCCAGCTTCCAACCAGAAAACAACCTTCAAGTTTAGATTTTAAACTTACATTCTCTAATTTGTTCTTTATTATCCTCAGACTATTTGATTAAAATCTTCTAGACTTCAAACTTATATCCTCTAATATGTTCTTTATTATCCTCATAATATTTGATTAAACTCTTCTAGATTTCAAACTTATATCCTCTTTTTTTTTTAAAAAAAACTTAGGGTTAGAAAATATGTGGCACAAGATAGGACATGGTGGAAAGAAGCAAAAGAAAGGGAGAACAGGAAAAACAAGAAAAACAAAATAGAATTGAATCCTGATACGGATACGGAGAATCCAATAGAAACAGCAAGTAGGAGGTTGTTTTGTGATGAAGATGATAATGATAATCATGATTGGCAAGAGAGAGAAGGTGTTGTTGTTGATAGCTTGACAATGATATCATATCATGTTACTATGGAACCCATGTTTGTTTTACCAATCTTAGCTTTGCCACCTCCTGAGGAAGTGTTAGCTTTGCCACCTCCTGAAGGTATGTCCCCTAATGATGTTGTACCAGGTAATATTGATGATATGGTTAGGCAGGAGGAAGGGGACATTAAGGTGAAGGAGGAAGAGGACATTATAGTTTTGGAGGAAAGTAAAGATGTGAAGGAGGGGGTGGATGAGGATGATGACTTTCTTGATGCCATCCCAGATCCCAATAATATTCCTGAAGAGTATCTAGTGGATATAGATGGCTACAATGTTGGTGAGATGGATGAGGAGAGTGAGGCAGATGAGATTGATGAAACAAATGATGATGTAGTCATTGAAGATAGCCAAGCTATTCAAGCTTATAAAACAAGTCAGAAGAAGTTGAAGAAAAAAACGAAGGGGTTGGAAGAAAGTAGTGTGGACCACCAATTGGATGTTGATATTGTTATGAACATCATGGGTAAGTCATTTCTGGAAAGGACTACCACCAATAATGAAACAGATGTTCTTAACTATTTCTGGTGTTTGGCAAAAGATCCTAAGTATGAGCATGCAGTTTTAAGGGAATATAAGGATGCTCCTGATATAACTGTCAAGCAATTCTACACTGTATAAAAATAATTGGCTGCATGGAGATATTGTTGATGCATATGTACTATTGCTCACTAAGTGGTATGGCATATTAAGGAAGCACCTTCAACCTGAGGACCAGTTTGCTGTGGTTAACACTGTATATTTTGTTGTAAGTATACATTTTTTTTCTTAGTGTATTTGGTATTATGGAATGATTTGTTGGCACTCTAACTATGTTAACTTTTGGTTTTTGCTATTATGTTTAGAACATGCTGCATGAGATAGTGAGACATATAGAAAGCGCATGAAGGACAAATCTTTTGCTGCACTTTCACCATTAGAAAGAATTAGGAACGGCATATTTAAAATACACCAAGGTGCTTTTAACATTGTTAGCACATCTAGGGGTTTGAAAGGTCAAGTTCCTGCAAGACTTGCAAAGGCACTCCTTGTTCCCCTACAAGTAAGTTGTTAATTATGTTTACATATGTGATCTCACATCATCAAAAGCTTATTATCCTCTAAGTTATGTTTTCAAATCCTCAAAAGACTTATGTTGTATCCTCTAATATATAGGTTAACAACAATCACTGGATACTGCTTGCCTTTAACTTTAGGGAGTGGAAGGTCAAGATATATGACTCTTTGGGTTATAAGAAACCATCTTCACAACAGTTGGGGGTCGAGGAGATGTTGCCCTATGTGGTGTTTGCTGCTGACCCTACTGAAGAAGACATTGACCTTGAAAGAGCATGGGAACGCGAATATGTTAATTGTACACCTCAGGATGATGGCTGCAGTTGTGGAGTCTTTTTACTTGCATATCTTGACTGTGTTCTCATAGTGAGCCACCATTATTTGAGAGGATAGCAACTCTGATGAGAAAGCGCATTGCCATGGACCTTGTTGAATGTGGATTCAAACCAAACAAGAAGTAGATCTTTTATTTTGTTGGATGTATTCTGTTAAACTTGTTTATTTCGTTGTTGGAAAGTTGTAAAACATCATGACTTGTTTTGAACATATTTAATGTGTCTTGTGTTGAACATGTTTATGTTGTTGCAAACATGTCTGAGGTTAATATATTAGCTTTTGGAGTTAGATGCAGTTTCTCTTTAATTTGGTAGCATAGCTATGTTTGCCTTTGATGCAGTTAGTTAGAGGATACCGAAACTATATTTTAGAGGATACAGTATATGTCATTTAGAGGATACAAACTATTTATTTTAGAGGATAGACTGTATATAGTTTAGATAATGTGAAATGGTACCTTTTGAGAGATGCACTTAATAAACACGTTACAACAACCTAAAAAACACGTTACAACAACCTAAAATACTAATAATCTAAAGTTATCAACACTTTAGTACTTAATAAAAATCCATTCAAAGGTTATCATCTTAGATCTTAAGCCAAAATATACTATGTCTATTTCGAGGATAACATGAACACATTAAAAGGATATCTAGTATTTTTCTGACGGATACAAAAGGGACAAAATACAATTCAGCTCACAAAAAGAATTGTTAACACACTTAACATTAGGGTCGTGGTCCTTCTCCAGGTAAAGGTTGAAAGAAGTAGTCATAGTCTGGTATGACTTCAATACATGTTGACTTGTTGTGTCCTGGACCTTTACACCTTGAGCATCTTCTAAGTTGAACTGGGACACCTTCAAGTTTGCCTTTTTTCTCTTTTTCTTCGGACGACCTGCCTGTTTAAAAGGTAGTGGTGGAAGAATCCTTCTTGATGCTCTGTCCTGCGGCCATTCATCCTTGCCTCTTGTGGGTCTCCATTGTTCTTTGTATGTCTCTGCATATGTTTCTCTTTTGTAGTAGACAGCACAAAAAACATATGGATCACTTTTGGTTTCTCTAATCACATACATTGCATGCTCACAAGGTATTCCCATTGCTTCCCACCATTTGCAAGTACAAGATCGCGTGTTCAAGTCAACGATACATGTCTTATTCTCACTATAAATTGTCCAAAAAGTTGGAGACGACTTCTCACGAGTGAATGTACGCCCCCTCCAAGCATTTTGCAATATAATTCGTGGCACCACTTTGTTACAGGTGTCTTGAACTTCTCACCATCGACACGATAGTCACGGTGATGCCTTATGATGTTGGCGTGAATTCCTTCAAGAAGAGAAGTAACAGGCATCTGTCTTTCAGGTATAATCATTCTGTTCCATGATTCCACATGATTGGTGTAAATAATTCCAAATCTGCAAGTTAGAGAAAACAATGTTAGCGGATATAGACGTTTAATTAGAGGATACATGCTAGTCATTAGAAGACAAACCTTGATTTCTCTTGAAAAGCACTTGCCCACTTATTTAATGGTCCAATTTGCATTAAGTTGTTGTATGCCTTCTCAGAAATTGCCCATATTTGTAGCATAAAACCCCAAAACTCATTTTGATTAAGAGTATTTCCAGCTACCTTAAGCAACCACCTTACTTTTGCATTCTCATATTTGAGGGACATGTGTTGTGCACAATACATATGACAAGCGTTTGGGAGAATCTTTGCTACAACTTGAATAATACTTTTGTGCCTATCAGACAAGAGCACGAACTGGTGATCATGCCCAACCACATGATCCTTAAGTTTTTTGAAAAACCATTCCCAATACTCGTTGTTTGAAAAACCATCCTTAAGTTTCTTAAGTTTTTTGAAAAACCACATGATCCTTAAGTTTTTTTTTCAATAGTAATTGCTGTCAGAACTACTCCTGGATATCTACCTTTAAGAAAAATTCCATCCACCATGATTATTGGTCTCATTGTGTTTCTATAAGCTCTCACAGTTATGCCATATGTCCAAAATAAACATTCGAATTGATCACCTTGGCCTGTCACAATTTCAGTAACAACATCCGGATCGACTAACTTAAGTTCATTACAATATATTTGGATGAGCTGATATGACTGACTAAAGCTACCTCTTAACTGCAACAAATAATGATATAGTTAATAATGCAAACACTTAGGGGATATGGGTTATATATGTAGCGGATATAAAGAAATTACTTAGAGGCGAAGTAGCAATAATCTTGAGGATAACAACTTACAAACTATATGACTTATAAGGAGTTTGGTAGAGGATAAATACCTGTTTCATGGCCAATTCTCTAGCTCTCCAGCCTACCTTGTAGGAAACATTAATTTTGAATTCATGTTCGATGTCAGCTTTCAATTGAATTGGTGTGAGGTCTTCATTATTCCTTAACCTTCTTATACATTTAGAGGCAACCCATTCTGCATCTGCTTGACGATTTGTTGCCCCAAGTCTGAAATTTCCACATGTGTGATGATTATTAAAGGTTCTTATAGTCCAAGTAGCATCCACATTTGGTATTGCACGAATCCTCCATGGGCATCCACCAACTTTACATTTCCAAACGACCCTTTCACTGTTTGTGCTACTCTTGCTAAAGTCAAACTCATTTTGAATTGCATATTGCTTTATGTCTCTAATAAAATGACCCTTGGACAAATATACATGTCCAATCTCAGGGATCACATACTCATTGTGTAAAGGTTCAGTGTGTGGAGCGCAACCAAAATTGGGTCTATGCAGATTTGCGTAGATAAAGTTAAGTTCCTGTTTGACTTCATCATCCCAATCACGATTGTTCTCAGATGGGTAATGCCTTTCATTTCTTACATTTCCTCTAACTGGTACATTGATATTAGCTTGCTGTTGTGGGATATTTTCAGGGCTCTGAAAATTGTTATGTTGTTGAGGAACATTGTCATGTCTTGGGAGATTGGTCTCATCGACTGGAACATTGTTGGGGCCAGCTGCATGTCTGAATCTATCCTCTAAATTGCACCTTAGATCCTCTAAATGACTTCCTGTATCCGCTAAGTTGGTGCTAGTACTATAAAAACCCCTCATCTGATCTTCTATTGGAGAATCATCTTCCAATATTGGTTGGGAAGGATGATCATTTTGGGAAAGATGATCATCATCAGGAGGGAACATTGGTTGGGAATCATCATACATCTGATCTTCCAATACTTCCATATCATGCCTAAGAACTGAATTTGGTGTATCATCAGTTATTTGATCTTCAAGTCCATCTTCTGTGGTCGATATCATTGGTAAATCATGCACTTCCACATCAGAATCATACTGAGTTGCATCGCTATCCTCTTCTATTGAACACCCTTCATCATCTTCATTTGTTGGTTGGCCTTCACCTTGAGCTGCACATTGATCTTTTAGTTGTGTTTGTATTCCACCATATTCTTCAAGTTCATGGGAGAATCCATCCCAAAGTCCATCATTGTTATACATTTGTGAAAGAATTTCTGCTGCTGCATCAATGTTAGAGGATCCGGACTGCATATTCGCGGATGCGCTAGGCGATTTAGAGGATATTGGCTCAGGTCTGTAGACATTATTAACTGCAAATCGCATATCATTTTCCAAGGGAGTTCTATAATCTCCTGGGTCGATTGCAGGACCAGAAGGGGGAGTTTCTAACACAACAAAACTATGAGTCCCAGGTGGGGTATCCAAAACTAAAGGATGTTGCTCATTACCACCCCCTTTTGGAAAAATAACATGGTTCTTCTTCTGTGTTGATGCAGGGTCTATCAAATATTTGAAAGGAACATCACCTTGCTTTTTAGGTGTGCAAAAATCTGAATAATCAGGTTGATTACCCCAACTGGTTGGAGAAAAATCATCTGGAAAAAGCTTTCTTCTCAATGCAGCTTTTCCTTTCCCTTTCTCATCTACTTTCTCTTTTCCTTTCCCCTTCTTTTTTATTGTCAAAATTGCTTCCCCATTCACTGGTTGTAAATCTCCTAGTATCCAAACATACATGACATATAAATTCTTCGCATTTATAATTGCCATCACTAATTGATCATAATCATCTTCACATTGGATGCTGATTGGAGACTCATTCCCAACACATTGAATTGAAAATTTGTCTCTCTTTACATTGATGATACCTTCAACCATCTCCATAAATTCTTTTTACGGCATTTTCAGGTCACAAACTGTTATTTTTGTGTCTCCATTCTTATATGAGGACAATCCATCTGCATTAATCTCCAACTCACCACCAAATCGAAACACAACATTGATTGTTCTACCTGAAACAATAAGGGTATATCTTCTAATCAGTAAAATAAGTTGTAGTGTATCCTCTAAAAAAATATAAAATTTAAACTGTGACATATGGATCTCTAATGTTTCATACCACCACAACAATAGTGAAAGATACCATTTTTATGATGAGAAAGATACCATCTTAATGACTTCAAAGTTCAAAGATACCATCTTTATAATGAGAAAGATACCATCTTAATGGCTTCAAAGATACCATCTTTATGATCATAAATATTCTGTCTTTATGATTAATGATGTTGTCTTTAAGGATGTCGTCTTTATGGTGAGAAAAATACTATCTTTATGGTGATTAAACCTTAAAATCCTAAAAATACCTACTACATTACCTGATTTCTTGTTGATCATAAAGATTTTCTCATCCACCGCTTTTGATTTCCTTTTTTTCTTTGTTATCTTGGTTGTAAAACAATGGGTTGGTTAAAGAAGATGAAGATTGTTAAGGTTTCAGAGAGAATAAGATGTTTGGGACGATGAAGATGGTTCAGACGTCAGACCATCACAGCTGTTTACTTGTTTTATGCAGATTTGATGATTGTTTTCTTATGTTTAGAGGATAAAGCATTGTTCATTATCATACACGTGTCACAGATTAATCCAACGATTAGAAATAGCTTTGTAGTCATTGTCGCAGTCATTAATGCTTGCTGAAACTGACTAAAAGTCTGATTCGATGTAGACGACATCACTGTTGTACTTGAGGGGTATTAAGGTCTCAAAAAAATTGGTAAAAGGTAAAGTGGTGGGTCAGGGGGCTTGTTTGAGAAAATAGCCCCATGTCAGGGCCTGTTGGGGAAGAGGCACCTAAACATGGGGCTTTTTTGGGATATTACCCAACAAATTTTATTGATAAGCTAAACGAATTACACAAAAGTAGAGGACAAACGCGCTACAAACTGCGCAGCAAGTCCTTTCTGGATAGCAAACCCGATTCTCCTAAATACATATTCGTTCGAACCCGCAGTCATCACGTTACTATCCATTACCTTCTGCACTCTCCTGAGGAGCTCAACTTCTTCTGAGCCTACCAATCCAAATGTGTCAAATGCAAAGGGGATGAAACTATGTTGGTTATCCCTACAAGCTCCGTCATGTTTCTCCACTTTTGCTGCTGCTGCATTGCTAGCTGCTAGCCCTACCTCAAAAATCCCAGTACCCAGCCCAACCATCGGAGACGCCCCTGTAACATCAACACACGCATGTTTACCTTCAGACCAGTTGTAGACCAGAATATCAGCAGGACGTAATGTCGATCTTCCTTGCTTAGGATCAGTAAGAAAGTTAACAGGAGCTTCCTTCTTAACCTGTACTCCAGCCCGCCAGAACACATCACACAAGATATCTCTAACGTGGTCATGCCTGTACTTGAAGCCGGGGTAATGCTTACAATGGGTCGTATGGTCCGCAAAAGAATCAAGTTTGCTCTTCTTGCACACTGGACAAAGTTCACCATCTGAATAAAGAGGGATCATCAATCGATAACGAAGAATGACACGATATTCTACAGGCGTCATGCGTTTTCCAAGCCCTTCCATCGGGATGTCAAGGAGAAAATCTTTGGCATGTTCTGACTGCACACATCCAATCACGACTTTTTGTCTAGCTGACAACTCAAATTCCCTCTCAAGACCAGAACTAATCTTGTTGTAGTATGCTTCCGCCAAGACATGTTGGGGTCTGAGGGGGACGGTAACAGTTGGAGCAAGATTACTGAGATCAAAATCAGGTATAGAAAGATGTAAACTAGCAATGGCAGTATCGAAAACATTACCCATAGGTGCAGCCGCACAACCCCGAAGAATGTGGTCTTGGAGATCCTTGGTTTGCGTACGTGAACCTACGAAAGCAAACTTCATAACATCAGTAGTACAATAAATACCAAGTCCGCCCATACGCAATGGGAGGGTTGCCATACGCCACTGTAGATCGCCAAAACCAGGTCCATCAGAAACCACAATATTCTGAAGGGCTGCACGGAGCTTGTGGTCAAACCATTCCGCTGTTTCCTGAACATAATCAGGGGGGCAAGTACGGAGAGCAAAGGTGAGCTTAGATATTCCCCTACAAGAACGTAAAAGTGCCAGCTCACATTGCGGATCCCTTAGCTGTGGTAATAAATCCATAAGCTGAAGTGTCTTATCCACTCGTTGACAAACATTACCCATAATAAAGGATGCATCAATACTTACAGCCCCTCCAAGCAACTTAACCCCTCGCTGAGGACATGATATACCGCCTTCCCAAACTGCTCGTTGATTTTTGAAGCGACGGAGGTGGTCAACGGGGTCTGTGTTACAGTCATAAACGTCGAACTTTGGAGGTACGAACTTGCTGGGGAAGTCGAACTCGTAGCATTGGGCGTGTAACGGTCGCTTTTCCAGCTTCTGGAGGTCGTCAGCGATTGTTGTTTTCTCCTTTGCATTTAGCTTGTCTTGAAGCTGTCTTATCATTGCGAGCATGGCCGCATTGTCGGGTTGGCCGGGGTCTTGGAGCTGTGTTGAGGCTGCCTTGTCGTGACGGATTCGCCGTGGGGGTTGGTCTCTTGTGACGGATTGCTCTGATCCTGCTGGTGCTTGATAATGCTGGGGATTTTCATGGGTCTCCAATGGTGGAGGTGGTGGTAGTATCGGGTTGGTACCGTTGAGTGGTGCTGAATTAACACCGTTGGGTTGTGCAGGATTGGCACCGTTGGGTGGTGCATGGTTTCTGTCATTGTGAACTCCGTTGGAGTGCTGATTGTCTTCTGATACTAGGTTGATTGCTGCAGAAGCTACGAGACGGTCAATTTGTTGGAGTCGAATTGCCTCCCTTTCTCTGGCGTTCTCTAGAGCTTGCTCTAGTGTCAATGTTCTTGTGACATCCAGGAGCCGTGCGTTTTCTTGTGCCTGAATGATCTCTTGCTGTTGGAAGTGATCGTTAGCGGTCTGTAGTTGTCCATTGCGCTCCTCGAGCTGTTGGATCCGTTATTGCATTGCTTGTAGCTCTTGGGCACGAGTCAGTGTGCCTTGAGTCGTTGTTCCAGCCATTGCTGTTGTTGTGGAGATCCTTGAGGGTGGTTCAAGGCTTCTTCTAGCGCCAATTATGTAGTCCTCTATTCCCGTTGGGACCTGCACTTCCGTGGAACCCGTGGAGGCACCTGAGCTTCACCGGTGTTGGCACCGGTGTTGACACTCCGACGATCAAGTCAGTAGTGTGAAGTGGAGGAGTGAAGTGATTGATGGGACATGAGAGCGTACCTAATGATTGGAGGTTGCCCCTATTTATAGATGATTGGTCGGCCTGTGCGGCACCGTTGGATTATGCTTTTAATCGACGGCTGAAGATGTTGGACACGTGGGTGGCCTTAGGGCCTAGTGTTCTCTGTACTTGTTTGACTGTTGGTCAAACAATGGAGGACAGCTGGACCTGTGCCCATCATGTGTCCGACCATTTTGTCTTGTCTGTTGATCCAGTGATGTCGGGAATGTTTACAACCTTTTTTTGCTCACGTATGCCTTCCACGGTAGATTAACGTACGGAATATGGTACTTACAGTTTTTGTATATTCAACCTGTCAACTTTTTCGTATTGTGTGTTGTGACATTCTTATGGATTGCTGATTCTTTTTTGACAATATTAATGTTAAGAGGATTATGACAATGCCGTGTTTTTTGTGTTTCAATTAGCTTTATACATGATACCTTTACAGAGTTATACTCAGAGAATGTTTGGAAGCTTGATAATATTTTGGTAGGGATTCCTGGTTTATGCATTTCTCTGCGCAGCTTAAACACACCATGCTTCTTTGTTATGCATTTCTCTGTGCAGGTTAAACACACTGTTTTAACATTTCTCTGTTATGCATATTATGCTGGAGACTGGAAGAAAGTAGTTACACTTGGATTTGGACTTGGTGGAGGTTTGTCTCTATTCTCCACTCCATGCACATTGTTAAATGTATTTTGGCTCTTAATTTGTGTGATGTTTGTACTTTTGTTAAGTTACAATTGGTAAGTTTGATTTTGTTATGATAAAATACACAGGATCTTGATATGGTTAATGAAGAAACAAACACAAAAGATGTAAACTAAAGCAGAAATAAGGAAACACAATAATATACCTGGTTCGACAATATGCCTACATCCACGCGACAAAGAGAGATAGCTTTATTGATAATTGAGAAGTGAACTACAAAATAACTAATGAAACCTTAGTGTTGGTTTCCTCACAAATTTGCCTCACTCATACTTTCTTCTTTGCTCAAATTCTTATGGTTACACAACACCAATATTTATAACCTCTTTTGGTTAATCCAATTGGTAACCCAATTCCTAAATCAACAACAACTTAGATTTCTAATAGATTAGAAATCCTTATTGAATCCTAATAGAATTCCACCACACTTGTTGCCAAATAAGAAAACTGATTCCTAATAGGAATCCATTATATGTAACCTCTACATGTCACTTTTCTAATAGAATAGAAATCCTTATTGAATCCTAATAGAATTCCACCACACTTGTTGCCAAATAAGGAAATCGATTCCTAATAGGAATCCATTACATGTAACCTCCACATGTCACTTTTCTACAGATTTTTAGTCACAGCCAATATTTTATTAGGTTCGTAACGGAATATTTCTTTGTGTTTCTGGATGATTTTGGTACCTGTCTATTTTCCACTTCTATATTCTTAAACTAATGACCCTTACTAATTTCTTTCGATTCAGGTTTTCATGGTATTCTCGATAATTTTTGGTACCAATGCTTGAGTTGATCTACAGTAGGTTTCTTTGCCTCATTGCTCTTGACAAAATAATGGTTTCACCTGTTTATTTTTTTACTTTTTTTTACTGGGAAGCGAGGTTCAAGGGGACCCCTACCCCTTTTAAATTACGTGTGGAAACTTATATCAACAATCCGCTGTTGACGTGTTTCGAACCCACGACCTCTCCACTTTGTGAGAGGGGTGCTAATACCATTGAACCACGTACAGGCTCATTCGCAATTACACACAATATTTGTCTTGCATCACACAGGGAATCATAGCTGGTTATGCATATTATTTCTTGGAAGATATACATCCAGGGATGACAGATCGACTCATGCATCTATCAATTCACTGTTTGCTGATGAGACTGTTGTTGTGGCTCGGTCAGAGATGTAAGATTTGCTTCTCCACCCATTCAGAAACTGCACTTATTAAGATTAGTCAAATCCTTCAACTCACAAAGTGGATTTTGATATATGTGGTCTCGTACTCTTGTCTTAATTGCTTGACTGGTTTTGTAATACAAAGTGGTTTTCTAATGTGGATATCATGGTCATATAAGCAGGTGGTTTTGTAATACAAATCTGATGTTCATGTCTTGAAAGGTTTGTAAACTTGAAAATATATTTATTATTATTGCATCTCAAAATCAAAATCATTGGCAGGTGGTTCTCACATGCGCATTTAGTATTTGATGTATTCCTTTAATGGGTTTGATGGTGAAGTTTTTCAGATTGTTGAGCAGATTCAGGTGAAGGGATTTAAGCCCAATGACCGCACATTTGCCAGTTTAATTCCGGTGTCCACACGTTTGGGAACTCTTGAAATTGGAAGGTTTTTCCATGGACTCGCTGTCAAATGTGGGTTTTCTATGCATGATATACTGGTGCCTGCATTAATCTCATTGTATAGTGGTAATGAAGACTTGTCAGCTGCTCAAAAATTGTTCGACTCACTAGACAAGAAAACAGTTGTTGTGTGGAATTCCATGATTTCTGCTTATTCATAGAACCATATGTCTAATGAAGCCTTTGAAGTTTACTGCAAAAGGTGTGCATCCTGATCTGGTTACTTTTGTGTCCATTGTTCCTTCTTGTGGTAACCTTGACAGCATTCAATATGGTGAATATGTTCATGCTCGTGGAGTTAAATATGGACTAGCACACCAACCTGCTGTAGTTACGGCTCTTTTATCTATGTTTGCCAAGCTTGGTTATATGGGTTCAACTGATTTTCATTTTGATGGCATATGCCAGAAAGAGACCTCTCTTCTTGGAATTCTACAAAGTGTAATCAATACTTACGAAAGGATTCCTACAAAGCTTTGAAGGATTCTGTTGTCGGCAATACTAACCAAAGAATACAAAAGAAACAAAAATGAGAAAGAAACAAAAAAGATAGGTCTCAGCTTGTGGCATGGAATGGAAAGTAAGCTGACAGTGACTTTTACAAGATGATTGTATGGGGAATAAGAATGCAGGTGATTTATATGAATGTTTTGTGCCGTTGTTTTACAGTGCGATGTTTTATTATTAATTTATTATGTATGATTCACGAATTGAGCCTTTGCAACTTTGTGAGTTCGCCTGTGCAAGAGATATCATAATCCTGTACGCTTGCTGAAGAATAAACAAATCAAATTCTAGAAGACTTGTTTAGAGCTGACGGCAGCCATTCAAGAAATGTGTGCAGAGTTGGAACTGTTCCAGGAGTAACCATGCATGTGTTTAGAGATCGAGACCAGTGGGGACTTCCACTTTCATAATGCCGTTGGGTGTAATCATGTGTTTAGAGTTGTAAGTAATGAAAGAAGGCGTTAGCAGCCTGTGATACGATGAAAAACCCGCTTGCTTTTGTGGGAGAAAAAACTGATTGAAATTACTAACTGTATCATTATCCCTTGTAAAATTAATTTTCTGAGAGTTCAACTAACCGGGGCAAGTTGCTTCAATAAAACTAGTTCCTGAGAAGCCATCCTCTCCGACTGTTTCCAAACATCTTCATCTGGCAGAACAAACATCTTTCCAGCTTTCGAGTAGATGGAAATCATTGTACTTCAACTGATTACTGGCCTTTCATACAAGCTAAGAAATAAAGAAGGGTCAAATTATCAAAATTGACAACAACGTTTGCAAAAAATTTCAACTATAACAATTAATGCATTTCAAATATAACACCGACGTTTTATATCATATCAATTTATGACAATCAAGTTTAACACCGACATCAAATGGGTCACAAAAAAAACGTCGAAACTAAACTTGGTTGTCATGAATTGATACGATAATAAACGTTGGTGTTATATTTGAAATATATTGTCATAATTGAAATTTTTTATAAACGTTGGTGTCAATTTCGATAATTTGATAAGCTGCATCTATGTCGTTCAACTTGTTATACATGCTAATAAGTCCATTAATTACCAACGTATCAGAAGCCTTAATCCACTTTTGATAGTGGTGCAACACAGTTCCAACATCCAAAGAAGTTTAACGCAGTTCAACATCCATATGTATAAAACTGGTGCATCCATGAAGGATGCAGACAATGGTAACAGCATCTGGACATCTGGTTTCATATTTTCATGCTCTATTTGAGCAAAACACTCTAGTGCTGAAGGCATGTCTCCTTGCTCTGGATAGCTTGAGATTATTGATGTCAATGAAACCAAGTTTTTCTGGCAAGAAATAGATTCGTAAAGCAATTGCGCCAATTTTGTGTTCCCAGAACTTGCATACATATACAAAACACAAGAAGTATTTACAGAGTCATCTGAGTCAAGACCAATCTTAATAGCAAAAGAATGAATAGAATCCAAAGGAGCATCCACCGATAGAAGGCTAACGATTGTAACTGAATTAACTCCCACATATTATTGGCACATGCTATTGAAGACAATCTAGATTGATGTTCTACAAATTAATCCGATGGCATTAATTTAGAGAGATCAAATTGTAAATGGCCAGGACACATGAGAGTTATTGTTCACAATGCAGTATTGTCTGCTACTTTAAAAAAGACATTTACGCGAAGTAGATTAAGAAGATCGGGAGATTATGCGTGCCATTAAAGGGGTTTTCATCCTCAGAACAAATGTAAGATCTTCACTTAAGTCAGGGAGTTGATCCTCAGCTACACTTGACCAGTGAAAATTGTTGATTAGACTGGCTAGAGTGAAAGCAACCTGCAGCTTTGCCAAGTCCATTCCTGCACAAATTCTCCTTCCGGCACCAAATGGCAAGAAAGACCTTTCCATGTTTCTGACAAGGCTCACGTCACTTTCAGCACCTTTATCAACTGAAGATGTCATGAACCTGTCAGCCATGAATCGATATGGCTCGACCCAAATGCTTGGGTCATGGTGCACTGCGTAAAGGTTCACCATAACTGGGGTACCTTCCACTATCTTAGTTCCCATCAGCTTGCTATCTCTTACAGCTCTATGAGGCACAGCCAAAGGTGCTATTGGCCTCATCCTCATAGTCTCCTTCACTACAGCATGCAAGTAAAGTAATTTATTTACCTTCTCTGCTTGAAGTGCCTCACTTCCTGTTTCTCTCTGTACTTCTTCGTAGAGCTTTTGTTGAATTTGTTGATCATGTATCAAGAACGTCAGGGCCCATGCAGTCGCGGTGGAGGTACTATCTACTGCAAGCAAGAACATTTCAAAGAGGTTGAATATAATGATTTCTTTGCTGAAATTTTGAGAGAGTAGGAAATGCAGATAACAAGTCTGGAAGGAGAATTTGTGATTAGCAATGTATGGCAGGAATAGTTGTTCTATTTTATGCTTCAATCTGGATGCTTCTTTGAACCGAAGGTTAAGGCCTGGGATATATCGAGAGAGCTCAAATACATCAACAAGGCGAGCATGGCCCGATAGCCTTATAACTTCTTCGATTGCATCATCAAGGGAATCCACAAATATGTCATCATTAAATTGAGGACCAAAACAAAGTCGACCTATGAGTTGTATTGTTAATCGTCGGAAATGGAGCAATGGCTTAACCACTCCATCATTAGAAGAAGCCTCTATTCGGAGACTAGTGAGCATATTGGATACGTCTGCCTCTTGCAATCGAGTTTGTGCAGACATGGTGTGGGGATTAAGAGTGGTGTTATGAAGACCTTTACGGAGCTTTTGCCAATAAGGTCCCAAGTTAGAGGTAGCAAGAGTTTGCCAATCTGCACTAGTGAGTTTCGACATGTATGGCAGTGTTCTGGATGAAAAGTCTGAAGCCTTATTTACTAGCACTTCCCAAGCTAGCTCATGATTACTTACGACAATCGTCGGTCCCCAGCTTCCGAACCAAACTGTCATCATACTTCCATGCTCTTGGGCTAATATAGCAAGGTTTACATGAACTAGTTCTCCTCCACTGTTCAGCTGGTGGAGGTTTCCAATGATGGGCAACTTCTTTGGTCCTGGTGGCCAGTTCATGACATCTGATTTGAAGTACAAGTTCTTCCAAAAATCATAAAAGATTGTCATCAATCCCCCAAGAAGTATGACAGTTAGAGCCCATATCCACCATTCCATCTCTAGTTCTTAGTTTTCTGTTCTGGCTGTGTGTGCTCTGCCTCCTCAAGTTGCTGTTGTCATATCTTTTTGTGAACATCAGAACTTTCTGAACCAAGCAAGTCTTGATAATCATTCAATTGTTAAAGTCTGGAATTTGGATTGTGATGTTAATTGACATCCACATGACTGCTTTAACTATATGTTCTGGTTGGGATGTTCTCAAACTTCAAGGTATTTATTCGGCGCCCTACAAAGATTTGTGGATGCAGTTTTGGCAAGCATGCTTCCTAAAGATTGGGACATAGGGATGATGACGACAATTTCAAATAATAATTCATTAAACTATTGATCGTTTAGGGGGGAAAATGTGTTTTATAATTAAGTTATACCAGAAAGTCCAATAGACTCTTGTACTGAATATATGGAGAGCTAAAGAAATGTCCAACTTCTTAACATCCTTGTATGGAAACATTATCTGATTACTGGTATATGAACCAAATGAAAATATATTTCACACAAACAACTTGGTCTAAAAACATGTGGACATGCTAGCTAGGACAACCTGTCAGCAAGGTAAGTTTGAACTTGAATGTGACTTGAGATGAATTGGCATTTTTCAGGGCATGAATTAACTAGGACTAATTTCACCTATCAATGTTTAATATCTTTATCTCTCCATACTTAAGTTTTCCTGAACATGATGAATGTGTACAACATTCATGGACAAACATCAAAGGTGTTAGAGCTAATTCTGGCTGCATCAAGAGATTAATCGACCGACGTTACAGTCGGGTGGAACTCAAACCCGTGTCTGTCCCCTTTTTTTTCTTTTTAATTTATGTTTGTCCGTCTTTTTTTTTTTTTTTTTTTTAAATCTCTCTTCTTTTCTCTTCCTCTAACGTCGGTCTCCACCGTATCACGGTTCTATATTATACTTTAGATATACATCATCTAGTCAAGAGATTAATATCTTTTAGATATACGTCTTTGTCTTTTTGTTGGACTTATTTAAAGGTCTCATGGCCAAGGGATGAACAATCAATCCTCCTTCGGTCCTTCCTAGTGTGTGAGCATGGGAGACTATATATATGAAAAAATCCCTCAGAGGTTTACGCTTTACAGTAAGTTTGTCTTTTCCACAACAATTCGTTGAAATATGTAAAGACAATGAAATATACCAACTAAAAGAACATAATATATAACTATTTGGAAGAGAATGGTTGATCCTAGCAAACCAATCAAATTTGATAGATGGTATCCCAGGATGACTTTATCTGATGGAAAGGGCCATAACTGTTGCGTATAACCCATCTCAATAAAAGTTACACTATTTCCTGGTAATACCCCGCGTCCTACAGGCTGTCTAGGCTGCCATCGTTAGGATGACATCCATCTTGACAGCCCATCTCAACCATCCATATATATGGGTTGTGCTTAGTTTCTTGTGTGCTTGAGAAATTTGAGGAAAACCTGTTATTTTGGAATTGGATCTTCTTTTTTATATACAGTGATGCACATTTTGGAGTGATGGATTAATGTGACTGTATTTTTATCACACTTTATTAATGAAATATTTCGTTATATTTCGCAGAATGTTTTTTCTTGGCGTATTCAACATGTCGACCTCTTCCTTTAAAAACAACAACAAACACGCAATCCCTTGGGCTTCTAAACATCAGTTAGGTTTTTATAAAACCAAATTGCGATCCTAGCCACACATCTAAATCTAAATCCATGGCCATATTTCAACAACCAAATTCAGCCGTCCAAACCTTTTGGTTTCCCCCTCTTTACAGTTGCATTTCAAATTCCCTGCTAATATACAAGTACCATGCGCCTGTACCACTAAACACAAACACCTAAACTGCAATTATTACCTACGCTTTGATAACACAACTACCATAATTGCAGGACACAAAGGCATATTTACTTGTCTTCTCAATCAAGTCACATGCGGAGCAGACAATATCAACACAATTCCCTAGATGACTTCGTAAATAGGCAAGGACAACGTCATCAACAAGCTACTTTCGGCGACAAGCATGCATCCTCAACGTCGAGTAAAATATTAAGTTCGTGAAAATACTTGTTTTCATCCGAATTGAACTGCCCAACTTTTTTTACAATTCATCTACCTACTTTAATCTGAATGAAAAGGAGCTAGGTATATACCGAGCTCCCTCGAGCTCACAAATTGACCACTTCGTAAAGGGCTTTCTTATTTAAACTCAGCGACATAAAACGAGGTGAAGGCCTTTTCGTTCGATCTCACCCGAGCTCACCAATTTCCATCATAATCCGACGTGAATTTTAATTAAACTCGACATTACTCGACGTGAACCCTTTTTCACTCGCTCATCCGAGCTGGGGTTTATTTCACTCGACCTCATCCGAGCTCACTATCTTTTACACGCGTTTATTCTCCTTCAGTTACAATATCTTTTCAAACTTGATTCGTAACGTCTGCTCATTAATTGATCCCACCGTTGGATAATTAATGAGCTAGCCATTGTCCGAAATCACCTATAAAAATAAACTACGTAGACTTAATTCTGGGACTTAGTCAATCTCAGATACGTACGCAACTATCTCTCTTGATAGCTCAACCACTTCTTCATCTAAATTTCCTTCTCCTCCACTTTTCGATCATCTTCCCTGATCTCCAAATTACTTAACATTTACAAAAACTGTTATTTTGGAATTGGATCTTCTTTTTGATATACAGTGATGCACATTTTGGAGTGATGGATTAATATGACCATAAATGTATCACACTTTATCAATGAAATATTTCGTTATATTGCGTAGAATATTTTTTTCTGGCGTATTCAACATGTCGACTTCTTTTGAATTGTGTCATTCACATCGACTGTTGATTCTTTTTTACCAAGATTAATTTTACAGAGGTGATTCATTTGCAGAGGTATACTCAGAGCATGTTTTTGAAGCTTGATAATATTTTGAATTGTGTCATTCCCATCGAATGTGCTATTTTCAATGAGGGAAAGGTGCAGGCGGACAAGGCTTTACGAAAAAGAAAAAGGCGCTCTTTGGATTAATAATATGGACAATTATGCTTGAACTTTTGAGAAAATATTACTTTTTGAATTTATATTGGATCATTGCTTGATATTGTTGATTGCTTATACTGCCATGATTTTGTTTTTTCATTCACTCTATAGTTGATTATCGAGGAGGAATTTGTTGTTGCAGCAAGTGATAACCATCCAGGGTTTTAACTGTGGCTTTAAATGATGAAGACGATAGTAGAAATTAAATAGACATGTGAGCAGACTCTTCTCGGAATGTGTAGTGTATGAGAAGGTTCAGATCATCTTGAGCTGAACATTGGTTTGCAAAGTTTTTCTGCTAATAAAACCTGGTGTGACAGTCTTCCACCAAAGGTATGTTGGTAACGATATATGTGAACTCATAAAAATAACATATGAATATCAATGTAATACACATTACAAAATTAATTCTACTTAAGAATAAAACTCAAAAGAATTTATACTCAATAAACTCAAAATAAAATAACCACTTAGTACACTTTTCGCATAAAGATTTGGAGAAGGAAATGAACTGAGGCTTGCCGAAGCAATTTCCTTAAGACAATATTACGTCCCTGCTATGGTGCAAACAGTCTCTGGACGATTGGTCTCCCAAGATACAACAGTTCTTCACTCTATTAAATTGCACTACAATAGTAGAGTACCAGCGAACGAATATGAAGAACCCTTCGAATTATTGTAGAGAAATGAAGAAGACTTTGTCTAATTAATTGTATACTAATTGGCCAGATTAGCACACTATTTATAGTCACATAAGTGTCTCTTCATAGGTGTCTTCTCACATACATACACCTTTTACAAAAAAGGTGATAAGTTGTTTCAAAGTACCTTTTCACAAATAGGCACCTATTGTAGACTAAAGGAAAATACATGTCTTTTCATAAAGAATTATGAAAATACACTGAATCTGGTCACACCAATCCCTAAAAGGTATTATCCAATGGATGCACCTTTTCTCCTTAATTTTTACTCTTAACAAAATATTTTATTAGAAAATATATTTCCAACAATCCCCCACATGAGTGACAATTATCTACAATGTTTTATAAGACCCAAACAAGCCCACAACCCATTGTGGGACTAGAACATTAAGTTCTATGTTTCATTCATATATAATGGAATTTTCTTTCAACAATCCCCCACATGAATGAAAACGATTCTATAACATCTCAAAAGTTTCGAAGAGTATGTTGGAACAATATTGCCTCGGGATAGGTAGATATTTCACTTTGAACCTTCCGTAGCATAAGCCTATCGAATTTACTTAGCTAATCAGTGAAATATTTCATCTTGAACTGTCAGCTGTTGGTGTAAACCAAGACAATAAAGTATGCACAACATTGCTCCGATTCAAATTCAATTCTCAGTTGTATTCATTTTGGCCCTGAACAATCTTAGGTTCTGCGAGTGTTATTAGAGAAATTCTGCCTTTAAGAATCCTCATAGAGCCGACCCAACTCTCACTAACATAGGTGACCGCTTCTATAAAAGGTATCCTACAATACCTCACTTGTATTTCACAAGATATAAACGTCATTAAAAGCATAACTTAACCTCTTAATCGCATGTAGGTTGCACTTGTTGCATCATAGGAATCGGGATGGAGTAAGACTCCCAAGTGCTCCCGTGTGAGTTACTCAGAACTGATTGTCCTATTGAACCTAGTTCGTGGGATCTCCAGTCGCTAGGTTAGGTTTCCGTATAAGATAACTCGTATTGGTTTAGGCTTTAAGCCCATTCCCCTCGATGCACAGTTATTTTTCTCTCTAGATAAACCTTAATAAATGGATCCGTTAGGTTATCTTTTGATTTCACATAATCAATGGATTTAATTCCATTTGAGAGTAACTGTCTCACGGTATTATGTTTACGATGTATTATTTGTACATCATGACTAACCGTTGTACAATAAATTTTTCTATTTTGTACATTGTTGCTTGGTTATCACATGACCTCCACATTGTTAGGCCATAGTGGAATATCTTCTAAAATTCTCGAAGTCACTCAACTTCTACACTTGTTTTACTTATAGCTATAAACTCAGATTCCATATGGATTGTGCAATGCAGATTTGTTTAGAAGATTTCCATGAAACTGCAACATATGCTAAGATTAACACATAACCACTGGTCTTAATTTTCTTGTACAAGAAAAATCAATTTGCATTAGCTTATCCCTCAAAGACATTTGGATATTTTCAATAATGTAATATGTAGTATGTATTTCTCAAATACTTACACTCGTAGTAATACATCCCAGTGATTTTTAAGCCAACTCAGTTTAATGATAGAATAAGCAATATATGGTCTTGTACAAGTCACAATGTACATTAATCTACCAATATTATGAGAATGCTCGAGTTGAAAAATGGTAGGACCAATATTTTATGCAACACCACAAACGGAATACAAGGAGTACTCACCTTAGTAATTCCATATTGCATAAGTCTATATCTATCATTTTCTCAATGTAATTTGATTGAGATAAAGTTCGCATATTCAGAGATCTTATTATCTTAATTCTCAAGATAAACGTCTAGAATCTCTAGATTTTTCACATCAAAGTTGTTTGTTAAGCATATTTTCGTAGACATGCATAATGACTTCATTGTTAGTCTTGAAAATAAGCATGTCCTCAACATATAAACAAACAATTGAATAAGTCTCACATACTTACTTGAAATAGACACACTTGTCATATTAGTTAGGGGTATTTAGGTTTTAGTCACCTTAAGTATATACTATTTAGGGAATAGACACTTAAGTTCAATTAATTAGGTTTTCATCACTTATATTAACCTGAGTTACAAAAAAACCGGGTTTAACCGGAATATATTTTTTAAAGGCTAAAATGCCGTTAAAAAAAGTAATAAACTAATACAAGTTCAAATAAAATAAAACATAAACATTCATCTGCTACAGCCTAGGGGTGGCAGACAGGTCGTGTCGGGTTGCGGGTCAAAATGGTTCAACCCGATAATGAACACGGTCACTAAAGAGGTCAATTTGAGCACGACCCTACTCATTTAGTGGGTTATGTGGTTGAACACGGTTGACACGCCTCAATCTTCCTCTCCTCTCTCAGCAGTTTCTCAAATCTTATTCAAGAAAAAGAAAAAAAATTATACAAATTCAAACAAACCCAAACCCAAATCTTTTTTTTTTTTTGTGCTCCTAAACTTTAAAACCCATCTTCTTCATCAAATTTAAACCCCACAAATTAGAATCAATTGAATTGAATTCTATGAATGCTAACATCAGCTTCCATGTTTTTCTTGATTAACACATTGAAGCAATTGAGAAATTTGAAGAAATTGAAAGAAAGAAGATTAGAAGATTGATCTGGTTAAGTAGGTGAAGAAGCTTTAGAAGATAGGAGACATAGAAAGAAACTTTTTTTGTTCTTGTATCTTCATAACTCTATTAATCGAGGAATTCAATATTTGTAATAACCCTTTCATATCTAATCTGTAATGCTTTTGATTTAGATCCAAGTTCTAATTCTTTTGATCGAAACAACAGTATGACACGATAACACGACCGGGTTAAACACGACACGACCCATTTGTTTAGCGGGTGAAACTGGTTAACCCATTTATAACACGGACCATGTAGCGGGTCGTATTCAGGTCATTTTATATGGGTCGGGTCGGGTCGGGTTAGTGGGTCGTGTCAAAAACTGCCACCCCTGTACAGCCTACAGATCTATAAATAACACCACTGTCCACCACCGTCACATCTCTTTCCTTCATTTCTTCCACCACCACTATACCATCATCCACCTCTCTCTCTCTTATCTTCATCTTCTTTCCTCCACCACAAAACAACTGCCACCCGTTGGCTCTCTCTCCCTCCTTCACTACATCACCACCATCCACCGCTACCTCTCTCTCTCTCTCTGAATTTTTCTAAATTACCATTAGGGTTCTTAGGGTTAGCTTTTCCCTAATTCTCTCTCTGTTTATTTATTTTTTGTTCAAATAGATTGGGATTTTTTCTTCAACAGATGCATATGTAAAAATAAAAAAACTACAGTATGAGATTGATCAATTGGGTTGTATATAGTTTCCTAGACCAGGAACACTTTTCTAACCATGAGTTTTCACTTTCTCTCAACAAATTGTGGGTTTATTTGTAAGGATGATTTGATAAAGATTGATCAATTGTGGCTTATTTCTGAAAATTGTTTTATTACATTTTAAGTGGAAATAAAGGGTTCAATGGTGGTTACAAAGAAAAGGCAAGAGACGATAAATGTTGGCAGGTGGGTGTGTAAGATGGATGGACAGATTCCACTGGAGAAAATCCAATGGTCCAAATAATGCAATGTGTTCTATACTAACATGAGTAACATCTAGGGGGATTTAGGTTTTAGTCATCGAAAGTATATATTATTTAGGAAAATAGCATTTTTGTTTGATTAATTAGGTTTTAGTCACGAACCGTAACTGAACCGAAAAATATTTTAAAATAGCTAAAATACCCCATTTTGAAAGTAGGGAGGACAGACATGTGGCACTCATTCATTAGTTCAATTTACTTTAACAACATCTCGAAAAGAAAAAGTTTGAAACTGAAAAAAAAATACAAAGCAAGAAGAATCAAAAGCATCAAAAAGAAATTGAAATTGTAAAAGTTCTGAAAAGGAATGGAATCCAAAGCAATTATCTAGAGAATTAGAAGCATCGCTTCATTTGCTTATGATTTGCAAAAAAAAAACTTGTTCAAGTTGTTCTCTCTCTCCAGATTCTTCTGGTGGTGTCAACTTCTTGAAAACCCATGTCAAATACATCAAATTTTAGCAACAAATAACCCATTTTCACCCCCAATTCAAATCAATTTTGTGAGCTTCTAAGTCAATACCCCAAATCATTGAGATTAACGCTTATTTTTTTCATGTTGATGGTGAAAAGAACACATGGTAATGATAAAAGAGAAACCAAATGAAGAGAAGAACAATGTCTGGTTATTGTTGGTGGTGGTGGCGGCGGTGGTTTCATTCACATGGTAATATGAGAGAGAGAGAGAGAGAGAGAGAGAGAGAGAGAGAGAGAGAGAGAGAGAGAGAGAGAGAGAGAGAGAGAGAGACGGGCAGTGGTGGCAGTGGTGGTGGGGGTGGTGGACTGGTTGTGGAGGGAGGTGGCGGTCCTAATATTGTTGGGTAGAGAAGATGGAGATTGAAGTTAAACAGATCCGTTGGATCCTGATAATCGGGTGGTCCTAATATTTTTAATATTTTTTATGTTTTGCATTTTTGCAGGCACACGTGACTTTCACAGGGGTAACTCTATCATTTTAAAAAATATTTTGGTTAAACCCGGTTTTTTATAACTCAGCCCAAACTAAATGACTAAAACCTAATTAATCAAACAAAAATGTTATTTCCCTAAATAGTATATACTTTCGGTGACTAAAACCTAAATCCCCCTGACATCTACGTACTACTAAATCTCCTGTCTCTAATGTGTAATTCAATTGGGGTACTTTTGGTATTTTAAAATATATATGGGTTCATCTACCGGTTCGTGACCAAAACCTAATTAATCGAACTTACGTGTTTATTCCCTAAATAGTATATACTTAAAGTGATTAAACCCTAAATACCCCTGTTATTTAATGTGAAACCCTTTGTTTAATATAACTCCAACTAGCGTCACATGCCATTGTATTGGAAGTTATTTTAAAGTAAAGAAGGATTTAACCAGTTTACACATTTTCTTTCCTTATCCTTGGATTTAGAACATTTCTGGTTGATCCATATGGATATCCTCAGTTTACTTGCCACTTACAAATGCAGTTTTGAACATCCTCTTGATGAATTTTCATATCATATATGGCTGCAATGATTATTAACATCTTAATAGATGTTATCCTCGTGATTAGTGAGTAGTTGTCAAGACAGTTTAAACACTCTTTTAGTAAAGTAGTTTTATATTTACCAATGGAACCATTAGGTTTCATTTTTCTCTTGAAAACTATTTATACCCGAATGATTT
Organism: Aquilegia kansuensis; assembly: GCA_020826895.1. Lineage (NCBI taxonomy): Eukaryota > Viridiplantae > Streptophyta > Magnoliopsida > Ranunculales > Ranunculaceae > Aquilegia > Aquilegia kansuensis. The sequence continues at coordinate 37,009,719 of CM037004.1, read as the reverse complement.
AGTTCTCAAAAGAAGATAAATCAATTCCCATGTAATATAATAGTTTCAGTCTCACTAGCTGTCACTTTCTCTAAAGTAAAACTTTAAGAGAAGACATTGCCTTCATGCTCAATTTCTATCATATAAGATAGAAAAACTAGACCAAAAGATTTTAAGGTTCTAGCCCTCTTAGTTTATCTTAATTTATATAATTCAGTTTTATCTGAATCTCATTTTTATTCATTTGTCTCACAAGATACCAAAATATTTATTTTGGAGTAGGGTGAATATGATCTTTCCTATGTGGAAAGACAATCTCACAGATTGTAATATCACATGACTTTGTTACAGTATTTGATACTATATCTTTATTTTTCAGAATTCTACAAAAATCTGAACGCGCTACTGTTTTGAGCATAGCCCAGAAATTAGCATTCACTCATTTTTATGTCTAGGTTTTGTTCTCCTTTTTAGTGGAACCATAACTTTAGGCATATACCCCCACACTTGAACGTATTTATAGGTTATCACCCTTTTTCCATATTTATATGGAACATATCATTTTTCTTATAGGGTACTCCATATGTAATTAAGCATACATAAAATTCCACTTAAGAACTCGCATAGACCAGAATTTATAGACATAATGTTGATTAATTATATCTTTTAAAATTTTGATCAACATAAATTTGAACCAATAAAGATTCGTATTCACCCCTTTTATCAAGATGTTATGATCTTAATTTTCCAAACTGATTCTCAAATCTAGTTTTGTAATTTTGGAAAAGTACTTAATGTATGTCTTACCTAAGCAATAACGAGTGCGTACATAAATCAATATGTATTAAACCAATGGCTCGGTACACTTTCAAATGAATGGAAGTGTTGTTAAATTTTGCTTGCACATAAGTCTCATACTTAAGGGATTTAATAATTTTAAATTTAGGAACTAATCCTAAACTTGCTTACACCTAAGGAAATGATTCATTTCCTCAATGAATTGAAAACTTGTCGACTTGATTCTATAAAGAAATCATTCGTTTCTCAATGGTATGAGATTTATATAAGTTTTGGACAATTTCATAATCTCGTTGAAAATAATGCTACTCTTAGGGTCAATGCACCCCCACATTATCAAGAGATTTTGAGTAATGTGCTACGAAAACACATAAAAGAAATTTCATATAATTCCGCCTGAAAAGAATTATTAGAGACTTCTATGCCCCCCATAGTTTTTCAATTTTCTCATGAAAGATAAATGTTAATTAAAATATATCACATTTAAATGTGTCTCATTACACTAATTTCATAAAAGGTGGTATGCATGTATCTAGCCATAATTCACATTTTGGCTAAAATAAATGCCCTCCCGAATAAAGTAAAGAAATTGTCTGAACCAATAATTCAGATTTTCTCAACTTTAAAGCGAGATTTTATTGGGCCAGACTTAACTTTATTAAGTATTTTCCTAGCCCAGCCCATCGCATGGGCCTCAATAGAAACAGTAAAATCATGGGCCCAAACTCCTAGGCTCAATTTAACCAGTACAAAATGAACAGTAACGCCGTTTTGACTATAACTGAACATCCAACCGTTAGATGATCACAAAATTTGGACATGATGCAGCCGCAGATCCTGTGTAACTACTGTATTAATTTCAGGACGACCGGGTAAGTGGAAGACTTCCATCCAGTTATAATCTCCATACTGCGCACAACTGAAACTTTATGTTTCAATTTACTTTTCTGCTGCGTCTTCTCTCTAACCTTGTTTGGGTTACCACTCATGGAAAAATTAAACATTTTAGATAGAGAGAGTGTGGAAGAAATCTTTTCCTTTTCTCTTTTAAATAGGTGCCTATTTGTGAAATCTTTTCCTTTACTTTTACACACTGTACTTTGTGATGAGTTGATTGAAATTCACTGGTTTCATTTGGCATTGTTATTCTTGATGTCTGATTGATCTCATATAAATCAGTTTAATCACACTTTAAATCAAATTACCAACATTTAATATTGTCTTAAGTTTGTTGGTAACGATATGTGTGAACTCATAAAATAACACATGAATATCAATGTAATACACATTACAAAATTAATTCTACTTAAGAATAAAACTCAAAAGAATTTATACTTAATAAACTCAAAATAAAATAAACACTTACTACACTTTTCGCATAAAGATTTGGAGAAGGAAATGAACTGAGGCTTACCGAAGCAATTTCCTTAAGACAATATTACGTCTCTGCTATGGTGCAAACAGTCTCTGGACGATTTGAAGAACCCTTCGAATTATTGTAGAGAAATGAAGAAGACTTTGTCTAATTAATTGTATACTAATTGGCCAGCTTAGCACACTATTTATAGTCACATAAGTGTCTTTTTATAGGTGTCTTCTCACATACATACACCTTTTACAAAAAAGGTGATAAGTTGTTTCAAAGTACCTTTTCACAAATAGGCACCTATTGTAGACTAAAGGAAAAGACATGTCTTTTCATAAAGAATTATGAAATTACACTGAATCTGGTCACACCAATCCCTAAAAGGTATTATCCAATGGATGCACCTTTTCTCCTTAATTTTCACTCATAACAAAATATTTTATTAGAAAATATATTTCCAACAAGGTATTCTTCTTTTTGTGGTCCTTGCCATGGAGAATAGTCCTTATGGAGGAAAATCTCAAGACGGGGATAATAACAGTCAGTAGGGATCCAATGTATCCGGCAGATGAAGTAGCATCAACACCTATTCTTACAATGAAGTCTGAGAAGGTAAATGTGGGAGTGGTGCCAGAGGCAGATCATCTTTGATTGTGGCATTGCAAAAGTTTTAAGGCAGTGGAGCTGTCCAAACCTTGCTAGCGTTGAAAAAATTATCTGGAAAGTCATCATGCTTTGGTTCGAAAAATATGGAGAGAGTAAAACGGCTGGATTTCCGAAGGATAGGTGTGGCAACTCAAGTGTAGAGTGAAGATGTATGCTACTTTCAGTACTTCGGTCATGGCACTATTTTGAACCTAGACCCAGAAACCTAAGATTCAATAAACTTATGTTCTTCTGGGATGCTTATTCACTTGGCTGATACAGAGGTTAATGTTATATATGGGATGATGTAATTGCCTCATTTTATATATGTTTAATACAAATTTGTTTTTCTGGTTATCCAAATACTGATTACACAAAATACTATCAACAGTCTTTGTTTATTTTGATTGTTTTAAATACAACAGTAACAAGCGATAATTCTATCAAAAAAAAAAAGCAATAACTATATATAAATACTTTTTGTGATTGTACCTGTCTTCATAGAGTGAAAAGCCGATTCTCTTGACATTATTAAATGCTGGTTGTTAGAAGACTAACAAACCATATGGATACACAGGGAACACACAGACTGACATTAACATGCTAAAAACCACAAGGGGTTGGAACAAGAAGAAGTGGAGATTTCTTACGCAGTACAATTCCTAATTCTTCGGCAACATCAACGTCGTTACTTGTTAATCCGTTAGGCAAACTCCAATTAAAATGGTGTAACAAATTGGCCAAAGGAAGTTCCATATTGGGAGTTGCAAATAGTATTCCTGGGCACCCTCTTCTTCCTGCTCCAAACGGAAAGAACTTAAAATCTTTTCCTTGGTAATCAATCGATGTATTTAGAAACCTTCTCGGTCGGAATTCTTCTGGTTCATCCCACAACATTGGGTCATTTGCAATCGCCCATTGGTTGATAAAAACTCTAGTTTTGGCAGGAATGTCATAGCCTAACAATTTAGTATCTTGTATTGATTCGTGAGGGATAAATATAGGAACTGGAGAATGTAATCGTAGTGCTTCCTTGATCACCATTTTCAGGTAATGCATTTGTCCAAGATCATCCTCTGTGATATGTAATTTTCCTTTTGTTATTTCTCTTATCTCTGCCTGCACTTCTGCCTGCACTTCTTTCATTATTTCTGGATGTTTGATTAGCTCTGTCATTGCCCAGACTAAGGTCGCAGCTGATGTATCAGTCCCAGCAGTAAACAAATCCTACAAAAGAAGAATTATGATGAAAAATATGAACTTCTATATCTATTACTCCTTGTTATTTTAAATATAAACTTTTACAGGGATATACTCTTGGAAATAGAATTTTCATCTCCCAACTTGTTTTGATAAAAATCCATTGTGATTTAGGTACTTACCAGGATTACAGCTTTGATATTATCTCTAGCAAAAGAAACACGATTTGTGGTATCATTCTCCATCCCAAGCAAAACATCTACAAAATCTTCGACTCCACTATTCTTAATTTTTTTCTTAGGATCAATATGCTCTTGAATCACACTTTCAAGAAAGCAATCCATTTCTTTAGAGTTTTTCGCCACCCTCGCATTTAACCCATTGAAGTTATTCACAACAGAAAACCAAGGTATATAGTCTGCCACATTGAAAACACCAATTAAATTCATGAACTCCATTATCAACTCCGAAAACTTCTTAGCACCTTCATCTTCACCAAATTTCCTACCCATTGCAACTCGACAAACTACGTTATTTGTAAAACTAAATATTATTTCACTTAAATTTACAGCAGATGATGCAGAAGAACAACATTCACGAATCTTATCAATCATGATATTAGCTTCTTCTTCTCTAATTGTTCTAAATGATTCCACTCTATGTCCACTCAGAAGATGTAGAGTACTAATCTTTCGCATTTGCTTCCAATACTCGCCATAAGGAGAGAAAGCTAAGTCTTTATTAGAAACAAAAAGTCTTTCTGCAAACCTCATTCTTGATCTACCCTTATATAGAAAAAAGTTTATAATATTATATCAACACATATTTATAATTTTTGACTAAATATAAACATTAGCTTGCCCATCACTTTCAAAGAATTATGAGATTTAAATAGGTAACTCAACCAATTTATACATGGCAGTTTTCCATATAAAAACATAACATATAATACTTTTTTGGATAATAAGTACCCTTAAGTCCTTAACTATATTAAACTTGAATGTACCGACTGTTATCAAGCTAGATGGGACAATAATAATGAACCTACTTATCTTGAATGGGGTGTAGTTATATTTATTGTGCCTATAATAATATAGAACCGTGATACGGTGGAGACCGATGTTAGGGGAAGAGAGGAAGAGAAAAGAAAGAAAAAAAAAAAAGGATTTAACAAAAACAGAAAAAGACCGACACAGAAAATTAAAAAGCATTGAAAAAAAAAATTGAAAATAAGTCGGACAGACAAAAATAAATAAAAAAAAAATCGGGGATAGACATGAGTTTCAGTCCCACTCGACGCTCAAAGGACTTCCTAACGTAGGTCGATTATAGACTTTCAAGTTCTATTCTACATTACATCATTACTTTAAAAAAAAAAAAAAAAAAACCTAGAAAAATAAGAAAAAAAAAAACATTATTATTTTTTCCCAAGCTAATATTTGCTACTACTTCCAAGGTACATTTTTCTGTTAGACCTATTCGCCCTTTAGATTTAATTAATTTAAATCTAACCTAGATATTATCAAAGAATTTAGTTTGTTGTGATTTTTTGCTATGAGATAAAAAAAAAACACCGCCACGAATGGGTGCAATGAACCCTAGTAGGATTTGAACAAGTTATTCAAATAATTTTATAGACATGTGAGAATTCATAATGGTATTTATTAAAAGCAAATGTATCTATAAATTTTTATTTTTTTTGGATTATATATTGCTTGTGGCCATTTGCAATTTCAAGAATTTTTTTTTTTTTTTATAAGCTCAAAGAATTACACAAAAGTAGAGGACAAGCGCACTATAAACTACGCTGCAAACCCTTTTTGAATAGCAAAACCAATCCTACAAAATACATATTCATTGGAACCCATCGTCATGACATTGCTATTCAACACTTTTTGTACCCTTTTAAGAAGTTCAACTGCTTCTGGTGCTATAAACCCAAAAGTTTCAAAAGCAAAAGGAATGAAACAATACTGGTTCGCTACACAAGCTCCCTCGTGTTTATGTACCTTAGGTGCAGCTGCATGAATGGTTGCCTGGCCCCCTTCGAAATTTTGATTACCAAACCCCACCATTAGAAATGCCCCTATGATGTCAACACATGCATGTTTCCCTTCAAACCAACTGTATATCAAAACATCAGGTGGGCATAGTGTTGATTTGCCTTTTGATGGGTGTGTGTACCCTGGGTAAAATACCCGACAGGTGTCATCGGTGGCTGTATAAGAAGCCAAACCGGGAGCACCTGAGTGTTAGCCATACAAACTTGGACTATCGGGTAGGGCCCAACCCAGTTTCAAGGGGTCCATATATGCTCTGTGGATCCTAGCGCACCGGATGGTCCATGACCAGTGGGGTGGAGCCCCGGTTACTGTATAAGAAGTTGAACCGTGGGCTCCCACACATCAACTAGGCCCGCCTCAATCAAGTAAGCCAGGTCCGGCCCATAAAAGTCCAGCAGCGACAGAGGCTTGTCAAAGGCTTATCATAGAAGTACAAAGGACCTGGTCAGGGAGTATGCGATGTAGATTGGGCCTCCGGTCTGAGGATTCTAGCCCAAGTCTTTGCTTTCAAACTTGGTCAAGTCCAAGTCCCAACTAACTCGATAAGTCTAGCAAGATTCCAGGCCAACAGAACCCACTGTTCTAGCCCGTTGGAGAAGATAAAAGAAGACCCAGGTTGAACCAGAGCCTATCAGAGAATGCTACGTGGCAGTCGTCCTGGTCAAAGGGAATTCAAAACGAGGGAAAACCTCTAAGCAGCATGTGCGCTATCTCTGCGGGAGCATCTTCACAGTTGAACTGCCTGAGTTCATGGAGTCCAAGCCGGAGGAGCGGTTGAGCCATCCTCCTCCAGTCAGCTATAAATGCAGGAGTTCTCAATCTCTTGAACTACGAGTCTTTCACTAAGCGAACTCCATTAGAGCTTTGTGGAAGTAGAGACTTGATTCCAAGTTCATCATCTTGGATACGTAGACAACCTGATCCCATCAGGTCCAGTCTCATTGTATACCCCCATCTCATCTCAGTCTGTACAAGGCTTTTATTGTAACCTTATGATTAATCAATACAAATCTCGAGTTTGTGGATCAAATTTTTGAACCCACAACGGGTATGTAAGAAAATTGACCGGAGCCTCTTTCTTAACCTGTATTCCTACTCGCCATACCACATCATACAATATATCACGCACATGATCGTGTCTATATTAAAAACCGGGGTAATACATACTGTACAACATGGTCCCAAAAGGCATCCAGTCGGCTTTTCTTACATACAGGAAATAAATCCCCATCTGTAAATAATGGGATCATGAGACGGTATAGAAAGAATGGCACGATACTCTGCTGTCGTCATGCGTTGTCCTAACCCTTGCATGTGAATAACAATAAGGAAGTTCTTAGCATGTTTGGTCTGTAAGCATTCTATCACAGTCCTCTGGCGAGCAGACAAATAAAAATCATTGTCAATATTAGTACATATATTCCTGTAGTAAGCTTCCGCAGTGTGTTGGGGTTTTTTTTTTTTTTGGGGGGGGGGGGGGGAGGAGGCGGTAGCCCTTGAGGCTAGAATACTAAGGTTGGAAACAGGGAGAGAAAGTTGTAGCTCAGCAACCGCACTATCAAAAGCATATGCAGCTGCACTATCAATATTAGTACCAATCTTCAACCCTGTCTTTAAGTCCGTGTCCCTAGAAGAAGATAAGGTCACGGTCAGGAAGTGACCGGAGTCTTACCCCTCATAGCCGTGATCCCCGCCCTGTTTGGGATAGGCTAGCACTGGGGAGGGATAGAATGTCTATCTCTCCAGTTCAGAAACATCGTTGCGGACCTGCAAGAACACTTGGGCAACGTCATGGCCGCAGGTAACCCGTAGTAGGTTTTTAGAAGAAGTCTCTCCACCAGAGGGACTGCGCCGGAGGAGGCATCAAAGCACGTTTCCCGCCCGCAACGATCAAAGGGGAAGGAGTGCCCAAAGGGTTCGTACCCATCAGAGACAACCAGAGTTGAACATGGAACAGATGAATCAACTCAAGCTACAAGAGATGATTAACCTACCCATTACCAACAAGGCTAACCGGGACGAACGAATTAGGAAGCTCACTATCTCAAGGTTGGTTGTTTCACCTTTGGCAGAAGAGGTCAGGAACGACATAGTCTCGGCTAGCTTCAAGCAGCCACCCCTTCGAACAGTATGACGAGACGAGCGGTTGCCCGGTCTAACATGTCATGAACTACAAGAGCACCATGACCATCTGGGATCATGATGACATGCTACTCGCAAAGATGTTTACTGCTTCGCTCAAAGGCGAAGCATAAACTTGGTATCACAACCTACCACTCGCTTCCGTCCGGACATTCGTGCAACTGGCAGAGTTGTTCGAGGAAAAATACCGTTTCAATGTCAAGACAAAGAAGGGAGCTGAAGTCTTATTCTCCATGCAGATGGACTAGACGGGACACTCAGGAACTTCACCAGAAGGTTCTGAACCCTATTGTCATAAGTGCAAGACGCATCTGATAACGTTGTTGTTCAACCATGAAAAGTTGTACCGGTCGCTAGCAAGAAAGCCTTTGTCCTCTGTTTCAACTTTGTTTGATAAAGCAAAAAGGTATGCTCAGGAAGAGGACGATTTGAAGGCCAGGAGAAAAAGACTTGCCGGAGGCCAAACTTCCGAAAAGCCACAGAAGGCAAAGGAAGAAAGCTCCGGCAGGGATCGCAAGGAAGAAAAAGCCCCTGACAGAAGCAAAGACAGAAAAGGGAAGGCACCAGCTCGGCAGCCCGACCGTTGGTCAGAGAAATCTACTGGGGGCGAACGTAAAGAGAGGGAATTCACACCCCTAAGGTTCCCGATCAAGGAAGTGTTCAAGAAGATCAAGAACAGAGGGATGCTCAACAAACCTGCTCCTCTCCCGACAGACCTGGAGGGCAGGAGGGATAAGTCCAAGAAATGTGACAATCACAATGATTACGGTCACAAGCTAAAGCACTGCAGATCATTGAAGTATGAAATACAGGGCTTGGTCGACGCCGACTGATAAGTCCTCAAAAGTGTATATTTATCCCCCGAATAACACCTTGTTTGTCTAGCACTTAGCTTATATTATTGTGTTATATCTATTGATTAGTGCTTTCTTATCTATTGTGTAGGTTTTATGAGCCGAAATGCGAATATTGTCTTAAAGCCCGCGAAAAGTCAAGAAAAGCAAGCAAAAAGATGTTATTTGCACAAGAGAAGGAAAAATGATATTTACACCCATAGATTTGCTGAGGGCACCCCATGGTCAGACCAGTTGACTTGACTTTATGTCAAAGTGGGGCGGTCCAAATCTCAGCACGAACCAGGTCCTATTGGAGCCCACAAGTCAGAATTTCTATTTAGGGCTTTATTTAAAGTCCAAACTTAAAAAGGCTCTACAAGGAGATCCAGAAGTCTGATTTGGGCCCATGAGCTATCAAACTGAAGGTCTTGGTCCAAGCTACAACTTAAGCCCAAGAGAATTAAGTTTTGCTAAAAACCTAATCCCTCTAGAAGACCAACAGCAGCAGCCACGAATTTGACCTAATTTGGAAGTCTTTGCATGCAAGTATTCTACTTTGTATTTTCTATATAAGAGTAGTAGCTAAGGTTTAGGTAGCTTTTTATGAATGGAAGATTGAGGAGACAAGTTCATCATTTTCTTCTTCTTTTGTATCAAACTCAATTTATATCAATCAAATCAAATCACTTTTCTTTATGATGTTTTGTTATTTAATTATTTATTCTATGGTGTCATCATCAAGGATGAGTAGCTAAATCTCCTTAAGGAGATGGTTGAAGCACTCTAGATAATGTAACAACACCATGTTTGTTCTTAATGTTCATTGTGATTCAAAGTACTTAATGCTTATTTACTTCTATCTGCAGTATGAGGTAAGTATGATTATTTGCATGTTATTGTTATCCATGTTGTTAAAATATTATTATTAGGGTTTAGGGAGACCTAGCTTTAATGGTTTTATTTATATTGATTAAAAATGTGTAGTGAAATAGCTGAGAGGTGATTATTACATATCTGTAGTTGATATCTTTTATTGGAACCCTTTTGTAATTAAGTCAAATAGCTGAGAGGTGATGATTTAGTTATGAATAAATATGTTAAGTTAATTAAATTGAATAGCTGAGAGGTGACTAATTAATTGTTATATAGATTGAACATGAAGTAACAACATGTTATGTTTGCATGATTTAGTTTGTGGATACCGATTCTTCCCCCTTTGTCATCATTAATCTTCTTTACATCTCTACCATCTTCTTATAAGCTAAGGTTTATTTAATTATTGCCTGTAGGAAGTTAGAATCAATCTCAACACTTATTATTGATTCCCTTGGTGTTTCTTAACAATTGTTTTCTATTGTTTTTGAGCTAAAATCTCTCCCTTTGAGGTGGGTACGACCCTTGCTCGTTACTTGTCTACTTTGATAACCAATTTATACAGGCACAAGAAGGAAAATTCAATATAAATCTATCTTTTGATTAGGATACACAAATATCTTACATCACTTACAAAGCTATGGAGTTATCTAAGGGTCTCATCGAATCTGATGAGACTCCTATCTATGGGTTCAATGGGGAGCCGGTTCAGTCCTCCGGGCGGGTCCACCTGCCAATCACGGTGGGATTCAATACCATCGGGATAGACTTGCTGCTGGTCGATTCCCCTTCCTGCTACAATGTCATCTTGGGGAGGGACTGGATTCATCAGATGAAAGCAATTGTGTTCACCTTCCACCAAAGCCTCAAATTCCCTACTCCCAACGGAATTTGCAGGGTCAAAGGAGATCAAGGAATGGCTTTCAAATGCCACCTCGATGCTGTCAAAGATCTATTTCAGAGACCAAGGGAAATACTATCTTCCTGAGAAGGATCTCATGATCACGCTGTTTCGGCAGAATCACCATGTTTTTCCATGGAATGTCAGCGAGATGCCAGGAATTGACCCTTCGGTCACCTGTCATAGACTGGACATCGATCCTCAGCACAAGCTGGTCAAGCAAAATCCAAGGCGTATGGTGCCAGATCAAAAGCTGGCGTCATTGAAGAAGTCGACCGACTGCTATCAGTCAACTTCATCAAACCGGTCATCTACCCCACTTGGGTCTCCAACATCGTGGCTGTCCAAAAGAAGAACGGTAAGTTTCGAGTTTGCATTGATTTTACTAATCTTAATAAAGCATGTTCTGTGCACCCATATCCACTCCCCAGGATCACAGACATGGTGGACGCCACCGCTGGTTACCAGAGGTTATCTTTCATAAAATCATACTCTGGATACAACCAGATTCCACATCATGAAGAAGATCAACAACATACCGCATTTATCACTGACCGGGTGCTTTATTGCTACCGGGTATTGCCATTTGGTCTAAAGAACGCAGGAACAACGTACCAGAAGCTGGTCAACACCATCTTCAGCGAGCTCATAGGCCGGACCATGGAAGTCTACATAGACGACATGGTGGTCAAAACCAAGGAGAAAGACAATCATTTGCAAGATTTGCAGCAGACATTCGATATCCTGGCACGATACAAAATGAAGCTGAATCCTGCCAAATGCTCATTTGGTCTTTCTTCTGGCAAGTTCCTTGGCTTTCTAATTACCAACTGGGGCATATAAGCCAATCCAGATCAGATCCGGGCAGCCCTAGAGATGCCCGCCCCAAAGACAATAAAAGAATTTCAGAGGTTAACCGGGAGACTGGTCGCTCTCAACAGGTCCATCTCTCGGTACTCTGACCAATACAAGCCATTCTTCAATGCAATCAAATCTAATTCAGAATGGAATCCTACTTGTCAACAAGCCTTCGACGAGATCAAGACATATCTTACTAAACCTCCGGTCATTACAGCACCACAAACCGGGCAACCAGTCGGTATCTACCTGGCACCATCCGATAATGCAGTAAGTGCAGTCATATTTGTTGAAGAATCGGAGGAAAAGCCAGTATACTTCATCAGCAAAGTGTTACAGGGAGCTGAGACAAGATATTCAAAAATCGAGAAAATCGCCTTAGCCCTGGTACATGCAGCCACGAGGCTAATACCATAATTCCAAGGGAGGGCAGTCAAATTCTACACTGAGTATCCACTCAGAAAAGCTCTTGGAAAACAGGAAGAATCTAATCGGTTGATTGAGTGGTCCAATTATCTGAGTGCATACCACATCAGGTATGAACCCCGAACCGCAGAGAAAGGGCATGCAGTAGCCTCCTTGATGGCAGATTTTTCCATTGAGGACATCCCGGTCATTCCAGAGTTAGAAGAAGATACACTGGGGGCGAATGATACCCCCAGACACAAGAGTCTCCGGCCAAAGAAGGCAACAAAGCATATTCTAAGGGAACTTAACTAAGTTGCTCCCTAGCCTACCCATGCCTTTTCACTTTCCCTTCTTAGCTATATTTTATCCTTTCCAACCCAACCTTATCCTCCCCACCTACTTTTCTTAACCTTTTCAGGGAAACCCTCGCTGGAGTGGCCATGGCCACTTCAGGCCAAACCTCCCTTTCCACATCCACACTTACCCCAACATCCCCTACCACTCATCAACCTCAACTCAATACCCCTTTAGGTCAATTTCCACAAGGTTCCTAAATATCTCTGGAACCCCAATGGTTTTAGTTATGTTGCTAGTGCTCTCGGCAAGCCACTCTGTTTAGACAAGAACACCGAAAGCAAGAAGATGCTCACCTATGCGAGAGTATGCATTGAGATTGATGCTTCAAAAGAACTCCTAACACTGTTCCAATTGAGATCAACTCTAAAACAATCTCAATTGAGGTGGAATATCCTTCGAAACCCCTCATATACAAGAAATGTAAGACCTTTGGTCACTCTACTTTCCGATACGAGCCACCACTAAAGAAACCAGAGCAAAACAAACCACCAGAGAGAACATGGGTGCAACAAAAGATAAAGTGGAATAAGAAGGGGCATTCTCAGAATGGGAAGGCACCTACTTTGCTGAATAGAAAGAATGATACTAGAGATGGTGTATCAACCTCTAAAGCCAATGTGATTATTGAGTTACCGATCAAGAACAAATTTGCTGGAATTGACCTTACAGAGGAAGATGGACAGATTGGCATAGCAGAAGAGTTTATCAACAAAAGATAAAGTGGAATAAGAAGGGGCATTCTCAGAATGGGAAGGCACCTACTTTGCTGAACAGAAAGAATGATACTAGAGATGGTGTGTCAACCTTTAAAGCCAATGTGCTTATTGAGTTACCGATCAAGAACAAATTTGCTGGAATTGACCTTACAGAGGAAGATGGACAGATTGGCATAGCAGAAGAGTTTATCAACAAAAGATAAAGTGGAATAAGAAGGGGCATTCTCAGAATGGGAAGGCACCTACTTTGCTTAATAGAAAGAATGATACTAGAGATGGTGTGTCAACCTCTAAAGCCAATATGATTATTGAGTTACCGATCAAGAACAAATTTGCTGGAATTGACCTTACAGAGGAAGATGGACAGATTGGCATAGCAGAAGAGTTTATCAACAAAAGATAAAGTGGAATAAGAAGGGGCATTCTCAGAATGGGAAGGCACCTACTTTGCTGAATAGAAAGAATGATACTAGAGATGGTGTGTCAACCTCTAAAGCCAATGTGATTATTTAGTTACCGATCAAGAACAAATTTGCTGGAATTGACCTTACAGAGGAAGATGGACAGATTGGCATAGCAGAAGAGTTTATCAACAAAAGATAAAGTGGAATAAGAAGGGGCATTCTCAGAATGGGAAGGCACCTACTTTGCTGAATAGAAAGAATAATACTAGAGATGGTGTGTCAACCTCTAAAGCCAATGTGATTATTGAGTTACCGATCAAGAACAAATTTGCTGAAATTGACCTTACAGAGGAAGATGGACAGATTGGCATAGCAGAAGAGTTTATCAACAAAAAATAAAGTGGAATAAGAAGGGGCATTCTCAGAATGGGAAGGCACCTACTTTGCTGAATAGAAAGAATGATACTAGAGATGGTGCGTCAACCTCTAAAGCCAATGTGATTATTGAGTTACCGATCAAGAACAAATTTGCTGGAATTGACCTTACAGAGGAAGATGGACAGATTGGCATAGCAGAAGAGTTTATCAACAAAAGATAAAGTGGAATAAGAAGGGGCATTCTCAGAATGGGAAGGCACCTACTTTGCTGAATAGAAAGAATTATACTAGAGATGGTGTGTCAACCTCTAAAGCCAATGTGCTTATTGAGTTACCGATCAAGAACAAATTTGCTGGAATTGACCTTACAGAGGAAGATGGACAGATTGGCATAGCAGAAGAGTTTATCAATGCAGAAATTGCAGAGTTGGAAAAGATGAATATGAAGAGGATAATAAGTCAATTGATGGAGGAGAGAAAACAAATGATGATGAGGAGAAGGAAGTTGTTAGTGGTACTGATACTAGCTATACGGAACCACTGGAGGCTGAAACTCACGATAAGAGGGAAGACTCAGATGAAATAACAATTGAGGATGGGGTTAAAGATTAGCTGGAGAAGGAAAAAAACAAAGTGATAGAATCAAGAAAGCCTGATAACTCAGTTCCCCAACTTGGGCTCGACAAAGCCAGGGTCACTAGAAACACTGCAAAAACTGTCTCTTTTGTTCTGGATACCCCTGCAACGCAGTCGAGGGGAAAGGGGAAAAACTTTAAACTCAAAGGTTAATCAATGGGGTCATCTTAGGAGTATGGAATATCACAGGTTTAAATGATCCAAAGAAGAAGATTGAAGTCAGGAAGATTATTGCTGAACTTAATTTAAGTTTCATAGGTTTGGTGGAAACCAAATTAAAAGCTCATAGGTATGTACAAGCGCCCTCACAAGTATTTTACCTAACTGGCACAGTTACAATAATGGAGTAAATGACCCTAGAGGAAGGATTCTAATGCTATGGGATCCTAATCATTTTACTGCGAGTTTTCCAAATAGTAGTGACCAGTTTATGCATGTCAGACTAACTGATATAGCAACAAATGCACAATACCTTATCACTGTTGTCTATGCTCATAAGAGTTGATATGAAAGGGAGAAATTATGGATATCTCTAACTGTAATTGCTAGTAGTATTCAAGAGCCTTGGGTATTGCTTGGTGATTTCAATTCATGTATGGAGTCAATGGATAAAGTGGGGGGTAACAAACTCCACCCTAGAGATGTACAAGAATTTAATGAATTTATTCAGTTGAATGAACTTGATGAGATGCGGAAGGTAGGGGTTATTTTACATGGACAAACAGGAGTGATGGAGCTAGAAGAATACTTACTAGAATTGATCATTATCTTGTAAACTCCAGCTGGAAGGAAAGGTTTCAACAAGCATTTGTACAATTCCACCACCAGGGAGTGTCTGATCATTGTCCTATGGTTCTTCATTGGGGTCAACAACACAAGAAGAGCAAAGGGTCATTTAGATTCTTTAATCACTAGACTAAACAACAAACCTTCATGGAACTTGTGGGGGAGGAGTGGTAGACTCCTGTTTATGGCAATCCTATGATGCAGTTGACTGGAAAACTGAGGTCCCTCAAAGCTAAATTCAAAGTGTAGAGTCGAGAGCATTTTTCCAATCTAGGTGACAGAGTTAAGCAAGCAAAGGGGGACATATATAGAATACAAGAAGCAATCCAACTCAGGCCACTGGATAACAATCTAGCAGAGATGGAGAGACATGCGATACAGAAATACTCAGATTACAGTAGTGCAGAGGAGGCGTCTCTTAAACAAAAGACTGGTGTTGATAGAATAACACTTGGAGATGAAAACAATACTTTCTTTCATAGATTGGTGAAAGGTAAACAGGCAAGAAACTCTATAACCAGAATTTTTGATAGCATGAACAATGAATTGAGAGATGAAACTGAGATCAAGGAGGAAATTCTGAGACACTATAAGCTTCTCTTGGGGCAGAGAACATCACACTCGTTATGACAGTGGAGTACTGCACAGTTTGCAGTTTGAAGGGATATCTGATGACAGTGCAGTGGAACTGGCAAGGGACATCAAGCCTGAAGAGATTAAGGTTGTGTTCTCCATCAAAGACAACAAATCTCCTGGTCCCGACGGATACACCGCTCACTTTTTTAAGAAGTGCTAGAACATAGTTGGAAATGATTTCATTAAGGTAGTCCTTAACTTCTTTGGGGCTGAGAAGATGTTGAAAAGCGTCAATAGTACTAGTGTCACTTTGGTTCCTAAGATTGCAAGTCCTTCCAGAATCATTGAGTTCAGGCCCATAGCTTGTTGCTCGGTCAACTATAAGTGCATATCTAAAGTTATAGTCAACAGATTGAAGCATGTGATGCCATCTATAATTGGGCTAAACCAGAATGCGTTTGTGGAGGAGAGGAGCATTACTGATATTATTTTGTTCTCACGAGCTACTTAGAAACTACAATCGAGGTGGAATCTCAAGAAAAAACACTATTAAAATTGATCTCACGAAGGCGTATGACTTTGTGAGATGGGAGACAATTATTCAAATGATGCACAAGAAGGGAATCCCAAACAAGATGATACAATGGATATACCTCTGCATCTCTAGTCTTCATTACTCTATCATGATCAATGGGTCTAGTGAAGGATATTTTAACGGTCGAAGGGGCATCCGCCAGGGAGACCCATTATCTCCCCTGCTTTTTGTTCTAGTTATGGAAATTTTGGGAAACTAATGGATAGGAAGCTAGAGGAAGGAACCCTTACACTCCATCCTAAATGTCAAAACCCTTGCATTACTCATTTGTGTTATGTTGATGACCTAATGATACTATGTGCAGGTGATATTGACTCTGCTAAGGCAATTAAGGAGGTGCTTGACTCTTTCAATGACATCACTGGCCTCCAGGCAAATACATTGAAGAGTACCATTCTCTGGGGGAGGCACAGAGCTTGAAAGAATGGAGTTTGCTGCGCTACTCAACATGTCCATCTCTTCACCACCTATCACATACTTTGGCCTACCTCTCCTAGCTTCAAGGCTGACAAGAACTGATTGTTTACCATTGGTGGATATGTTATAACAAGCAATCAGTGGGTGGGCACCTAAGGCCCTGTGCTATGCTGGAAGGGTCCAACTCATCAACTCTGTGCTATTGAGCAAAAGTCTATTGGCTGTCCATTTTTCTGCTACCAAAGGAGACCTTAAGGGACATCAATCGACTTATGTGTAATTTCTTGTGGTCTGGTCTATCCCTACAGGGTACTAGACATAAGATCAAGTGGGCAACATCTGTAGGCCTAAACATGAAGGAGGACTTGGGGTGAAAGGCATATATATCTAGAATAGGGCAACAGTATGCAAGCTCATCTATAAACTTACTGTTGTCCCTGCTACTCTCTGGCAGATGTGGGTTAAAAATCACCTGATTCAGAATCAACAGTTTTGGACAATGGTTCCTCCATCTGATTGCTCACAAGTTTGGAGGGGCATTTTACAACTGAGATCAGATATGAGCAAATTCACTACACACATGATTGGTAATGGCGAGCTATCATTCTGGCATGATCCATGGTCATCTCTGGGGATTCTTAAGCATTGTTTTAACGCAAACACAAGATACAGAAGCAGGATTAGGGATAACACATAGTTGAAAGCTCTCATCCATAATGGACAGTGGAGATTTCGCCAAACCATACTTCCTGAAATGGATATTATATGGAGCAACTTACATGACATCAGCATTAATGAAGGAGAACCTGACCAGATGGTTTGGATGCCCCACCCTCGAGGTGTCTTCACAATAGCAACAACTTATGAGGTATTCAGAAAGCAAGGAACCAAACAACCGTACTGGAAGGCTTTGTGGAGTCCACAGATCATCCCAAGACATTCTTTTATCACTTGGTTAGTGTAACAGAATGGACTCAGCACTATGGACAAGCTAGTTGATTGGAAGGTAATTCCTTTCTCAAACTGTAAACTATTTAATCCTTCTTTCAATACCAACATGTCTCCACCTACACTGCACCCCGTCTCCCAAACAAGCCTGCTCCTAGATTTGATAGATATCTTCCTATCTGTGACATCGATATGTATGTTTACAACTATAGTAGTGACTCCACCTCAATGAGAAATTGGGTAAGCCTACAGTCAAGTTCGAGTTCTCCTCCAATGGGCAAAAACGAACATCATCTGTTTTTTTATTGTACATGGTCTAAAGCAAAATGGAAAGATCTACTACAACAGATTGGGACTGAGAAAGCTGTATACCCAACATATATAGAATGGAAGTGGATAATGAAGCAATACAAGGAAGGCAGTCTGGAAAAGAAAGTCACTCAATCTGCAGCTGCTGCTACAGTTTACGAGATATGGAATGAAAGGAATGGAAGGGTGTTCTCTAACACTACTAAGACAAGATCACAGGTCGTACAAACTATTGTTAGAGAAATGAATATAAGAGTAAATGCAAAGATCACTAAGGCTGATGATTCACAAGCAAATAGAGCCATTGTCTCTAAACTTGGCTTGAAGATTGTTCTACAACATCAGGAAACTATGTTCATATCTTGGTCCCCCCCACCACAGAACTGGATCATGCTCAAAACAGATGGGTCTCTGACATCGGATGGAGCTGGTTTTGGAGGTATATTAAGAGATGGGAATGGGGAGGTTATTGCAGCTTACTGAGGGAAATCGCAAGTCAGATCTGTGCTCTTTCTAGAACTGATGGCCATTGCTGAAGGTCCACATGTGGCGAGCAATCTGGGAATACAGATGCATTAGGGGTGATTCACTCCTGGCAATCAGAACTATCACTAAGGAAACACCTGCAACATGGAGAGTAAGGAATGTAACACGAAAAATTGAACAAAGGATTAGGTCTCTACAGGAGATCGACATCAAGCACATCTACAGACAATGCAACATGGCAGCGGACTACCTAGCTAATCTAGGAGTAACTACGAGCGGTTCACCCACATTTTGTAACCCCTTACAGAAAGAGCTGTATAGTATTGTCTGTAAAGATGCCTCGAGTTTTGTATACTAGAATCTAATCAATAAAATCTAGCTCGGTCTGCCTAAGCCCAGCTTGCACATTGCAAAAAAAAAACCAGGGATCTAGATTTTTATGTTAAATTGGGGTTATTTACTTCAAGAAGAACCTCAACTAGTGTAAGATTTATTGGGTTGCAGACGAAGGGAAAAAAAGTAGAGTTCTTTATGTTTCATTGATTTGAAAAGAGGTTAAATTTATGTAATTGGACATGGGAGATTGGGAGCAAATGAAAATATGGAGGAGTTGAAAACTTCAAAATGTTCAAAAGGGAGAGGTATGAAAAAGAAGTCAGAGAGACTGAGAGTTCAAAAGGGAGAGGTATCAAAATGTTCAAAAGAGAGAGGTTTGTTAAAAGGCAAATTTGGTAGCATTATTATTGTCTATTAGGGTTTTCCAAGTATCTTTTGTCAGGTTGGGTTTTTGACGAACTTATTGGCAATAAGAGTGGGACACAATGACAAATGAAAAATACTTGGAAGAAACCCACCTCTATCAAGAGTTGGATAGAACCTTCTTTCCTAGTTGACACGTATTAGTTATCTAATTAAACACTGCATTAATAGCAGAAAGCCAGAAATATTAAATGAATCTTATCTTCTTCTTTCTGTTTAAAAAAAAACACTAAATAAGGAATCTTTCTAACAAAAAATAAAATTACAAATCCTTTAAGTTTTTTTGTTTTGGGTAAAGAATTATAAGTTTTTATGAAAGAGGAGATGAACTAAGAAATCATAACTTCAAATTTAAACCCCCAGTTTTAATTCTTTCGTTTTAATCCCAATTTAATTTTATTTTTGTGTTGCAAATCAAGAAATCCAGTGATTTGTGTTGCAAAGTGTTGTAATTGTTCATCAGATTTTGTTTAAATTTCTACGTTTTAAGTAGGGCAAGAAACGAATTGGATATATAGTAATCTATATTCGTACCCGAATTATTTTTTAAGTATATTCGTTTTCGTATCCGTATCCGAGTCGAACTGAATTTTTTATACCATATCCGTATTTGATTATCCGGATTCGATAATCCGTTTTTAGTTCGGATCGAATATCCGAATCTATATCCGATTTAATTTTCTATAACTAAACACTAAATTTGAAAATTATAATAAAAAATTTCTAATTACCTTCAACAGACCCATTTAAGAATAGTAAGTACATTGAATTACTAATGATATGATAAAATTTACAAATAAAAAATTTAAATTATTAGGTTTTTGTCTTTATATATAATTTGATGTTCATATTAGCCCTGTAAAAATGGTATATTATTTGTATAAAAATATAAATCTGGATATATCCGAATTTTATCCAATCCGTTCAAAAATATTCTAACCATATCCGTATCCGAATTCAAATCCGGATAAATTTTTTGAACCATATTTGCTAGATTCGGATTTCGGTCGGTCGGATATTCGGATAAATCCGACCCGATTTCCTGCCCTAGTTTTAAGTAATTAATTTTTACATTTGAAGTGAAATATATAGAAACCTACATAATTACCCCCTGTATTTAGTAGTATTTATAAAACTCGGGACCATAGTGCATTTAATGCATTCAATTGAATTACTAGCTTAACAGACGTGTTCAAGTTTAAAGAGGGTTCTATCAATCTATGGATGGAGACCGGTTCCTTCAAAGTAATACTCATGACAAGTGGAAGAGAATACAATTTGTATTAAAATTTTCAACAATCCCAACACGTACAACTTGTTCAAAACTTTCATTTCTTCTTCCTCATTTCAACCTTCAGTTCGGACCTTTTTTTGTTTTTTTTATAGAAACTCAAATTTATTGATTGATAACCCTTTCATACATAAGTCCTCGACTATCATTATCTAGAAATTTACAAAGAAATTGTGGTGGTTGGTTCCACCAAGCTGACATAGAGCTTGAGAGACACGTCTCCAAGTGATTGGGCCAATTGCATCTCTGATATTCTGGCTGGTTCCACCAATTTCGATCAGGTGCTTGTTTCGACGCACAATTTGCTGATGCATCTGCGCAGAAATTACCTTCCCTGTAAGTCCAAACCACTTTTACATCTTCAAACTGTTGCATGATCACCTGGGTATTCCGAATCACATGTATAATGTCTTCATTAGGCTCTTCGATCTCATTTGACAAAACTCTTTGAACAAGTTGTGAATCAGTTTCCACTATTATTTTGTTTCTCCCCATCTTGTGTAGAACTTTGACACCATTTAAACCTGCTAAAGCTTCAACCAGATTGTTAGAGGCAAACATAACAGAAGCAGCAATACCAAACATAAAATCACCATCAGCAGACCGAACAAAACAACCCCAACCAGCAGGTCTTGGGTTATCAATAGTAGAGCCGTCAATATTAAGCTTAATCTAGTCCCAAGGAGGGTGCAACCATCTGATTTGAATGATTTTCTTCTTGGCCACTTTAGGATGTACTACAATATCTTCAGGTTCAACATTCATGTCGGAGATCATAGAAACTACCCTTGTATGACTTCGTACAGGCTCAGCCTTACCACTGCAAAAAATTGATTCATTCCTTGCAAGCCAAATAAACCACATACATGCTCCAAACTTCATAAGACCTTCTTCAGCATTATTTAAATTATGCAAGGCGCACAACAATTTCCTTACTGAGCTTTTAAACTCAAGATTCAAACTAAACACATGATTGATAATATCTTGACAACCACACAAAAGCTGCATTTGAAGAATAAATGAATTTGTGTTTCAGGATGATCATGACAGAGCACACAACAATCAATTATTTGAAGGTTAAGAAATGCCAAAAACTCCACCGAAAGGACGACACCTTGCAGACATTGCCATACAAAACAAAACAAAAAACAAACTTGGTATGGTAAATTCAACCTCCAAGCAATTTTGAGGGATTTTTAGACTTAACCCCCCCTTTTATGGTCACGATTTGAGTAAACCCCCTCATTTGTCCAAGTTTGGATTTTACCCCCTCTCTGCCTGTTTCTGACAAATTTAATGTCAATTTTGTTTGTAACTTCCCAAAATATCCTCGATTGCCGCTTTAGACTTAACCCCCTAAAAATATGAGGGGTATTTTAGGAAGAAAAAATAAAAATAGCAGTTAAATTTGACGAAAGTAGACGGAGAGGGGGTAAAGTCCAAACTTGGACAAATAGAGGGGTTTACTCAAAACATGACCATAAAAGGGGGTTTAAGTCTAAAAATCCCCAATTTTGAATGCTTTTTCATCATCATCAGAACAAGTAACTTGAGAATAAGTAGAGCTCCATGCACCCACATAAGTGGACTTGACAGTGAATCTTCCAGACTTGCTCCAACACCAAATTCTATCGTCATTCTTAAAGAAAGATGGAATTATAATTGAAGTGATCTTTCTAGCAATGTCCTCTGGCCAAAGTGATTTTATCAACTCCCAATTCCATTCTTTATTGCTTGTAGTGAAGAGTTGAGCAACCCAAGTAAGGTTAATATTATCAATCTGAGCTTTGTTAACCTTTTCTCTAACATCTGCCATACACACTGTGAAACCTAATTGTCTTCAAGAATTCGAGTGTTTAAATCGTTACCTATTATGCATCTTGAACTTTATAGGATCAAATCTTTGAATTTGAGCAATTGTCTCCACATTTGTGATGCTCCTTGCTGCAGTAGTGCATTGAAGAAATAAGAATTGGGAAAATATCTTTTCTTCATCTATATTGCCCATAGAGAAGTAGGATTCACAAGCTCCCAAGCCTTTTTAGCCATTAATGCATAATATTGTAGCTGAAAGTTCCTTACCCCAAGGCCACCAAGACACTTTGGAGTACAAACAAGTTCCAATTACAATAGTGCAGTTTCCTTTCTCCAACTGTATGACCTCAGAAAAAAGCTCTTCTAATAGCATCCAACTTGTTAATCACTTTTGCCGACAACAAGGTACAAGACAAAATGTGTGTGGGTAAGGCTGTTAACACAAAATTTACTAAGGTTAACCTTCCACCTCTAGAAATTAGCCTAGCCTTCCATCCTGCCAATTTCTTATGAAAAGCCGCAATAAAATTCCCAAACTTTTGAGCACTATTCCTTCCAACAAGAGACGGGGCACCAAGATAAAGATTAAGAGATGAAGTGGCAAACATTGGAAAGTTTTCCCAAGGAACAAAACAATTCTTCTGTGTAGCCTAGGATGCTGATGCAATATATATACATAATTTTTTCTTGTTCACTATTTACCCCGAACCTTCGCAGTAGAGATCGATAAGATTATTAATTGCATTCTGCTCTTCAAAACCACATTTGCCAAATACCAAAAGGTCGTCAGCATACATAATGTGAGAAATAGGTTAACAAAGTCTTCCAATGTTGCACTTATGAATGATCTCTTGGTGTTGAAGTTTGTGGAAATTAAGAGAAAGAATTTCAGAATAAAGAATGAAAAGATAGGGAGACATTGGGTCTCCCTGTCTAAGCCCTCTAGAAGGTGTGAAATTTCCAAAGGTTGCTCCATTGAGAAGAATTGAGTATGAGACATTATTTACACACAAAAAACCTTTAACCAAACTTAATCATTATTTTTTCCAAAAAACACCATTCTAACTTTTTGTAAGCCTTCTGCATATCAATCTTCAAGCCAAAACATTTTGCTTTCCGATTACTGGGGTTGCTTATCTTGTGCATAAGTTTATTTGCCAGAAGAATGTTATCATGAATGCTTCTTTTAGGTAAAAGGGTTGT
Source organism: Aquilegia kansuensis (assembly GCA_020826895.1). NCBI lineage: Eukaryota > Viridiplantae > Streptophyta > Magnoliopsida > Ranunculales > Ranunculaceae > Aquilegia > Aquilegia kansuensis. The sequence continues at coordinate 36,985,974 of CM037004.1, read as the reverse complement.
TTGGAAAGGGCTCACCAATTTTTTAATTATATTCCTCGTTCTGTTAACCATAATCTTGGTGATGAGTTTGTACACAGTATTGGTAAGGCTTATAGGCCGAAAGTGTTCTGGAGAAGTAGAATTGAGACACTTAGGAACCAGAACAACGAAAGTATGATTAAGACTTAGGGCCGTTCGGCAACAACGTTGAAATTCCTTTTCTTACTTCTTAAAAGGAAATAAGGAGAAAGCATGTTCGTCAATGAATTTAGAAAGGAATTGTTATAAGTCGCGTCGAAAAAGGAATTTCTAAAGAAGTTTCTTATTCCAGCTTCTTACTTTCTCCTTTCCGAGAAATTCATTCTTCAAATAGCAACTTACTGAAAAATTTGTATTAACCTGTTTCCAGATTAATGCATTAAATAGGTCAGCTCGCTATTTGACTGACCAAGGTGGAGATTTGAGATCGGGGGTGGATGCACCTCGATGAGATCGAGATTGCCTACGTACTCTAGCTCGGGGGAGTGGAACTTAGAGATCAAGCCATCATAGTTTTGTTCTTATAGAAGGTGAAAGGGTGCAGATCGTGGGATCTTGCAGATTCTCCGATATCATAATGAGAGCATAATCATGGCATTGATTATGTAACGGGCGAGGATATTTTCTGTGCATTGATTATGCAACGAGCGAGGATATTCGGTGCATTGATTAAGGCCACGTGTGCATGAGGAGGTCGCCAACGGTTGTATAGTTGAACTGCTCTGGTCGGTCTTTAGCTGGGTTGTGCAGTGGGCGACCTGGTGGAATATTGGGCAGGCCACGTGTCGTGTTTTGATTGGCTGGAGTATGTAGTACCCCTACATAAGCCCCCTCTTTTTAGGTCGATAAATAATCGTGGTGAAAAGACCTTTTGATCGCTGGGCGAGCTGGTTGGGTTGATCTCTGCTTTTGAATCTTTTAAAATTGTACACGTGGCTGCCATGCATTGTTGTTTTATATCATCATTGCGCTTCGTGGGAAAGTGGAGTGGTTTCGTCGAGTAGTTAACTTGCTTTAATTTGGCAACTGATGTACGCTTTTGCCTGACACGTGGAATGATCGACGGTTGATGTTAAAAGTCGGGGTAGTGGGAAATAACTGCAAAGTCCGTGTTTGTCTGCTTGTGATCCTGTCTGTTGATTAGAACTTCATCGATGGTTGGGATCTTTCTTGGACTTGTATTTAAGGTGAAGTTGCTGTAGTGATTTTCTTACTTTCTTCATTTGCTCTCTCGAACTGCTGTCGATCTGTCGTTGCGACCTGAAGATCTTGAGAGCTTTTGAGGTCAGTAACTTCTCTTTATTTTTTGCATATTCTTTCTCCTCATTCTTCTTCTTTTTTGTTTAATTTGAGAGATGTCTGATGCGAGTGATTCGCAAAATGATCATTTGAGTGGAGGTAGCGGTGGTAGCTATGAGTCTGATGAGGAGAGGACTCGGTATGGAAATGGTGCAAGTACTCCTGATCGAGATGAGGGGGATAGCCCTGGTAGTAGTGGTCCTCATGGAGAGGATAGCTCTGATGATGAAATGGTTGAGGGTGACCATCAATCTTTTCATCATGTTGTGAATCCTGCTTATGTAAAGAGGCATATCGCCTTTAGGTCGAGCTATGGGCTGGACACCATAAGTAACCTTGAAATTAGGTTTTTAGGAGATCGCTTGTTGACTGAAGCGTATTGACCTAATAACCCTTTTTCTGTTGTGTTCACTCTGGGTCTATTTCGTGCTGATCTCCGTCTGCCTCTTTCGTGTCTGGTCGTCGATCTCCTTAACACCATTCAGCGAGCTCCATGCCAGATGAATGGTAATTTCTGGAGGAATATGAGGGTGATCGACGACCTGAATAGGTCACATAAATGGGCCATTACTGTGGCTGGCGTGCTTGGGCATTTCTGTTTTAAGCGATCTGCCAAGACGGAGGGCGGAGGTTATAACATGTAGGTTCGCCCTGAACGTTTGCCTATGATCTATCCGGTCAGTAGTTAGCCTTGGTAGAACGAGCCCATGCTGCTCTTTGGTCGAGTTACTGAGGATAACATGTTGTCTGTATGTCACTAGGAATTTGTCAGGTGATCGTAAGTGATTAGGTCGCTTCTTTATAGGCTTGATCTTGTTTTGCGATCTGTTGTTTTGACCCTTTTTTTTTGTTTTGCAGCAATTAAAGACGATTCTGTTGTGAAGTGTACCGTTGTTGAGTCTTGCCTGAACATCTTTGGTTCCTGGTCGGATGAGAGAAAGATCAAGCTTCTTCCTCATTTGCGTGAATACTTTCTTCCCGAGGGTGGTGCGAAAACTGTTGCTAACGAGCTCGAGAGAAGGAAGGTTTTGAGGTCGAATTTCATGGCTCAAATAAGAAAGGGTGGTGCTGAGAAGGCTAAAGCTGGTTGTAGCAGTCGGGTTGTTGAAGTTGACAGTCCGCGTCTTGTTTCTCCTCCTCCTTCTATCCCAAAGTTTTCTGCGAGCTCTAAAGGGAAGAAAAGGTCGCTGACCAGTGCTGTAAAGCTTGCTCCTCCTCCTGATGTGATACGATCTGCTGATCCTCCTCGACCTGTTGTTGAGGCGATCAAGAAGTTTGTTGGTGCGAGCTCTGGAAAGGGGAAGGATGTTGCCTCTCCTTTTCTTCCTGGTCCCATCTCGTATAGGAATAGGCAAGAGGAAGACCTGCAGATTTTAAACAATGATAGTGTTTTTTCCAACCCCCTTGTCTGTCAAGCTATTAATGAGGCCATGGTTCTGGAGGCTGACCACCATGCCGTTATGGCTTAATCTCCACCTGTTACTTGCTCGAAGATCAACTATGCCATCGCACTCGTAAGTTTGTGCTTTTGCCTTCTTTTCAAGTTGAACTTAGAAGTATGTTTTCATGTTTTGAACTTTGTTTTGTAGTTGAATATATCATTCCAGGAGGTGAGAGGTGTAGCTGAGACTGGAGCTCAGGCTGATCTGGACCTTAAGGGAGCTAGAGATGATCTTCACAATGCTAAGAACGAGTTACTGCTGCTCGACCTGAGGATTAGAGAGCTAGAGAAGGACGCTTCTCAATATGAGCTGACAATTCACGAGCTGAAGGTTTCGTTACAGAGCTCTAGGAAGCAATGTGAGGAGAACGACTTAGCCTGGCAATCTCATTGTGAATTGCTAAAGCGACAACTTGAGGAGGTGGGATCGCCCGAAAGAGAGGAGACGCCGGTGGTTGAGGAACCGAATCTGGTTGCACCGCAGGACACCTCGATGGGCCCTGGAGAGCAGATAATGGAGGCGCAGGATGAGCCGGTTGAGCATGAGCAGCAACAATGACTTTTTTTTTTCTTCTTCTTATTCTTCTTGAGTTTTAGTGAGGTTTTTAACAATTTGTTCTTGAAAGGTCTGTTTGTTGATGGGTTGCCCTTTGTGGCTTGAAAACAATAGTCTTGAATGGACTTGGTTTTGACCTTGTCCATTCTTGGCGCTCTGGTTCTTGGTTCTTGGCTTGAGGCCATAAACAATAGTGATCGATCTGCTTCGGCAGGTCGATTGCGCTTTTATTTTTCTGCAATTTTCGTTTTCTTGGATAATGTCTTCTGTCTTTTTGGGCGACTAGTTTCCAGGGAGTCCTGGTAGCTCGTTCAGAAGGCAGGTAGACGAGATGAATGGCTGCAAGCAGGGCGGACTGAAATATTTCCTCTTGCATGCCTTAGTTTTAATGAATTTGCTTTTTGATATTATATCTCTCTTGTTCTTGTAGTTTGCCTTGATTTTTGCAGGTAGTTCTGCTTTGCGAGCTGCAGCTAGGGATTATTGAAGTAGCCCCCAAGTAGTATAGGTCGATGATAGAAAGTAGATCGTTTTCCCTGTAATAGTTAGCTTATTTGAAATAAATAAATAAATAAAATGAACTTTTTACATGGTTACCTTGCTCGCTTTTTACTTTCTGTTATTTGTATTGTCTGCGTGGCTAGATTGCAAACATCAAATAATAAAGTGAAGAACGAAAAATCGACCTGGGATGAGATTTGTTCGTTAGATTATGAGCTCGATTTTACTTAGGTCGTGGGATAGTTATGACGTAAGTAGGAGAGTGTTAGTTGGAGTATAGATGTCAACTTAACACTTATAAAAATTATCAAAGGGACTAAAGTATTGATAATTTATAGGTCTAGTGATTAATTTTGACCTGTTCAAGCCATTCATGTATGAAATGAGATGAAGGCAAAATCGAGCTCGTTTATTAACATATAAGAACGCATGCTTACATTTTACTGGTAGAATTTCTTCAAATGATAAGCATTCCAAGGATTCTTGACATCCTCTCCTTCTGGAGTCTGGAGGCGATAGGATCCATTGCTTTGGACCTTTGTGATGATGTAAGGTCCTTCACAATTAACGTTAAGCTTTCCAATATTCGCCTTTCTCTTATTATGGAACATTCTTCTTAGTACGAGTTCTCCTCATTGAAAAGCTCGAGGTCGTAGTCCTTTGTTATAAGCTCGTTTCAACCTTTGTTGGTATTGCTCGAGCTTGATGGTAGCATGATTCCTTCTTTCTTCAGCCAGGTCTATCCCAAACGACCAAGCTTGATTGTTGAGCTCTGTGTCGACGAGTAGTGACTTGGTCGTACCGAATGTCAGCTCAGTTGGGATGACAACTTCTACTCCATAGCAAAGACTAAATGGAGAAATTCCTGTTGATGTTTTCGAAGTTGTTCTGTAGGCCCAAAGGATGTTTTCTAGCTGCTGGGGCCATTGATCTTCTTGATCTTCAAGCTTTTTCTTCAAGTTAGAAAGAATTTATCTGTTCGCAGCTTCGACCAGACCATTACTCTGTGGATATCGAGGGGCTGACCTAGAGTGCTCGATCTTCCATAGTTCCTAGAAAGCTGTAATGTTCTTTCCAACAAACTGAGTTCCATTATCAGTTACAACTCGTTTGGGAAAACCAAATCTTGTAATGATGTTTTCCCATAAAAATCTTCTCACATCTGCTTGAGTGACATTGGTGAGAGCAATGGCTTCCACCCATTTCGTGAAGTAGTCGACAATGACTAGAACAAATCTTTTATCGGACTTCTTCTCTTTAATCAGTGGGCCCATGATGTCGAGCCCCCACATGTGAAATGGCCAAGGAGCAGTGATGTTGATGAGGTCGTTGGGGTGTTGATGAGTGTGATCGGCAAATCGTTGACATTCCTTGCACCTTAAAACGAATTTCTTTGCATCCTCCTTCATTCTTGGCCAGAAATACCCTTGTAAGATCGCTTTGTGAGCTAGTGTTCGACCTCTAAAATGATTTCCACATTCTCCTTCATGAATCTCCTGAAAGATGATTTGCCCATGCTTGAGAATTAAGCATCTTAAGAGTAGACCAGTTGCTGACTTTCGGAATAGCTTTCCCTCATGTAACTTGTACATAGTGACCTTATGTAATAACTGGCTGACCTCCTTTTTGTTTGTTGGGAGCTCGCCAGTTTCCAAAAAGTTGATGAAGGGTTCCATCCAAGTTCCATTGATATCCTCTGAGGTCGTGGCAAGTAGGTCGCTGATTTGATTGACCTCTTCTTCTTTTTGTAAATACACAGGTAGCGTGTTTACTGCTATTGTTAGAGCTCGAGGTCGATCTGATTCGACCTTGGAGGCTAGGAATGCGAGTGAATCAGCATATCTGTTATCATCTCTTGGGATGTGATCGATAGTGAAGAAATTGAACTTGCTGATAAGTTCATTTGCTTTGCTTGCATATCTTACCAAATTGACTCCGTGTATTTGGTAGTTACTTGTGGTCTGATTTACTACCAGTTGAGAATCACTGAACGCTTTGAGTCGATCTGCTTGTAGATCGATAGCCATTTGTAGACCTTGGATTAGGGCTTCATATTCGGCCTCATTGTTGGAGGTCAAAAAGTCTAGTCGAGTTGTTCTTTCATGTTGTGAGCCCTCAGGTGAGATGAGTATGGCACCAATGCCACTACCATTTGCGTTGTGGGAACCATTAACATATAGTTGCCAAGTATTTGGTGGATCGACTTGGACTGGTCTGGTTTCTGGTTCTGGTTCCCAGCTGAAATCTTCGGCAGGATAGTCTTCTAAGAAATCAGCTACGAACTGGCATTTTACGGCCTGGCGAGGTACGAACTCAAAGGTATAATTACCGAGCTCGGCTGCCCATCGAGCCATTCGACCTGTTTTGTTCTTCTTTTTTAGTACGTGTCGTAGTGGCTGGTCGGTGATTACTTTAACAGTATGTGCTTGGAAATTAGGTCTAAACTTGCATGCAGCATAAAGAAGAGCTAATGCTAATTTTTTCTAGAGGTGTGTACCTTATTTCTGCTTGTTGCAACACCTTGATTGTGAAGTAGATTGGTCGTTCGACCTGATTTTGTTCTTTGAAAAGTATCGCGCAGATCGCAAAGTTTTTAGCTCGGCAAAGGCTTGTTCGCATTCTTCTGTCCATTGATAAGCAACCCCCTTTCGAAGAATATGAAGCATTGGTCGACATTTATCGGATGCTCTAGAAATAAAACTATTGAGAGCTGATACCATGCCATTGAGTTTTTGGATTTGCTTCTTCGTCTTTGAGCTGGGCATATCGACCAGAGCTCTGATCTGGTCGGGGTTTGCTTCAATACCCCTCTTTGTGACTAAATAACCAAGAAATTTTCCTGATGCCACTCCAGATAGACATTTTTCTAGATTAAGTCTCATCTTGAATTGTCTTAACCTTTGAAATGTCTGATCAAGATTGGCCAAGTGATCTTGCTCGAGGTTGCTCTTGACCAGCATGTCATCGATTTAGACCTCCATTGTTCGACCTAGTAGATCGTCGAATATTTTGGTGACAAGTCGCTGGTAGGTGGCTCCAGCGTTTTTGAGGCCAAAAGGCATGACTTTGTAACAGAAAATTCCTTGCTCAGTAGTGAATGAAGTCTTTTCTTGATCTGGCTCATGCATTGGTATCTGATTGTACCCTGAGTATGCAACCATGAATGACAGTAGCTCGAAACCACAAGTCTGATCGACTAACCTATCGATTCGTGGGAGTGGGAATGAATCTTTAGGACAAGCTTTGGTCAAGCTTGTAAAGTCGATACAAACTCTTGTCTTCCCATTCTTCTTCAAGACTGGAACTATGTTGGCCAATCAATCTGGTGTGTCAACTTCTTTGATGAATCCTACCTGCTTGAGTCTACTAATTTCATCATTGCTGGCCTGATGAAATTTTGCGGCAAGTCGTCTTGGTTTTTGCTTAACAGGTCGATAATTGGGATTTACTCGTAATTTGTGGCTTGCTATTGATGGATCTATCCCAGGCATATCAGTGTACGACCAAGCAAAAACATCTTTATTGAGAGAAAGAAAGTTTACAAAATCATTGTACTTATCTGTTCCTAAATCTGAGCCCACATAAACATACTTGGGGTCGTCCTCTGACCCTAAGTTCACTTGCAATCCTGGATCTGTGCTTCCAAGTGATAGTTGATGGGGGCTAGCTTGCTTCTTCTGTAATTGGTATTTTGCCGCGTCTGTGGCCTAAGTTTTCCCCTTCGATGGACTCTTCGCTTGATTTTCGACCTCCTTGGTTCCTGAGGTCGTTGCCTTGACAGTCACCACAACTTCAAGAATTCCATGGCATTCCTGTGCAGCGTTCTGGTTGCCTCTGAGCTCCATTATCCCATTGGGGCCACGATAACGGAATACTTGATGGTAAGTTAAAGAGACTCCTCGCATGGCATGGATCCATTTGCGACCAAGTATTGCATTGTACTTGCTTGCAATATTGAGGACGCTGAACTTTGTTGTTATTGAAACTTTATCTTCCCTTTTGCCCATAGAAACGGGCAGTAATATCTCTCCTTTCGGTTCCTCTCTCGAGCTATTGAAGCCCCAAGATTGGAGTGAAGTCAGGAATGAGGACTGAATCAGGTAGCCTCATATCCTTGAAAGTCTTGTACATCAATATGTTACAAGATGCTCCTGGGTCGATGAGGACCCTCTTAACAATGTAATCTACAATTCTTAATTCAACGACCAGGGCGTCGTTGTGTGGAGTAACGACCTTGTTGAGGTCGTCTTCGGTGAAACTAATATCTGTTTCCTGTCGAGCTGGAATGTTAGTTTGAGCTGCTCTACCTGTGATTGAGTAGACGTGGTGCAGATGTTCTACTCGCCGTTTCTCTTCCTTTGAGACTGGTGTAGAGCTGGACTCATAGATCATGTAGACCACATGACTTTTTGTCTCACTTTCTTCATCTATTTTATTCGCGACCTGCTTGTTGATTTGGTCGCGGAGGTCGTCGGTGGGACCTAATCTTCTTGAGAGGCTTTGCCCTCTGCTGCGTGCTGGACTTGTGGAGGCAGTTCTTGCCTTGCTTTGAGATCGTTTGGCAGAACGTGGTGGTGTTCTTGATCTCTTCTTTGTTTTCTTTTCATTGGATTCTTCTTGCCTTTCGTAGATCCAGTTATTCAGCCTTTTCTCATCAGCCCATGTCTGAAGGGATCGCTTCAATATGCGGCAATCATCTGTTTGGTGACATCGTACCCCGTGGACTTTGTTGTAAGGACGACCGGAGGTATCTTCAAGTGGAGTGAAATATGAAATCTTGCACCAGTGGTGATGCTTGATTCGCTCGAAGATATATCCTGCAGGTCGTGTAAATCGGTGATACTCACGTTGCTCTGTGGGCAACGCCTTAGCCTTGAATCTCCTGTTGTTGTCTGATCGAGGTCCTTTGGTGGAGCTCCCTTCTACGTTTGAAATAACATGGCTTTTCACCCTTCCGGCCAGGGCTTCTTCCAGTTTGATATAACGATCTACCTTGAGATAGAGATCGTCGAGAGAGGTTGGCCTCTTCATGGCCAAAGACTTGTGAAGGTCTGATCCAGGGATCAGACCGTGGGAGAACACAATTGTTGCAAAGGGTTCATGCTCCTTTGCGAAGTCTTGAATAGAGTGTAGCTCGGCTTTGAATCGAGCGTAGAAATCGCTCAGCAGCTCACCGTCCCGTTGTTTTACTTTAAACATTGCGTCGATGGTGACTAGACGTTTTTTGTTATGGATATAGAAAATAACGAACTGCTTTTCCAGGTCGCTGAACGAACTGACCGAACCTGGCATGAGACGGTGGAACCAATCGAGAGCTGGTCCTGTGAGGCTGGATTGAATCAATATGCAGAGTAGATGATCCTCTTTTATAAGAGGTAGTGATTTGCGGAAACCCTTGATGTGATATGTTGGATCTCCAATGCCTGAGTACTGATCAAATTTAGGAGCATTGAGTTTGTTGGGCAACTCTTGCTCCAGGATCTCCTTAGTGAATGGAGAATCCTGGAAGTGCTGCACAGACTGGACAGCGAGTTGTTCGGCTATGTGACCTTTGATTAATTGTATGGCGGCCTGAGATGTCTTGAACTCAGCGAGTTGTTGACTGAGTTCTTCATACTTGCGATTGTTGTCATTTGGAATGACTGCTCCTTGTTCAGTGTTTGTATCGACGACGCTTTCAGTCTTTAGTTGCGCATTTTTTTCTTGGAGACAATTTAGTTGGTCTCGTAGTTCCTGGATGATTTGTTCCTGAGTAGCCGTTTGATGGACAGATGTATGAGTATGACTTTTAGTTAGGTGGGAGGGCTGGTTTTTCGATATAATCGATTCCTTACAGTCGGTGCCAAATGTATTAACATGTTTCCAGATTAATGCATTAACTCGGTCAGGTCGTTGTTTGACTGACCAAGGTGGAGATTTGAGATCGGGGGTGGCTGCACCTCGATGAGATCGAGATTGCCTACGTACTTTAGCTCGGGGGAGTGGAACTTAGAGATCAAGCCATCGTAGTTCTGTTCTTATAGAAGGTGAAAGGGCGCAGATAGTGGGATCTTGGAGATTCTCCGACATCATAATGAGAGCATAATCATGGCATTGATTATGTAACGGGCGAGGATATTCTCTGTGCATTGATTATGCAATGGGCGAGGATATTCTGTGCATTGATTAAGGGCACGTGTGCATGAGGAGGTCGCCAATGGTTGTATAGTCGAATTGCTCTGGTCGGTCTTTAGCTGGGTTGTGCAGTGGGCGACCTGGTGGAATATTGGGCAGGCCACGGGTCGTGTTTTGATTGGCTGGAGTATGCAGTACCCCTACAAAATTCATTCTTCGATTCTCCTTACTTGTCGAACGGGGCCTTAGAGAGAAAGTACCATGTGTGAAAAAATGGTTTACAGCATCATATACTTGAGAACCAACTTCACCCCAAAATCTTTTTAAGAAAATAGCTTCGAAACCGTCAGGTCCTGGTGCCTTTAAGGAATGTATTTTTTTCATTGCTCTATGTATCTCTTCGACATCAACTAGAGCAAGCAAGGAAGATCACTCTTCCATAGAGATCACAGGTGCCTCCTCATCAAACAAAGATTCAACATTCCTAGGATTTCTGGTTGTAAGAAGTTCAGAAAAAAAATTAACCAAGTAGTTTCCAATATCAGTTCTATCTGTAACAATCTGACCTTCTTCAATTTTGATACTATCAATGCAAAAATTTTGCCTACTCTGCTTCACCAGATTATAGAAGTACAACTTGGTATCAGTATCTCCAAACTTGAAACCCTGAATTCTAGATTTTTGCTTCCAGTGTAAAGATTTTTCTTTGAGCACCTTGTTGAATTCATTAATTAACCAACCCTCTTCATGGAACAGAGCTACCAAACTGTCTTCATCCATATAACTAGAATTACTGATTTGTTCTTGGATTTCATCAAGCTTTTGAGTCAAGAAATTCAACTTGTCCTCTATATGTCCAAAAACCATACGATTCCATCTTTGTAACTTATACTGACATTGTCTCAACTTGCTGCATAAGATAAAAGGGAAAATTTGTCAAAACGACCCCCCAAGTTTTGACCGGGTTTGGCGAGAAGCGTAAACCCACTTCCGTTAAACACCCCCCAAGTTTTCATCTATTCATAGTTTGTCTGCCCATTATACTCTTAATTCAAACAGTTTGTCTAAACCCACTAAAAAATCATTAACAGAACTTATTTGACAGAAGTTAAATAACCGTTTGGATTACGTATTTGCCTACCCCCCCTCCCCCGACAATTATTAAACCTTTTACCAAAATGAAAGAACATGTGGCAGCATTTGATTGGTCATCATTTTGACCGTTGAAGTTGTTTGCTTCAAAAACCATCCTCCTCCATTTTTTTCTGTCTTTTCTATTCTTCTACATTGTTGTTCTTCATCATCTCCATTGTTCTACATCTTCTTCATCTTCTCCATTGTTCTTCATCTTCTCTATTTTGAATTCAAAACTTGTGTCAGTGAAGCGTGGGGAAGGATCTACGAGCAAATTGAAGGTATGATCTTCTAATCTTTTGATGGCTAAACTTATAGTTACCTTTTAATATAAGATCTAACCCTTCTTCTTCATCCAGATCGATCTGAACTTTTTGATGGCTAAACTATTACCCATTTTTTCTGTAATGGGGGGTTTAGACAAACACATGTTTCACAATTAAATCCTCACCTCTCAGCTATTGAATTTAATCATGAAAGGGTTCCAATAAAAGATAAACTGTGATGTAGTTTGATTTAGTTCATGAACTCTATTATAAGTTTATATAGATTTGGGTTTATTTCACCGATTTGCAAGTTAAATAATTTACTCAAATATGGATTTGAATTGGAAACTCTAAGAAATGGGAGTGAGCATGGTTCAGGTTGACTATTAGTTGAAATGTTGATTAAACTTGTCTGTGTGGGAAGAGAGGGATGGGATTTGATATAGACTGATATTTTCGGGAAAAAATTGGAAATTTGTTCATGGTGACTATAGAAATAAAATGTAGATGTTATTTAAATTTGTTTATTTGATTTGGGTTTTATAGTTGTTGTTAAGATCAATTTAGCTACCAATTGTTACATTTATCTAATGTAGTCATTATTTTGGGTTTATTTAAACTTGTAGGACGTGGAGGTTCTGCTGGAAACAAGTTTCGAATGTCACTGGGTCTTCCAGTGGCTGCAACCATTAACTGTGCAGATAACACTGGAGCAAAGAATCTGTACATCATCTCTGTTAAGGGTATCAAGGGAAGGTTGAACAGGCTTCCTTCAGCTTGTGTTGGTGACATGGTCATGGCTACTGTGAAGAAGGGTAAGCCTGATCTACGAAAGAAGGTGATGCCTGCTGTGGTTGTTCGTCAGAGGAAGCCATGGAGGCGAAAGGATGGAGTTTTCATGTACTTTGAAGGTGATCATTCTTTTCTGCTTTGTTGCTTGTAGTATTTATTGTATTCAGCTGATTCTTTTGACTAAGGTTTTATTTGTATCTGTAGTTTGTCATCCACTTCGTTATTTGTATGATTTATTTTTGGGGATAATGATATTGTCATGTTTATACTGCTTTGCTAAATTGGATGTACATTGATATTTCAAAGCTTGAGACAGTTTTTATCTATGATATACACGTAAGAGATTAAATTATGAATAAAAAATCTTGTGTTAAATAAAGTAAGTCAGAATGATTGAACTGGCAACCTTAGGGAACTACTCAATTTCTCAGATTGTATAATTAAGCTGATTGTATTTTCATATGTTTGGTGCAGATAATGCTGGGGTCATTGTCAATCCCAAAGGTGAAATGAAAGGTAATTTCTTGAATCAAATCATGATCATCTTTGAATGATCAAATAAATAGTCGTTGTTTGACAATTATGCTTTGTAGTTTGATTTGTGGACCTACTGCAAGTGTCTTACTTGAAGTTATTTATGTATCAGTCAAGTAAAATAAATGATTTTGTGACTTTTGGAAAAAGTTAGGCAGGTTACCAGTGTAGATGGTAGTACTTTGAGCTGGGTATCTGGTAGCAGTAAAAGTAGCATTGTATTTTGTCGACCTAATTATCATATGGTGAAATTTGCATTCTTAAATCCTCCAGAATGAATTATCTTTGCGTTGAACATTTTAATTTCTATTATAATGTTTCCTTTAGTCCTGTTGCAAGTGTTTTTTAAGCTTATATTGTTGGGTAATATCTCAAAAAAGCCCCATGTTTAGGTGTCTCTTCCCCAATAGGCCCTGACATGGGGCTATTTTCTCAAACAAGCCCCCTGACCCACCACATTACCTTTTAGCAATTTTTGTGAGACCATTATACCCTTCATACTAAAAACAAAAGAAAAAAAAACAGAATAAGACAAATAAGAAAAAACAAAAACAAATTTTTTAATATTAATTAATATTTTTTGTTATATTATTTATAACTTGTATATCTTTTAATTAAGAAAGTAAAAATCAATATGATGTATATGGTTGGAAATAAGATCTCGACGAGATCTATCTAATAAGATCCCACATGGGTATGAAAAAAAAAGAAAAAAAAAATGTGTTTTTTATTTTTTCGATAATTTTCTCTCTATATACTGTAAGGGTCTTATCCGCTAAAACATTGATTGTTGTTCTCTAAACAATATACCTTTATCCTCTAAACAAGCTATTGTATCAACTTAACATGCAAATTTATTAAATTACAATATTTTTTTTGTTAAAAAGTATGTCTCTTCTTTTCTTTCTGAATCAAACAACATTATATTCACACCTAAAGGTAGGATATACATCGCCTGATCAGCATGCACAAAGACTGTACACCGTCAGGTAAAAAACCAAAACAACTCTCTACACCTAGCTCCTGAGCATAACAGGCCACTCAAAGACAGAGAAGAGAAAAGAAAGAAACAGGAGGGCACAAACATCCCCAAATGTCCAATACAGCTGAGTTACCACTGTTCCTGTAGAGCATATGCCCACCTGGTCAACAGATCCCTAAAGCTAATGTCACCCCTTAATGTTAAAGTATCTTTATTAAATTATATTATATATTGAAAAGTTTTGAAAGGTGGATTAAAGCTAGTTATCAAAGTATATTGGTCATGGTTTTATATGTATTACTTGGATTTTGTTGAAAACAAGAAGACATGAGTGTTTAAATAAAGAGAGACTATTAGTTTCAATGATGGTTAGAGGGCACTCGAGTCTGTGGCTCAATGGTTGCATCCATCTCACAAAGTGGAGAGATCGTTGGTTCAAAACATGCTAGTAAACTGATTGTTTGATATAAGTTTCCTCATGTAATTTAAAGTGGTAAGGGATGCCCTCAACCTTGTTTGCCAAAAAATAAAATAAAATAATGATTAGAGATTTGAGCTATTATATTGTTTTGATGTGAGGGATAGGAAGGGAGAATGAAGTACAAATTTAACGAGCTTATTGACATTACACCATGCAAAAGAAGGAATTTATCTTTAGTCTGGATTATGTTCTTTTTCTTTTTTTTCTTATGGTTTGAGATGTAACCTAAAAAACAATATATAGACTGGGTTATGTTTTTTATGAAGTTTTTTGTGAAGTTAACTATACATTAAACATTTTTATGAACTTTTCATAGCAATACAATTTTTTTTTCTGTACTATAAGGATTTTGTCCTCAGTTGAGACATCGAACTCATGCATCAAATTACAGACTATAATTCACATATATTAATAATATGGAATGGATATCATGCCTTTGTAATTTACATAACAACAAACAACAATTTAGAGGATATTGCTTTGGTGTTAGAAGACAAGAAGATATATGTTAGAGGACAAAAATAAAAACTCCTGAAGTTGATAGTAATGTGTGATTTTTTTAGATTTTTAGAGTAATTTTGAAAAGCCTTTGAAATCATAAGGAGTTTTTTCTCGAAACCCAACTTCTTGGTAAAAAAATAATATGAAATTTTGAATTTTTATAAAAAAATTAAATTTTTAAATTTAAAATTTTATAGTCATGTGGGATCTAGTTTGAAAGATCTCGTCGAGACCTTTCCAACCATATAAACCATGTTGATTTTCGATTTCTAAAACACAACTTATAATATTTTCAAATGTTAAAACCAAAAAGTTATACACCAACTATTTTTTTGTCCTTTTCTGTTTTTTGTCTTTTTCTGTTTTTTTGTCTTATCCTGGTTTTGGAGGATAAAAGGTTGAGATTAGAAGATAGAATACAAGGGTAATTTTGACCTACTAAAAAATATGATCTAGTCAAAGGGCTTGTTCCTGTTGGTCAGGTATTTCTTAATTTCATCGAACGCTTGCTAGTGCACTTCCTCCCACACGAACTCTTCCGAGTCCTTTAGTTTCTAGCAGGGAGACAATGGTGGAAGTTTTCCTGCGAGATTTGAGATAAATTTTTGAGAAAATAGCCCCATGTCAGGGTCTATTGGGGAAGAGGCACCTAAACATGGGGCTTTTTTGGGATATTACCCTTGTTTTTTTTACAGGATCTGCAATTACAGGACCTATTGGGAAGGAGTGTGCTGATTTGTGGCCCAGAATTGCTAGTGCTGCGAATGCAATTGTTTAAGTGATACTTATTGTTGAGGCTGTTTGTTTTCTGCCTATACAATCTTATTGTGGTTTCCTTTCTGGTAGATTTCAGTCTTTAGCATTTTGTTGACTGCATATGATAGTGTTAGTTACTTTTTTTGTGGGAATTTTGAAATGTTGGTCTGTTTGCGTTTAACGCGTAGAGATACAATTGGCCCAAACTTATTCATATTTTTCTACTGTCTTTAATATTAATTCTGTGTGGCTAGCATAGTCATAAAACAAGTTTGTGTATGGATTATCAAACAATCACATGAATTTTGGTTTATATACATTGCTTATTGACCTGTAACTAGCTGCAAGGGGTCCTGAGTGCCTTTAACCTAATTTTATAGAATCACTTTGTATACACTATTGGAAACAAAAATTATAGTTTATTTAGGTAAATGTTGGTTATCTGTGGTATTTGTAGACCTATCTTGGGTTTGAAGTCAGATAGCAGCACAGCTGTCTGAGATGCTGATGACTTGAGTCCAGTCCAATTAGGTTAATGAGTATGGCACAAATCTGGTTCTAGCATGATGAGTGGTATCACTTGTTATTGCTGTAGGTTAGTCCTTTTGTAGAGTTGTTGGGAACTTGGAATATTTTGACATTGGGTTTAAATTTGTTTCACATTTTATTCTTGTTACATTTATGTGTGTTTGCGATATTGTTAACGAAATGAGAGGGTTGGTTTCGTTTTTGTGAACCATTTTATTTGTATACAAACACAGACATGAGTTTTGAGTTGTGTGCACTATAGTTTGTTTCAAACCTAAGAACTTGCAGTACTTTTACTGTTGTTTGTTTCAAACTTGTTGTAAACTCTGAAAGTTCCCTGGTTCTACCCAACAACAGACAATTCCTTTCCCATCAATCCAAACTCAAATCATGTCGCACTTGAAATCAAAGGGTGCAATGGTTCTAGTGAAACAATATATCGGTTATGCTATGCTCGATATCTAAAGCTTAAAGTATCTTTCAAATATATATGTAACGATATATTCCGATATTTAAGGATATATCGCGATTTTTTGGCGATATTTAAGCATAGTAGAAGAAGGAAACATGGTTACCACGGATTATCGCTGCGATAGGGTTTTTGTTTGGGTTGATAAGAAAGGCTTTGTCAAGGAGGTGCCAAGGATTGGATAAAATATGGCATTATGGCTGGTGACTCAAATAATAATGTATTTTACATAATAATAATAATCCAATTGTAATAAGTAATGTACTATTTTACCTGACACTTGTTGTAATAAGTTGTGATATGGTGACTCAATAAAACATTTTATTTTATATATATATATATATATATATATATACGAGTTGCTAAAAGAACAACATGTTCAATTCACTAACTGAGGATCAACTTTCATAGAAACATTATACTGTACTTACATTTTTTTTTCAAGGCTAGTGCTTACAACAATACGAGTTACATTGTAGACAATTAAGACTGAAAACAAAAAGAATTACACAGCAGTTTTAGGCAGACAGTCCAATAACCGACATACTGGCCTCAGGTTGCAGCTTCATATTCTAGCACTGCAGTCTGCAGCAGCAACAATGCCGACACAATATTCTAGCACAGCAGCAGCAACATTGTCCAGACACATCAATTGTGATTTTTAGCTATCATAGCAGCAGAACAGAAGCATATCGTGCAGTCTGTATTGGGAAGTATTGACCAGCAGGCTTCACCTATACCCCCTGCTGTTCAGTTTTGGCCATTGGAGAAGAAAGTTTTTTGGTCCTAGTTTCCCCAAGCACCCGTTCATTCTCTCCAAATGCCCAATGTGACCATTATACTTAACTCTGATCGAAATTTTCTACCATGTGTGCATGCCCTGATTTAGAGTCCTATGAGTCCTATTTTCGTCACAATCAATTAAAACTATTTTCCACCATATTTTGAAACAGTTGATTCTTAATCCGCAAGTCATGAGTTTATTTTTCGAGCACAAGTCATGAACTCATCGTGGGGGTTGAAAGATTGACAATTTGACCATGAAATTTTTGATTAAGAATTGAAGCCCAAACAAGTAAATGGAGTAGTAGACCAAGGACTTTTCTTCTTCTTCTGACGCGTAAACTCTTCCTTTCTGCACAATACTTTTTTTTTTTTTTTTTGCTAAAGGGTAATTTTATAAATAAAAGAATGGTTACAAGGAAACATCAAGGAAGTTGCTATGCTATCTTATTCATCTCATGGAAACTAGGAAACATCGCTTCTCTTTCTACAAATGTAACGTACTTCATGGGTTTAAAGTTCATTTCAAAGCATCCAGTCTCACACACAATACTTTAATGGTCAATCTTTCAAAAATCAAAACACAAGAATTTTATATATTAAAATTGCATCTATAAATAACCTTCTCTTCACACAATTGTTAAATCACATTGAAGAATTCACAGAGCTATACTATAGAACGAAGATGGCATCTAGTTGCAGCGGTAAGACGATTTTAATTTTTTGCTAATTTAAGTGTTTTTATTAAGTGTGTCATGTGATCATGTCAGCCATGCAATATCTTGGGTGCATGGGAGGACATAACAGTTATGTAGTCTAGCTAATGTCTTAAAAGTTAATACTGTATGTGGAATTATCAGATATGGGTAAACAAATGTGGCCGGAGCTGCTTGGTGTACATGGAGAAGTTGCAGCTGCAAAGATCAGGAGACAAAATGCGAATATTGTTGTTGTCATTGTACCAGAAGGAATGTATGTCACCATGGATTTTCGCTGTGATAGGGTTCGGATTTGGGTTGATAAGAGAGGCATTGTGAAACAAGTGCCCAGGCTTGGTTGATTGGACTTCATACTTGATAAAATTGTGTATTTCATTAAGATGTGTGTATGCATTTCTTTTGGAAAAAAAAAAAATTAAGACAATAATACGAAGAAAATAACCTCTTGTGGATAATCTTTGATCATATTGTGGGATTAGTTCACCAAAAAAAGACTATTGTGAGATTAGCAACATATGAATGTATTAATTAGTCAAAATGTTCTAGCAGACTCAAGTATCTGGTCAGATATTGACATCCAACCAACATCCTAATTTACATAATCTTCCAACAATGGAAAAGCTCTCACGTACGGACAGATAACCCATGTCGTGTTGAAGAGAGGTGCACAAACAAAAGTCGTAAATGTCAGGGATCAATTAACCATGACAAAATCAAGTAATCAACCTGTTGTTAGGCATGTAGAGAAGACGTATCCCATTTGGATGCAATGACAAGCATTCACATACTTGTTGTGACTTTCATATGTATGTATGAAAATGTGAAACAATCAACCACATCTGATGTCATCTATACTAATCCTTAATATAGACTGCAAAGGTAAATCAGTGCAAGTCGTTCCTGTAAGTCAGTTGTTATTAAACCAAAATGATTAATACAGAACTGTTCAAATGATCATATTTTTGCATGTTGTAATTTATAAATAATGAACGAATTCCCATGTACAGGAAAACAGATTTGGCCGGAGCTGGTTGGGGTTGATGGGCATGAAGCAGCAGTTAGGATTGAGAGAGAGAATAATTCGGTCCACGCAGAAGTGGTAATGAAAGGGATGGAAATAGTACCTATGGACTTTAAGTGCAACAGGGTCTGAGTTTGGGTAGATTCCAATTGAAAGGTAGCGCAGGTCCCTCGAATTGGTTAGACTGGAACCAGAGAAATGAGAAATCCTATAGATCTGATTACACAGAGTTACAATATGTTTGCATTTGAAATCTAATAAAAGAAATCCTAGCGCATGATGTATTTGTACTACTCTTTCATCAATGATCAAACATACTGTACATATGCTGATATGCACAACAAAATCAACGCCGTATGTATGGACTATAGATAGGTTAGTCTGACCCAGAAAAATCATTCTAAGAACCCATGTGATATGTTTGACAAATTTTTTTGTATCAATGTCAACAATCAAACAAAACAATCTTAAGGCAAAATGTAATGTGAAATCAACACTGGCCGACTAATATCAGCCTATTTATACTCCCTACATTGGAATAGCAACGCAACCAATGAAGCACTACACAAGCATAATGGCAGAATTTTGTCAAGGTCAGTATCTAATTTCTCCAAAGTAATAACTTTTATAGAATTGTGTCTAATGAATGAATATTTATGAAATTGTTGTGTTAAGGTAAAAGCGAATGGCCTGAGCTGGTGGGATACAACGGTGAGGTTGCAGCAGCGAAGATAGAAAAAGAGAATCCACTAGTAAATGCAATAGTTTTGCTGGAAGGAACACCTGTGACCAAGGACTTCAGGTGCGACAGGGTTTGGGTTTGGGTTAATACCCAGGGCAAGGTTGTTCGACCACCTCGAATTACTTAATATATGTGAGATTACTCATGTATGATTAAAATAAAAGACAACAAGTATATCTGTTGCTGTTGTATAATAAGGCTTGGTAGCTATGCGCCCATGCCATCCATGTGAATAAAGATTATCTATGATAAGTTAAACGACTTTTACTGTATTTCAGTATTTGAGTTGCTCCACTTCTCACTAATCACTATCTTAAAAAAAACAATAAAAAACGCGAATTTGAGATTGCCCACTGGTTTTAATTGTCAATTTGAGATTGCCCACTGGTTTTTACAAAATTTAAGATTGCCCACTACTTTCAATTTTTAGGTGGTCAAACCACCATTGACCCAGTCATTTATTGAATATTCCAAGAATACCCTTCTTCAGCCACGTTGGATTAACACATTAGAGAGAGAATTGAACATTTGTGATTAATTGTGACTGTACGATATTAGTTCGATCTAACCGTTAGATATAAACTCATTTGTAGACAAAACTCTTTTTGTTAGAAAACAAAGTTTAGGTTTTCCTACTTACCCCATTTCATTCATCTTCTTCAACCCACCATTTCTTTTGCAAATCTATGGAAAAAATCAACAAGATGAAAGAACCTGTGAAAAAACTCTCTAAAGGTTGAAGTAGGAGAAAATGAAAAGTTAGAATGAATTAATTTGTCAATATCAATTGTGGAGTGTTCGAACTTAGAACATTAGAAGAAATTAATAAGAAAACAAGAACCTAGGCTAGAGAACATTTACCTTCATCTTTGGTGGCCGCCTTCAAATATTGTGTATAGATTTGAGGATTTAGGGTTTTACTTTAAGCTTGAAATTTGGGGAAGACAAAGTCTAATAGTCAAATGATTGTGTCCCTTAGATTTTTCTCGATTCAACCATATTTTAATCTTAAAACAATCAGATCTTAAACTTGTTGTATGATTACGTGTAATTGATCTGCCAGCGTGGTATCTAAGTTGTATCTAACTGCCAGCTAGTTAGAGAAAGAAAAAGACAATTTAGTAAAAGCACAAGGCTTGACCGAGTCAATAGTGGTTTGACCACCTGAAAGTTGAAAGTAGGGCTGGGCACGGTTCGGTTCGGTTCCATTTTGACCAAAACCGAAGCCAAACAGCCTAATAGGTGTTTTGGAATAAACACAACCGAAACCGAACATATTGATTCCCAAAACCGAACCGATCAAAATATGTAAAAATCGAAACCGAATAAAAAACGATCCGAACACCTTTTAACATGGGCTGAATGAACTTGGGCTTGACTAAAGAGTAAGATGGGCTGAATTAACTTGGGCTAAAGTACTAAACTAAAGACTAACATGTTCGGTTCGGTTTTAGGTGTTGAAAATTTTCTAAAACCGCAACCGAATACCCTTTAAAGTGTTTTTTAAAATTTCAAACACCAGTCAAACACTTAAACACCTTCAAAAGTGTTCGGTTCGGTTTAGTCCGCAACGGGGTTGTAAGCTGCGTCATAGAATCATATAAAAATTTCGATAACATGATATAACTTTTTTTTCCCAAGGAAACCATATATTGCAGATAATAATATGATTGTACTGTCTAAGTACCAAATAACACAACGCAACTGAAGAGAAAAGGAACATTCTGAACAAAAGTGAGTTTCGAACAACCGATCCGACTTCATGACAGAGAAATCACAAATTTCTGATCGAAAATAAAGACAAGAGTCATGACGTGTACACTATGGAAGGAGGACTATGCTGATAACAACAAAACAGTTGTACACATGATCCTACTGGATGAATTTGTAAGTAATATGTTACCTATATTTACTACCTTTTAATTATAGTATTATTTCTTGCAGTGACCTGATTCCTGCGTTCTAGATTATAATCATTTACTTTCAGAAATAAGGATGTTACATAATTTACTATTTATTTGATAATTGTTAAAATATACCCCTACATCTTATACTACTATTTTTTTTTTCTTAGGATTAATGTAGAATATTTTATTGAATCTCAACAATCAAAGTACAATTGAGTTACATTATAGAAATTGCAGACTCCCTACAACACTACCTGTATTTTACAATCTGTTGTTGTCACTGAGTCTGAATAGAAACTAGCTTAGATTAAAAACAATATAACAGACCTTCAATTTCAAACTATACAACAATACCCCAAGACCTCAACAACAACACATTAGCCATCCCTGCCTTAGCCCTTAACCTTAGCCCTTAACCTGAGCTCTGTTACCACCTATCAATCAACAAAAAATTTTAACTGTCCAATACGGCAGTGACCTGCAAATTGTTTTTGACATCCACTTACTTGCCCATGATATCCAGCCATGACCGTAGAGTAAGCTTGATTTGTTTCAATGCATTATCTAGGCCGAACAATCTATTTTCCGAACCAATTTAATTCCTGGTATACCATATGATCAAAAAAACTGCATAAGGTACAATGTTCCATGTTACTTCCGCTGAGACCTCGGTTATTGAAACAAATTTATAATAGATAATGTTGACAAGTCTACATACTCCTATTCATCACACTCCTACTCAGAAATTTTTATATTCACAATGTATATGAATGGGGTTTTTTTTTTTTCCGAATGCATATACATGACTGAAATGTAGCTTTATAAGGGATAACCTTTAATCCTAAACAAATTGATTTCTATGCGTTGAAATAGAGAGACAAAATCCATGCGAAGTTTAAATTCTCACGACATTGAAAACTTCGAAGAAAGAATCGTTCAAGGAAGAATTTGTACTTTTACCAAATTCAAACCTTGGGAAATCTAGAGAGGAAATCGTTATTTAATTAGTCATACAGTGTCAATGTACGTGATGACCTATGATGCATTTAATTAGTCGTTCTGAATATCCTAGAAAGTGAAGATTTTAGTGAAAAACTATATGTATCACTTGTTAATGTGGATATGATTAGGAATGATCAAGGGAGACATATGTTGGTATTCCAGGAGTGGAAGCCAAGTTTGGAACAACAGTTGGAATGTTACACTGGTTAGAGGATAAGAATTTATGGTCACCTCGTTTGCAATATATTCTTCTCTTCACCTTTTTTTCTTATCCTGAATGATGTCCATCTTTTTAATGTGATGCTTATGTCAGGGAGAGTGGGTTTCTGTTGGACATTTGATATCAGATTGTCGAAAAAATTGTTGGATGATTAGTGACTAGTACATGTACACTGGTATCGTTTTGATTAATTAATTGCACGAGTAAGTTGTGCAGATGATTAGTGAGAGTGGCGAGCGTTCCCTCTATGTGTCTATGTAAACAGCTTGAGTGTCACACATTCTTTTATTAGTACAATTATGCTCACTTCAGCGGCAGCAAAAACGAAGGAAAGACCAACAAAAATTTGCGTGGAAATCAAGATCCAACAACCACAAAAATGTTATAAAAGAAACAAGTTGCCGTTTGAAATAATTAAGCAGTCCATGGCCATTAATTAATTATATAAACTCCAGACAAAACCAGCTAATTAATAATTAAAAAGACCATCCAATTTGAAATAATTTAGCAGTTCGATAAAGTCACAATAAGTGGGTGCCTAGTCCAAATTTCTCACTCTAAAATTCCATATTTTATAAGGGTGCAAAATTAAAATAACTAATCATTTGAGATGCAAATACTGAGTCATATTATAGCCGTGATCTCCAGCATCAGCATCAGTGTGTGCAATTGAATGAAGTAAATCCGTTGGAGTATTGGCATTGGGTTTACAAGTTAGTTTCCACCTCAGTTGGGTTAAACCTTGAGTTAGATTCGTGTTTTGGAATTAAAAATGTTGCAGATCTTGTTGCATTGAGGGATTTGAAACAATTGGAAGAACTTGAGGTTTATGAATGTGATGATATTGAATATCTCTTAGAAGTGTTTCGTTGCGATCAAATAAAGAACATCTTTTCAGCTAATTTGTTGTTAGCTATTAAGAGACTTGAACATCTTCATGTAAGGTGATCATTCCTGTTTGTTACCTCAACTCAAAACTCTCGAATTGTGGAACTTGAGTAGTCTAACAAGCTTCTACCAAGGCGATATACCTATCAGTTGTCCTTTGGAAAATATTTATGTTCGTGGATGTAGGAATTTGAAGAAGTTTCCCCTTGCACCACAAGCTGCTTCCCATCTACAAACTTTCAAAGCAGCTCCTAATTGGTTCAATGCATTAGAATGGGCAGATCAAAGCCATCAGGCAAAATTCCAGCCTTTCTTTAAAGCTATCCCCAGGTGGAATGAAGAGGTAAATCATTTATTTTATTTTTTTTCTTCCTTTTTACATCTGCTTTACATCTGGGTCTAATTTTGATTGCAAACATCCATGAAGATGGCTGAAAGTTATGGTTGATGACTATTGGGTCCTGTAGGTTGCATCCATATCACTGACATCTGCATCGGCTGTGGAGAATAACACAACAGAGGAATTAGCTAAGACCCAAGAGACCAAAAAGGTGGAAGGGGAGGTTGTGCAGCCTACACCAGAAATTAGTGTTGAAGAACTGGTATAAAACATTGTACCATCTACCTACTCTGCTACTCAGTCAAGTTTGTCAGACATGAATATACTCTATTTTAAGTTAGTAATATCAGTAAACTTTAATCTGAATTGCATCATTTTATTTTTCTCATCTAGTTCTTGTCTTGCTTTTTTGCAGTAATCCAAATATCAACATGGAAAATTCGATTCCAGATGACGAAGTTTAAAAATTTGGAGCACTTCAGACTCTTTGGAGTAGCTTCGTCTATTTTTATTGTGATTGTGATGACCTGGTGTGTAGTAATCTTACAACTTTTAGTTGCTTTCTTCTTTGTTATGTTGTTATTGTCGTATGTGAGTATGCGACAATATGATGTTATCCAGACTCAACGGCATAGGTCACTTTTTCCTTTGTCCTCTGTTAACAACATTCATACACAGTATGCGACAATATGATGAGGATACGCCTTCCTTTTGTGATTGAATATTATTTCGTGCTTGGACCTTATCCTGTTATGATAGAATGTTATAAAATTTAATGATTTCCAATAATCCTTGTTAATGTCTCTGTGTTGGTCATCTAGTTGCTTAAAGATAAAATTTGTAGTACAGAGGAGTCAGTACACATTATCAGCAAGAAACGTCAATGAGAAAATCTTCAGCCCCAAAGTCTAATTTTTGGGAGCTGTTTACCAACTGTGTAACTTCTGACATTCAAACAGTTTGCCGATGCCTGCCCATCATTGCCATTGTATGGCAAGTAAATGTCCTTGACCTCGATCTTTTGACATGGCAGACTTCAGCTACACACAAAGTTTACACCAACCTTCGATGAAGATATTCCCCAGATGTTTCTATAATGAAAATATTTAATCAGAACCTTCGATTCCAGACAGTGATGTTTAAAAACTTGCAGCACATCAGACTCTTTGAAGTAGCTTCCTCTGATTTTTTACTGTGATTCCAATGACCTGGTGTGTAATCTTAAAACTTGCAGCACTTCGGACTCTTTGCAGCACTTCAGACACTTTGGAGAGTTGTTTTTGTTTAGTGATTGGGCCAATTGTCATTCTGTCCAAGACCTCTCACTTTGGCCCCCTTTCTACGGCAATCCTCTCGGCAGGAGCATCAGAAATATCATTCTCTTCGCTCTATCTACTAATGGAAATTCAGTAATGCTTAGAGTTGAGGAAATTTCAAATGGCAATTAAAGCTCAGGTCTGATACTGGTTAGGGGAACTTCATGAAACTAGAACTTTCGATTTGAGAATATCATCTTCGACTGGCACAGGCTTTCTCTACTTGATTCAGTTTTTTTCCATGTTTCTTTTGTATGATGGCTTTTGCCAGAACCTGACGATACACAACATGTATGCTGTCGCTGGGATGCAAAAGGCCCAATAATAATCATTTGTTTAGTTGGTTCCTTGTTCAGTTGAAATAAAATACTTGCTAGTCACTTGTTTACTTGTTGATATTGTCTTATACTTTCTATTCGGTAAAATGATCAAAAAATATAATGTACTTTCACAAATTTTTCAATTTATACAATGTACTAAAAATGACTTTAAAAAAAAATTCACGTTATACAATCTGTCTAAAACTAACTAACGGACTGCTTACGTGGTCAATAATTATCTACATGTATTTTTATTTTTTTTAAAGAAATGCTGATTGTAAAATTAAAACCAACACATCTACTTTAAAATATGTCATCATCAACAAATGTTTACATCTAAACCATCCATTAATCCCAAGTTGTTAGTGATATAGATGTATTACTCCATTACATCGAAACCCCCTAAATCAACATTTCTTCCATCTCTCTTTCTCATAGCAAATGTGAACCCTAAATCTTCTCTTTAATTCTCCAAACCCTAATTTTAATTAACCATTTTCTCACAACTAAAACCCCAATAAAACACTAATGTATAGTGAATTGGTGAATCTCAAGAAAGAATCGGTGTGGAACAATCTTGTTGTGTGTGTAAAAGAAAAATCCTCTTTCAAGTAAATAATAACTAGTAGTTAGTTTAACACTAAAAGATGAAGACACAAAAGCTAGGGTTTGAAATTGAATTGGAGATTTGAATTGGGGATTTACAGATTTGGGGATTTTTACATTTGTTGAATTCAATTGTTAAAATAGGGAAAAGGAGGTCAATCATGTGAGAAACATGTGTCTCATTTGATGTGTTGGAAATGTTGTTTAATTTTTTTTTTTAAAATACACGTAGATAATTATTGGCCACGTAAGCAGTCCGTTACCTAGTTTTGGACAGATTGTATAACGTGAAATATTTTTCAAAGTACATTGATATTTTGGCGTGATTTTTAGTACATTGTATAAAGTGAAAAATTTGTGAAAGTACGTTGTGTTTTTTGATCATTTTACCTTTCTATTCATTAGAATGCATCATAACAAGTCAATTCCTCCACAACAGTGGCGATCATGATAGTTCGTCGAGTATTCTACTTTACGGCAGGTACTATGGGCACGAACTTTTGTTGTTAGGTCATGATTATAATCTTGAAAATGTGACGATAACTCCTTTGTGTTTGTGAGTTTTGCTACAATATTCAACAATGTATGAATATCTCCCCAGTGATAGGGCCTTTGTCGTCACATTTTATTGTGTATCCTTCTTAAAATATGACAGAGTTCCCTTTCAAATGTCAAATACATTTCCATTGCTAGAAACCTTTATCTTTGAGTGTGTTTGATTAGTGGGAATAATTGAAGTGGGAGTTTTTACAGTTAAAAATATTTCCACATAAAATAATTCCCACTAATGGCTTGTTTGATTGGACACAAAAAATGGGGGAAAATTTTATGTGGGAAAGATTTTGGTTGTTTGATTAGACACCCAAAATAATTCCAAGGTAATATTTTTGACTGTTTGATTACACAAAAAATAATTACCTAGGGAAAACTCTATTTTTCATCATAAGCAATATATCCTTTAACACAACGATAAATCCAACCAACATATCCTTTAACACAACAATAAATCCAACCAACATATCCTTTAACACAACAGTATACCAAATCTAACAAAAAACAAATTCGTTAACACAATACACAAATCCAACCGCATATCAAAAGAAAAATGAAAGATCAAAGCCATATATTGCGCGTTTCAGTACAAATCCATAACCTTATACTGCGCATCTTCTTGTGTTTCAATCTTCTCCACAACCATCCCTACATCGTGCGTTTCAATCTTCTCCACAACCATCCCTTCTTCCTTTCATCGCTTAAGCCAAGAAAGATCTCTGCAAGTTGAGGATCTGGCCCAAGGAGGTCCATGCCATCTAGTATGTCTTCTTCGGTCATATCCGGAAGTTGTCTCAAAGCAAGCTCGATCTTGTCACACTTTTGTGGCCTTAGTGCTGCAGCTACCTCTTTTGCGGCCTCAACCATCCCCATCATCAAAACTCTCTCTTCATTGTCCTCTCTTGCCCAACGTTTCCTTTTACGCCTCTCATTAGGTGTCACAACATCTGCACTAGTAACCTCCATATCCTTGCGGTGAATATCTATAAATTCCAAACAAGGAGAAAACATCAAATTTATGTATTTGTACAATGCGTGGGGCCACTATTTCTTAAACTATGGGGGTCAAAACTTGAACAAATTCAATTTGTTAGCACATAATCTGGTATCACTGTATGTTAATTTCTTGACTTGTGACGAATGGATGTTGAATACTGATCATGGGCATAGCTTCAACTAATAGCAAAATAGCTCACATGAAATTTTTGTTGACTTAATTACCTTAAAGAACAAGTTGCAGACAAAAAATATAATATATCAATGAAAATGTTTACTCACCGTGCTCAGAATTGTTAGAGTGCGTAGAGACCTCAGATCCTTCATAGCTACGAAGTCCTGTGACCTTTTCTTCTTTATATAAGATGTCCAAATCATCATAATAAGGTACGGGCCTTGAGCGATACCCTCTTAAATTAGGATTTCCCTACAAGTAAACAAAACACCTTCATTAATTTTGTTAACAGGTTACATTCTCTGAGAATATATACTATACTTTTCTTAATGTTATAATATAATTGATCTTAGAGCAATTTCATCCAGACATTTATCTAATTGACTGTAATAAATAATTAAGTTCATCCAGTTCATACAGAAGTCTAGTTGGTTCATTGTGTCACATAGACAGGCACACAGCAGAGGTAGATCGACCGAACACACAAATGTTCAAGCATCACAATTAGATAGTCCTATGAAACAAAAAATTACATACGGAAACATCACAATAAATCCTAAAAATTGGAAGATATATAACAACAGATGTAAGACTGACAAATCCGATCACTCTCACTATACATTCTTTCAAGTATTGTCGACCTCTCTTGATCTCTATTTCTATAAGGACCCTTAAGAAACCTCCTCCTACGTAAACGACAATAGAGAATAGAAAAATTCATGAGGATAGTCATAAGAGCGGCAGCTGCACGTCGTTTTTGTTCTAGAGTGGGCATTCCGTTATATGACTAAAATCCAAACAAAAAAAAATTAAATAAGAACCAATTCACATTCAATGGAACAAAATAGATTTTCGTCAATTACAAAATACAAATTAAATGAAATGATGACTGTAGCTTCTGTGCAGGAAAACAGCTTGGAAAACAAATTTATAAATGAGGAATCATCAATGAAAAAAGAAAGTATTGTAATAATAGTCTATTAAACATATATGACATAAGTACTGGACTACTGGGTAGTGGTTACCTCTGTATTTGACTTGTAGACATTGTATAAGTAATTTGGTAGGATATCAGAAAAATGGAGCATCACAATAATGAGAAAGAAATGGATTTTATGGTGATCACCTTAGTAAAAATCTGTTATACAAAGTGCAGGATGACAGAGAAGATTACCAGTTCATTCAAATATGAAGACCATGTGAGTAAAATAATTCAAAGTGTTAAAGAAAGGTAAGGTGAATCCCAGTTGAGGAAGTCCCAAACATTTTGAGAAGTTCCCAAGCTTAACAAATCACATTTAATCACAGATGGATCTAATCCATTGTAACAAGGCATGTTTGCCAGCATAACAAATACTAGAAATTAAGTACTCCTGTACACTTGACACAAAAACACGCTAAAAAGTTTTCTTTATTTAACAAGCTTTAGTGAATTAATCCTTTTCCAAACCTTGACATGGTATGGCAGTATGCCAACTCAAGGTGTTATCAAAGAATGTGCCTAAAACTCTATTTGGAATTCCTGTGTAACTATGGATACGACCTTTCTACAATCAAACTCATTACCACTGTGCACAGTGGATTTAAATGTTCTGATAACTCTACTAAGGAAATGATTTTTTTGAGCTCAACTACCCAACTATTGCTATTTCCTACCCAACCATGAAAGGTAGTAAGTTTGTTAATAGAATGGTCACAAACGTTGGAGCTGATGATGAAACAACTTACACAGTAAGCGTAATTTCTCCTGATGAACTAGATGTTGCAGTGGTGCCTAAAATACTAAAATTCACAAAAGCTGAGAGCAAACTGAGCTACCAAGTTGTTTTCTCAACTACAGCATCCTCTCCAAGAAATAGAACACTAAATAAAGCTTTCGGAATCAAATATAAACCTAAAGATATATACCACCAAAACTTTAAACATAGAGTAAAGCAAATCCTACAAAAGAAAGTGATGCAACCCCTAATGAAATAGGCCTTCAATAATATCTAAACCCTAGCGCATCATTAATGGCATGGTAAACAAGATGCTATGAGGCGTGCAAGTATGCAAAATTATACACAAAAGACTACTTATTTAGCGCGACGATAAGGACTACTTGTTTTTCGACACCAATAGTACCATTAGGATATCGATTCGTTTAGAATGTGTTAAACCACATAAGTATTGTATTTTAAATTTTGTGGTGACGAAGATCAATAAACAATTCACAAATAAAAAATACATACCTTCTGGCTTCTCCTTTCGACTTTTTTTGTTCCTTCGCCAGCTTAACCTAAAACCCCATTAACAAACAAAGAGAGATTCATTAGAGAAGATTTGATATACAAAACTTGAAACGTTCAAATTCAAGTTTAAAATTAATAACCCCTTTTACTTTTTAAACCTTCAAATCAATCTCTTTACCAGATCTATCAATAACCCACTTTCAAAAATCCAATCTTTATTCAAACCCACATTCAAAATGCACTCAAATCAATCTCATTATAGTAAGTGTAGAAACAGAGAAAAAAAGGAATGATAAATCTAAAGCTAATATGATGAAGGTTCATTTAAGAAAAAAAAACAGTTTCATTCTAAATGAGAAATACAAAGAAAGGGAGTGATTTAGGAGGAAGAAGATAAGAAAAATCTAAACATATTTTCCATTGTATTCCATGAATCTAAAAATGGAGAGTTGGAGAACGAAATCGATTTAAATTCAAATTTATGTTTAAAATTTAAGAAAAAAAAAACAATTTAAAATAATCCCACAATCAAGTCGATTTGAATCTATTCATTACCTTGATGAAATCCCTGCTTGTAAATGATGGAGAAGAGAGATGGTGCTTGTGAATGATGGAGGAAAGAGAAGAGAAAAGGGAGAAGAGAAAACAAAAGAGGGAGAAGAGAAGAAAACGCAAAGAAGAGTCGGGGAATTTTTTTTAGGGGTGGGTTAGGGAATGTTTCGCGAGAAACATTTTCACAATGGAATTTTTACGAGCCCAACTTATCCAATCAAACGGACATTAAGGAAATTTGACGGTAATGTTTGACGTGGGAATTTTTCCCACGACCAATCAAACAGACCCAAATCTATACTTTTTACTTGAATTTTAAGGTGTTTAAAATTATGTAGCTTACTTTAGGAAATTCTGTTTGATGCAGCATGCGTAGCGTCAATAAGACAATAACAGGAGATGGTATAAAGCATTGTATCCTCTACTACTCAGTTAAGTTTGTCAGACATATTTCAAGATGAATGCTGAAAGTGTTTGTGGTCATTATCATTGTTGCTTCTCCACAATCATGAGCTATAATTTCTTTAGATTTTCACCAGCGTGGAACATAATTTTCAAACGACTATAATTTCCAAACGGCTATAATTTTCAAACATATATATATAACTTCATCTTCTTCATCATCTGTACATAATTTTTGAGTTAGAAGAAGGATAAAAATGGCGGAAATAAGAGGTAGAAGATGAAGATGATAAACTACTGGAACTATGGACTGTAAATATGGGCCGGATTTAAACGGGTTTAAACAGTTCCAGATCCACAAACTTTAGTTATGGGCCAAACGTAAATACGGGCCAAACTTTAATTGGGTCGAACTATAATTATCCAGATCCAGCAAAATAAAAACATTCCACGCATGTTCAACCAGCGTGGAAGAAGTAATTTTAGAAAGAAAAAAAAATGAAACTGCGCTAGGGATGCCCGTGATATAGGTTTGAACGACGTTCATAGTTTTTTTTTTTTGAGAAAGGACGTGGCACCTATGTGTCGTTCATAATGGTCTATGTGTCGTTCAAATATAGAAGACCCATTAGAGATGCTCTAAGAACGATCCCACAAAGAAAAGAAAAGAAAAGGATGTCTATGCATGACTCAAAGCAATTTCTACGCATTTTTTTCCATTAAAAACAAAAACTATACGATTAGAAGAAACAAAAAAAAAATTCTTCATTGAAGCATTAAGAACAATAAATCCAAAGGGGTATTCTCAAAATGGCATTAAGATCAATAAATCCAAAATGGAGTCCAGTTACAAAATACTGTTTTATTACCTGATCAGAACTGGAAGAGAAGATCTATCATGGCACTTCTTCACTGAATCATCATTCCAAACATTTAACAGAACAAAAAACAAAGGAAAAAAATGGTCAAACTAGTAGCAAGTTCAATTAAAGAGAGAGTAGTAAAGTTATGGAAAGTTGGGGAGAGAGAGACAAGTTTGAATACGTTGGGTCCATCGTTAAGTTCAGTCACTCATACCAACTTAATGAAAAACAAACATCACCTAACGGTCTATTTAATTAGGCTCGGTAATCTAATTTACCCAAGGGTTTGTTGTCGTTAGTAGCTCGGTATTGCTATTTTGCTAGTTTCATTCTTATATATGAAAAAACTTTTGAGAAAATAGCAAAATAAAATTTTTTTTTTTTTTTTTTTGGTTGGCAAGCGAGGTTGTGGGGACCCCTACACCTTTTAAATTACGTGTAGAAACTTATATCAACAATCCGTTGTTGACGTGTTTCGAAACCATGACCTCTCCACTTTGTGAGAGGGGTGCTACCATTGAGCCACAGGCTCATTCGCAATATATATATTATTTAAAACATATTTCATCTGTCTTTTGCTAAAGGCGTATGACAAAAGAATTAAAAAATATAATCACCAACCTTTTGTTTGAAGAAAGAGAAAGGTTGATGGCAAGAAATAATAATAATAAAAAATCACCAGCCTTTTATGCGAAAAAAGTGAATGGCTGATGAAGTATATAATCACTAGCCATTTGACTATGAAGACTGGTGAACCTATTATAGCAAAATGGGTTGGAGATGATTTTACGAATTTGTTATAAATATGGAAATAGAAATGAGAAAATAGAAAAATGGCACTGCAACGGTTGGATATGGTCTTAGATTTTTCTCATTTTGGTATTTCTATAAATATAGAAAAGCTATATACAGTAAAACCTCGATAAATGAATACCCTTGGGACTGGAAAATTTTATTACTTAAGTGAGGTTATTCATTTATCGAACACTCATTTAGTACAAAATTACCAATTGGGACCAGATAAATTTATTATTTAAGCGAGGTTATTGATTTATCGAATATTCATTTATCGAGGTTTAATTGTAAACTTCAACTCATTTTTCTAATTCACTCCACCAACCTTTTTAATGATTTGGTTGATGACCAAAAACCATATTTAATTGACTAATTATATCTAAATTATAACCGGTAAAGGGTGCATAATTTGACTAGGACTAATATTTAGTATAACTAGGATTAAATTAGTATGACTGGGATTTTTTTTTTTTTGCTTAAAAGTGATTAATATTGCTAAAGAAAGGAAAAAAAGAGAGTACGGGAGGGAAAAAGAATAAAACAATCTAACACTAGAAGAGTGGTTCATAGAACACACCATATATTCTTCATAATACAGAACACAAAAGTTATGATTTAATTTCCCTAAACTATGTGGATGCTGGACTCTCAACACTAGGATTCCAAACTTCGGAGAATAAAACTCGTGTTGCAGGGTTCTTCTCAAATGGCAAACTAAGTAATCAATCTTCAAATTCATTAGATGTCTTTCATTGACTTTCAATTTGCCAATAACCTGATTTTAGTTGTTAGAATTTATGACAACGTTATATAAGTTATGGCAAACGAGACTATATATATATTAGTTACCACTGAAATTTGGAAGGTCTTTACCATTGTTTAGAGCTATAATGTTAGTTGTGGAGATAAGATGTTCCACTCTGTAGTGATCGATCAGAATAGCTGGTTCATGGCGCATTGGAAGTCTAGTAGATATGAATTGCAGTTACTTAGATAGTACAGTCCTGAAGGTTTAGTCCGCAACGGGGTTGTAAGCTACATCATAGAATCATATAAAAATTTAGATAACGTGATATAACTTTTTTTTCCCAAGAAACCATATATTGCAGATAATAATATGATTGTACTGTCTGAGTACCAAATAGCACAACGTAACTGAAGAGAAAAGGAACATTCTGAACAAAAGTGAGTTTTGAACAACCGATCTGACTTCATGACAGAGAAATCACAAATTTCTGATCGAAAATAAAGACAAGAGTCATGACGTACACTATGGAAGGAGGAATTTGTAAGTAATATGCTACCTATATTTACTACCTTTTAATTATAGTATTATTTCTTGCAGTGACCTGATTCCTGCGTTCTAGATTATAATCATTTACTTTCAGAAATAAGGATGTTACATAATTTACTATTTATTTGATAATTGTTAAAATATACCCCTACATCTTATACTACTATTTTTATTTTTTTTCTTGGGATTAATGTAGAATATTTTATTGAATCTCAACAATCAAAGTACAACTGAGTTACATTATAGAAATTGCAGACTCCCTACAACACTACCTGTATTTTACAATCTACTGTTGTCACTGAGTCTGAATAGAAACTAGCTTAGATTAAAAACAATATAACAGACCTTCAATTTCAAACTATACAACAGTACCCCAAGACCTCAACAACAACACATTAGCCATCCCTGCCTTCGCCCTTAACCTGAGCTCTGTTACCACCTGTCAATCAACAAAAAATTTTATTTGTCCAATACGGCAGTGACCTTCAAATTGTTTTTGACATCCACTTACTTGCCCATGATATCCAGCCATGACCGTAGAGTAAGCTTGATTTGTTTCACTGCATTATCCAGGCCGAACAATCTATTTTCCGAATCAATTTAATTTCTGGTATACCATATGATAAAAAAAACTGCATAAGGTAAAATGTTCCATGTTACTTCCGCTGAGACCTCGGTTATTGAAACAAATTTATAATAGATAATGTTGACAAGTCTACATACTCCTATTCATCACACTCCTACTCAGAAATTTTTATATTCATAATGTACATGAATGGGATTTTTTTTCTTTCCCGAATGCATATACATGACTGAAATGTAGCTTTATAAGGGATAACCTTTAATCCTAAACAAATTGATTTCTATGTGTTGAAACAGAGAGACAAAATCCATGCGAAGTTTAAATTCTCACGACATTCAAAACTTCGAAGAAAGAATCGTTCAAGGAAGAATTTGTACTTTTACCAAATTCAAAGCTTGGGAAATCTAGAGAGGAAATCGTTATTTAGATAACGACTACGAGACCGGGTTGCAAAGCCATACCATTATAGAGACAATCAAAGAGGACATCGCAGATTTTCCTGTGTACAACTATGACTTTGAAGAAAAAAGAAAGAAACATGGGTAGTATGAACATATACAATTTTAAAGTCTCTATTACTCAATACAAAAACCAACTTTGTATGATTACTGATTTTTTTTTTCTTTTTTTTTAATTTGTCAAGATATAATGGGTAGGCTACATTATTACAAGAAAATCACAACAAGGGACGATGGAGAGTGACAAACTTATGTTCGAGATATCTACCTCATGAATGAAAGGTACATTCATAATAAATTTTTTGGGGGAATTAAAATTACTTAGCTGGGGATGATTGGATATGGAAAGTATACCCATCTAATTAATAACTTTAGTGTGAGTAAGGCAGATGCGTTAGATGAAACATTTTATGATATATGATGACCTATGATGCATTTAATTAGTCGTTGTGAATATCCTAGAAAGTGAAGATTTTAGTGAAAAATTATATGTATCACATGTTAATGTGGATATGATTAGGAATGATCAAGGGAGACATATGTTGGTATTCCAGGAGTGGAAGCCAAGTTTGGAACAACTGTTGGAATGTTACACTGGTTAGAGGATAAGAATTTATGGTCACCTCGTTTGCAATATGTCAGGGAGAGTGGGTTCCTGAATATTCTTACTTTGTACATGAGATTATTCCCCCCCTCCCCCTCGTTGGGTAATTTCAAATTAGTGAAATTATTGTCTATATTCTTCCTATTTGCATTTCTTAATTATATGTTTCGATTATATTGCAACACCTAGGCCAATTTATGTATGGAATCAATTTATCTTGGAAGGAGAACTTTACTTTCAATTCTTGTCAGCTTTTAATTTATAGTTAATTCTCAATATAAAAGCTACCAATAGATCAAAGAAGATAGGGATGAAATTCATATAGAAATTTGGTGTAACAATAGACTTCACATTCACATTTCGCTTTGGCATTGGCACACAACTTCTTGCTATGTTCCGAACCATAAAGCGAAAGCTAGTTGGTGCAGGGATATATGACAGTCAGTGATAGAAACATTGAAGATGTGTTGATGAGTTGATCTATACAAAGTTTGTGTTGATCTCTATACTGATAAAAACACAAATAGTGTTAATCTCACAGTTTAATATTCAAACGAATCACACAACAAGCAGAAAGTAAATAACACGCAGAAATTTTTAACGTGGTAAAACCCAAATTGGGAAACGTCCACGGTTGCCTTAGTGACAACAAATAATCCACTAGATGAAAGAGATTTACAAACCTATCAATTACCTGCACTCACTGCGAGCTGATACTTCAGGTTATCTCTAACACCTTGACTTCACTAGAGCACCTTGATGTACGCACAAGACACTCGACTCCTTGATGAACTCACAAGAAGACTCGAAGCCGAATTCACAATGATATATGAAATATAGAGAATTGATGAATTAAGAAGAAGGGGAATTGAGTTCAATAACCAAAACAGTTTCAACACCAAAACCTAAACAAAACTCCAAGAACAAGAGATAAATTGGACGGCCAAAGAACTAACTTGTTCTTTGGAAGAGAAACCCTATTTATACTTAGGGTTGGAATACACAGGAAATGGGCCGGAATTGCTGAAATCCATATTAGACGTACGTACGTCGAAACAACGTTCGTACATCCCCACACGGTAAACGCTTGCTGCCTGCTTGGACGTACGAAACGCCTTAACAAGGTACGTACGTCCTGAACAAAGCAACTTTCCTGCTGCCTAACCTGACATACGTACGCCCTAACTCGGTACGTACGTTCAACACAATGAAAGTTTGCTGACCTGTTGGACGTACGTACGTCCTAACTAGGTACGTACGTTCTAAACCAAAAACAGACTTTGAAACACTTGACGCGAAGACAAAGACTCAGGATGACGCGCGTACAACGAGGTTTTCCTAACAATGAACTCAAGGCGAGATAACCATGGACATCCAATGTCACAAAATTAATGTCAAACAACCTAGTGCCGGTTTCAATCTCCCTCTTTGACATTGATTTTGTGACAAAAACCTATGACTCTAATAGCACTTATAAAACGTGCTTACAACCCCAAACCATGGCATTTATAAAACATGCCTACAAAAACACTCAAGAAAGAACACATACCAAGTCACCAATTCTTGACATCCAGCTTGAGCAAGAACCTTTCATCATCAGAGACCGAATGGAAGCAACTAAAAATTTAGAACAACTCCCCCATACTTCATGAGCTCCAACTTTAGATACTTGAGCTCCCCCATAACTGTACAGCTTCTCAATACCTGAAACATGACCCAAGAATATCCTAACAACGAAGAAACGATTGTTAGTATTTAGAGTCATAAATCTCTCCCCCTTTTTGTCATAAAAGGTGAACAAGAATAACCAACAACAAACTAAGCAAGACAATAAATAGAATAGGAATAAAATAAACAATAAAAAAAAATATATTAGCCCTAAAACTTAAAACTTACAAGAAACAATAATCAACCAGAAACAGAAGTCCATAACCAGAATTAACAGCAAAAACAGAAAACAGTAAGAAATAACCAAACCGAACAAAGTAGGGATATGATGAACCCCAAAACACTTTGGTTATTTAGCTAGTACCAATGGTTGAGTTAAATGTGGGTTAACACACCAAGTAGGCCAATTAGCAAACAGAGATACAGATAGAACAAGAAAGACACATAGACCTTAGATCAGGGAGAAGCACTACAAGGCTCCCAAAAATCGATGTAGGTGCATCCAATAAAATAAAACAAGCAATATGAAGAGGTTACCAAACCAAATGCTCAAAGGGATTGAGAGGACACATAATCAAAACACCATTTACAGCACCAGAACCAAATATGCACGAGGAACCAAGGAATAAGGTATCTCACGAATAAATAGAAGGATGCCTACAAGCACTGAGGAGAGCACAGTGGAAAACAAAAAAAAATTCCAACCATCCTATGTCCCTCCCTTTATTTAAAATTTCCTTTCTATCCCCCGCCTTTTTTTTTTTTTTAACATGAAAATGCCGAGCGATATCAAAATAAACGATCAAACTGCCATTCCCGTGTGGGAGGAATTGATGACCTCCATCTTTTCAGTACACGAGGGTAGGGTGTAGCCTACATCTTTTTGGCAAGAATACACTCCAGACGTGCAATACCATGATAACGTGCAACAGAAGAACTAACATCTCTCGAGTGCATCCGTCATAGCATGACCCTCACAGCCCCAACGGGTTCTTAGCCAAATGATTATGCTCTCAAGACATTCAAATGGCTGGGGATTTCGTGAGTTATTGACCACTTACAGGAGGTGACAAGAAGAGTAAAATCCACAAGACAAAGAAGAAACCAGGAGAGTGACCATGTGAGATTCCAATGACCTCATTTGAGCAGAAAGACTAAGAACCTCAACATATTGCACATTATTTAAGGACGAGAACCAAAACGATATTCAGAAAAAAAATTGCCCTCAACCGAATATGGAGAACCAACACAGACCATGACGACAAAACAAACTTGATCAGATATATACAGAGAAGGAGAAAATAATATACAAGGAAGAAGAGAGAGAGGAGAAGAGACTACCAGTAACTTTTAGGGAAGAGGAACAACCCCAATGGACTTGCGCAGAGAATGGAAGCGAGCTGCATCAAGAGGTTTGGTAAGAATGTCTGCTAGCTGATGTTCAGTAGGAATGAATTCCATTGCTATATCACCCTTCTCGACCGCCTCACGAAGGAAATGATGACGAATATCGATATGCTTTGTTCGTGAGTGTTGAACAGGATTTTTGGATATACTAATGGTGTTGGTGTTGTCACAGAACAAGTCCATTGCCTGCTGTTGGATGCCATAGTCCCGAAGCATCTGACGCATCCACAAAAGTTGCGTACATGCACTGGCTGCAACTATATATTCAGCCTCACACGTAGAGATGGATACGGATGATTGTTTCTTGCTATGCCAGGAGACAAGATTATTCCCAACATAGAAACAACCACCACTGGTACTATTCCCAACATAGAAACAACCACCACTGGTACTATTCCCAACATAGAAACAACCACCACTGGTACTATTCCCAACATAGAAACAACCACCACTGGTACTATTCCCAACATAGAAACAACCACCACTGGTACTATTCCCAACATAGAAACAACCACCCCAGTCAGCATCACAATAACCTGCCACAACACTGTTTGTATCTCTGGTAAACCATAATCCATAATCAAGCGTGCTACCAATATACCGAATGATACGTTTAACAGCAGTGAGATGAGATTCCTTAGGGTTAGCCTGAAACCTTGCACATACTCCAACACTATAAGCAATATCTGGACGACTAGCAGTGAGGTACAAAAGACTACCGATCATACTACGATATTCACGAATATCAACAGACTTACCCAGAACATCCTTACCAAGACGTACCCTATCACCCATGGGAGTATCTTGACTACTTGAAGCACTAAAACCAAACTTTTTGACAAGTTCTTTGGCATACTTTGTTTGAGAGATGAACGCTCCATGATTAAACTGCTTTACCTGCAAACCAAGAAAAAAGTTTAGTTCGCCCATTAAGCTCATTTCAAATTCAGAACTCATTAATCGAGAAAAAGATTCAGAAAGAGATGAACAAGTGGATCCAAACACTATATCATCGACATAGACTTGAGCGAGAAGAACATCGTTGTCCTTCCTCAAGATGAAAAGGGTTCGGTCAACACTACCACGAACAAATCCTTTCCCTAATAAGAAGGATGTCAGACGTTCATACCATGCTCGAGGAGTCTGTTTTAAGCCATACAATGCTTTTTGCAGTTTGAAAACATGATTTGGAAAGGTGTGATCAACAAACCCCTTTGGTTGCTCAACATAGACCTCTTCATTGAGAAGACCGTTGAGGAACGCACTTTTGACATCCATTTGGTACAGTTTGAAATTTAAATGGCATGCCATAGCTAGAAGAAGTCTGACAGATTCCAACCTAGCCACAGGAGCAAAAGTCTCTCCGTAATCAATACCTTCAATCTGACTGTAGCTCTGAGCTACCAGTCGAGCCTTGTTTCGCACTACCTGCCCAAAATCATCCAATTTATTTTTAAAGATCCACTTGGTGCCAACCACATTAGTATGAGTAGGTCTGGGAACCAATGTCCAAACATCACTACGCTTAAACTGACCTAGTTCTTCCTGCATAGCAACTAACCAATCATCATCAGTAAGAGCATTAGTAACATTTTTAGGTTCAATAGAGGAAAGATAACAAACATAGTGAACACAGTTTGTCTCCTTGGCCTTTCGACGAGTCAAACGCTGATCATTAATGTCCCCAATGACATCGCCAATGGAGTGATGTTGTTTAACACGGGTTGATGCTTTTACAAACAACTCCTCAGGCTCAATAGTCACAGTGGAGTGATCTTGAGGCACATCAACTGCCTCTGGTGTTGGTGTGACGACATCATCCAGTGTGGGCACACCACTGGTCCTACCAGGCAAGTCCTCTGAAGTAGCCGAAGGTTCATCACCACCACCACCATTATCAGGTAACGGTAATGAAGTTGAAGACATGTCTGCAGAGTCTGAGAAGGGTGAGAGAACCGTAGAATCCTGTGTACCAGTAGAAACAGAAGAGTCAGTTATAATGGTGTCGTCAACAACAACATTAAAGGAT
Source organism: Aquilegia kansuensis (assembly GCA_020826895.1). Classification (NCBI taxonomy): domain Eukaryota; kingdom Viridiplantae; phylum Streptophyta; class Magnoliopsida; order Ranunculales; family Ranunculaceae; genus Aquilegia; species Aquilegia kansuensis. Next base: position 36,945,129 of record CM037004.1, on the reverse strand, counting down.
TCCATGACCTTGCGAGTGTTGTAGTTAAATACTCGGAAGGCCCTGCTATTTGAGGAATAACCAAGTAAAAGAGCAACATCACCTCGACTATCAAACTTGGACAGACTTTGTCGGTCCTTGCACACATAGCAAACACTGCCAAAAACTCGCATATATTTGAGATTTGGCTTCTTACCATACCATAGCTCATAAGCAGTTTGCGTAGTACCAGGCCGTAGATATACACGGTTTATGATGTAACAAGCAGTATGGACTGCTTCAGCTCAGAATTTGTTGGGAACATCCTTCGCATGTAGCATAGCACGAGCCATCTCCTGAATGACACGGTTCTTCCTTTCAGCGACTCCATTTTGTTGCGGAGTGTATGGAGCCGAAAATTCTTGCCACGTACCGTTTGCAATGCAATACTCAATAACACCTGTGTTTGTGAATTCACCACCCCTGTCACTTCGAACATGTTTAATTTGAGTATCTTTCTCATTCTGAATACGAAGACATCCCCTGAAACTCAAGAAACGCATCAGATTTTTCATGCAAAAATGATACCCAAGTAAAACGAGTGTAATCATCAACCATAACTAAGATGTACCGTTTTCCCCCTAAGCTAGGAGTACGAGTGGGTCCCATCAGATCCATGTGTAAGAGTTCTAAAGGAGAGGATGTGGTTATAGACATTTTCTTGGAATGTGGACTGCGTATTTGTTTACCTAGTTGACAACCCCCACACACGGTGTCGCGAGCCCTTCCAAGTCTAGGAACTCCCCTAATATATTCATTTCGAGTTAGATTGTCTAGGAGTTCAAAGTTGACATGACCAAGGCGTTGATGCCACAACAGACCCTCATTCAGTTTACTAGGTAAGCAGTTTATACCAGGTGCGAGCGGCTGAATGGCATAACAGTTATCCAATGTGCGTTTACCTGTCATGATACACTTACCCGAACTATCAAGGACAGTACATATATTTTTAGAGAAATTAACAGTATGATTAGTATCGCACAGTTGGCTAATGCTGATCAAATTAACACGCAACCCATCAACTAATAAGCAAACATCATTCGAGGATAGACCAATACCATCAACAAAGCCTTTTCCAATCACTGGAGAGCGCTTACCATTTCCAAAAGTGACACTTCCACCATCTATAGCAGTAACGGATGAGAAAAGTTTGGCATTACCTGACATATGTTTCGAAGCACCACTATCAAGTAGCCATTCACTGTCTGAGCTCGAAACATGTAGAGCAGTAATCGCTACATTAGAAATATTGCCTGCAAAATTACAAGGAGAAGAGTAAGATGCGTATGGATAAGGCGGATAGACATACGATGGCTGTGAAAACAGCGTCCATGGTTGTGAAACAGGAGCATTCACGACACACTGAGAGGCCCAATGTCCAAACTGCCCACATAATGAGCAAGCCAAATGACGTTTTCTGCCTTGAGGGGGAGCACGCCTAAACGGTTTCCAATTTCTCCCGATGCCAACCTTGGCCGCAGATTGATGATTGTTAGAATTTTGTATAGGAGGATTGGGCAGAAGCGGAGGTAGTTCCGAAGATGACAACCCATTGCACCTTTCAGAAGACTTAATACGAACCAGTTCCTTTTTGACGTCTTCTAGTTCAGTGGACAAGATACTACACCGAGCTTCCCATTCAACATTGTCGTGCTCAAGAGCAGCAAGATTGCTCAATAATTTTACCTTATCAATACGCCAGGATTCAGTTTCCTTATCCAAGGTTGACATGGACGAAGAACTAGGAGATAGTAAGTCCAGTCTTTCTTGAAGAATACTATTCTGTGCCTCTAACCGTAGACATTCTTTTCTAGATAATCGGTATAGGGTAGCCCAATCAGTATTTTCAACAAGAATTAATTCCCTGTCACAATAACTGGAGCATTCTTGACTTGCAGTTGATTGTTCATCAGACAACCGAGCCACAAACGAGACATGTGTCTTACCAGAGTAAAGCATAGCACTAAAAGGATTTACGCGTGAGCCATTACGCTCCATAACAAGCGCCCTGCGACTGATACCAATTGATAAAAACACAAATAGTGCTAATCTCACAGTTTAATATTCAAACGAATCACACAACAAGCAGAAAGTAAATAACACGCAAAAAATTTTAACGTGGTAAAACCCAAATTGGGAAACGTCCACGGTTGCCTTGGTGACAACAAATAATCCACTAGATGAAAGAGATTTACAAACCTATCAACTACCTGCACTCACTGCGAGCTGATACTTCAGGTTATCTCTAACACCTTGACTTCACCAGAGCACCTTGATGTACGCACAAGACACTCGACTCCTTGATGAACTCACAAGAAGACCCGAAGCCGAATTCACAATGATATATGAAAGATAGAGAATTGATGAATTAAGAAGAAGGGGAATTGAGTTCAATAACCAAAACAGTTTCAACACCAAAACCTAAACAAAACTCCAAGAACAAGAGATAAATTGGACGGCCAAAGAACTAACTTGTTCTTTGGAAGAGAAACCCTATTTATACTTAGGGTTGGAATACACAGGAAATGGGCCAGAATTGCTGAAATCCATATTAGACGTACGTACGTCGAAACAACGTTCGTACGTCCCCACACGGTAAACGCTTGCTGCCTGCTTGGACGTACGAACGCCCTAACAAGGTACGTACGTCCTGAACAAAGAAACTTTCCTGCTGCCTAACCTGACATACGTACGCCCTAACTCGGTACGTACGTTCAACACAATGAAAGTTTGCTGACATGTTGAACGTACGTATGTCCTAACTAGGTACGTACGTTCTAAACCAAAAACAGACTTTTGATACACTTGACGCGAAGACAAAGACTCAGGATGACGCGCGTACAACGAGGTTTTCCTAACAATGAACTCAAAGCGAGATAACCATGGACATCCAATGTTACAAAATTAATGTCAAACAACCTAGTGCCGGTTTCATATACAAACTCCTTTAGTGCAGACATCATCATGACGTTTTCATTTCATAGACAAGTTATTTTATTCTCTCCCTAAAGAAGAAAGCTTTAACGACTAGCTATTAAATCTCGCGGGAAATCAAATTCAAGTATTTCATTATCACCAAAGATAAACAAGGCCTTTTCTTCTTCTTCTTCGTCATCATCATCATCTAACATACAACATCTGAAACAACTTCACGCCAAGTTGATTAGAAATGGGAGCCCCAACACTACTGACATAAGCATCTGTTATTAGTTCTATTGCTTTCAATGTTATTTGTTTGATTTTATGCCTCAATTTATACTGAATTGCTAATTAGACTTTAGAGTGAAGAATATAAAATTTACTTGTAATTGAACAAAGGGTCTAGATACTCAAATGTCCTTCAAATTTTGAAGAGATATTCCTTCATTTCAATAAGCAATACCAGTGTATGTCTACTCATGTGTGTGATTGATGAAAAATATTAGTGATATATCTATGTTTGCGGAAATAAGGCCCTTCTAAATAGTTGATCCAGAGATAAAGGCTTATGCTGATAAGCTGATTCATCATGCTTGTTCAATTCATGAAATTTTCCTCATACTTTCTTTGCTATCTGGGTTTCAATATGTTCCAACCATACTTACTCCTGTCACAAAATACTGCAGTAGACACACGCAATGGATATTGCCCGCTTTGTAGAGAAAGAAATAAACATAACACCTGTGTTGATTGGACATTCATTTGGTGGACTAATTGTTCAGTCTTACATCTCAGATATGAGGAACACAACTTTTTTCAGGTGATTTTTGTTTTTGGTTATGGAAGATTGATGTTTGTTTTCATTATTACTAATTAGTTTAAAACAGAACTCTTATTGTTGCAGCTAGAACGGTAATGAATGAGAGAAGAGAAACTGGACCGATCACACCCTGCCACATTTAGGAAGCATACAGAATATATTGAATTGAAAGTTTGTTGATGATTGATGAATTGAATTGAAAGAGTTGTCGTATATAGCGTCTTTGACCCAACAACCACAAAAATGTTATAAAAGGAACAAGTTGCCGTTTGAAATAATTAAGCAGTCCATGGCCATTAATTAATTATATAAACTCCAGACAAAACCAGCTAATTAATAATTAAAAAGACCATCCAATTTGAAATAATTTAGCAGTTCGATAAAGTCACAATAAGTGGGTGCCTAGTCCAAATTTCTCACTCTAAAATTCCATATTTTATAAGGGTGCAAAATTAAAATAACTATAAATGGGATCCATATCCGTCTGCCTGGAAACTTCAATTGTTTTTACTTGGAAATACCTGAACTCGCTATATGCTCTCTATCATCGACTCTCCCTAGTCTTCTCTCTGAACATCTCTGCCTTCTTCTTCTTCTTGGCTTCAAACTTTTCATTGCGGTTCAAGTGGATTTTCTGATAAGGTACGTGTTGCAAAAAACGCGCGTTGATTTATTTGTAGGTACTGGGTTTTTAAATGTCAGATCTGTTAAATTTGAAGTAGATTTTTAGAGTTGGAATTCTTGTAAATTTTTATAATTGTTGCTACTACTGTTCACATGATCTGTAGAATTCTCAAACACATGCATAACTATATGGCCTCTTGGAACATTCATATTATCACCTTTCCATTTATCATATGATGATATGAAAGGCGTCTGTAGAACAATATACCAACTCTTTTTTATGTATAAGATTTAGTACATATCAGGTGTATTAAATGAGATTACATTTCTTCATTTTTTATGTCATCTTGTTGAAAAACTAGTACAACTCTCTGTCATGGCAGGAAAATATGGCTTTGGAAATTCTGGCCATTGTGGTTACGCCTATCAATGAAGTTGCGAAATATTTGTTTGGTTCTCTTAAGCAACAAATCCGCTATCTTACTAACTACAACACAAACATTCAGAATCTTCGAAGCCAAGTTTCAGAATTACAACTAACAAGACAAAGAGTACAAACCTTAGCGGAGGCAGCACAAAGGAATTCGGACGAGCTCTTTCTAGATGTGCAAAAGTGGCTCGAAGACACGACCGTGGAAAAACTTGAAAAACAACAGAGGGATTTCATCGATGAAGTTAATATTAACAAGAAATGCTTCAAGGGACTCTGTCCAGATCTTAGCTCACGTCTCAGGCTAAGTAAACAAGCAGTGAGGATGACAGAGACCTTCCATACCCTTCAAGAAAAGGGGAATAACTTCCCCGAAACTGGAATAGCGCATCCACGACCTCCTCCAAATGTTGAATTTGTGCGCAGTACTACCATTGTTGAGAACATTTTGCCGAGGGATTCTCTTACGAATACTTTGATGAGGGCATTGGGAGATTCTAATATCAGATCTATTGGCGTGCATGGCATGGGTGGTATAGGGAAGACAACTCTTGTGGAAAAAATCAACAATGAACTTGATGGACACAAACTCTTCAACAAAGTTATAATGGTCATTGTGTCCAAAGATCCTGACTTGAGGAGAATCCAAGAAGACATTGCGCAGCGGCTAGGATTGGATCTTGAAGCTACTTCAACAAATATAAGAGCAAACAGATTGTTTGAAAGGTTGGAAGCAGAGGAGAAAGTGTTGATAATTTTGGACGATGTGTGGAAAAAACTTAAGGTGGAGGATGTGGGAGTTCCTGGTGGCTGCAAACTGATAGTCACTACTCGTATGCAGGAAGTTTGTGATCAAATGAAACTTCAGAAAATAATCAAGGTGGAGCCTCTCTCCGAGGTTGAATCTTGGGTTTTATTTGAATCAAAAGCAGGTGATGTAGTTACATTGCCTAATTTAAAACCTATTGCAGAGAAGATTGTAGAAAAATGCAAGGGCTCACCATTGGCGATTTCTGTGCTAGGATCGGTACTGACATCAGTGAAGGAAGAATTTGTATGGAGGGATGCATTGAATATATTATCAGATCCTACTCGAAGTGGTCTACAAGGTATAATGCCAGAAGTGGTAACAAGCTTAAGGTTTAGTTTCGAACGGTTAGAGTCGCCAGAAATCAAGAAGTGTTTTTTGTTTTGCTGCCTGTTTCCTGAAGATTACAATATTAATTTGCGTGATCTGAGAGATTATGGCATCGGAGAACGATTCTTAAAGGTGGGTGGGACTTTAGACAATGCATCTGACAAGTTGTTATCTTTTATTAAGAAACTAAAAGATTGTTGCCTATTGTTGGAGGGAGATAAAGAGTATTCTGTAAAAATGCATGATGTAGTTCGCGATGTTGCGATGTGTATTGGTGGAGATGCGGAGTATGGGTTTCTTGTGAATGTTGGTGGAGGACTGATTAAATTTCGAGAATCAGAAGATCTGAAAGAAAAGAAGCGAATCTCATTTATGAAGCATTCGAAGGATGTGTTGCGGGATCCACTAGAATGTCCCCAACTTCAGAGTTTATTAATCAGAGAAAATGATTATATAAGGATAGATCAAGAGAGTTTCTTTGAAGATACTAAATCACTTGAAGTCCTTGATTTGAGAAGAGGGTGGAAATGGGATGGTCAAAATAGGTTCATACCAACACCACAATCAATCTCGTGTCTCACAAATCTAAAGACACTACATTTAGTGTATTGTGATGTTTCAGACAAAATCTCCTTGCTAGGAGGTTAAGAAAACTTGAAATACTCAAGTTGAGTTATTCAACCGTAAAGACGCTGCCAGAAGAAATTGGCACCTTGGTCGATCTAAGAAGCTTGGATTTGGATGGGGCAGAACTGTCATTTGTAGCACGGAATGTTATATCAAAATTATCATATTTGGAGGAATTCTCTATATACAATAAGTATACAGAGTGGGACACAATGACAAGTGGAGGAGAATACAATGCTAGCTTGAAGGAGGTGGAGTTATTAAGTCGTCTCTCAAGGTTGACCATTTGGATAAAAGGTACGGAAACCGAGCCCCATGTCTCATGGTTGAACAATCTGAAACAACTACTCATTCAAGATGCAAATACTGAGTCATATTATAAGCGTGATTCCCAGCATCAGCATCAGCGTGTGTTGTTGAAACAAGTAAATCCGTTGGAGTATTGGCATTGGGTTTACAAGTTGATTTCCACCTCAGTTGGGTTAAAACTTGAGTTATATTCGTGTTTTGGAATTAAAAATGTTGCAGATCTTGTTGCATTGAGGGATTTGAAACAATTGGAAGAACTTGAGGTTCGTGGATGTCATGATATTGAATATCTCATCGGCATTGATGAATCAAATAAGGATTCACAAGATTCCTTCAACACGTTGAAGAAGATAAGAGCATTCCCAATAGTAAAAGGGTTTTAAGGGTGCCACATAGGAGAGAGGGGAAAGGTTTTAGCAAAAAATTAATATTAAAAGTGAATAGTACTTTTAGAGTTACCAATGGTTGGTTTTAAAATAAGTGCTAAAACTTAAGGTTTCACTTTTCCCAAAAAACATAGTGTACATTGTGATGAAATCTAATTTTTAATTAATAAAATTCTCCTATGTGGCACTTTTAACTCTAATTTGCCAAGGAGATAAAAGTGTTTTGCTTGAAAAGTGTGTTAAAACCCACTATTGGCTAGAGATTTTTACTAAAAGTTGCTAAAAGTGATTTAAAACCTACCATTGGGAATGCTCTAAGATTATATAACTTGAACGGAATGAAGAAAATCTACCATGGCCCAACTCCATCAACTGGTTTCTTTGGACAATTAAGATTCTTAGAAGTGGTTCATTGCCATCAAATAAAGAACATCTTTTCAGCTAATTTGTTGTTAGCTATTAAGAGACTTGAACATCTTTCTGTAACAAATTGCTCCAGTTTGAAGGAAATATTTGGAGGAGAAAATGAAGATGAAGTGCCAGGTGATCATTCCTGTTTGTTACCTCAACTCAAAACTCTCCAATTGTGGCACTTGAGGAGTCTAACAAGCTTCTACAAAGGCGATATACCTATCAGTTGTCCTTTGGAAAAGATTGATGTTAGTGGATGTAGGAATTTGAAGAAGTTTCCCCTTGCACCACAAACTGCTTCCCATCTACAAACTTTCAAAGCAGAAACTAATTGGTTCGATGCATTAGAATGGGCAGATCAAAGCCATAGGGCAAAATTCCAGCCTTTCTTTAAAGCTATCTCCAGTTGGAATGAAGAGGTAAATCATTTATGGGAAAATTGGCGATAACCCCCCACATTATGGTCACTCTTGGCAAAAACCCCTTAATTCTGTCATTTTTGGCGTAAACCCCCTAACCCCCAAAACTATACCATGTATTACCCAGTTTACCCCTGGTTTAAATTATTTGTCTAAACCCCCAAATATAACTTAACAGAAGTTGACTACAATTAACAGAATCTATATTTATATTTGCCTTTCACATAGAAAATCAATTTGAAAACCCCCAAATTCTTAATGTGTTTCTTCCTCTTTTTCTTAATCTTACACTAAATAGTGATAGCCTTATTTGGAATTGTCAAAATTGACAACAAAATTCTAATCTTTATAAACAAATCGAAGATAAATACACCTAACAAGTGGAGATGAAGAATTTGGATAAGATTGTAAGTAAATTGAGCCTGAAAATTGTGGGGTGAATATTATTGTTGTTGTTGTTGAGATAGACGAAGAAAGAGAAGAGTAGTGGGGTGAATTTGCTGCTCGTTGTTGTTTAATTTGTTGGCTTTTGTTTGGTGGAGAGAAGAAACCAACAAGAAGAGAAAGAAGAGATGTGTGTTGGTGATGTGTTTAATTTGTTGCTCCTTGGTGATGTGTGTTGCTCATTGTTGTTTAATTTGCTAGTCATTGTGATGTGTGTTGGTGAATGGTGATGGAGAAAAGAAGATATGGTGGGTTTAGAATGTTTGGTGGTGGTGGGGAAGAAAAGAAAAGTTTAGGGATTAAACGTGTTATGGAAATAAAGGTAAAGAGAAAGGGTGAAGAAGATGATGATGTTGTTGGGGGTGATGAGGAATAGAAAACATTGGTAGTGCAGATTGCTCAAATTTCTTGCAAATTAGGTGGAGAGCAACGTTGATTAGTTCATGAACTGATTTTTTTCAAAAAAAAACTACATGTTCGGTTAACGGAGTTACTCGGAGTTTGTTAACTTTGTTAATTCAAACTTGGGGGGTTTAGACAAATAATTTAAGTCAGGGGTAAACTGGGTAATACATGGTATAGTTTTGGGGGTTGGGGGGTTTAAGCCAAAAATGGCAGAATTAAGGGGTTTTTGCCAAGAGTGACCATAATGTGGGGGGTTATCGCCAATTTTCCCATCATTTATTTTATTTTTTTTCTTCCTTTTTACAGGAAGATGTTAATACTGGGTCTAATTTTGATTGACAAATATCAGTTTGAAACATGCAAGAAAAACCTGAATTGCAAAACCATCAATTAATGAATGAAACCATTTTGTGATCTTGGCGTGTTGATTCAACCATTTTGTGAGGAGAGATCATTCATATTCACTTATTCAGTGATTGATTTGGTATTTTCAAGCACATTATTAGGCTTTCACTATCAATATTTGGGTAATTAGTTGTGCAGTCCTCCCTTGTACAAGACGGTGTTTGTTCAAAAGTCCTGGACATTGTGTATGTATTTATGTGGTTTTAACGTGTTGATTGATCGACCCATTAGACATCAAATTGACTCAAAAATTAATATATAGGAACTAAGTCTGATTATTGGCAGTCCCCTTCTAGTAAGAGTAGACCCATAGAAAGGCACCCATGTCGACCACTCGACCCAGGGAAGCACCCTAAAGCAATAATTGCTTTCATTTTCTCAGTACCTGTACGGCCTCTCCTCTCTTACATCATAGAGTCCCAGACATTGATATCTGAATTTTAAATTAAATAAATGTTATTATTAAATTAATTATAGAAAAAAAAAAATTCTGTTGAATTGGTCCCGCGGAAAATTAGTTTATGTATTAGTAACTTATATGTTATGGTTGATGACTATTGGGTCCTGTAGGTTGCATCACTGACATCTGCATCGGCTGTGGAGAATAACACAAGAGAGGAATTAGCTAAGACCCAAGAGACCAAAAAGGTGGAAGGGGAGGTTGCGCAGCCTACACCAAAAATTAGTGTTGAAGAACTGGTATAAAACATTGTACCATCTACCTACTCTGCTACTCAGTCAAGTTTGTCAGACATGAATATACTCTATTTTAAGTTAGTAATATCAGTAAACTTTAATCTGAATTGCATCATTTATTTTTCTCATCTAGTTCTTGTCTTGCTTTTTTGCAGTAATCCAAATATCGACATGGAAAATTCGATTCCAGATGACGAAGTTTAAAAATTTGGAGCACTTCAGACTCTTTGGAGTAGCTTCGTCTATTTTTATTGTGATTGTGATGACCTGGTGTGTAATCTTACAACTTTTAGTTGCTTTCTTCTTTGTTATGTTGTTATTGTTGTATGTGAGTATGCGACAATATGATGTTATCCAGACTCAACGGCATAGGTCACTTTTTCCTTTGTCCTCTGTTAACAACATTCATACACAGTATGCGACAATGTGATGAGGATACGCCTTCCTTTTGTGATTGAATATTATTTCGTGCTTGGACCTTATCCTGTTATGATACAATGTTATAAAATTTAATGATTTCCAATAATCCTTGTTAATGTCTCTGTGTTGGTCATCTAGTTGCTTAAAGATAAAATTTGTAGTACAGAGGAGTCAGTACACATTATCAGCAAGAAACATCAATGAGAAAATCTTCAGCCCCAAAGTCTAATTTTTTGGAGCTGTTTACCAACTGTGTAACTTCTGACATTCAAACAGTTTGCCGATGCCTGCCCATCATTGCCATTGTATGGCAAGTAAATGTCCTTGACCTCGATCTTTTGACATGGCAGACTTCACCTACACACAAAGTTTACACCAACCTTTGATGAAGATATTCCCCAGATGTTTCTATAATGAAAATCTTTAATCAGAACCTTCGAAGGAGTCTGCAAATTAGTGATTGGAAGTTACATATCCCTCATTTTATGGAAACATGATGTTGAAGCCATGTGGTTTAATTTGCAATAGGATCTTTGATGAATTCTGTGCTCTCAGTCACTCTGAAGCATATACTCAACCATGACAGACCGGTCACTACATTGCGATCTGATCCAGCGATGCCTTCTTCACATGCACAGCCCATCTTCTTTGTTGTCGTATATTTTATTCGATCAAGTAAGTTTCTATTCCTACTTTTGCGAATCAATATTAGGCTTTAAGCAAATTACCACTTTCTTTCCGGCCCGGTGTATTTCAATTGGTTTGATGTGCTATGTTGTTCTGTGCGGATTTGTCACCATGGTAATATCTTCGGATTTGAATGGAGCTACAGTGTTTATCGGGGTGCTTGCCGTGGTTTGGGGCTCATATCTTGTATAAATTCTCACTTTTGACACCTTAGCATTTAAACTCTCATATCTTGTATAAACCTCTTATAACTTCTCCTACTGCTTAGATTTATATTGTGTAGTATTATGTCACAGTGACTGTTGGCTGACATGGATCTCTTATGGGTCAATGTTCTGGTTTAGTGTTTCATGAATATGTCGTACTCATCCCACTTAACCTTTCATTGTTCCGGACTAAACTATTCTCATTCCAGACTTACTAGTACAAGCATTTGACACAGATGGACTGCCTTGGAGGCTGAACGAGGAGAAGGCAGTACGTACACCATATATCAGCAAAGAGAACCTAATATATGGCCGCAGACAGGATGACTGAATAGCTAGTCAAGGGGAAATCTTCATGTACACTGCTATCGTTTCGATTAATTAGTTGCACGAGTAAGTTGTGCAGATAATTAGTGAGAGTGGCGAGGGCCCCTATGTTGTAGGGTTGTTACATTACTCACAATGATGCACCTGTTCCCTCTATGTGTCCAATAAACTAATCTGTCTATTATATCTCCTGTAGGGGTACTACATACTCCAACCAATAAAAAGCAGCCACGTGGCATAGTCATCAGTCCATCTACCATCTCGACCTACTCATAGCTCGACCACAACAGCTCGACTACATAATCAGCAGCGGTCTGCTCATACGCGCATGACCTAATTCGGCGCACAAGATATTCTCTTCAGTTGTTGTCCGATCATTACAGCCGTTACACAATCGAAGGAGAATATTATATCACCATAAATATGACGGAGAATATTATATCACCATAAATATGTCGGAGAATCTGCAGGATCCCACGATCTTCGCCTCTTCATCTTCTATATAAACAGAACTACGATGGCTTGATCTCGAAGTTCAATCCCCACGAACTAGAGTACGTAGGCAATCTCAATCTCAGCGAGGTGCAGCCACCCCGATCTAAAACTCCCCCGTTTGGCCAAGTCTCCCAGCGACCTGACCTAGTGAATGCATTAATCTAGAAATAGGTTAATACATTTGGCGCCGACTGTAAAGAATTCGATTATATCGAAAAACCCAAACCCTCCCACCCTTCTCAAACTCATCTATTCAAATGGCTACCATCCAAGATCTGCAAGACCAAATCAATCGTCTTCAGGAAGAAAACGCATGTTTGAAGGCTGCACAAACTACTAACCCCGCACCAGGAGCAGACGGTGGACAGGGAGTCGTTGTTGTTGATGACTCCAATCAAAAGTACGAAGAACTCAGCCAACAACTAGCGGAGTTCAAAGCCACTCAGGCCATCATACAACGTCACAAAGGCCATACCGCCGAACAACTTGCTGTCCAGTCCCTTCAGCAATTTCATGAGTCTCCCTTCTCCAAGGAGATCCTCGACCATGAATTGCCTAACAAGCTCAATGCCCCCAAATTCGACCAATATGCAGGAGTTGGAGATCCAACCGACCATATCAAGGGATTTCGTAAGTCCCTTCCTCTCATCAAAGAAGATCACTTACTACGTTTGCTGTTCCAGTCCAGCCTCACCAGACCTGCTCTCGATTGGTTTCACCGTTTGAAGCCAGGATCCATCAGCTCGTTTGCAGATCTCGAAAAGCAGTTCGTCATCTTCTATATCCACAACAAGAAGCGTTCGGTCACCATTGACTCCATTTTCAAAGTCAAGCAGCATGATGGCGAATCATTGAGCAATTTCTTTGCTCGATTCAAATCTAAACTACATTCCATTCAGGATTTTGCAAAGGAACATGAAACCTTCGCAACAATCGCATTCTCTCACGGTCTGATTCAAGGATCCGACCTGCACAAATCTCTAGCTATGAAGCGACCTTCATCCTTGGACGAGCTCTACCTTAAGGTAGATCGATACATCAAGCTTGAAGAAGCCCTAACTGGTAGGGAAAAGAATCATGTCATCTCCAACGTGGAATCTGGCTCCACCAAGCGACCTCGTTCTGACAACAAGAGGTTCAAAGCAAAGTTGTTGCCTACTGAGCAACGAGATTACCACCGGTCCACACGACCAGCTGGTTACATCTATGAGAGAATCAAGCACAACCATTGGTGCAAGATTCCTACCTTCACACAGTTGGAGGACACATCTGGTCGACCGTACTGGAAAGTTCACAAGGTGCGGTGTCATCAAACTGATGACTGTCGCGTTTTGAAACGCGCTCTTCAGACTTGGGCCGATGAAAAAAGGCTCAACAATTGGATCCTCGGAAGGCAAGAGGAAACCACTGGCAAACGAGCCAAGAAAGAGTCCAGCACGCATCCGCGTTCACCAAAGCGACCTCGCAGCAAGGCCAGAACGGCCTCTCCAAGTCCAGTCCGCAGCAGAGGGCGTAGCCTCTCCCAGCGTCTAGGTCCAACAGGCGACCTGCGCGACCAACTTAACAAAAAGGTCGCGAACAAGATCGATAGCGACAGCGAGTCAGACAGTCATGTAGTCTACATGATTTGTGAATCCAACTCCACCCCCGTATCGAGAGAGAAAAAGAGACGAGTAGAGCATCTTCATCATATCTACTCGATTACTGACCGAGCAGCTCGCTTCAACATCCCGGCTCGCCAGGAGACTGATATTACCTTCACAGAGGACGATCTCAACAAGGTCGTTACCCCTCACAACGACGCCTTTGTCGTTGAGTTGCGGATAGCTGATTACATCATCAAGAGGGTACTCATCGATCCTGGTGCATCCTGCAACATACTCATGTACAGAACATTCAAAGATATGAGGTTACCTGATTCAGTTCTCATTCCTGATTTCACACCCATCTTAGGCTTCAACAGTTCAAGGGAAGATCCTAAGGGTGAAATACTGTTGCCCGTCACTGTGGACAGAAAAGAAGACAAGGTCGTTGTGACCGCCAAGTTCAGCATCCTCAACATCGCAAGTAAGTATAATGCGATTCTTGGTCGAAAATGGATCCATGCCATGAGAGGTGTTCCATCAACGTATCATCAAGTTTTCCGCTATCCTGGACCGCATGGGATAATGGAACTTCGAGGCAACCAGAACGCTGCACAAGAATTTCATGGAATTCTTGAAGCTGTGGCGCCAGCAAAGCCATCCACCTCTGGAACCAAGGATGCTGACACTAAAGGGAAGAGCCCGATCTCATCAGAAGCTCGAGAGGGCGACAACAAGTCAAAGAACCCATCGAAAGAAAGGACCGAAGCCACTAAATAGAAACTACAGAAGGAGCAAATGAACTCCCCCCTATCTTAATCTCGGAAGCACTGATCCAGGAATACGTGTGAACTTAGGGTCAGAAGACGAGCCGAGATATGTCTATGTAGGGGCAGAATTAGAGGGAGATAAGTACAACAACTTTGTAAACTTTCTTTCTTCTAATAAAGATGTTTTTGCTTAGTCGTATATCGATATGCCTGGAATAGACCCATCAATTGCATGTCATAAACTGCGCGTCAATCCAAATTATCGACCTGTTAAGGAAAAGCCAAGGAGGCTCGCTCCTAAGTTTCACCAAGCAGTTAATGAAGAAATCAACAGACTTAAACAGGTCGGGTTCATCAAGGAAGTCGACACGCCAGATTGGCTAGCCAACATTGTGCCAGTCTTAAAGAAAAACGGGAAAACAAGAGTCTGCATTGACTTCACAAGCTTGAACAAAGTTTGTCCTAAAGATTCATTCCCAGTGCCACGAATCGATAGGTTAGTCGATTAGACATGTGGTTTCGAGTTATTGTCATTCATGGACGCATACTCAGGCTACAACCAGATCCCAATGTACGAGCCCGACCAAGAGAAGACCTCTTTCACAACAAAGCAAGGCATTTTTTGCTACAAGGTTATGCCATTCGGCTTAAGGAATGCAGGAGCGACCTACCAACGACTGGTCACTAGAATGTTCGACGATCTGCTAGGTCGAACAATGGAGGTCTACATCGACGATATGCTAGTCAAGAGCAACCAAGAACAAGATCATTTGTCCAATCTCGACCAAGCATTTCATTTAAGACAATACAGAATGCGTCTTAACCCAGAGAAATGTCTGTTTGGGGTTGCATCAGGAAAATTTCTCGGCTATCTAGTCACAAGACGAGGTATTGAAGCAAATCCCGACCAGATCAGAGCCCTGATCGACATGCCCAGCCCAAAAACAAAGAAGCAGATCCAAAAACTCAACGACATGGTATCAGCTCTCAATAGATTCATTTCTAGAGCATCAGATAAATGTCGATCAATGCTTCATATTCTCAAAAAGGGAGCTGCCTATCAATGGACAGAAGAATGCGAGAAGGCCTTCACCGACCTCAAGGCATATTTATCTACTCCACCAGTTCTCACAAAGCCTAATGATGGAGATATACTCGGCGTCTACCTTGCAACTTCAGATTTTGCGATCAGTTTCAAGGAGGAAAATCAGGTCGAACGCCCAATTTACTTCACAAGCAAAGTCTTGCAGCAGGCCGAAATAAGGTACACACCTCTAGAGAAATTAGCATTAGCTCTACTTTACGCTGCATGCAAATTCAGACCTTATTTCCAAGCCCACACTGTCAAAGTAATCACCGACCAACCATTACGCCATATATTAGAAAAGAAAAACAAAACAGGTCGTATGGCCCGTTGAACAGCCGAGCTGGGTGATTACACATTTGAGTTCGTCTCTCGTCAGGCCGTCAAAGGCCAGGTCATCGCAGATTTCTTAGCAGACTATCCCGCAGAGGATATCAATTGGGAACCAGAACCAGAAACAAGGCAAGTCCAGGTCAATCCTCCCGACACTTGGCAACTATATGTTGATGGTTCACACAACTCCAACGGAAGTGGCATAGGTGTTGTACTCATTTCACCTGAAGGTTCACAGCTCGAGAGATCAACTCGTCTCGACTTCTCGACCTCCAACAATGAGGCCAAATATGAAGCTCTAATCCAGGGCATACAAATGGCTATCGACCTATAGGCAGTTCGCCTCAAGGTGTTCAGTGATTCTCAATTGGTAGTCAACCAGATTACCAATAATTACCAGATCAATGGTGTCAACTTAATCAGATATGCTAGCAAAGCAAAGGAACTCATCAGCAACCTCAGTTATTTCACAATCGATCACATCCCTAGAGATGACAACAGACATGCTGATTCATTGGTGTTCTTAGCATCTAAGATCGAGTCAGATCGACCAAGGGCTCTCACTATAACAATCAGCACACAGCCTGCATATCTATTGAAAGAAGAAAGCGTTCACCAAATCTCTGATATACTAGACACAACACCAGCAGACATCCAAGGAACTTGGATGGAACCTTTCATCACTTACCTTCAAACTGGTGTGTTACCATCCAACAAAAAGGAAGCCAATCAGTTATTACATAAAGTCACTATGTATAAACTTCATGAGGGTAAGCTATTCAGGAAATCTGCAACTGGTTTGTTCTTACGGTGCTTAATCCCCAAGCATGGCCAAATAATCTTCCATGAAATCCATGAAGGAGAATGCAGAAACCACTCCGGAGGTCGAACATTAGCTCATAAAGCGATCTCCCAGGGGTATTTCTGGCCAAGAATGAAAGAAGATGCCAAGAAATTTGTGTTGAAGTGTAAAGAATGCCAACGTTTTGCTGATAACCAACATCAGCATCCTAACGATCTCATCAACATCACAGCACCATGGCCATTTCACATGTGGGGCTCGATATCATGGGTCCTTTAATCAAAGAGAAGAAATCTGAAAAGAGGTATGTTCTAGTCGCCATTGACTACTTCACCAAATGGGTAGACGTCGTTGCACTAACCAATATCACTCAAGCTGATGTTCAAAGATTCATGTGGGAAAACATCATCACACGATTTGGTTTAACGAAAAGGATAGTCACCGATAATGGCACTCAGTTCGTTGGCAAAAACATCAAGGCTTTCTACGCGCTATGGAAAATTGAGCATTCTAGGTCAACACCTAGATATCCACAAGCCAACGGCCAAGTCGAAGCTGCAAATCGACAGATTCTGAACAACTTGAAGAAAAAGCTTGAGGATCAACACGATCAATGGCCACAACAGTTAGAAAACATCCTATGGGCTTACAGAACAACTCCTCGTACATCCACAGGGATGTCACCGTTCAGCCTTTGCTATGGAGTTGAGGCCGTTATTCCCACAGAATTGACATTTGGCACGACCAAATCCCTTCTGGTTGACACAGAACTTAACAATCAGGTCTGGTCGTTCGGGATAGATCTAGTCGAAGAACGACGAAACCACGCCGTTATAAAACTCGAACAATATCAACAAAGGCTAAAGCGAGCTTATAACAAAGGTGTACGTCCTAGATCTTTTCAACCCGGAGAACTAGTTCTAAGAAAGATGTTTCACAACAAAAGCAAGGATACTATTGGCAAGCTCAATGCCAATTGGGAAGGCCCTTTACATTATCTCCAAGGTTCAAAGCAACGGATCTTATCGCCTTCAAACACCAGAAGGGGAGAACGTTAAGAACCCTTGGAATGTTTATCACTTGAAGAAGTTTTATCAATGAAATGTAAGCATCTATCTATTACATTTCAATATACAAACTCATTTCTGCCTTCATCTCAGCTCAAACATGAATGGCTTTTAAAGGTCTTTTCTAATCCCTCGACCTGCAAATTATCAAAACTCTAGTCCCTTTGATAATTTTTTTTTTTTTTTTTTTGTTAAGTTCAAACATTTACAACTTAACTTGGTACATTGGTCAAATCATTCCCACGACCCACGTACACCTCAACTAACATGCATAGGACCTCATCTACTATCTGGTCAAACAACTATGATTGTTATTGTTTGCAAATCCATACAAGCAAGCAGCAAAACATGTGCAAGAATACAAGGTAAAAAGTTAATATTCCTTTTTACTTCATGAAATTCTAACTATTACAGGTAAAACGATCTACCAGTTACAGCTGACAGAAAGCAACATTAAACCAGTTACAGACTTAGAAGAATATCACTATCATTCTTTACAAACTTAGTCAAGACAGATAAATGCTCACTCGAAATCACTACATCAGACTTGAAAACTGATCGTGAGAAGAAGAAGGAGATGTACTTTCCCATGAGGAAAGAAGCCATCAAGGTCTAAGATAGACGACCTATAGAAGTTCGAGCTAGTCTCACCAAACACCAGGCATCACATCTTAGGCCAAAGAAGACTCGTGCTATCAGGAGACAAGCTCACCGCTGCATAGGCTGGTCGCTAGGGTTATCCGCCTCCATCTGGCCACTTGCGACCTCATCATTAGGGCCCATCAAGGTATCCTGAGCTGGCACGAAAGCTTCTTCAGCACCACCTCGCGTCTCCTCTCCTTCGGGCGACCCCATTACAGCCTTCTCCAGGTTGTCGCAATAGGCCTTCCACGCTGCGCCATTCCCATGACATGTGCGCTCCCAGTGGTCAGCAGACGACTTAGCAGAAGCAAAGTCTCCCCTTACTTGCTCCAACATCTCCTTCAACACCACAACCTCCGCCTCCTTATCCTTGAACTTGCACTCAGCAACAACAACAACATTCTTTGCTTGCTCGAGCTTCTCATTCAGATGCTTCAAGTCAACCTCAGCTCGAGCTCCAACCTCAGCGACCAGACGAACCTCCTGGAAGCTGGCGTTGAGCTACACATACAAACATCGTTTAGACAACAATAACTCAGTACAGACAAAGAAAGAGGAATTAACAACCCAACTCACCAAAGACATTGTTGCGTTTATCTTCGAGCAAGTCACCAGCAAAGTTTGAAACTTCATTGCTCGAGCATCAGCATCGAAGACAATGCCCTCATTTACAGCTCGGGCAACGCAGGGATCATCAATTGCACTGTCGTAATCATACACGACATGCTTTTCACCACGACCATCCAAGTAATCGAACGGCCCAGGGCGAAACACAGACAATACCCCCTTGCCTTTCTGCAAAGGCCGAGCAACAGTCTTCTTCGACACCAGGGAAGGGTCAGGAGATCTCACAGACTTGGGAGGAAATGAGGCAGGCAGAGTCGGGCGCTCCATCAGCTTCAGGTTCCCAGAGAACTGCCTCTTCTTCCCCGACCCGACAGGTAGTTTGGGAAGTGAGGACGGAGGAGACACGACCTGGGGGCTCGCTACTATCTCCCCCTGGTGCGAGCTACCCCCAGATCGTTCCTTCTCTGGCCGGCGCAAACCACCCCTTGTTTGCTCCTTCTCATCATGCCTCGAGCTACCACTAGCTCGCTCCTTCTCACTAGGGCGCGAACTGCCACCAGATCGACCACCCTCAGCTTTATGTACAGACGCCATAAAGGTCTTCCTCAGCGACTTCCTTCTCTCGAGTTCTTCTTCAACGGTTTTCGGACCACCTTTGGGAATAAAATGCTCCTTCAGGTGGGGTAAGAACTGTATCTTCCGACTATCAGACCACAAACCGAAGACGTTCAAAGTAGACTTCAGATCGTTCTTCTTCACCAAATGGTCGTCCCTGATCGCTGCAAATACAATACAAAGTCAGCAAGTTCGGAAATAAGAAAATCATTTAGCATCTAAGATTAACAACCAGAAACTTACGAGTATCATTCCTAGTCACATGACGCAACTGGATACTCCCTTCAGTAATCGACCCAGTAATCAGCATGGGATCCTTCCACCATTGCTCACTACTCACCGGATAGATCAAAGGCAAACGTTCTGGCCTAACTTGCATATTATAACCCCCAAACTCGGGCTTCGAAGAACGTTTGAAGCTAAAGTGGTCCAATACATTATTTACAGTGATGTTCCACTTATGCAACTTGTTCAGGTCATCAATTACCCTCATGTTTCTCCAGAAATTGCCATTCATCTGGCAAGGAGCTCGCCCGATAGCATTCAACAGGTCGACCACCAGGGCAGATAAAGGCAACCTAAGACCAACTCGAAATTGGGTCAGGGTAAACACAGTTGAGAAAGGGTTATTAGGTCGATACTCAACAGAGAGCAAACGATCTCCTAAAAACCTAATCTCTAGGTGGTCAATCGAGCTAAGCCCATAATTCTTTCTAAAGGCAACATGCCTATGGACATATTTGGGATTTACTACTCGGCAGAACGACCCCTCTTCTCGCTCAACCATCTCATCATCAGAAGAATCCTCCCCATGAGGACCACTACTCTTGGGGCTTTCAGGATTCACATCTCCCTCACCAAGACTAGGAGACGCAGTTTCAGAATGAGTTCGTTCAGACTCATACTCATCACCACTCAAGTTATCATTTTGAGAGTCACTTGCCTCAGACATCTCTCTCAAGCAACAGAAAAGAAAACAAAAGGATACAAAGAGAACAAATTCAAAGAACAAAAAGAAAACAGAAGCAACTAACCTCACGAGCTCTCAAAGTTCTTCAGATCGTAAGAGAAATATGGCAGCAGCTCAACAAAGAAAATGGGATAAGTAAACCCTTCTCAAGCAAGCTACAGTTTAAATACTGTAGCACATGTAATCCTAGCCATCGGTTCGAAACAGATGAACGGCCGAGATCGAGCAGTGGAACCACGTTCCTTGCAGTTATTTTCCACTCACTAAACGATTCACATCCACCGTCAGATCAATCCACGTGCCACGCAAAGGCCCAATCAAGCAAGAAGTGCGTCAGTTGCCATAAATCCACGGCTAACGGCTCGAGGAAACTCCTCCACTTCCCCGTAAGAGCGCCATGATTATCCTAGACAAGCCTGCATGACTGCCACGTGCGCAATTTCAAAAAAGCAAACTTCAAATCAACATCGATCAGAGTTATTAGTCTTTTCAGCTCGACTCCTACCGCCGACCTAAAAAGAGGGGGCTTATGTAGGGGTACTACATACTCCAACCAATAAAAAACAGCCACATGGCATAGTCATCAGTCCATCAGGTCGCTACCATCTCGACCTACTCATAGCTCGACCACAACAGCTCGACTACATAATCAGCAGCGGTCTGCTCATACGCGCATGACCTAATTCGGCGCACAAGATATTCTCTCCAGCTGTTGTCCGATCATTACAGCCGTTACACAATCGAAGGAGAATATTATATCACCATAAATATGACGGAGAATATTATATCACCATAAATATGTCGGAGAATCTGCAGGATCCCACGATCTTCGCCTCTTCATCTTCTATATAAACAAAACTACGATGGCTTGATCTCGAAGTTCAATCCCCACGAACTAGAGTACGTAGGCAATCTCAATCTCAATGAGGTGCAGCCACCCCGATCTAAAACTCCCCCCTTTGGCCAAGTCTCCCAGCGACCTGACCTAGTGAATGCATTAATCTAGAAATAGGTTAATACATCTCCCCATCACCATGCAAACAGATTTGATTCTATATGTTGGTTGGGGATATATTATATATTTTACAAGTACCTAGTACGCTATCTGGACTAGCTTTCAGTGTCGACAAAGAGAGATTAGGCAACCTGTTCCATATCCCATATCTATTAGTCTATCATACATTATATATTTGTCAGAAGCAAATATTGTATAGGAACAAAAAAATTTCTTTTACTCATATATTCCAGTAAAAAAAAATTGTGTACGGTTACTTATACACGATATATGTCATGAGACAGAGTACACAAGCCATCGGTCTATAACCTTTGTTCTCTGCTATTTTAGCCTTGGTGGAAGAAAGATTGAGTTTACAATGCCAGTTTCAATTCAGCACTGTTAAATTACATTATCAGGAGAAAGTCATCGCGAACAAAGTAACTGGTTGGAATTTAGACTACCATTTGTGCTGATATGAGAGCATCAGAGGTCAACCCATTAATAGTTTAATGTTACATTAAACCAAACGAGATTCCCGGCCCCTACATTTCTGGATCTGCATTATTTGCCATGGTTACAATGGTGGTTCTGTCTTTGATCTTGAGCTATTTTTAAAGAGTAACATTTTCTTGCATGAGAGACATTGAGTAATAATGGACTTATACACTTCTCTGTATTTGTCACCCCTTCTCCTTCTTTTCATCTCGATATTGCTTCTGAAAAAAAAAAAACAACCAAGGTAATGCACCTTATAATCCTCCTAGCCCTCCTAAGCTTCCCATCATCATTGGTAACTTGCACCAACTTGGTAGCTTGCCTCATCGTTCTTTACAGAAACTCTCCAACAAATATGGTCCCATCAATCCATCATGCTAATGCAATTTGATAGTAAACCGCCAACTCTAATAATGTCCTCGGCAGATACAGCAAAAGAGGTGTTGAAAACACAAGACCTTAACTTGTGTACTAGAGCATCCCTAGTTGGTCCAAATTAAAGCATCTTTCTTATAATTTCCGTGATTTTGCTTTTACTCCATATGGTGAATATTGGAGGGAGATGAGGAGGATTTGTGTTCTTGAACTATTTAGTTCAAAGCGGGTGCAATCTTTTGAGTTTGTAAGAGCATCTCTAATGGGTCTCCTAAAACCTATAATTTAGGAATTCCCAAAAAAATGTCGACCCTAATGTGTCTCCTATAATTATAGCAGCCGGCCATCCACGTAGGACGTGGTGGGCCGGTCTGCTAAAACTTCACCCAAAATCGAACAAGAGATAAGATTATAGCAGACAGCGAAAATAAAATGTTCCACGCTGGTTGAACCAGCGTGGAACTTTTTTTTTCTTTTTTTTGGTTCCACGCTGGTCAAACCGGCGTGGAACTTTTTTTTTTTTTTTTTTTTTTTTTTGTTCCACGCCGGTCTAACCAGCGTGGAACTATTTCCAACAAATTTTTATTGTTCCACGCCAGTTTAACCAGCGTGGAATCAACGACACGCCATCGAAGCCCACCCGTGCAGTCTGCCATCGAAGCCCACCCGTGCGAAGGCCCAAAACCTCCACGCTGGTTCAACCAGCGTGGAACAGAAAGCTAAGGGGAAAAACATTCCACGATGGTTCAACCAGCGTGGAAGAAAAAATTTAGAAAAAAAAAAAGTTTTCACGTTAGGGTTACCCCTGATATAGGTATAGGAGACGTGCAAAAAAAAGTGTTGGGAAAGTAGGTGGCACCTACGTGTATGCCATATCTGCCTATGTGTCGGCAATATATGGGAGACCCATTAGAGATGCTCTAAGGGAAGAAGAAGTTGCGTATTTGATGAAGTCTATATCTGAATTTTCATCTAGTCCATTAAATCTTACTCAGAAGTTGTTTTCTCTGACAGATCGAATAACTAGTAGAATTACATTCGGTAAGAATAATCAAGGAAGAGACTATGATATTGGTAAATTATAGGGTTATTTAGGTTTTAGCCAAGATTTTATGGGTGTAATTAGGCTTTGGCCATTTTTAATCTTGTAATTAGGGTTTGGCTATTTGGTTTGATTCGACTCTCAAAAAAACCGGGTTTAACCGGATTTGTTTCTTCAATACCTGGGTTGCCCTGTTATGTGCATTTCACATGAATAATTGAAGAAAGAGATTTTGGCACTTACCCCCTATTTGAAAGTCGAAATTTGCGTTACCCCCCATTTGAAAAATATAGCAGTTACCCCCAAATGGACGGAAAAAGGAGATGACATTACAAAAATCAAATTTTGAATTTTAGTAAAATAAAATATTTTAATAATACCAAAACTACCCTTCTTTAAACATGTAAATAATAAACATAATTAGTAACCCCCAGAAAGATGAATTTTTAGGAAAGAAGATGAAATTTATTTGAGAAATTTGTTAAAAATAATAGTAGATAAATGTTTCCCTCAATCACCCATACTTTCTTACCTAATTTCCTAATTTCGCAAACAAATTTCATCTTCTTTCCTCAAAATTATCTTTCCTTCAAATTTTTTTTCTGCAAATCGATTTGGGGGTATTGCTAATTATATATGTTTCAGTGGAAGGTATTACTAATATATGTTTCAAAAACAGAGGGGTAGTTTTGGTATTATGAAAATATTTTATATAAAAAAAAATTCAAAAATTGATTTTGGTAACTTTGTCTCTTTTTTTCGGCCATTGGGGGGAAACTGCTATATATTTTAAATAGGGGGGAGGGGGGGCGGTTAACGCAAATTTCGACTTTCATTTGGGGGTAAGTGCCAAAAAACAAAGAACATGCCACGTGTCTTAATCAGAGTGATTTAAAATGATCCAATGGACTAAAAAGGAAAAATTGGTGATAACCCCCCACATTTTGACCGGCTTTGGCAAATACCCCCTCATTGTGTAAAATTTGGCGTAAACCCCCCAACCCCCTATTTCAACAAAACTTTAGGCAATTATACCCCTGGTTGAAAATATTTGCCTAAACCCCCTAAATATAAGCTAACGGACAGAAGTTAATTTTCATTAACGAACCTTTATTAGTCTAAACCCCCTATTCCAACTACTTGAATTGAAACATCTGATCTAAATAAAATCAAAATACCTAAAAGAAACTCACCAAATTGGTTAACATATGATGGAGAATCAAATCGTTTCTTCAGCAAACGAACTGGATATATTAAGAAAGAGAGAGAGAGAGTAGGAACTAGAAATCTAGAAACAAGTCTCTTGGCTATAGCCCAATAATGTGCCCCATCCCACTAATATTTAGATTGGGGTGAAGAAGATGATGCAGATTGGAAAGTTGTAGTTGATTATGTTTGTTAATGGGTTTGCCACCAACTCTTCCCATTCATCAAAACCCAATGGTATTTCAATTAGAAGAAACAAAGAAGAAGATGGAGAAAATACTTACAAACCCTCACACCTTTTGTCTTGTGGAACTCTATCCATGTTATATTTTCTATACCTACATGGTTAATAGAGTTGACGAGTTGTATCAGTGTTGAAATTTGACAAAACTCTACCAATTTCGTCCTTGTCTCCTTCATTTTCCCCAAAACTTAAAGATTTAAGCGATTGCCCCCAGATTTGAAAGCCAAAGTTGCAAATGCCCCCAGATTTTTTTTTGTTTAGTGATGCCCCCTAGATTTGCTTCCTTATTCTTTTAATACCAAAACTACCCTTTCATTTTGTTTAGCCTTTACCCCCAACTCCATAAAACCACTTTAACTACCATGTATTTGTATGTATTTGTATTTTTATAATAACAAATTCCTTTTTGTTTGCATGAAATGTTCAGAATATATTTCTTGGTGGGATAGATACTAGTGCTATGACCATGGTTTGGGCAATGACAGAGTTACCAAGGAAGCCAGAAGAAATCAGAAATGTCGTTGGGAAGAAAGGAAAAGTCGAAGCAAGTGACATTAATCATCTTCAATATCTCAAGATGATGGTGAAAGAAACTCTAAGGTTACATGCTCCAGCAATTCTTTTGATACCATGCGAATGTATTAATCATTGTAAGATCAACGGATATGATATATACCCGAAAACAAGAGTACTAGTGAATGTGTGGGCAATTGGTAGAAGTGGTGAGTATTGGGAAAACCCTGAGGACTTCATCATACCTGAGAGGTTCATGGATAATGACATTGATTTCAGAGGACAAGATTTCGATTTTTACCATTTGGATCAGGTCGAAGAGATTGTCCTGGAATAAATATGGGAATTGCAACAGTAGAACTTGGATTGGCAAATCTCCTTTATTGTTTCAATTGGGAATTGCCAAACGGAATGAATAAGGAAGATATAAACATGGATGAATTAGTTGGAATCACTGTGCATAAGAAAACTCCTCTTGTCGTTGTACTGATAAAATATGTTTAATCTGACAGGGGGTGAAATTGAGTATTTACATCAGGTTCATCTTATGGTACAGTATATGTAATAATTGCATTAAACTGCAATTGTACAAATGCAATAATGTTCTATAGTTCTGTTTTCATGTTAGTGTTTAAATCAGAACACTCCCTTCCAACTTAATGGATACTCTCAATATGCAAGACATTTATATTTTGTGTCAAACCCAAATGTTTCAATTCTCTCCTTACATTTATATGTAATCTCACCACAATGTTGTAAACCAGTTTCTCTAAAAGCTTGAACTCGTAGGGAGATGTTACCACAATGTATCTCAACCACAATACTGAATATCAACCAAATAAACTGGTAGGCAGATGATACAAGTTGCTAAGTACTATTGAATGTGAAATTAAACAATATCAGTAAATAAAGATCAACAAAAACACAAGATCTCCAAAAAAATAATATTTCATTTATTGAATATTATGAAGATTACAAGAATCTCTGCCTCACAATACTCTCTAGACAAACTAAACCGTAGTTGTCTCAATATTTCTAAACACACTAAACCTTACTGGTTTCTCTAAATAAGCTAAAATAAGTTATGTCTGGTTTATGCCAAAACATCAATCTAAACAAACTAACTACAGTAATAGTTGTTTCTCTAAATAAGCTAAACACTAGCTTGTTTCTATCTCTTGAAACAATTAAAGACTAACCTGAATTAACACATGCCTAACCAAACACGAAGGTGTAGTTGTTTCAAAGAATGAGTCCTACATCCCATTTAGCCCACTCTACTTATGAATTAGTCCTGTTTGACTTTGGCTTTAATGATTAGTCCCACTTTCTAATATTATTTAATCTTAGATCTTTTTTCTTTGAAAAAGTTATTAACTAATCCTTGACTCAATTTATCCCACTAAAATTTTCAAATTTTTTATTTTTAAATAACAATACTACCCTTTTAAATCGTTTTTAACCATTTCTTCATTTAATTATACAATCCTAAAAAATTACTAACTATTTAACTATGCAATTCCAAAAAATTGCTAATCATTAACACTTGCAATTCTAAAAAGTTGATAACTATATAACTATGCAATTCCAAAAAATTGTTAATTATTGACACTTGCAATTCTAAAAATTGCTACTTGGATTGGGTAACTAATTTAAGTCCACTAGGGTTAACTACACCCATACATAGGTTATATTTAATTATTATTGACACGTGGTGCTTTGTGATTGGGTGTCTATAAATTAGTTGGGTAATTAATTCAAATCCACTAGCGTTAATTACACCCATACATAGGTTATAGTTTTTATTAACCTTTGTTGAATTGTTTTTTCACGCATTTCCATTTTTTTTATTGATGTAGAGTTGTTCATTCAAGTTGTAAAGTTGTTATCGAGGTTAATGTTAATTGGTGTAGAATTGTGCAGTTTGATTCTTCTTACATGACATGACATGCTAACTCTAAATCTGTTTGCACTTGATGTTGTAATACTATTACACTTAATTTCTGAAATCATTGCTGAGGTAAATGTTTGGTGTTTGAAATGTGTTTTTTTAGGCTTGCACCATCAGTTGGTCTACACCACTTTGTTTGGTAATGGAGGAGGAAAGTATCAAGATGAAGAACAAGAGGAATTTGAAGATATGGATGAACAAGAGTCACTTTTTCAAGTACAGTTGAGTGGAGATTTTTCTAGACTACCGACCGATAACTTTCTCGACATTTGCAGTTACAAAGAATCTTCGATTTGCCATTCGTGCCCATGAAATTTTATGATGTCACTATAGCAGTATCTTGTTACATTTTAGTAAACCTAGCTTGTTATTTTATACTTCATGACTATGCGCTTGGTTTAAAGTTACTCTACAGTGTTTGTGGGAGTGCTTGCCTTGTCTTTGGGCTCATATAGTGTATTACATTTGGTTTGATGATATGTTATGTTGTTCTACGGAGATTTGTCACAGTGGTAATAACCTCGGAGTTGAACGGAACTACAGTGTTTGTGGGAGTGCTTGCCTGGTCTTTGGGCTCATATCTTGTATAAATTCTCATTTTTCTGACAACTTATATTATAGGATGTAATGATTTCTACTTAGTTTAATTACCTTGTTGTATGAATTCTCGTTTTTCTTGAAAATATTTGGAATACATTCCAGTTATACACCAGTGCAACCACACATGCAGATGCATGTTGCGCATCCCTAAAACCTTCCCTGCTTCCAGTGTCTCTTAACAAACCTGCCTTGATTCCTAAAACCTGCCCTGCTTCCAGTATCATTTCATAATGTCCACATATGATAGTTCACTTTCGGAATCAATAACAAAGATTCCGAAAACAATGACTAGTTGGTATTGACAGAATACTAGTACATCACATAGAATTGAATTTCTTCAGAGTTTCTCATCTGACATATATGTTTTATTTGTTATCTGTGTGTGGCAGTCATGGCTAAGGATCTCTCTAAGCCTTCACACCATCAGCCAAGTCTTTGCGGGTGCCATTGTCGGAGCAACTTTCTCATTGCTTTGGTTTCATGCATGGTGTGCATTTGTTCTTGAAGCATTTTCGTCGCGTCTCCATTGGTCCGAACAATTGTTGTTCTAGGGTCTGCTGCTTTTCTTGTAGGCCTTTGCCTTTATGCATTAAAACATTTGCTCAAGGAAGAAACTTATAAAGTATTGCGAAACTTTATAAAACTCATACAAATCAACATGCATGATGTTTCCTGTGTATGTTGGTAGGTATTAAGTTATCAAGTAACAAGAAGATTTAAGACTTATAAAGATTAGTGAAAAATGTGTATGTTGGTATTAAGTTATGAAGTAACAACAAGATTTAAGAACACAATCTTCACCTTAATATAAATAATTGTGTTCTTTATCAAGTGTTCTTCATTTCTCCTTAACCAATAGCTATTAGCTAGGGAGCTCTGCACTACCCCGTTGGGGTGCGCATTGTCATCTCTACTTGCGCCCCCCAACAAAATTTGATGTATTGCAACATCTCCTGAACCCCACATTGTCATCGCCTTTATTGTTTGTCGATGATACAAAAAAAAAAGTAAGAAAAGGAGTACTCCCAGGCTCCCAGCAGTCCCCTATATTTTTGTTTTCCCTACCCAAAACTAACATCCCTGAACCACACATTTGTAATACCGGACGTCACTGAAAAATTTGGTATAGGCTTTTTTACTTCTAGTCAATCGATGGATGATCTCATAAACTCTTCAGTCACATAATCCTTTATTTTTAAAACTAACTCTAATGTGTACCCTAAAGGATTTTGACAGAGTTTACTAGCAGTTGTCAGTGCTGCGGATGGTCCAAAGGCATTGCCATAGTAATCAACAGGCAAAGGGGGGTTAAACTTCGCACGTGCATTTACAAAGCATGCAACCCAATAATGTCCCCTTGAATAGGACCAAGTGCAATAGTGCGGCATCGCCAAAGGACTGCAGCGAGTATCTCAAAACTGGTGCACTTGTGAAGGTGAGGGGGGAGGTTATTTTTCAAGCTTGCTATATCTGGACGACCAACAAAGAAGAAGGAATGATGCATCTGGGCAATTACATTGAGGGGAGGTCCTTCAATGCCATTAAATTCATTCAACATGTAATGTGCACATGATACCTTTGTACTTTGAAGACTAATGAGGATGGCATTGGCAATTCCATTGTACTAAAGTTGTCTGGGTAATTGAATTTTTTCGAAGATATGTAATAAGAGACAGCTACAACAGTTAACCTTCCAAAAAAAAAAAAAAAAAGGTAGAGAAAGAACAGTAGTGACTAGTGACTTGCCGCCTACCAGCGCAACTTCCATAGGCATTGCCATAGTATATAATGCATCGAAACCCATTTGGTCCCCTTGAATAGGACTAAGTACGTGCAATCGTGAGGCAACCCGAAGGGCCTGCAGCAAGTATCTCCAACCTGGTGCACTTGCTAAGATGAGGTGGGAGGTTATTTTTCAAGCCTGATATATATTGACTATCCAAGAAGGAGCGGTTCACATGAGCAAATTGATCGAGGGGAGGTCCCTCAATGTTATTAAACTCATTGAACACGTAATGTGCACATGATACCTGTAGTGGGTTTTGCGCTTTAAGCAACTCTCTTCTCCATATTGGCAGAACTGAGGGAACGGATGCACCAACTGCCATCTCACTCACAGCTGTCAAAAATTGAGACAAACCAGGTGCATTGCTCATTAAATGGTTCAGGTGAATAGCTAGGGCAAATCCTCCGCACAGCAAACGCGTCACCAGCGTGTTTGTGTGACAACACATTTTCTTTTTCAAACCTATTTATCTGAAATGATAGTTATGAATTTACACATGAATTAGAATTTAGAACCAGTTAAGCTTAAGCATCACAATTAAAGGGTTCATACCAACCTGAATGCCTGAAAGCTTATTATCAGAAACAAGTCTACCCAAAATACGAGGTTACAAGCTAACCAACCAGTTTAGTTAATCATCAAATAACCAACATAAAACAGACATCCACCTTAAAAAATAAAAGATCGGTACGTTAATTAGCAAATTCACTTAATTGGCCTTAAGCACTAAACCATTTGGCAAAAAACAAACAGTCTGGAGGCTGAATACGTTGGGTCCATCGTTAAGTTCAGTCATTCAGACCAACTTAATGAAAAACAAACAACAGCTAAGGGTCTGTTTAATTAGGCTCGGTAATCTAATTTACACAAAGGTTTGTTGTCCTTAGTAGCTTAAGTGCTTAACTACTAGGACCAAAGCGAAAGCAAGTCTTCATAGAATTATATGATTTTTTTAGTGATTTGGAGTCGATGTGGATGCTTAAGTAGGTTACAAAACAATAGTCAAATATAAAAATCTAATGACTTAAATGTAGGGGTCTCGTTGATTAGAAAAACGATTTACGGACCTCAATCAAACAGTCCCTAAATGACGTGTTACATCCAATAAAAAACTACATGATTGTCTTTCAATTTAATGTGGTGGGAACTAATTTTATTTTTAAATAAGCCAATAATTCCAATACATTACTTAATTAAACACCTCACTAATCCGTAATTATTATGTGGTAGTGTGGTACCAAACTCAATGCTAGGCTTGACCTTCCATATGAAGACCATTCACATTATTTTGACCTATACTTTGCAGATAACATTAAGTGAGAAATCTTAGTAATCATGTTTGCCTGACAATGCACAAACATTTATATAATATAGATTAATCACACAATTAGGGTCTGTTTGGACCACAATTTTCATACTAAGATTGATTAAGATCAATTTGTGATTTTGTTCATGGGTATGCAAACTTGGTCCCAAACAGGTCCTTTGTGCTGTAATTTTTTTTTTAATTTTTTTTTTCTTCTCAAAGTGAGAGGGATCAAGGAGTAAGGATGCACTTTCGTTGAGCCAAGTACATAAATTTTTTTTTGGTGATAAGCATGTTGTAATGAAGTCAGTAATATTGATGGGATTCCAACCCAAGATTTCTGGTAATATGACTATTATGGTCAAAAAGTTTTATCGGCTGAGTTGGAGTTATAAACAAAATGTTGTACTATAATAATCATAAATATAACTGCACAATAGCACAAATTAACCAAAAGCATAGATAGCACATATTTTTTCCCAGAATAATTCTACACTCACAAACAAAATCTACAAACATAGCCCACAAACGGATGTGTTTGCTTATCTGGCACGACCACATCAGCAGCCCATGAAGATTTGTCTAGTAATACATGAAAGCTTTGTCGCGAGCAAAATACACCAATCAACTAATTACAAATCATTTTTTGCCTCTACTTAAAAGTATCAATTTTTTTTTCTTGGTGACTAAAATTTAATTTTACTAATCAACCAAAGATACCATAACACAATAATACATCATAATCCTTATGCTCCAATATGATAGTTGCTACCATTGTCTCCTTGTGTTAACTAGATTCCTTTGCTATTAATTAATAATCACTCTTCATGCAACCCTGTAACTAGATTAATTATAGTTGAAGAAGTCATTGTACGCTGCTACATTTTTAGTGATCAAATCTGTCCGTATGTGCCTTGTAACCCTGCAATGGAAAATAAATGAAAAGGATTCATTCCGCATCCCTTTGCCAGAGATAAAGCACACTAAAAAAAATATATTAAAAGATGAAAAATCAACTAAAACCATTGGAAATTGGTGTTGGTGAAATACCTTAAAAAATCAACTAAAGTTCTCAACAGTTGGCTATACTTCAAGCATTCAAAGTCCACCAAATGGCATATCATGTCCATTCCAAAACGGGTAATAGTAACCCTATTACATTGAAAACACGATAATGCTTATAAAACTTAGATAAGTATAAAATTAACAACTTATATGGTACAAATATCTACTTGTGTTCAAAGAAAAAAAATTGGAACCATTATTTAGATTCTGCGATTATAAAAGTGTCAGCAATCACAAAATTAAACAACCTTGATATGAAACATACCTGAATGTTGGGAGAGAAACCTGCTCTGTAGGACATATTTGGATATGATACATGTGTCACAAGCTCATTCCCATAGACATTTCCAAGCTGCAAGACATTGTGAGAACCCAATATATGTGCAATATAACAATAGTAAAGCAAACAATAAAGCAATAAACAAATAAAGAACACGATATTTTTAACGTGGTAAAACCCAATATGGGAAACGTCCACGGTTGTCCTCACGACAACAAATAAATCCACTAGATGAAAAGAGATTTACAAACCTATCAACTACCTGCAATCACTGCGAGTTGACACTCCTGGTTATCTCTAACACCTTGACTTCACCAGAGTACCTTGATGTACGCACAAGACACTCGACTTCTTGATGAACACACAAGAAGACTCGAAGCCGATCTATGTAACAAGCTTACACCAGAGTTCCTTGATGAACACACAAGGATACTCGACTTCTTGATGAACACACAAGAAGACTCGAAGCTAAATCAATATAAACAATAAGGGAGAAGAAGATGAATGTGGAAGAAGGAAGAAGAAGATGAATGGGGAAGAAGAAGATGAGTTCAATCACCAAAACAACCTAAACCAAAACCTAAACAAACTCCAAGACTAGAGATGAATTGGACGGCCAAAGAACTAATTTGTTCTTTGGTAGAGAAACCCTATTTATACTTAGGGTTAGAACACACACAAAATGGGCCGGAATTGCTGAAATCCACATTGGACGTACGTACGTCGAAACAACGTTCGTACGTCCCCACACTATAAAAGTTCGCTGCCTGCTTGGACGTACGAACGCCCTAACTAGGTACGTACGTCCTAACCAAAACATGTTTGCTGCCTAACATGACGTACGTACGCCCTAACTAAGTACGTACGTCCTAAACCCAAAAATAGACTTTTGATACACTTGACGCAAAGACAAAGACTCGGGATGACGCGCGTACAACGAGGTTTTCCTAATAATGAATTCAAGGCGAGATAACCATGGACATCCAATGTCACAAAATTAATGTCAAACAACCGAGTGCCGGTTTCAATCTCCCCCTTTGACATTGATTTTGTGACAAAAACCTATGACTCTAATAGCACTTATAAAACGTGCTTACAAAAACACTCATAGTAGAATACATACCGAGTCACCAACACATGATATCCAGCTTGAGTAAGACGCTTTAACCATCAGAGACCGAACGGAAGCAACAAGAAATTCTGAAACAATCAAAGAGCCAACGGAAGTTCCTCGAACAACTCCCCCATACTTCATGAGCTCCAAGGTTTAATACTCGAGCTTACCCAAAACTGTACATGCATTTTGTGATCATCATCACTTTCACTCCCCCATACATGTTCACTCCCCCATACTGCATACCTGAAACATGACCCAAGACACACTAACAAAGAAGAAGAAGATGTTATTATTAGAGTCATAAATCTTCCCCTTTTTGTCACAAATGAAGTAAGGTGACAAAGAAAAGAGAAAACAAAAACCAAACCATAACAAACGCTTGTTAACACGATGTCAATACAAAGAATTCTCCCCCTAAACAAAAGCTCCACCTAAATGCAATGCATATGAGAAAGATGCACCTAGAACAAACAAACCAAATAAGGATATTTGAAACACACAAAGAACCATGCATACAAGGGTAGAAGAGAGTATATGCAAGCTCAATTAAAACAAGATACCTAGTAAAGATGAATAAACTGGGTTTCATTAAACAAAGTACGCACCAATCAAAGATTAAGATATGAAACCAAACATCTACTAGAAATGCATCATACAAACATCCTTAGTGTGTGGGAAAGCTAAAGAAAACACAAAGAGAGTCATTTTCACACCTCACACACAAACCATAAGAACACTCAAAACAACTAGTATTCACCATTAGAAGGATTTCACTTCACAAACGCCTAAACAGACACGGGGAAATGCACTTATAACCTTCTTTTTTTTTATTGTGCATAAATTAACATGTGAAGGGGATTTTTACCTTCATCTTTTGCAACATGTGGTAGGGTGTAGCCTACATCTTTTCAAATTATTTCCCCTTTAAAAACAAACATAAAGTAGTGCAACATCATGGTAACGTGCAACACAAGAACTAACATCTCTTGAGTGCATCCGTCATTGCATGACCCTCACGGCCCCAACGGGAAAATATACCAAATGATTTCTCTCTCAAGAAGATAAAAAAACTGGGGATTTTGTGAATTGTTGACCACTACCACACCGGCCGCCTTCATACTAATAATCAAGATAACATAAGAAGGCACGCATACGTATATTTCCAACTAATGGTTATCCTAGAAGTTCATCATGTTCAAATGATGGAAAAAGATATGCAAACAAACTCTCAAAGTGCCACCTAGCTGTGCATAGTGTAATCAAGCAAGGATATATGCAAGAGACACAACTAGATAAACGTTGGTCTAAAATCTAAACATGAAAGCACAAGCGTATGCTAAGTGTAATAAAATAGTTATATTCATGAGCACTAAGCATACAAGTATGATTGAAAGCAATAGACCAATCTAACCACATATACAAAGTATGTGTATCCCAAACACCCATAACAAAGTAAACCACAAAATAGTTTTTTTTTTTTTTTTTTTTTAATAACTTTACTCCTTTTTTTAAAAATAAAATAAAATAAAATAAATACTTCCCAACATTCAACATGATATGCAACCTTAAACAAATAAACTACAGACACCAGAAACCACTAAAATGCAATCAACATGATTAAATACCAAAACCCTAACAAATAGCCATATGTAAAAAAAATAATTCAATTAATCATACCATAAGGCTACGAAAACAAAATCATCCCAAACCTGCAAAAATCGATTATCTCTAAAATAAAATATATCAAAACCATGAAATAATTGATCTGCAAACACAAAAGAATTAGCTTTATTCATCATAATTGCACCAAAAGGATCTACGCGTGAGCCATTACGCTCCACAACAAGCGCCCTGCGACTGATACCAATTCTTGACGTCCAGCTTGAGCAAGAACCCTATTTATACTTAGGGTTAGAACACACACAAAATGGGCCGGAATTGCTGAAATCCACATTGGACGTACGTACGTCGAAACAACGTTCGTACGTCCCCACACTGTAAAAGTTCGCTGCCTGCTTGGACGTACGAACGCCCTAACTAGGTACGTACGTCCTGACCAAAACATGTTTGCTGCCTAACATGACGTACGTACGCCCTAACTAGGTACGTACGTCCTAAACCCAAAAACAGATTTTTGATACACTTGACGCGAAGACAAAGACTCGGGATGACGCGCGTACAACGAGGTTTTTCCTAACAATGAACTCAAGGCGAGATAACCATGGACATCCAATGTCACAAAATTAATGTCAAACAACCGAGTGCCGGTTTCACATTGTACATATCAAACCTCCCTAGTATTGGATCCATCCACCAGTTGGATCCTATATTCAATTCAATGATAATACAATTAGGTAATCAAAATATGTTTACCAAATTAATCAAGATCAAACAAATGGTAGTATGTAATGTAGTATAACATTTCCTGATTAGCTTTTTAATCCCTGCTGATCAGCATGTAACTGGTTCTATTTGAATAATTCTATGATATTAATAAAATTCCTATTTGAATAAAAAAGAAAATGTATGTATATATGTTGGTTATTGATCTTCTCTAAAATTAGATTATCATCGATACTATTGTTGGTCACCTTTGTCTTCTTTGTCTTTTTTTTCTTCTCTTTTGGTTTCGTATTCTTACTTCTTTTTTTCTTTTTGAGCCACTTATTCACCTTTACTCTGCTTTCTATTAGTTGGTGGTCGACCTCTTCCACGCTTTGCACATCAGCTCATATTTTGGGTTCCCCATATGATAATTTATTAAAGTTAATTTAAAAACATATTAATTTTTTTTTTCTTTGTGGGGCAATAGAAAAAAGTATTTGGTCTCTCACTATCTCTGATCCTCACGACAAAAGATAAAAAGAGTGAGAGTGAAAATATTATATTGTTACTTATCAATAATTTGTGAAAACTATAACACATGGGAAAAAAAAATTTCCCACTTCTTGAAGTGCCTCACTTAAAAATAATTTATTGCCATGGGGGCATTGCTCAAAGTTTGAAACCATCTCCAATTCATCTTGCTTAGGTATGACATGGTTTGGATATGTAGGGTTAATTTTTCTATGATTTTGAAATATGGGTTTGTGTGATATAGAAATTAATCCGGGTGATGAAGTTTTGTTGTTTGAACCTGTACGATTAGGCATGTTCATACAATTAGACAACTAATTAAGGCTTAATCAGTTTTAGTGTAACTAATAGTAAAGTTAATAACTAAAGCTGGAAGTCACATATTATGATGTCATGTTCGCTACAGAATCTGAGTGTGTTGCCGCGTCTAGTCGTAATGTAAATTGTAACACAATAATGCAAAGCACCTCATGCTCATGGTCCCTCAGCTGCTCATTGCCGCGTCTAGTCGTAAGGTTTTCTGGCTCGACTACTTCCAAAGAATTGTAGCAGGTTAAGCAACAATGGTTAAACTGCCAATGGTTTTGAGTAAAACAATGTCATACGGTGTCAATGTTGCGTTCATGTTTGGATATTCATTGTCGTAGTCTGTCATATTTCTTTGTTTCTATTTCCCAAAACCTGTTGTACGTGATGACCTGTGAATATCCTAGAAAGTGAAGATTTTAGTGAAAAATTATATGTATCACTTGTTAATGTGGATATGATTAGGAATGATCAAGGGAGACATATGTTGGTATTCCAGGAGTGGAAGCCAAGTTTGGAACAACAGTTGGAATGTTACACTGGTTAGAGGATAAGAATTTATGGTCACCTCGTTTGCAATATATTCTTCTCTTCACCTTTTTTTCTTATCCTGAATGATGTCCATCTTTTTAATGTGATGCTTATGTCAGGGAGAGTGGGTTTCTGTTGGACATTTGATATCAGATTGTCGAAAAAATTGTTGGATGATTAGTGACTAGTACATGTACACTGGTATCGTTTTGATTAATTAATTGCACGAGTAAGTTGTGCAGATGATTAGTGAGAGTGGCGAGCGTTCCCTCTATGTGTCTATGTAAACAGCTTGAGTGTCACACATTCTTTTATTAGTACAATTATGCTCACTTCAGCGGCAGCAAAAACGAAGGAAAGACCAACAAAAATTTGCGTGGAAATCAAGATCCAACAACCACAAAAATGTTATAAAAGAAACAAGTTGCCGTTTGAAATAATTAAGCAGTCCATGGCCATTAATTAATTATATAAACTCCAGACAAAACCAGCTAATTAATAATTAAATAGACCATCCAATTTGAAATAATTTAGGAGTTCGATAAAGTCACAGTAAGTGGGTGCCTAGTCCAAATTTCTTTCTCTAAAATTCCATATTTTATAAGGGAGCAAAATTAAAATAACTATAAATGGGCTCCATAT
The DNA here is from genome assembly GCA_020826895.1 of Aquilegia kansuensis. Lineage (NCBI taxonomy): Eukaryota > Viridiplantae > Streptophyta > Magnoliopsida > Ranunculales > Ranunculaceae > Aquilegia > Aquilegia kansuensis. The sequence continues at coordinate 36,907,198 of CM037004.1, read as the reverse complement.
CCGTCTGCCTGGAAACTTCAATTGTTTTTACTTGAAAATACCTGAACTCGCTATATGCTCTCTATCATTGACTCTCCCTAGTCTTCTCTCTGAACATCTCTGCCTTCTTTTTGTTCTTCTTCTTCTTCATCTTAGCTTCAAACTTTTCATTGCGGTTCAAGTGCACTTATCATTGCGGTTCAAGTGGATTTTCTGATAAGGTACGTGTTGCAAAAAACGCGCGTTGATTTATTTGTAGGTACTTGGGTTTTCTAAATGTCAGATCTGTTAAATTTGAAGAAGATTTTTAGAGTTGGAATTCTTGTAAATTTTTATAATCGTTGCTACTACCGTTCACATGATCTGTAGAATTCTCAAACACATGCATAACTATATGGCCTCTTGGAACATTCATATTATCACCTTTCCATTTATCATATGATGATATGAAAGGCGTCTGTAGAACAATATACCAACTCTTTTTTATGTATAAGATTTAGTACATATCAGGTGTATTAAATGAGATTACATTTCTTCATTTTTTATGTCATCTTGTTGAAAAACTAGTACAACTCTCTGTCATGGCAGCAAACTATGGCTTTGGAAATTCTGGCCATTGTGGTTACGCCTATCAATGAAGTTGCGAAATATTTGTTTGGTTCTCTTAAACAACAAATCCGCTATCTTACTAGCTACAACACAAACATTCAGAAGCTTCGAAGCCAAGTTTCAGAATTACAACTAACAAGACAAAGAGTACAAACCTTAGCGGAGGCATCTCAAAGGAATTCGGACGAGCTCTTTCTAGATGTGCAAAAGTGGCTCGAAGACACGACCATGGAAAAACTTGAAGAACAACAGAGGGATTTCATCGATGAAGTCAATATTAACAAGAAATGCTTCAAGGGACTCTGTCCAGATCTTAGCTCACGTCTCAGGCTAAGTAAACAAGCAGTGAGATTGGCAGAGACCTTCCATACCCTTCAAGAAAAGGGGAATAACTTCCCCGAAACTGGAATATCGCATCCACGACCTCCTCCAAATGTTGAACTTGTGCGCAGGCCTACCATTGATGCGAATATTTTGCCAAGGGATTCTCTTATGAATGATTTGAAGGAGGCATTGGGAGATTCTAATATCAGATCTATTGGCGTGTATGGCATGGGTGGTATAGGGAAGACAACTCTTGTGGAAAAAATCAACAATGAACTTGCTGGACACATACTCTTCAACAAAGTTATAATGGTCATTGTGTCCAAAGATCCCGACTTGGGGAGAATCCAAAAAGACATTGCGCAGCGGCTAGGATTGAATCTTCCAGACAGTTCAACAGAAATTAGAGCAAACAGGTTGTTTGAAAGCTTGAAAAAAGAGGAAAAAGTGTTGATAATTTTGGACGATGTGTGGAAAAAACTTAAGGTGGAGGATGTGGGAGTTCCCGGTGGCTGCAAACTGATAGTCACTACTCGTATGCAGGAAGTTTGTGTCCAAATGAAACTTCAGAAAATAATCAAGGTGGAGCCTCTCTCCGAGGTTGAATCTTGGGTTTTATTTAAGTCAAAAGCAGGTGATGTAGTTACATTGCCTAATTTGAAACCTATTGCAGAGAAGATTGTAGAAAAATGCAAGGGCTCACCATTGGCGATTGCTGCTCTGGGATCAGCACTGACATCAGTGAAGGAGGAATATGTTTGGAATAATGCATTGAGTGTATTATCAAATCCTACTCGAAATGATCTAGAAGGTATAATGCCAGAAGTGGTAACAAGCATAAGCTTTAGTTTCGAACGGTTAGAGTCGCTAGAAATCAAGAAGTGTTTTTTGTTTTGCTGCCTGTTTCCTGAAGATTACAATATTAATTTGCGTGATTTGAGAGATTATGGCATCGGAGAACGATTCTTGAAGGTGGGTGGGACTTTAGAAAATGCATCAGACAAGTTGCTCTCTTTTATTAAGAAACTAAAAGATTGTTGCCTATTGTTGGAGGGAGATAAAGAGTATTCTGTAAAAATGCATGATGTAGTTCGCGATGTTGCGATATGTATTGGTGGAGATGCGGAGTATGGGTTTCTAGTCAATGTTGGTGGAGGATTGATTAAATTTCGAGAATCAGAAGATCTGAAAGAAAAGAAGCGAATCTCATTTATGAAGCATTCGAATGATGTGTTACGGGATCCACTAGAATGTCCCCAACTTAAGAGTTTATTAATCAGAGAAAATGATTATGTAAGGATAGATCAAGAGAGTTTCTTTGAAGATAATAAATCACTTGAAGTCCTTGATTTGAGAGGAAGGACGGATATATGGGTTCAAAATATGTTCATGCCAACACCACAATCATTCTCGTGCCTCACAAATCTAAAGACGCTACATTTAGTGTATTGTGATGTTTCAGACAAAATCTCCTTGCTAGGACGTTTAAGAAAACTTGAAATACTCAAGTTGAGTTATTCAATCGTAAAGACACTGCCAGAAGAAATTGGCAACTTGGTCAATCTAAGAAGCTTGGATTTGAATAAGGCAAAACTGTCATTTGTAGCACCGAATGTTATATCAAAATTATCATATTTGGAGGAATTCTATATGTACAATGGTTATGATGAGTGGGACACAATGACAAGTGGAGGAGAATACAATGATTATAAAGAGTGGGACACAATGACAAGTGGAGGAGAATACAATGCTAGCTTGAAGGAGGTGGAGTTATTAAGTCGTCTCTCAAGGTTGACCATTTGTATAAAAGGTACGGAAACCGAGCCCCATGTCTCATGGTTTAACAATCAGAAACAACTATTCATTCAAGAATCAAATACTGGGTCATATTATAAGCGTGATACCCAGCTTGTGTGCTTGAATCAAGTAAATCCGTTGGAGTATTGGCATTGGGTTTACAAGTTGGTTTCCACCTCAGTTGGGTTAAACCTTGAGTTAGCTGCGTGTTTTGGAATTAAAAATGTTGCAGATCTTGTTGCATTGAGGGATTTGAAACAATTGGAAGAACTTGAGGTTTATGAATGTGATGATATTGAATATCTCATCGGCATTGATGAATCAAATAAGGATTCACAAGATTCCTTGAACACGTTGAAGAAGATAAGATTATATAACTTGGAAGGAATGAAGAAAATCTACCATGGCCCAACTCCATCAACTGGATTCTTTGGACAATTAAGATTCTTAGAAGTGTGTAATTGCAATCAAATAAAGAACATCTTTTCAGCTAATTTGTTGTTAGCTATTAAGAGACTTGAACATCTTTCTGTAGAGTCTTGCTCCAGTTTGAAGGAAATAGTTGGAGGAGAAAATGAAGATGAAGTGCCAGGTGATCATTCCTGTTTGTTACCTCAACTCAAAACTCTCACATTGTCCAACTTGAGGAGTCTAACAAGCTTCTACAAAGGCGATATACCTATCAGTTGTCCTTTGGAAAATATTTATGTTCGTGGATGTAGGAATTTGAAGAAGTTTCCCCTTGCACCAAAAACTGCTTCCCATCTACAAACTTTCAAAGCAGCTCCTAATTGGTTCAATGCATTAGAATGGGCAGATCAAAGCCATCAGGCAATATTCCAGCCTTTATTTGAAGCTATCCCCAGTTGGAATAAAGAGGTAAATCATTTATTTTATTTTTTTTCTTCCTTTTTACATCTGCTTTACATCTGGGTCTAATTTTGATTGCAAACATCCAATTTTGTACAGATACACTAATTTTGATTATGAATGTTACAGATACAAAATCTTTTTAAGCCATCCATGAAGATGGCTGGAAGTTATTACTAGATTTCTTCTTTTCTTTTTCTGCTTTTCATTATCAAAATGGAAAATTTTGAAGATACGGAACTGAATGCATAAAAGCCAGTCATCTACATTCTCTACTGCACAACAGGAATTCTATTGCCGTTAAATTTTCAGTAGCTAGTCTTAACGATATACATCACCTTCATCACACATTAAAATCATATTACAATAAAGTTTCCACATTATAATAAGAGTTTGAAGTGTAAAGTGTTATAATCAGATCTTTATTAGGTTGGGGAATTGTCAGATATTCTTGGATTATTATGTACAGATGCACTAATTTTGATTAATACTGTGTACTATTATCGTATAGGATGATGATGACACAACAGAGGAAATGGTGGTTGCACAGCCTACACAAGAGACTACAACCGAAGAACCCAACAAAAAGAAAATAACCAATGTTGAACCAGAAGAACCATCGAGTCCTCCTTATAAAGTCCAAGAAGCTTCCGCTGAAGTTGCAACTAAGGAGGAGGTTGTAGAAAAAGCAAAGGTTGCTACTGAAGAACGTATAGTAGAGGAGATGACTAGTGATGAGATCTCTCAAGAAATGGCTGCAGAGCCAGTTGTGGAGAAGATCAAAGAAACTACTACGGAGTTCAGTTGCAACCCTCTTACAATTTCAATGGCCTCTGCTGAGGTAACTCAAATACTAATTTGATGATTTGTTTTTTTATAAGGAACATATATATGTATTAGTAACTTATATGTTATGGTTGATGACTATTGGGTCCTGTAGGTTGCATCACTGACATCTGCATCGGCTGTGGAGAATAACACAAGAGAGGAATTAGCTAAGACCCAAGAGACCAAAAAGGTGGAAGGGGAGGTTGTGCAGCCTACACCAGAAATTAGTGTTGAAGAACTGGTATAAAACATTGTACCATCTACCTACTCTGCTACTCAGTCAACTTTGTCAGACATGAATATACTCTATTTTAAGTTAGTAATATCAGTAAACTTTAATCTGCATTGCATCATTTTATTTTTCTCATCTTGTGTTTTGTCTTGCTTTTTTGCAGTAATCCAAATATCGACATGGAAAATTCGATTCCAGATGACGAAGTTTAAAAACTTGCAGACTCTTTGGAGTAGCTTCGTCTATTTTTATTGTGATTGTGATGACCTGGTGTGTAATCTTACAACTTTTAGTTGCTTTCTTCTTTGTTATGTTGTTATTGTCGTGAGTATGCGACAATATGATGTTATCCAGACACAACGGCATAGGTCACTTTTACCTTTGTCCTCTGTTAACAACATTCATACACAGTATGCGACAATATGATGAGGATACTCCTTCCTTTTGTGGTTTAATATTATTTCGTGTTTGGACCTTATCCTGTTATGATACAATGTTATAAAATTTAAGGATTTTCAATAATCCTTGTTAATGTCTCTGTAATCATATTACTGTGTTGTCATCTAGTTGCTTAAAGATAAAATTTGTAGTACAGAGGAGTCAGTACACATTATTAGCAAGAAACGTCGATGAGAAAATCTTCAGCCCCAAAGTCTTATTGCATGAAGTCATTCCTTAACATGAAAAAACAATGACTGCGAATAAACACCACCCATTAATCTCTGCTGCATTTTGCCTTACAGAGAAATTGGAGGTTGCAGACATAAAATCGAACAAGCATAAGTAAACACCACCCATTAATCTCTGCCGCTTCTTTGCTTAGAGAAAAATGGAGTTTGCACTTGAACTACAAAACAGCTTCCTAACTAACTATAGTCTAATTTTTGGGAGCTGTTTACCAACTGTGTAACCTCTGACATTCAAACAGTTTGCTGATGCCTGCCCATCATTGCCATTATATGGCAAGTAAATGTCCTTGACCTCGATCTTTTGACATGGCAGACTTCGGCTACACACAAAGTTTACAGCAACCTTCGATGAAGATGTTCCCCAGATGTTTCTATAATGAACATCTTTCATCAGAACCTTCAAAGGAGTCTGCAATACAGGAGAAAACAACTGGTCAGTGAAGTCCCTTCGATCAAGCTTATGACATTTAAAATCAGTTAGAATTGTAGATTGTAATACCTGGTCATTACAAGAAGAGTTAGGACAATACTCTTGATCAATGAAAATCGGGTTGTAGACATTGTTCATGAGTATATCTTCGAACGTGATGTTATAAACAAAGTTAGTATTTGGTGTACCCCATGTTTTGATTCTTACACCGTTTGAAGTACCGATGAATGTGCAATTCCTGACAATCAATCCAACCACATTACCCTCCTTAGGGATTTTGCCGAGACTGCCAACACTGATACCATGTCCTGGTCCACATGTTACATTAGTAACATGTATGTTATTACTGCCTGCACCAAAAGAAATGCAGTCATCTTCTGTGCCTATGTTTGAATGCGAGATGCTGATAAAACTTGAGTCTCCAATATGAATTCCATCTGTATTTGGACTATCTTTAGGTGCCGTGATTGTAATGTAGTTGAACTTCATGCTGTTGCAGTTGAAAATATTTATGTGGAAACTTTTGCTGTCTACTGAATATATTCCTTCAACTGTTCCATAGTCGATGAAATCGAACCGTATAGACTGTGATTAAAAAATTGACATCACCAATCAGAATAAAAAGAACGTAAATTTTTTCGACAAAAAAAAAAAAACCCCGGAAAGAATTAATACTTACAATAGGCAAAAATCTGCAGTTTTTGTTCTTATTACAATCATTGTGAGACCAAGCTGAAGAACCATGGCCATGGAAAGTGCCGCCTCCACCAACATACAATCCATTAACATATTGAAACCTAATCCAATCATAAGAATAATCCTTAAACTTGGAAAGATCACTTGGTGCATTCACTACACCTTGAATTTGAAAATCTATTGGACCTTTACATGGGCCTTTAAAAGTTGTTGGGCCCACTAAATAATTCCCTTTTGGTATCAAAACTGTTCCTCCTCCATTCCATGCACATGCATCAGTCCAAGCAGTCCAAAATGCCTGTACAAATAAAGAAGAAGAATGTGAAGAAAAAGAAAGTAAATTAGGGTTTTACAAGAACACTATGACATGACGAGCTGTACTAGTTCGACCGCTCCAGTCATATGTTTTTAGGACACCCATCAAATGATAAAACAACAACGCAGATAATGTCTATAACCATTAACTGACCTTGCTGCAATCAGTCTTGCCATCAGCCACAGCACCATATTTCAACACATTAAAAACATTTGTGTATGGTCGGGCCTTTACGACACATGTAAAGAGGAAAAAAATTGAAAAGTTTTGAAGAAGAACTGTAACAAGTCTTGATGACTCCATGTTTCTTCTTCTCTTTGCCGCCAACAAAGAAAACTAAAAGCCAAATTTTACTTTGGCATGGTTATATTTTTATAGTATATAAAAGGAGTAAATTTGGCATGGTGGCTCGTTTAAAATAAATTCTCTCCATAATTAAATTCCACTAATCTTGTGTAAGATTAAGAAAATATCAGATATCTACTATCAGATCTATATATTTAAGGAAAACCTCTAATTCAAGTGGTGGTGCTGGTAGAGAAATGTTGAAAATTTCACCATGGGTTGATAGGCTCAGGAAGCGACCAATATGTTCAAAGATAGCGCAATTGTGATGGGGGTGGTGGTGTTTAGAATTTAGTTCAGTTTTGTAATTTTGTTTGGAATTATGTTGTATTTGTTGTTGCTTTGATATATGTAGTATTTTGCGAACTGCTTTGGGAAGAAATGACCCAAGAGTTGTTTTTTTTTTTTTTAGGAAAGTGAGAAATTTGGGTCAAAATTTGTATTTGACATTAACTCAAAAGTTTGGAATTAAATCTTCTTTTTAGTTTTATCCAATCATACTTTTTGTCAGAATTGTAGGTCTTGATTTTTTATGTACATTTTCGCACAATTTGTGGATTAGTGTGGTCATCTATATATCACACTTTATCAATGAAATATTTGGTTCTATTGAGCAGATAGTTTTTGTAGTCCTCTATTTCCGTTGGGACCTGTACTTCCATGGAACCCGTAGAGGCACCTGAGCTTCGCCGGGAAACCTGCACAGAAGAGGTAACCACCGGTGTTGACACTCCGACGATCAAGTCAGTAGCGTTTAGATAAGATAGGCGGTTGAGCAATGTAGCGTTTCAGTGTTTGAAAGGCTTGTTCACACTCGTCATCCCAACTGAAGGAAATGTTTTTCCTCAACAACTGCAGGATTGGTCGACACCAATCAGTGGACCGAGAGATGAACCTTCCCAATGCAGTAATGCGTCCCTGCAGGATCTAAATGTGTTTCTTTGTTGTTGGTGAAGGCCTCTGCTAGTGCTCGGATTTGGTCCTCGTTGACCTCAATGCCTCTTTTGGTGACAATTTAGCCGAGGAATTTCCCCGAGATGACTCCGAAAGTGCATTTCTCAGGATTGAGGTTCATCTTGTATCGGCAGAGAATCTTGAAAGTCACCTTTAGATCCGTCAGATGGTCATTCTCTTCTTCCGATTTGACGAGCATGTCATCAATGTAAACTTCTATTGTGTGTCGCAGCAATCCGTGAAACATGTATTCCACCAAACGTTGGTAGGTGGCGCCGGCGTTTTTGAGGCCGAACGGCATCTTTGTGTAGCAGAATGTCTTGTTGTCGGCGTAAAATGATGTTTTCGGTTGGTCCAGCTCATACAGTGGAATCTGGTTGTACCCTGAGTAGCCATCCATGAAGAATAAGAGGGCGAATCCTGCGGTTCGGTCTACCAATTCGTCGACTTTGGGCATGACGTACATGTCTTTGGGGCATGCTTGGTTGAGATTTGTGAAATCTATGCAGACACGGATCTTGCCATTCTTTTTCATAACGGCGACGATGTTGGAGACCCACTCGGGGTATTCTATTTCCTTAACTACTCCTGCTTCGGCCATCTTGTATACCTCGGCTAGGACAGCTGTTTGGAGATTTGGCCTTATTGCCCGTATCTTCTGGACCACCGGTTTAGCGTTGGTGCACACATTAAGTTTGTGACAGGAGATATCGGGGTCAATGCCTTCCATGTCTTCGATTGACCATGCGAACACATCTTGGTTCTTTTGTAGGAACTAAATTAACTGTCCACGGATTTCACTGTTTAAGCATGTTCCGATGTTGGTGATGCGCGGCTCACCACCGTTGGATAGGTCGACGGACTCTGTGGGTTCCACAGTTTTTGAATAAGGGACTGTAGGTTGCCCGTCGACCCCTTCCTGTAGCTGCTATTGGGTAGAGGAACCCGGTGACTCGTCACCCCCGGTGTCCTTCATCAATGTTCGGACCGTTGCGAAGTGTGCTTTAAGCGAGAGTGCCTGATCGCTACGGATTTCATACTGACCATCATCTGTTGGGAACCATATTCTCTGGTGATAAGTGGATGGTACTGCCCTTATGGCATGAATCCAATCTTTTCCTAGCAATGCGTTGTACTTGAACCCTGCTTCGATGACTACAAACCTAGACATGACTGTCTTTATGTGTGCCGTTACTGGTAAGGTTATTTCTCCCAAGGGTTTGCTGGAACCTCTGGTGAAGTCCTATAGTAAATAGAATCTCAACATTGCTCCCGGAGTCAATAACGACTTTCATGACGTTCCAGTTACCGATTGTGATGGTAATGGCCAACGCGTCGTCATATGGGGTTACCACACCGTCGAGGTCTTCGTCGGAGAAGAAGATTGGTTCAGACTGTTGAACTTTGTTTCCGTTGCGCACTACAGGGGTTGCAATTGGTGAGTCTAATGCTTTTGGGCCGTTGTTGACCTGATGAACTGTTCGGATCTTTTTGCGCGACTCATTCTTTGACGGGCAAGTGCCTTCGAGTATCATGTTGACTGTGCCTAGGATAGGTGGCTGAGCTCTCGGGGCTTCGGGTTTTTGCTCGACTTCGAATTCTTTGAGGAGACCCTGGTTGTGGAGTTTGTTCAGAAATTTCATGAAGGCGTAGCATTCTTCGATCGGGTGACTGTACTCACGGTGGTAATCACAGAATGGCTTGCCATCAATTCTTGTGCATCTCGTTGGGGGAAGCTCAAAGAACCTCCTGTCTCTTATAGCCTGAAAGACTTTGGAGATAGAAACTTTGAACAGTGGAAGCTTGCGCTGAGGCGACGATCGTCTCGGTGGAGAGTGACGACTGGAGACCTCTTATCCTCTCAGCGTGGTTTCTTGTCGCCGGGGCGCTTGTCTTTGCTTTTTGCTTTTGCATCCCTTGGGTGGGCAGACTTTTCAGCACCAGGATTTCCTCTTGTGTCGGAGGCTAAGTTCACTGCGGGCTTCGGTGTTCGTGGCTGCATTCTGGCCAAGTTATCTTCCACCTTGAGGTTCTTGTCAACTCTGATGTAAAGGTCTGTCAGGGTCTCTAGTTGTTTGGAGATTATGTCGTTGTAGCCCACGGTGTCTGGCCGCAAGCCTTTCCTAAAAGCGACTATTGCTGCTTTCTCGTTCACGCCGCCTGTACGCAGGACTTCGGTTCTGAATCTTGTTGTGAACTGTTTCAAAGACTCATGATCATCTTGTCGGAGATCGAAGAGTGTTGAAATGTCTGCCACTTCCCGCCTTTGGTGTTGGTACTGAGAGAGGAAAGCTTTCTCTAGGTCATGAAAGTTGTAAATGCTCTCAGCCTTTAAAGACTGGAACCAATCCATGGCACTTACACCGAGGCTGCTTGGGAATAGACGACACTGCATACCATCGTATTGCCCGCCTTCCCACACTGCTCGTTGATTTTTAAAGCAACGGAGGTGGTCAACGGGGTCTGTGTTACAGTCATAAACGTCGAACTTTGGAGGTACGAACTTGCTGGGGAAGTCGAACTCGTAGCATTGGGCGTGTAACGGTCACTTTTTCAGCTTCTGGAGGTCGTCAGCGATTGTTGTTTTCTCCTTTGCATTTAGCTTGTCTTGAAGCTGTCTTATCATTGCGAGCATGGCCGAGTTGTCGGGTTGGCGGGGGTCTTGGAGTTGTGTTGAGGCTGCCTTGTCGTGACGGATTCGCCGTGGGGGTTGGTCTCTTGTGATGGATTGCTCTGATCCTGTTGGTGTTTGATAATGCTGGGGGTTTTCATGGGTCTCCAATGGTGGAGGTGGTGGTAGTATCGGGTTGGTAAACGTTGGGTGGTGCTGAATTAGCACCGTTGGGTTGTGCAGGATTGGCACCGTTGGGTGGTGCATGGTTTCTGTCATCGTGAACTCCGTTGGAGTGCTAATTGTCTTCTGATACTAGGTTGATTGCTGCGGAAGCTACGAGGCGGTTAATTTGTTGGAGTCGAATTGCCTCCCTTTCTCTGGCGTTCTCTAGAGCTTGCTCTAGTGCCAATGTTCTTGTGACATCCAGGAGCCGTGCGTTTTCTTGTGCCCGAATGATCTCTTGCTGTTGGAAGTGATCGTTCGCGGTCTGTAGCTGTCCGTTGTGTTCCTCGAGCTGTTGGATCCGTTGTTGCATTGGTTGTAGCTCTTGGGCACGAGTCAGTGTGCCTTGAGTCGTTGTTCTAGCCATTGTTGTTGTTGTGGAGATCCTTGAGGGTGGTTCAAGGTTTCTTCTAGCGCCAATTATGTAGTCTTTTATTCCCGTTGGGACCTGTACTTCCGTGGAACCCGTGGAGGCACCTGAGCTTCACCGGTGTTGGCACCGGTGTTGACACTCCGACGATCAAGTCAGTAGTGTGAAGTGGAGGAGTGAAGTGATTGATGGGACATGAGAGCGTACCTAATGATTGGAGGTTGCCCCTATTTATAGATGATTGGTCGGCCTGTGCGGCACCGTTGGATTATACTTCTAATCGACGGCTGGAGATGTTGGACACGTGGGTGGCCTTAGGGCCTAGTGTTCTCTGTACTTGTTTGACTGTTTGTCAAACAATGGAGGACAGCTGGACCCGTGCCCTTCACATGTCCGTCCGTTTTATCTTGTCTGTTGATCCAGTGATGTCGGGAATGTTGACAACCTTTTTTACTCACGTATGCCTTCCACGGTAGATTAACGTACGGAATATGGTACTTACAGTTTTCGTATTGTGTGTTGTGATATTCTTATGGATTGCTGATTCTATTTTGACAATATTAATGTTAAGAGGATTATGACAATGTCGTGTTTTTTGTGTTTCAATTAGCTTTATACGTGATACCTTTATAGAGTTATACTCAGAGCATGTTTGGAAGCTTGATAATATTTTAGTAGGGATTCCTGGTTTATGCATTTCTCTGCGCAGCTTAAACACACCGTGCTTCTCTGTTATGCATTTCTCTGTGCAGGTTAAACACACTATGTTTTAGCATTTCTCTGTTATGCATGTTATGTTGGAGCCTGGAAGAAAGTAGTTACACTTGGATTTGGACGTGGTGGAGGTTTGTCTCTATTCTCCACTCCATGCACATTGTTAAATGTATCCTGGCTCTTAATTTGTGTGATGTTTGTACTTTTGTTTAGGGGTGTTATTCGAGCCGAACGAGCCGAGCTTTGAATGCTCATACTCGGCTCGTTTTAATACGAACCGAGCCCGAGCCGAGCCCAATTTCTGAATCGAGTCTGGTTTTATGTTCAAGCTCGGCTCGCGAGCTATTTATCAAGCTCGAGCTCGAGCTCGTTAGGCTCGTTTAGCTCGAGCCGAGCTCGAGCCCTCCAAGCTCGATTCTGGTGATTCTGCTGCTGCTGCTTTATTACTTCTTCTTCTTCTTCTTCTTCTTCTTTTTCTTCTTCTTCTTCTTCTTCTGCTGCTGCTGCTTTATTACTTCTTCTTCTTTACTTGCTTGGTTATCAGCACTCGTGTTACTTGAATTCGATGATGCTTCATCGATTTGGAATCTCGATCCTGATTTGTTCAAGCTTAAAGTTGAATTTCTACTTTTGATGCAATTTGTATCTTCTAGGATTTCGGAAAGTATTCGGAAACTTGTGGATTTGGAAAGTATTGGTAAAGAAGAAGAAGAAGAGGTTTGTAGTTCGAGAGAGTTTTGATCATAAACAGGAGGATTTTGTTGATTTGAAGGGTTTGAATAGTGAATTTGTTGATATTGTAAATGTATTAGATCGGATTTCTGAGTTTGGTTTAAGGAGGTTAAAGAGAGTTACTGTTGGAAATGATGATGAGGAGTCTGTTGATGTGATTAGAGAAGACGATTTGAAGTGTTTGACGAAATTGTTTTTGGAACAATCAGATGTTTTTTATGCTATTTGTTGTAATATACAGAAGCAAGTTCATTGGCTTGACAGAGAAGATGAGTCTGGTTTGGCAATTACAGTGCACACTGGTAATCTAAATTATATAAACTCGAGCTACTCGGCTCGGCTCGAATAAAGCTCGGGCTCGGCTCGAGCTCGAGACGAGCCTTAAATCTGTTCAAGCTCGGCTCGTTTTCCAAGATGAGCGAGCCCGAGCCGAGCTTTAATCGAGCCGAACACGAGCCGAGCTCGAGCTGCTCAGCTCACATAACACCCCTACTTTTGTTAAGTTACAATTGGTAAGTTTGATTTTGTTATGATAAAATACACAGGATCTTGATATGATTAATGAAGAAACAAACACAAAAGATGTAAACTAAAACAGAAATATGGAAACACAATAATATGCGTGGTTCGACAATATGCCTACATCCACGGGACAAAGAGAGATAGTTTTATTGATAATTGAGAAGTGAACTACAAAATAATTAATGAAACCTTAGTGTTGGTTTCCTCACAAATTTGCCTCACTCATACTTTCTTCTTTGCTCCAATTCTTATGGTTACACAACACCAATATTTATAACCTCTTTTGGTTAATCCAATTGGTAACCCAATTCCTAAATCAACAACAACTTAGATTTCTAATAGATTAGAAATCCTTATTGAATCCTAATAGAATTCCACCACACTTGTTGCCAAATAAGGAAACCGATTCCCAATAGGAATCCATTACATTTAACCTCTACATGCCACTTTTCTAATAGAATAGAAATCCTTATTGAATCCTAATAGAATTCCACCACACTTGTTGCCAATTAAGGAAACCGATTCCTAATAGGAATCCATTACATGTAACCTCCACATGTCACTTTTCTACAAATTTTTGGTCACAGCCAAGATTTTATTAGGTTCGTAACGGAATATTTCTTTGTGTTTCTGGATGATTTTGGTACCTGTCTATTTTCCACTTCTATATTCTTAAACTAATGACCCTTACTAATTTCTTTCGATTCAGGTTTTCATGGTATTCTCGATAATTTTTGGTACCAATGCTTGAGTTGATCTACAGTAGGTTTCTTTGCCTCATTTCTCTTGACAAAATAATGGTTTCACCTGTTTATTTTTTACTTTTTTTTACTGGGAAGCGAGGTTCAAGGGGACCCCTACCCCTTTTAAATTACGTGTGGAAACTTATATCAATAATCCGCTGTTGACGTGTTTCGAACCCACGACCTCTTGCTAATACCATTGAACCACAGGCTCACTCACAATTACACACAATACGAAAACTTTTGTGAGGAAGAACACTTTGGTTTCTTCGTGAGGGCTTGTATGATCGTCTCCATCCAAGTGTGAGAGAGAGTTTGTATCCTCAATTTGTGATTGTCTCTTTGAGAGATTTGGTGAGGATTTGAGAAGGGAGGAAACCTAGGGTTTCTCCGTTTGTTTGAGAGCTTTGTACTATCTTCTCCAATAGTAAAAGTTCTATTTGTTTTTCCGTGGACGTAGGCAATATTAGCCGAACCACGTAAATCTTGTGTTTTGTGTGGGTTTGTTTGATAGTAGTAGGAGTTTCATCTTCTCTATTTTGTTTTGTTTACTTCATACATTATTCCAATCTTGGGTATTGGTGCATAAGTTTCCGCTGCGCACAACAAGTGGTATCAGAGTTGCAGGCTAGATCTTGAGCTTCTTGAAGGTGTTTGAACTAGGCCTGTTAAAACGGCCCTAGGGCCCTTGGCCCGACCCTGTTCGGCCCGGCCTTTTCGATGAAAAAGCCCTCTAAGTCAAGCCCTCTCAATTTTAAGGGCCGGGCCGGCCCTGATGTATATAAGGGTAGGGCCAGGGCCAACATTTAAAATGTGTAACCCGGCCCTAAGCCCGGCCCTTGTTAAGCCCTAATTAAGCCCTTTCATATTTATAGTTAAATTCATTTATATTTAATAAATTACACAGTTAAAAATTATCGGGCTTTAAGGCCCGACCTATGAGCCCGGCCCTCAACCCTTTAGAAAAGGGTAAGGGTAGGGTAAGGGCTTAAGTATTTTGATGTCAACCCGGCCCTATCCCGGCCCTCATGAATAGTAAGGGTAGGGCTGACCCGGCCCTTAAGATTATAGGGCTAGCCCGACCCATTTCACAGCTCTAGTTTGAAGAAATTCCGTAGTGGGTTTCTTATTTGTGTTTCAAGCCAAAAGTTCTACCTTTTATCCGTGGGTTGTCAAGAAGGTGTTTGTTGAAATTCCTATGTGAATTTTCAAATTTGCTTACCTTCGTTTGGTGATTGTTTGGTGTATGAAATTGATTGGTATCATGTCGGATCATATTTCGGATTCGAGTGAATTTGGAAAGGATATTGATAGTTTGTTTGATCAAACCTTGTTGTTAGATGTGGACATTCATAAATTTGATGGTAACCTTGACTTTGCTATGTGGAAGACGGAGGTACAAGATTGGTTAGCCATTAATGGCTATGTGGATGTTCTTGATGATAAATCGAGAAATATGAATGATGATGAATGGTTAACTCTAAATTTAAAGGCTTGTGAATTTGTCCGGTATTGTTTGGTAGAAGATTTGTGGTACATTGTCAAATTGGAAACCATTGTAATAGTTATGTTGTCCAAGTTGGAAGACAAGTACGCTTTGAAAAATACAGAGGACCGGCTCTATGTGGTTGATGATAGTATTGGTAGATTGGTTGGTTCTCAATGTAAATTGAGAAGTCGAAGAACTCTTGCAAAGAATGAATGTGCCTATTGTCATTGTTGGGGACATTGGAAAATTAATTGTCCAAAGTTGCAAAAGAAGATTGTTCGTGTACATCGAAGAGATGAGGATTCATGTGTTGGTGTTTCGTTGTTGGTTTCATCTTCAGTTAGTCATTCTACTAATGAGTGGATTTTGGATTCGGGTTGTTCCTATCATATGTGTCCCAATAGGGAGTTGTTTGATAGCTTTCAGGAGCTAGATGCTTGTGTTTTGCTTGGTAATGATCATACTTGCAAAACTTTTGGGATAGGTACAGTTCGATTGAAGTTGGAAGATGGATGCACTCGAAAGTTAGAAGATGTTTGGTATGTACCAGAGTTGACTGCGAATCAAATCTCATTGGGTGTTTTAGAGTCCGATGGTATGAAAATTACATGTATTGGTGGAGCTCTAAAAGTTGTTGTAGGTGCACGAGTTGTTATGAAAGGCATTAGAAAGGGTAAGTTGTACTACTTGAAAAGAAGTGCAATTACATGTGGTTTGCATAGTTCAGTTGTTGATTTGTCTGTCGATTCTACCAAGGAATTGCATAGTAATATGGGGCATGCCGTTGATGGTACTATGCAAGTGAAGACAGATTTGTTTGCGGGTAGCAAGACATGCATAGTTGGTAGGCATTTTGTTGAAGCGTCATTTGTTCAGGTGGAGATTGATGTCGCTCCACATTTGATTGGTTTGTTAGGTGACACGGCAAAGAAGAAAGTTGAAGCCACCATTGTTAGTAGCAAAGGTTATCGCCCAAGAACCTTATAAAGCCGTGAAACCTTTGTTTGGGGGTTTTGTGTACATACTTCCTATTGTTGGTAATCTCTCATATGATGTTTGTTTGGCGCTTAGTAAGGAAGACGTATTTGGTAAATCTATGCATAGTGATTTGAATTTGTACCCCACTTGGTTGAACTTCATAGGAAAAACTCATGAGAGGTTAGTTTTTCGGGGCATTGAATCATCTTCGATGGAGAACTTTGTTGAGGTGGAGATGGTATTTGGTAGCTTGGACCCCATTGTGTTGAAGTTGTTTGTGTGCCCTATAGGGCATTGGTGGGCATTTGGTTTTGATTTGGCCCTTTGTGGGAATTTGACCCTTCGGGGTATGGTGGGCATCGTATAGATGTCATTGGAGTGAACTACGATAGCTTGATCCCTTAGGAGAAGGGTACGTATGCAACCATGAGGTGGTGCAGCCGTTTTGGTCCTTCGGGACATGTGTGGGAGTTTGGGACTTGGTTTATTCTTGGTGTCGGCTTAGATTTATTGAATCTTCGCCGAGGTGGAGAATTGTTGGGTTTTTTTTACGGGGGGAAGTTTTTCTTTCAGGAACGTACGTACGTAGTTAGGGCGTACGTACGTCCTGTATCACAGATAACTTTCAGGAGATAGAACGTACGTACGTAGTTAGGGCGTACGTACGTCCTCATTGTGTTTGCTGCATATGGGCCATGTTTAAGCCCATTTCGTGTTTGATTGTAAGGTTATGTTATAAAGCCAATGAGAAGGTTGAAAAACCTAATCTTGATGTGAGAGAGATTGTGAGAAGCCATTAGAGAGTTTGAGAGAACTTTTGTGAGGAAGAGCACTTTGGTTTCTTCGTGAGGGCTTGTATGATCGTCTCCATCCAAGTGTGAGACAGAGTTTGTTTCCTCAATTTGTGATTGTCTCTTTGAGAGATTTGGTGAGGATTTGAGAAGGGAGGAAACCTAGGGTTTCTCCGTTTGTTTGAGAGCTTTGTACTATCTTCTCCAATAGTAAAAATTCTATTTGTTTGTCCGTGGACGTAGGCAATATTAGCCGATTCACGTAAATCTTGTGTTTTGTGTGGGTTTGTTTGATAGTAGTAGGAGTTTTATCTTCTCTATTTTGTTTTGTTTAATTCACACACTAATCCAATCTTGGGTATTGGTGCATAAGTTTCCGCTGCGCACAACAAAGAAAACAGTTGTTGTGTGGAATTCCATGATTTCTGCTTATTCATAGAACCATATGTCTAATGAAGCCTTTGAAGTTTACTGCAAAAGGTGTGCATCCTGATCTGGTTACTTTTGTGTCCATTGTTCCTTCTTGTGGTAACCTTGACAGCATTCAATATGGTGAATATGTTCATGCTCGTGGAGTTAAATATGGACTAGCACACCAACCTGCTGTAGTTACGGCTCTTTTATCTATGTTTGCCAAGCAAGGTTATATGGATTCAACTGATTTTTTTTTTTTGATGGCATGCCAGAAAGAGACCTCTCTTCTTGGAAGTCTACAAAGTTTAAACAATACTTAGGAAAGGATTCCTACAGAGCTTTGAAGGATTCGTCAAAGTTTAAACAATACTAACCAAAGAATATAAAAGAAAAGAAAAAATGAGAAACAAAAAAGATAGGCGTCAGCTTGTGGCGTGGAATGGAAAGTAAGCTGACAGTGACTTTTACAAGATGATTGTATGCGGAATAAGAATGACAATCTTATTTGCGGACTTGAAGGTGTTATTACGTTAAATGCAGGTGATTTATATGAATGTTTTGTGCTGTTGTTTTATTATTAATTTAATATCTATGATTGACGAATTGAGCCTTTGCAACTTTGTGAGTTCGCCTGTGCAAGAGATATCATTGGCCTGTACGCTTGCTGAAGAATAAACAAATCAAATTCTCGAAGACCTGTTTAGAAAGTGACTTAAATGTTTACTACCACATAAAATCTAGAGTTGTTTGTTTCTTCTCGGTTGTCCTAACCTTGACAACCATGTACAATCTAGAGTGATTGTAAAATACACACAATCTAGATTGATGTTCTACAAATTAATTTAGAGAGATCAAATTGTAAATGGCCAGGACACATGAGAGTTATTGTTCACAGTGCAGTATTGTCTGCTACTTTAAAAAAGACATTTACGCGAAGTAGATTAAGAAGATCGGGAGATTATGCGTGCCATTAAAGGGGTTTTCATCCTCAGAACAAATGTAAGATCTTCACTTAAGTCAGGGAGTTGATCCTCAGCTACACTTGACCAGTGAAAATTGTTGATTAGACTGGCTAGAGTGAAAGCAACCTGCAGCTTTGCCAAGTCCATTCCTGCACAAATTCTCCTTCCGGCACCAAATGGCAAGAAAGACCTTTCCATGTTTCTGACAAGGCTCACGTCACTTTCAGCACCTTTATCAACTGAAGATGTCATGAACCTGTCAGGCATGAATCGATATGGCTCGACCCAAATGCTTGGGTCATGGTGCACTGCGTAAAGGTTCACCATAACTGGGGTACCTTCCACTATCTTAGTTCCCATCAGCTTGCTACCTCTTACAGCTCTATGAGGCACAGCCAAAGGTGCTATTGGCCTCATCTTCATAGTCTCCTTCACTACTGCATGCAAGTAAAGTAATTTATTTACCTTCTCTGCTTGAAGTGCCTCACTTCCTGTTTCTCTCTGTACTTCTTCGTAGAGCTTTTGTTGAATTTGTTGATCATGTATCAAGAACGTCAGGGCCCATGCAGTCGCGGTGGAGGTACTATCTACTGCAAGCAAGAACATTTCAAAGAGGTTGAATATAATGATTTCTTTGCTGAAATTTTGAGAGAGTAGGAAATGCAGATAACAAATCTGGAAGGAGAATTTGTGATTAGCAATGTATGGCAGGAATAGTTGTTCTATTTTATTCTTCAATCTGGATGCTTCTTCGAACCGAAGGTTAAGGCCTGGGATATATCGAGAGAGCTCAAATACATCAACAAGGCGAGCATGGCCCGATAGCCTTATAACTTCTTCGATTGCATCATCAAGGGAATCCACAAATATGTCATCATTAAATTGAGGACCAAAACAAAGTCGACCTATGAGTTGTATTGTTAATCGTCGGAAATGGAGCAATGGCTTAACCACTCCATCATTAGAAGAAGCCTCTATTCGGAGACTAGTGAGCATATTGGATACGTCTGCTTCTTGCAATCGAGTTTGTGCAGACATGGTGTGGGGATTAAGAGTGGTGTTATGAAGACCTTTACGGAGCTTTTGCCAATAAAGTCCCAAGTTAGAGGTAGCAAGAGTTTGCCAATCTGCACTAGTGAGTTTCGACATGTATGGCAGTGTTCTGGATGAAAAGTCTGAAGCCTTATTTACTAGCACTTCCCAAGCTAGGTCATGATTACTTACGACAATCGTCGGTCCCCAGCTTCCGAACCAAACTGTCATCATACTTCCATGCTCTTGGGCTAATTTAGCAAGGTTTACATGAACTAGTTCTCCTCCACTGTTCAGCTGGTGGAGGTTTCCAATGATGGGCAACTTCTTTGGTCCTGGTGGCCAGTTCATGACATCTGATTTGAAGTACAAGTTCTTCCAAAAATCATAAAAGATTGTCATCAATCCCCCAAGAAGTATGACAGTTAGAGCCCATATCCACCCTTCCATCTCTAGTTCTTAGTTTTCTGTTCTGGCTGTGAGTGCTCTGCCTCCTCAAGTTGCTGTTGTCATATCTTTTTGTGAACATCAGAACTTTCTGAACCAAGCAAGTCTTGATAATCATTCAATTGTTAAAGTCTGGAATTTGGATTGTGATGTTAATTGACATCCACATGACTGCTTTAACTATATGTTCTGGTTGGGATCTTCTCAAACTTCAAGGTATTTATTCGGCGCCCTACAAAGATTTGTGGATGCAGTTTTGGCAAGCATGCTTCCTAAAGATTGGGACATAGGGATGATGACGACAATTTCAAATAATAATTCATTAAACTATTGATCGTTTAGGGGGGAAAATGTGTTTTATAATTAAGTTATACTAGAAAGTCCAATAGACTCTTGTACTGAATATATGGAGAGCTAGAGAAATGTCCAACTTCTTAACATCCTTGTATGGAAACATTATCTGATTACTGGTATATGAACTAAATGAAAATATATTTCACACAAAATACTTGGTCTAAAAACATGTGGACATGCTAGCTAGGACAACCTGTCAGCAAGGTAAGTTTGAACTTGAATGTTTAATATCTTTATCTCTCCATACTTAAGTTTTCCTGAAGATGATGAATGTGTACAACATTCATGGACAAACATCAAGGTGTTAGAGCTAATTCTGGCAATTGCATCAAGAGATTAATATACTTCAGATATACGTCATCTAGTCAAGAGATTAATATCATTTAGATATACGTCTTTGTCTTTTGTCATGTCCTGAATACCTTTTCACTAATGTCTTTGTAATAGTTTAAGGGTAGATTGGTTATTTCCTTTTGTAAGGACAGATGTCCTAATGACAGTGTGAGATGAGTGCTATAAAGAGAAATGTGTAATCTGAAAACCCTATGATTTTGATGATAGTACAATAGCGGCGCAGTTTCTCTGCTTGCATTGTTGGATTGTTGATTGATATTTGATGTTAGATTAAGAAGATCATTATATTTGGCATCAGAGCATCGATCCTCGGTCGGTCAATCATGGTGGAAAGCACCAGATTGAAGGATTTGGATGTGGTCACTAAAGAACACAAAGCTAGGTTAGATGATTTGAGTCAACAGATCTCCAAACTTGGGGATAAGATGAAGGAAGACTCTGAAAGTCGAAAGAGATCAGAAAAATTATTTGAAGACAGATTTGAAGAGTTATTCAAGATTCTTGGCAAAGGTTCGACGAAAGGAAAAGAACCTGAGCTAGGTGATTCAAGTAATAGTAATAGAGATGACTATGGAATAGATCTCGATACTCCAGCTCGACAACAAACTCGTTCTGCACAGATGTTCATTTTAGATGGTCCAGGTAGTGTTCTTAAACATCCAAAGTTTCATTTTCCCAAATTTGATGGAACAAACCCTAGAAATTGGGCTCGCAAGTGTAAATTTTTTTTTGAACTCTATCCTGTTGATGGTAATCAAAAAGTCTCGTTGCTTCTTTGTATATGGAGGGTAAGGCAGATTCATGGTTCCAAGATTACCAACACAATCGATCTATCATACGCTGGGATGAATTGATCGAAGATATGTGTTTACGATTTGAAGAATTAGGGCAAGGAAATTACATTGGAAATTTTAACAAGCTGAGTCAATCAGGTACAGTGGATGAATACTATGAACAGTTTGTGGAGTTGAAGTCATTCATGGTGGGCAGAAATAATGTTTTCTCAGAAGAGTATTTTGTCCTAAGTTTCCTGAGTGGGTTGAGAGATGACATACGAGCATTAGTCGAAATGTTTCAACCTACCACACTGAATCAAGCTTTGTATTTGGCTCGAGTGAAAGAAAATGCCATTGAAAACCAGTTTAAAAAAACCAAGTTCTCACCCAAATCTTTTGTTGGTTCCACTTCTTTCTTCAATTCAAATTCTCAATCCACCAAACCTTTTTTTTCAAACCCCAAAACTAATGGCCGAAGTTCACCCACCACAGCTTCAGTCCCTACTCCAAACCCAACTACCAAAAACATTGAAACTAGTCGACCGTCTTCTCATATTCCACCAATCAGGAAACTAAATGCAGCTCAGATGAAAGTTCGAAGAGAGAAGGGTTTATGCTATAATTGCGATGAGAAATTCAAACCTGGACATCGTTGTAAAACTCAACAACTTTTTATGCTTGTTGCTGATGGCGAAGAAGAAACAGTGGTGCCTGACAATACTTCAGATGATGAGGAGGCCCTGGAGCAGATAGAATCAGACATGCAAATCTCAGTCCATGCCTTGACAGGTCAAGCTTCTCATAATACAATCAGAATCATAGACCCAGATATTGCAAAACAGGCTGGATGTACTATTGATCCTACTGCTAGAATGATAGTTGGAGTAGCTAATGGGGCAAAAACAGTCAGCAAAGCTATTTGCCATGGATTAGCTTGGACAATGCAGGGACACAAGTTTGTCGAGAATGTAAGATTATTACCTTTAGGTGGGTGTGATATGGTCCTCGGAGCGGATTGGTTAAAAACTTGTGGAGACATACTCTTCAATTTTGAGAAGTTGACAATGTCCTTTAAACGAAATGCGAAAAGAATCAGACTACAAGGTGGGGATGAGCCTACTTCTGTCAAGCTGATGACTGGTCAAGCCTTGCAAAATTTTTTTAAGAAAAATACCCATGGAATAATTGGCAGCCTTTTTGCTATGTCAGCTGAACCTACTGCCTCAATTCCACACCCAGTGTCTAGTCTATTACAGGAGTATACAGATGTTTTTCAAGAACCAACATCTCTTCCACCCAAAAGACATTTGGATCATAAAATACCTCTTAAACCAAACTCTGAACCTACCAGTTTACGTCCCTATCGATACCCTTATGTCCAAAAGGCTGTGTTGGAAAAATTAGTCAAAGAGATGTTGTCAGCTGGGGTCATACAGAATAGTACAAGTCCTTTTGCCTCGCCTGTTATCCTTGTCAAGAAAAAAGATGGGAGCTGGCGTTTTTGTGTAGACTACAGACATCTGAATTCTGTAACTATTAAGGACAAGTTTCCCATGCCAGTGATAGATGAATTACTCGATGAACTTCACGGTGCCCGGGTTTTTACTAAGATTGACCTTCGATCTGGGTACCATCAAATCAGAGTGGAAGAAAAGGACATCCACAAAACAGCTTTTAAGACACACCAAGGGCATTATGAATTCACAGTGATGCCTTTTGGTCTCACTAATGCTCCAGCAACATTTCAGTCACTTATGAACGAAGTGTTCCAACCTTTCTTAAGGAAGACAGTTTTAGTTTTTTTTGATGATATTTTAGTTTATAGCCCTGACATGGACTCACATTTGTTGCATTTGCGACAGGTTCTACAGGTGTTGAGGTGCCATAAATTATATGCTAAACTATCCAAATGTTCTTTTGCACAGTTGCAGTTAGAGTACTTGGGTCATTTGATTTCAGGAGAAGGAGTCGCTGCAGATCCAAGCAAGATTGCTGCAATGGTGAATTGGCCTACACCTACTTCTATTAAAGGTCTCAGAGGGTTCCTCGGTCTCACTGGTTATAATAGAAAATTTGTGAAACACTATGGAATTATCTGTCAGGCATTAACGGAATTGCTGAAGAAGAATAGTTTTCAGTGGAGTGACACTGCTGAGAAGGCATTCAATCAACTCAAAACCGCCATGACTTCTACTCCAGTTCTCAGCCTACCAGATTATTCACAGTCTTTTGTTTTGGAAACTGATGCGTGTGGCAAAGGTGTAGGAGCAGTACTCATGCAACAAGGTCATCCAATTGCATACTTCAGTAAAGCACTCGACACAAGGGCTCTAGGATTCTCAACATATGAAAAGGAACTCTTAGCAATAGTGATGGCAGTGACTAAATGGCGTTCTTATCTGCTAGGACACCATTTCACTATTTATACAGATCACCACAGTATAAATTTTTTTATGGAGCAACGAATGACTACTCTTTTGCAACAAAGGTGGCTGACAAAGTTGTTGGGATTTGACTACGATATTAAATACAAAAAAGGGACTGATAATCGAGCTGCAGATGCCCTTTCAAGAGTTATAGAAGAACAAAACCAATGTCAAATGATTTCAGTCATTCAACCCCAGTGGATACAAGAAATACTCACCAGTTATGAACAAGACTCAGTGGTGCAACAACTCATTTCTCAATTACTGATTTCTGCAGATGGTCATCAGCACTACACGCTAAAGAATGGGCTTGTCAGGTATAAACAGAGATTGTACATTGGGAATAATCCAACACTCAGACACCAACTAATTTCTTCTATTCACTCTTCTTCAATTGGTGGACATTCTGGAATGCAAGCAACTTATCAGAGAGCCAAGCTTTATTTTTTCTGGCCAGGGATGAAGTCTGAAATTTTCTCTCATGTGCGTCACTGTGATGTGTGCCAAAGAAACAAACATGAACACACCCTTCCAGCTGGGTTATTGCAACCTCTCCCATCCCCTGAACAAGCATGGCAGCATATCTCTATGGATTTCATCGAAGGCTTACCAAAATCTGCTGGCAAGAATTGAGAACCCAATATATGTGCAATATAACAATAGTAAACCAAACAAGAATAAAACAGTAAACAAGTAAAGAGCGATACGCAGAAAGTAAAGAACACGCAGGAATTTTTAACGTGGTAAAACCCAATATGGGAAACGTCCACGGTTGTCCTCACGACAACAAATAAATCCACTAGATGAAAAGAGATTTACAAACCTATCAACTACCTGCAATCACTGCGAGTTGACACTCCTGGTTATCTCTAACACCTTGACTTCACCAGAGCACCTTGATGTACGCACAAGACACTCGACTTCTTGATGAACACACAAGAAGACTCGAAGCCGAACTATGAAACAAGCTTACACCAGAGTTCCTTGATGAACACACAAGGATACTCGACTTCTTGATGAACGCACAAGAAGACTCGAAGCTAAATCACTATTCAATAAGGAATAAGTAGATGAATGGGGAAGAAGGAAGAAGAAGATGAATGGGGAAGAAGAAGATGAGTTCAATCACCAAAAACAACCAAAACCTAAACAAACTCCAAGACAAGAGATGAATTGGACGGCCAAAGAACTGACTTATTCTTTGGAAGAGAAACCTTATTTATACTTAGGGTTGGAAACCAAGGAAAATGGGCCGAAATAGTGTAAATCCATATTGGACGTACGTACGTCGATATGACGTTCGTACGTCTTCTACACGAATTAATCCTGCTGACTACTTGGACGTACGAACGTCCTAAACAGGTACGTACGTCCAGAACACAAACAATCTTGCTGACATACCATACGTACGTACGTCCTTAAGAGGTACGTACGTCCTGAAACGAAAACTTCCCTGCTGCCTGACCATACGTACGTACGCCCTAACATGGTACGTACGTTAAACAAGATGAAACTTTGCTGCCTAACATGACGTACGTACGTCCTAACAAGGTACGTACGTCCTGAACCAGAAACACACTCTCGACTCAAGACACGAAGACAAGGACACAGGATGACACGCGTACAACAAGGTTTTCTTAACAATGAACTCAAGGCGAAGTAACCATGGACAACCAATGTCACAAAATTGATGTCAAACAAACTTCGTGCCGGTTTCAATCTCCCCCTTTGACATTGATTTTGTGACAAAAACCTATGACTCTAATAGCACTTATAAAACGTGCTTACAAACCCCAAACCATGGCATTTATAAATCATGCCTACAAAATCACTCAAGGTAGAACACATACCGAGTCACCAATTCTTGATATCCAGCTTGAGTAAGACACTTTAACCATCAGAGACCGAACGAAAGCAACAACAATCAAAGAGCCAATGAAAGTTCCTCGAACAACTCCCCCATACTTCATGAGCTCCAAGGTTTAATACTCGAGCTTACCCAAAACTGTATATGCACTTTGTGATCATCATCACTTTCACTCCCCCATACATGATCACTCCCCCATACATGTAGTATACCTGAAACATGACCCAAAAATACACTAACAAAGAAGAAGAAGGTGTTAGTATTAGAGTCATAAATCTCCCCCTTTTTGTCACAAATGAAGCAAGGTAACAAAAGAAAGAGAAAAGAAAAAAAATACCAAACCATAACAAATAAGATTAAAGAAGAAAAGAAAGAGAACAATCATGTTAACAACAAAAAGGATATCCAACGGAAGCCATAACATAAACACTTGTTAACACGATGTCAATACAAAGAATTCTCCCCCTAAACAAAAGTTTCACCTAAATGCAATGCATATGAGAAAGATGCACCTAGAACTAACAAACCAAATAAGGATATTTGAAACACACAAAGAACCAAGCATACAAGGGTAGAAGAGAGTAAAGAGAAAACCATACCATAAACCTGGAATCCATGACACACAAAACTAAAAGACATGAGAGAGATCTAGGCATATAAATGAAGAAGAAAGAGTACCAACACAGACACAAGAAAGGAGATTAGATAAGAACTAAAACGAGATAAGAAGGAAGAAAAGAAAACATAACATGAATCCCTGATAGAAACCAAGAGAAACCTATACATAGAAGAAAGAGTCAGGACACCAACAATCGGAACAAATGATGCACTAGAATATCACTTTAATCAACCGACCATAACCACCTGAGATAGACTCCAGAGAAACGACTTCATAGTAGCAAGATATCTAGAGAAAAAGAGCAAACAAACAACAAGGAAGAAATACCATACCTGATGAAATTGGGAAGGTACAATAATGACCAAGAACCAAATTGGCAAACCTGTGAGAAATGTGCAAGAAAAGAATATGCGAAAAGAGAAAGAAGAAGAGATAAACAATAGTTAGTAGGAGATATGAAAGAGAATAGGAAAACCATGCATACTAGACACATCCAACAATATCCCATGACAAAACAACAGGAATATGAGTATCTGCAGGAAGAGATACGCATAGTATAAGAAAATCCATTGAGACTCCATGGAAAATCCAATCTGTACATGTTCCTGAAACAACTCATCCAACCACAAAAAAGAAATTAGAGAATCTCATAAACAAAGAGAAGAAAATATTATCCCAAACACAATGGAATAGAGACATAAAGAGAATAAACCTGTAAGCCCACCCCTAGTGAAACACAAAAATTAGTTCAACATATGCCAAACACGATAAGCAACCATCAAGCTCATAAGAAAAATGCTTTAACTGAAGAATGAGCAAGGATTATCGATGTCACCGAGTCACAAAACAACAATCCAACTTCAAAGCAAATTTCCTGCCGGAACACTAAGACTCCGATGACATGCCATACATTGTCAGAAAGATTAGAGAGTCAAAAGAAGAGAATTGCTAACAGGAGATGACCAAACTGAGCATATGCATCCCAAAGTAGAACAGAGGTAGCCCAAAACCATTACAGGAGGATTATTGGAGAAGACTACCAAGAACACATCTAATCAAACCTTAGTATGTCAATGAAATACCGACTGAAAAGAATCACCAAGGAATGGAACCAAAATAGAGGAAGCCATAAACACTTTCAGCAAGAACATCTGCCTGTAAAGTTACTGAGAGAAAAATAAAATTGACGACACGCACATTGTCCATGAACCTGCATACAGTAGAAAAGAGCAGTCTAAGTGGTGGTAGCAACAACCAATGCTAGAACAACAAGCATACAAGAATCCGAAGGAACGGCGCCTCTACTCCTTTGAGGATGAGGAGGACGTGTGCCTGATGACGAAGCACCCTTGGAACCGGGTGATTCTTTGGTGGGAGTAGTCCGAGCGCGCTTAGGAGGCATGTCTGGCATAAGCACAACAGTAACCAAACTAACAAATGTAAGAGAAATGATGAAACTAGCACAAGAAATGTGAGAATACCCATGTAGAGATTTTATCAAACACATGGTTTGCATAATCATGAAGTGTGCATACGACAACAACCAAGCAATGAGAATCGCACTAAACTTGTTAGACTAGGATAATGAAGAACCAAACACAAACAATAGCAAATAGAGGCTGCACCATATCTAATGAATCAATTTTAACGACAAAACTAACAACCCATATCCATAATAAGAAGATAAAAGGCAAAGAACCGATGTACCATAGAAGTGAAGAGGAATACATCATGAACTTCCAAAAACAGTAGCCAATCCCAATCCGTACAAAAATAAGAGGCAATATGTGGGGATAAACAAAAGATTGAACAATTAAGAGAATTGAAGTGCATCATAAACTAAACCTCGGTGTGTGTAGATGCAATGCAATGCACAAAGAGAGAGAAAGTTCACCACTAGAACACACCCTTTGAAGACCTAGAATATAGAACCATCAACAAGAGACATACAATTAGCAAGTGAGCTTAGAAGAAACAAACTTCAATCCCCTTTGAAACAAACATTATGAGTAGAAGGCAAACGAATATAAATATGATCTTTCAAATGAAAACCAAGACATCCAAAAGGCAAAGGAATATAAACTTTGTATGCCTTACATAAAAAACAATGAATATGCGCTTGGATTTTTATTTTGCCGCATGTGGTGGAGTTTAGTCTACATCACTCTAATGTCATTCCCGCGTGGGAGGGATTTTTGCCTCCATCTTTTCAAATACACGAGGGTAGGGTGTAGCCTACATCTTTTTGACAAACACAAACTCAAGAAGTGCAATACCATGATAACGTGCAACACAAGAACTAACATCTCTTGAGTGCATCCGTCAGAGCATGACCCTCACAACCCCAACGGGTTCTTAGCCAACTGATATTGCTTCAAAAACAATCAAATGGCTGGGGATAAAGTGAGTCATTGACCACTAACAAGAGTTGTAATAGGAAGATAAGAATGCTCAATAACACGAACAACAAGATGAACATTAACCAAAACAAAGGAGAGATAGCTCAAGATCACATAAATACTCGAGAGATAGAGAAGTTCTATGAGCTCAAAGAATATGTAAGTGGTTTCCAAAAACTCCCATCATGCACGCATGCCGTGCACTGTGCAAACAAGCGAGGAAAAATGCATGATACATACCAAAACATACTTAAGAGTTCAGAAAGAGAAAACACCCAAACATATTGCAACTTATTTAAGACAATTGAATTAAACCAATATCTCAGAAACGATGCATCCAACAACACATACATGGAATAAATAAATAAAACAAAAAAAAATAGAAGGAATAACCAACAACCTTTTTTTTTTTTTTATTAACAATATATTCAGACATGCAACATGATCTGCAAGCTAAACAAACAAAGCATAAAAAAAATAGAAGCACCAAACAAATAGCCTATGTGATGAGAGAAATATGCAATTCACATAACACAAGGCTAGAAACAAACTATATCATCCTAAATGTGGGACACCACCAGACCTTTGCAAGTCCAGAAAAACCTTCAACTTATCCTTTCTTACCCATACTTGTTTAACACTAGGCGTGCACACCTTGGGAGTTGAAAAGATATGAGATCTCCCCTTAACAAGCTTTGCAATAGACTTGTCCTTAACTAATTCCACCTTAGTCTTTAACTTCCTTTTGTTGGAGTACCTGTTTTTCTTAAACCTATGACAATAAACATTAGAATTCCAAGGTCTAGAAAACACACAAGAAGGAACATAAGAATCAACAAGATTATAATTATAATGAACATGAGAATAACATTTAACATGTTGATTAAAATCCCAACAAAAGCTATCCAAATGACCAACTCTACCACAATAAGAACAATGAAAAACATTAGACTTACTCAAAGAATTCTTATAAGAAGATGTGGTAGTAGAAGATGAAACATGTATGTCACCATTGTATTTGTGACATGGTGCCTTAACAAGACCTATACCTCCATTATGAGAACAATATGGCTTATCAGTAAAAACAGCCTTACCATTAACCTTAGACTTAAAATTCTTACGAGAAACATGCTGAAAATTAGTAGCATTAAGTCTAGTCTCAATAGGTGGGGTAGGTAAAAGGGCAGGCAAACTAGATTTTACAGGAGTAATCACACTAGATGAACTAGTAGAACTAGCAATAGGAGAATCAAATCTAGTTTTGTCCAAAACCTGCAATCGGAGTTGAGTAGACGTTAGATCATTATTTGTTACCTCATACTCCACCAATAGAGATTTGTATTTCTCATCGACCTCCTGATTGGCCTTCTCTAAAGCTGCAATTCTACATAGCAAGTCAAGTTTTTCTTTTTCAAATAATTGAGAAATAGTAATTGCATCATCTGCAGCATAAGAAATTAGTTTTTCAAGAGTCCCAACTTTATCCTGCAAAGAAAGATTAGCCTTTTCCAAATTTTCAATTTTGGATTCATAAACTTCCCCTTGAAGCATATAGTCTTCTGCACAATGTCTGAGTCGTTGTTCTAGAGAATCAACCTTAGTCTGCAAAACACCATTATCTTCAAAACAACAATTATCAGAAATAGTAGACAAATTACAATTAGCTTTATTGAACTTTTCCTACAAATCAATATTAGCTTTTTGTAACCGTTCACATTCTTTTGCAGAAAGCCTGTAAAGAAAAGCCCAATCACTATTGCTAACAACGTACAAATTATCATCCTTTTCAAAATCAGATTTTGGTTTTGTGGATTTAGACGATTTAACAATAAAATTATTATAACCAAACTCATGAACCATTATTGCACTCATAGGATCTACGTGTGAGCCATTACGCTCCATAACGAGCGCCCTGCTCTGATACCAATTGAGAACCCAATATATGTGCAATATAACAATAGTAAACCAAACAAGAATAAAACAGTAAACAAGTAAAGAGCGATACGCAGAAAGTAAAGAACACGCAGGAATTTTTAACGTGGTAAAACCCAATATGGGAAACGTCCACGGTTGTCCTCACGACAACAAATAAATCTACTAGATGAAAAGAGATTTACAAACCTATCAACTACCTGCAATCACTGCGAGTTGACACTCCTGGTTATCTCTAACACCTTGACTTCACCAGAGCACCTTGATGTACGCACAAGACACTCGACTTCTTGATGAACACACAAGAAGACTCGAAGCCGAACTATGAAACAAGCTTACACCAGAGTTCCTTGATGAACACACAAGGATACTCGACTTCTTGATGAACGCACAAGAAGAGTCGAAGCTAAATCACTATTCAATAAGGAATAAGTAGATGAATGGGGAAGAAGGAAGAAGAAGATGAATGGGGAAGAAGAAGATGAGTTCAATCACCAAAAACAACCAAAACCTAAACAAACTCCAAGACAAGAGATGAATTGGACGGCCAAAGAACTGACTTATTCTTTGGAAGAGAAACCCTATTTATACTTAGGGTTGGAAACCAAGGAAAATGGGCCGAAATAGTGAAAATCCATATTGGACGTACGTACGTCGATATGACGTTCGTACGTCTTCTACACGAATTAATCCTGCTGACTACTTGGACGTACGAACGTCCTAAACAGGTACGTACGTCCAGAACACAAACAATCTTGCTGACATACCATACGTACGTACGTCCTTAAGAGGTACGTACGTCCTGAAACGAAAACTTCCCTGCTGCCTGACCATACGTACGTACGCCCTAACATGGTACGTACGTTAAACAAGATGAAACTTTGCTGCCTAACATGACGTACGTACGTCCTAACAAGGTACGTACGTCCTGAACCAGAAACACACTCTCGACTCAAGACACGAAGACAAGGACACAGGATGACACGCGTACAACAAGGTTTTCTTAACAATGAACTCAAGGCGAAGTAACCATGGACAACCAATGTCACAAAATTGATGTCAAACAAACTTCGTGCCGGTTTCAAGAATGTGATATTGGTGGTCGTAGATAGATTAACAAAATACAGTCATTTCATCTCTCTCGCTCACCCTTTCTCTGCCAGTCAGGTAGCTT
Organism: Aquilegia kansuensis; assembly: GCA_020826895.1. NCBI lineage: Eukaryota > Viridiplantae > Streptophyta > Magnoliopsida > Ranunculales > Ranunculaceae > Aquilegia > Aquilegia kansuensis. The sequence continues at coordinate 36,875,198 of CM037004.1, read as the reverse complement.
CTCTTTTTCTTAGTAATATTTATAAACTCCATGGCATGCCAGTCTCCATTGTTTCAGATCGCGACAAGATATTTCTTAGCAATTTCTGGAAGCAACTTTTCAAGGCTTTGGGCACAGACCTGCATCTCACTACAGCATATCACCCTCAATCTGACGGCCAGACAGAGCGCACCAATGCTTGTGTGGAACAATATTTAAGGTGCATGACAGGTCATCGTCCTACCTCTTGGAATGCTTGGTTACCACTTGCAGAATGGTGGTTCAATACTAATTATCACAACAGTCTCAAGATGTCCCCCTTTATGGCTCTATACGGTTATGAACCCCCACATTTGGCATTTCCAGTGACAGTCTCTTCTTCAGTGGCTAAGGTGGAGGAATTACTTAAGCAACGCTCAATCATGCTCGACCTTGTTAAGGAAAGTTTAGTTAAAGCCCAAGAAAGGATGAAGTGGTATGCTGATCAAAGGAGGACTGACAGATCTTTTCAGATTGGTGACTGGGTGTACCTCAAATTACAACCATACCGCCAAACTTCAGTGGTTGTCCGCAAAAATCTCAAATTATCTGCACGATTCTATGGTCCATTTCAGGTTTTGGCCAAGGTGGGAGCTGTGGCTTATCGTCTCCAACTGCCACAAGGATCTAAAATCCACAATGTGTTTCATGTCTCGCAACTTAAACAAAAACTGGGTCAAACTGACACTGTTATGCCATAGTTGCTTTTTGTGGACAGTTCTGGTCAAATTCTGATGGAGCCTATAGCTGTTCTCAACTGTCGGCTAGTTCCTCGGGATAATAAAGCTATTACCCAAGTCCTTATTCAATGGTCTAACTCACTGCCAGAAGACGCAACCTGGGAGGACTGGACCCAAATTAGTACTCATTTCCCAAACTTCAATCCTTGAGGTCAAGGATTGTTTTAAGCAGGCGGCATTGTCATGTCCTGAATACCTTGCCACTAATGTCTTTGTAATAGTTTAAGGGTAGATTGGTTATTTCCTTTTGTAAGGACAGATGTCCTAATGACAGTGTGAGATGAGTGCTATAAAGAGAAATGTGTAATCTGAAAACCCTATGATTTTGATGATAGTACAATAGCGGCGCAGTTTCTCTGCTTGCATTGTTGGATTGTTGATTGATATTTGATGTTAGATTAAGAAGATCATTATATCTTTTCGTTGGACTTATTTAAAGGTCTCATGGCCAAGGGATGAACAATCAATCCTCCTTTGGTCCTTCCTAGTGTGTGAGCATGGGAGACTATATATATGAAAAGTTCCCTCAGAGGTTTACGCTTTACAGTAAGTTTGTCTTTTCCACAACAATTCGTTGAAATATGTAAAGACAATGAAATATACCAACTAAAAGAACATAATATATAACTATTTGGAAGAGAATGGTTGATCCTAGCAAACCAATCAAATTTGATAGATGGTATCCCAGGATGACTTTATCTGATGGAAAGGGCCATAACTGTTGCGTAGAACCCATCTCAATAAAAGTTACACTATTTCCTGGTAATAACCCGCGTCCTACAGGCTGTCTAGGCTGCCATCATTAGGATGACATCCATCTTGACAGCCCATCTCAACCATCCATATATATGGGTTGTTCTTAGTTTCTTGTGTGCTTGAGAAATTTGAGGAAAACCTGTTATTTTGGAATTGGATCTTCTTTTTTTATATACAGTGATGCACATTTTGGAGTGATGGATTAATGTGACTGTATTTTTATCACACTTTATTAATGAAATATTTCGTTATATTTTGCAGAATGTTTTTTCTCGGCGTATTCAACATGTCAACCTCTTCCTTTAAAAACAACAACAAACACGCAATCCCTTGGGCTTCTAAACATCAGTTAGGTTTTTATAAAACCAAATCACGATCCTAGACACATATCTAAATCTAAATCCACTGCCATATTTCAACAGCCAAATCCAGCCGTCCAAACCTTTTGGTTTCCCCCTCTTTACAGTTGCATTTCAAATTCCCAGCCAATATACAAGTGCCACACGGATGTACCACTACACACAAATACCTAAACTGCAATTATTACCTACACTTTGATATCAACACAATTCCCTACACGACTTCGGAGCAGACAATATCAACACAATTCCCTAGACGACTTCGTAAATAGGCAAGGACAACGTCATCAACAAGTTACTTTCGGCGACAAGCACGCATCCTCAACGACGAGTAAAATATTCATCTCGTGAAAATACTTGTTTTCATCCGAATTGAACTGCCCAACTTTTTTTACAATTCATCTACCTACTTTAATCTAAATGAAAAGGAGCTAGGTATATACCGAGCTCCCTCGAGCTCACAAATTGACCACTTCGTAAAGGACTTTCTTATTTAAACTCAGCGACATAAAACGAGGTGAAGGCCTTTTCGTTCGATCTCACCCGAACTCACCAATTTCCATCATAATCCGACGTGAATTTTAATTAAACTCGACATCACTCGACGTGAATCCTTTTTCACTCGACCTCACCCGAGCTGGGGCTTATTTCACTCGACCTCATCCGAGCTTACTATCTTTTACACGCGTTTATTCTCCTTCAGTTATAATATCTTTTCAAACTTGATTCTAAACGTCTGCTCATTAATTGATCCCACCGTTGGACAATTAATGAGCTAGCCGCTGACCGAAATCACCTATAAAAATGAACTACGTAGACTTAATTCTGGGACTAGATCAATCTCAGATACGTACGCAACTATCTCTCTTGATAGCTCAACCACTTCTTCATCTAAATTTCCTTCTCCTCCACTTTCCGATCATCTTCCCTGATCTCCAAATTACTTAACATTTACAAAAACTGTTATTTTGGAATTGGATCTTCTTTTTGATATACAGTGATGCACATTTTGGAGTGATGGGTTAATATGACCATATATGTATCACACTTTATCAATGAAATATTTCGTTATATTGCGCAGAATGTTTTTTCCTGGAGTATTCATCATGTCGACTTCTTTTGAATTGTGTCATTCACATCGACTGTTGATTCTTTTTTGCCAAGATTAATTTTACAAAGGTGATTCATTTGCAGAGGTATACTCAGAGCATATTTTTGAAGCTTGATAATATTTTGAATTGTGTCATTCACATCGAATGTTGAACACTATATTGAGCCAGCGCTTTAAAGGGTTAAGGGTTTACGACTTCTTAGTTATAGGCATGGTTAAGACAAGAAAATATTTCAGCTCTTCTTTCATGTGAACGGCCCTATCTTGTATCGAAAGGTTTTTCGTGCTATACACCACGTTGAGAAAGACCAACCTCCTATCTATTTTCAATGAGAGAAAGGTGCAGGCAGACAAGGCTTTACGAAAAAGAAAAAGGCCTCTTTGGATTAATAATATAGACAATTATTCATTTAAAGCTTGAACTTGTGAGAAAATATTACTTTTTGAATTTATATTGGATCATTGCTTGATATTGTTGATTGCCCATACTGCCATGATTTTGTTTTTTCATTCACTCTATAGTTGATTATCTTGAGGAGGAATTTGTTGTTGCAGCAAGTGATAACCATCCAGGGTTTTAACTGTGGTTTAATTTAAATGATGAAGACGATAGTAGAAGTTAAATAGACATGTGAGCAGACTCTTCTCGGAATGTGTAGTGTATGAGAAGGTTCAGATCATCTTGAGCTGAACATTAGTTTGCAAAGTTTTTCTGCTAAAAAAATCTGGTGTGACAGTCTTCCACCAAAGGTATTCTTCTTTTTGTGGTCCTTGCCATGGAAAATATTTCTTATGGCAGAAAATCTCAAGACGGGGATAATAACTGTCAGTAGGGATCCAATGTGTCCGGCAGATGAAGTAGCATCTGTTGGGTTTTATGTGCAAATCAGGACGGAGGGAAGTTTTTGTTCAGGAACGTACGTACGCAGTTAGGGCGTTCGTACGTTCAATGTGACAGATAACTTTGTGCAGAAGGAACGTACGTACGCAGTTAGGACGTTCGTACGTCCCGTACGCCAGATAACTTCTTCCGTGGCTCAACGTACGTACGTGATTTCGACGTACGTACGTCCTCCTCGGATTTTGTGCAATATGGGCCTGTTTAAGCCCAATTCGTGGTCTATTGTAAGGCTATGGTATAAAGCCAAATAGAAGTGGAAAAACCTAATTATGTTTTTGAGAGCGAGAGATTGTGAGAAGCTATTAGAGAGTTTGAGAACTTTTGTGAGGAAGAAAACTTCGGTTTCTTCGTGAGGGCTTGTACAATTGTCTCGATAAGAAAAGCATCATTCTTTCTCCCCGTGGACGTAGGCATATTGCCGAACCACGTATATCTTGTGTCTTGTCTGGTTGCTTGTTTGTTTTGTCGTTTTCGTTTTACTTTCATACACTAGTTCAATCATATTATTTGTGCATTAGTTTCCGCTGCGCACAACAAGTGGCATCAGAGCTTCGGTTAGATCTTGAGCGTCTTGAAGGTGTTTGAAGAAATTCCGCAGTGAGTTTCTTAATTGTGTTTCAAGTCCAAGGTTCTATCTTTTGTTCGTGGGTTGCATAGAAGGTGTTTGTTGAAATTCCGGTGTGAATTTCAGATTTGTTTACCTTCGTTTGGTGATTATTTAGTGCATGAAAGTTGGTGGAAAGATGGCAAAAGAATCGAATTTGAAGGATTCGAAGGGGGAAATCAAGACAATGGTTTTCCATCAAGCAAAGATTGATGTAGAGAAGTTTACCGGCACCAATAACCTTGGCATGTGGAAGTGTGAGGTAATGGATGTTCTATGTCAACTAGACCTAGAAGATGTTCTGGAGGATAAGCCAGAAGGTGTGGAAGAGAAGGATTGGAAGAAGATGAACAAACGAGCTTGTGGAATCATAAGATCGTGTTTGGCTCAAGACATTAAATACCTTGTGATGAATGATGCTTCTGCAAAGGAGATGTGGCAAAAATTGGAGGAGAAGTACATGACAAAGACTATCCACAATAAAAACTATCTACTTCGAAAGTTTTATCGAATAGATATGAGAAGACGTATTTCAATGGCGGAGCATCTTAATGATTTTACCAAGGTAATTGCCGACTTGGTGAATCTTGGAGCTGATGTAAGTGATGAAAGCAAGGCAGTGTGTCTCCTCAATTCGTTACCGGACGAATATGAACAATTGGCTATCACACTTACATATGGAAAAGACAAATTGGTGTATAGTGAGATTTATGCAGCATTGTTAAATCATGCGTGTATGAAGAAGGACAAAGAAGAGTCCAAAAGCTCAACACCAGAGGTCTTAGTGGCAAGGGGAAGCTACGATAGTAGGGGTGAGTCTCGTTCAGAGTCGAAGAGGAGGTTTCTAGCAAACGATGAATGTTCTTTTTGTCATGAGAAAGGGCATTGGAAGAAAGATTGTCTTCAAGCCAAGGCAAAGGACAAGAAGAATAACTCTGAGGTAAATATTGCATATATTAATAGAGATGAAGATAATGGTTCTGATTATTCTTTATGTGTTTCATCCATCGATTGTTCCACTAGTGCTAATGAGTGGATATTAGATTCGGCTGGTACTTATCATGTGTGTCCCATAAGGGAATGGTTTTCTAGCTTTAAAAGGCTAGATAATGGTGTAGTAATGATGGAGAATGATCAACCTTGTCATGTATTGGGGATAGGTACTATTCGATTGAAGATGTTTGATGGAAAGATAAGAGAGCTGAGGAATGTAAGATATGTTCCTGATTTGAAAAAGAACTTTATTTCACTTGGTACTTTAGAAACCAAAGGTTACAAGGTAGTAGCTTAGAATGGTGTTCTAAAGGTTATGGTTGGTGCAATGGTATTACTAAAGGGTACTCGACGAAGTAACTTGTACTTCTTGCAGGGTAGTACAGTTACATGTGATGTGGCCATGTCAGAGGCTACAACGAAGTTTGCTAGAGAGACTACCAAATTGTGGCATATGTTGACGCATAAATGTGAAAAATCTTTGCAGACAATAACGGAGCAAAGGTTTTTTATGGGTGCTATCGCCTGCAAGTTAGAGTTCGGTGAGCATTGTGTTCTGGGCAAGCAGACAAGAGCAAAGTTTGGCACAACTATCCATTGTATGAGTGGAGTTCTTGATTATGTTCACATGAATGTCTGGAGACCTACCAAGTACACAGCTTGGAGAGGTAAGTTTTATTTTGTGTCTTTAGATGATGAGTTTTCTAGGCGTGCGTGGATGTACATCATGAAGCATAAGGATGAAGTCCTAGAAATATTGAAGTGGAAGAAGCTAGTTGAGGCCCGAATTGACACAAAGATCATGGTATTGTACTTAGATAATAGCATAGAGTACAAAGATGATCCGGTCTTGCAAGTATGTCAGACTGAGGGTATTGAGCGTCACTTCACTGTGAGAAAGACACAGCAACAGAATAGGGTGGCAGAACACATGTTGTCTATGGCTGGATTAGGCAAAGTGTTTCAGGTTGAGACATGCCATTTTATTAACAGGTTGCCTTTGATTGTGATAAGTGGTAAAACTCTTATGGAGGTTTCTATGTTGAAGCCTGAGAGTTCTCAGCAGGTGGAGAACAAGACCAAAGAGGTTTTGCAGTGGGTGGAGATTTGCATATCTCCATATGTTCCAGTGGGTTCTGTATCTAATGTGGAAACTCTTGTAAGGGTTTTGGGTGTTTCAAATTCTGATGGCATGACAGATGATGAGACGATTGGAGATGCAGAAAATGGTGATCCTAATGATGAGGGTCCAATTGCAACTAGATTACCTAAGAAGGAAGAAGAATCTCCAGGTAAAGATGTGCACTTGAAGGTAAATGTTTGCATCCTTATGGCCTTGGTAGTGCGATATGATTGTGTATTAGCTCTGTTTGATGTGAAAACGGTTGTTTTACATGGTGAGCTAGATGAGGAGATTTATTTGTCTCAGCCTAATGGTTTTGGAGTTGCAGAGTATGATGAGTTGGTGTGTTTCAAACCATATATTTCACAAGCAGTGGGCATTGTAGGTAGATACATGCATGATCCTGATGTGACATTGGGAAGCTGTGAAATGGATGTTCCACTACATTCAAGGTAGTGTGGAGGTTTGTTTGTTAGTTCAACATGGAAGGACTTTGAGGCTGCGGTGTGTTGGTTATGTGGATGTTGAGTATGATTGTCACTTTGATAGACGTTGGTCTACTCCTTGATATGTGTTTACATTGGCAGTGAGATCTATCAGCAGGTTGTCTACATTACATTCTATGGTTGTTTTGTCTCCGACAGAAGCTTGGAATATTGCCGTGACTAAAGTGGTGTATGGGACTAAGTTTTATTGCTTAGATTTGGTCCATATCCTTCCTTCGAGTTGATCGTATATCTTGAAGTGAACTACGATGGCTTGATCCCTTAGAAGAAGGGTACGTAGGCAACCATGAGGTGGTGCAGTCGAGGTGGTCTTTCGGGACATGTGTGGGAGTTTGTGATTTGTGTTTGTCGGCTTAGATTTATTGAATCTTCGCCGAGGTGGAGAATTGTTGGGTTTTATGTGCAAATCAGGACGGAGGGAAGTTTTTGTTCAGGAACGTACGTACGCAGTTAGGGCGTTCGTACGTTCAATGTGACAGATAACTTTGTGCAGAAGGAGCGTACGTACGCAGTTAGGACGTTCGTACGTCCCGTACGCCAGATAACTTCTTCCGTGGCTCAACGTACGTACGTGATTTCGACGTACGTACGTCCTCCTCGGATTTTGTGCAATATGGGCCTGTTTAAGCCCAATTCGTGGTCTATTGTAAGGCTATGGTATAAAGCCAAATAGAAGTGGAAAAACCTAATTATGTTTTTAAGAGCGAGAGATTGTGAGAAGCCATTAGAGAGTTTGAGAACTTTTGTGAGGAAGAAGACTTCGGTTTCTTCGTGAGGGCTTGTACAATTGTCTCGATAAGAAAAGCATCATTCTTTCTCCCCGTGGACGTAGGCATATTGCCGAACCACGTATATCTTGTGTCTTGTGTGGTTGCTTGTTTGTTTTGTCGTTTTCGTTTTACTTTCATACACTAGTTCAATCATATTATTTGTGCATTAGTTTCCGCTGCGCACAACAGCATCAACACCTGTTCTTACAATGAAGTCTGAGAAGGTAAATGTGGGAGTGGTGCCAGAGGCAGATCATCTTTGATTGTGACATTGCAAAAGTTTTAAGGCAGTGGAGCTGTCCAAACCTTGCTAGCGTTGAAAAAATTATCTGGAAAGTCATCATGCTTTGGTTCGGACAATATGGAGAGAATAAAACGGTTGGATTTTGGATTTCCGAAGGATAGGTGTGGCAACTCAAGTGTAGAGTGAAGATGTATGCTACTTTCAGTACTTTGGTCATGGCACTATTTTGAACCTAGACCCAGAAACCTAAGATTCAATGAACTTATGTTCTTCTGGGATGCATATTCACTTGGCTGATACGATGTTAATGTTATATATGGGATGATGTGAATGCCTCATTTTATATATTTTTAATACAAATTTGTTTTTCTGGTTATCCAAATACTGATTACACAAAATACTATCAACAGTCTTTGTTTATTTCGATTGTTTTAAATACAGTAGTAACAAGCAATAATTCTATCAAAAAAAAAAAAACTGCAATAACTACATATAAATACTTTTTGTGATTGTACCTGTCTTTTGTCTTCAGAGAGTAAAAATCCGATTCTCTTGACATTATTAAATGCTGGTTGTTAGAAGACTAACAAACCATATTGATACACACAGAACATATATAAAATCACACGTAGAAACACACAGACTGACATTAACATGCTAAAAACCAAAAGGGGTTGGAACTAGAAGAAGTGGAGATTTCTTACGCAGTACAATTCCTAATTCTTCGGCAACATCAACGTCCTTACTTGTTAATCCGTTAGGCAAACTCCAATTAAAATGGTATAACAAATTGGCCAAAGGAAGTTCCATATTGGGAGTTGCAAATAGTATACCTGGGCACCCTCTTCTTCCTGCTCCAAACGGAATGAACTTAAAGTCCTTTCCTTGGTAATCAATCGATGTATTTAGAAACCTTTTTGGTCGGAATTCTTCTGGTTCATCCCACAACATTGGGTCATTTGCAATCGCCCATTGGTTGATAAAAACTCTAGTTTTGGCAGGAATGTCATAGCCTAGCAGTTTAGTATCTTGTATTGATTCGTGAGGGACAAATATAGGAGATGGAGAATGTAATCGTAGTGCTTCCTTGATCACCATTTTCAGGTAATGCATTTGTCCAAGATCATCCTCTGTGATATGTAATTTTCCTTTTGTTATTTCTCTTACCTCTGCCTGCACTTCTTTCATTATTTCTGGATGTTTGATTAGTTCTGTCATTGCCCAGACTAAGGTCGCAGCTGATGTATCAGTCCCAGCAGTAAACAAATCCTACAACAGAAGAATTATAATGAAAAATATGAACTTCTATATCTATTACTCTTGGAAATACAATTTTCATCTCCCAACTTGTTTTGATAAAAGATTTAGGTACTTACCAGGATTAGAGCTTTGATATTATCTCTAGCAAAAGAAACACGATTTGTGGTATCATTCTCCATCCCAAGCAAAACATCTACAAAATCTTCGACTCCACTATTCTTAATTTTCTTCTTAGAATCAATATGCTCTTGAATCACACTTTCAAGAAAGCAATCCATTTCTTTAGAGTTTTTCGCCACCCTCGCATTTAACCCATTGAAGTTATTCACAACAGAAAACCAAGGTATAAAGTCCACCACATTGAAAACACCAATTAAATTCATGAACTCCATTATCAACTCCGAAAACTTCTTAGCACCTTCATCTTCACCAAATTTTCTACCCATTGCAACTCGACAAACTACGTTATTTGTGAAACTAAATATTAGTTCACTCAAGTTCACAACAGATGATGCAGAAGAACAATATTCATGAATCTTATCAATCATGATATTAGCTTCTTCTTCTCTAACTGTTCTAAATGATTCCACTCTATGTCCACTAAGAAGGTGTTGAGTACTAATCTTTCGCATTTCCTTCCAATACTCGCCATAAGGAGAGAAAGCTAAGTCTTTATTAGAATAAAAAAGTCTTTCTGCAAAGCTCATTCTTGGTCTATTGCAGAAGTTAAAGTCCTGAGTTTTAATAACCTCTTTTGCTGCATCAGCAGAAGATACAATCAATGCAGGTGTTTGTCCTAAATAAAGGAGCATGAGGGGGCCATGCTTGCGAGATAGAGATTGGAGAGATCGATGTGGGAGTGTACCGAGTTGATGAAGGTTTCCAATTATTGGAAGTTTTGATGGAGAAGGTGGTAGATTTAATTTGTTAGTTCTAGGTCTAATGAGTGTGTAGAGTAGGGTGACAAGGAAGATGGAAAACGCGGAAATGAAAATGCGATCAACTTGCATTCCGTACTGTTCTAATAGCCGCTGAAACCTTTTTTTTTCCGGTAAATTAAAATGTGGTTCAACAATCAAGCATTCACTTTGTTCGATTACTACAAAACACATATTCTAGCTATTTATAGAGTTTCATGTTCTCTTCTACATTACATAATTATTTTTTTTTCCTTGGTAGGAAAATACAAGTCTGGTAGGCAATTGTCATTTTCCTTATAAATAAAAGAAGGGAGGAATGCCATCTAAATATAAATAAAACCTAACAATTGTAAATGCATAATTATGAGATTAGATACATGACTATCAATTGCATCCACAATTGTAAATGCATACTTATGAGTTTAGGTACATAACTCTATCAATTGCATCCACAACAAACTGTGAATTAAAAAAATTAAGGCTCACATGAGGTAAAGCTGATATATCTACCTTTTTATTTTTCTATAGTAAAGCTGATATATGAGTTTAGGTAAAAAATTAATTGCATCCATCAAAATATAAATGCATAATTATGAGTTTAGATATATGACTCCATCAATTGCATCCACAACAAACTGTGAATTAAAACTTCAAAGGAAAACTATTGTAACATTAAAAAAAAAAAAAAAATTATGGATCACATAAAGTAAAGATGTATGAAGTGAAACCGGCACTCGGTTATTTGACATTAATTTTGTGACATGAGGAGTCTCGGTTATCTCACCTTAAAATCATTGTTAGGAAAGCCAAGATGTACGCACGTTCGTCTCGTGTCGGTGTCCTTATGTCTTTTGTCAAAGTCAGTTTTGGGTACTGGACGTACGTACCTAGTTAGGACGTACGTACGCAGTTAGGACGTTCGTACGTCCAAGCAGGCAGCAAACTTTCACCGTGTGGGGACGTACGAACGTTGATTCGACGTACGTACGTTCAAAAGTAATTATTTACATAATTTTAAATTTTTCATTGATAAATACTATTGATAAATACACTATTGCATTTAATAGTTGTATATTTGCTCAAATAGCTATGACTAATGCCAGAGAAGGACAAAAGGAAATACCTTAAACCAGTAAAATTTATTTTTCTCAAATACATTTATTTATTATGAAAAAACACGATTTTCTGAAATTAGTAACATGCAAAAATCTCCTACCCCGGTGCGTAGCACGGGTCCAGACACAACGAAAAAAAATTATGATGGCCTCCATCATTAAATGCATTTTACAAACTGTCAACAAAAAACCCGTCATATCAGGCACCGTCAAGAAAGGTTCCAAAAACTGTCAAGACATTATTGTAATTCTTAACGGTTTTTTGGAAGACCATCATATTATTTGTCGTAATGATGTTAGTTTCGTAGTAAAAGTTGCCAACTTTTCTTTTCAAATCGTCAAGGAATTGTCTTCAATCTTGACATTGTTGGCTAAATGATACAAATTACTAGGCAAATAAACTATTGAATGCGGAATTAAACAATAGCAGTAAATAAGATAAACAAAACACAAGATCTCTAAGAAACTATCTTCTTTATTGAATATTATGAAGATTACAAGAATCTCTGCCTCACAATACTCTCTAGACAAAGTAAGCCATAACTGCCTCTCTTATGTTATGGTTAGGGGTGTAAATTTCTGCCGATTTTCCGATTTTTTCGATTTTTTATCCGATCTTTTCTGAATTTGGAATGGATTATTGTAGTTCCGATTTCCGAATTTACGATTTTCGATTTTTTCGAAAAAAAGATGGAATGGAATTGGAACTACTTCTATGAATCTGATTCGATTTTTCCGATTTGATTTTCCGATAAATATTCCAAAATTTCTGATAATTTAAGAGATTTAACTATTCTCATTTTTAAAAATATATGTACATATAGACATAAAAATAATATACCAACTTTAAAATCACATGAAGACTCAATAATAAATTATAATTAGTCTCAAATCATAACGTTATCAAATATCAATATATGGTTCAACAAAAAAAATAATGTAATAGTAAATTATTGGTTAGTTTATACTTCCGATTGAAGGTCATGCTTATTAGTCAGATTAATTATTTTCTTTTTTCATCAATTATAGTATTTTATAAATTTTGTAGTATAATTGTGTTTTATAAGGTGCTATACTCAAGAACTTTGATCCATCATATTGGGGTGGTATGTTACTATGTTAGATAAAAACACCCCAATAGGCAAATCAACTCAGTAGAAAGAGTGGATTTTCAAGTTTCCAAAAAACGAATCACGTCCATCATTTTCGATTTAAAATTCCAATCAATTTCGATATATTTTTAAGTTGGAATTCCGATTTTTTATGTTGGAATTTCGATTGATCCGAATTTATTTTTTTCCGATATTCCGAATATTTCTGATATTCCGAAATCGAAATAAATTTTGTTGTTCCGAAAAAATATGGAATGGAATTGGAAGAAAATTTTTGATTCCGATTTTCGATTTATTTTTTCCGAACATGCCATTTCCGATCCGTTCTGTCCGATTTCCACCCTTACTTTTGGCCTTGACCAAAACACCTTTTTATAGACCTTGGACGACTTCAAATCATACAAGGAAACCTATTTTCCATTCACCCAGAATAAGAAAATGCCGAATAAACTTCCGTCGTCACTGCGCCCTCAAAAGCTCGACCCCAGCCAGGCGCTGCGCCCTGGACCTTCAGCGTGGTCGCTTCGCGACGACCAAGTCGTAGAGTGGAAAATGTCTATCCTCAAGACAACAATTTTGAGGATCACTAAGCTCCTAATAGGATACACATGTATCATGGCTCCCCCATTTAGGAACTTAAACTCCCGTTTAAGCTAAAACAAGAGGTTAGGGAACTCGAGAGCTCCCTGGTCTTTGTTGAACCATCTAGCCTTGCTTGGAACCTGACCAACACGCCCAATGCGAAACATAATGCGGTCTCCACGTCGTGTACTAGTCACCTTGCGCTCCAATATGCAATTCGGCCTCTATCAATGGTTCCTCTCGGTCAAACCACAAGTCATCAACTGCTGGTAAGACTACCTTGTCATCCCCATAATCATCAAGTAATGGTGGCTCAAACAACTTCAAATACTCGGTATTAATGACCGAATACATCCTCGAGTAAGGTGGTACCTCAAGCTTGAAGGCGTTGTCCCCAATCAGCTCAAGAACTCAGAATGGTCTATATCTAAGTGGTTTCAACTTCTTACCTTCACCTTTGAGACGCTTCTTACCCAGCTTCAACCATACCAGGTCGCCCACACCAAAGTTATAAGGAACTCGATGCTTATCATGTTTGACCTTGTACTTTGCTTGTGACTTTTTCAATTGTGCTTCAATAACAGCATGTATCTGGCTTATCTTCTCCAAAAACCGTTTGGCGCAAAGCTGTTCAGTTTCTCCCTTCCCATCCTTAGCCCCATCAATAGTGAAAACTAAATCAAAAGAACTAGGAGGCAAGTACCCATAACATGTCTCAAATGGAGACTTACCTGACGAGCTATGAACTGCTCTATTGAAAGCAAACTGTAGATAAAGGAAGACTTTCATCCCAAGTCTTCGGATGCTTGGCATTATACCCCCATAACATATATATGCACCATGGTCATGTTGATCACCTCTGTCTGTCTGTCTGTCTGTGGATGAAAAGCAGTACTCTTCTTCAACTTAGTATCCATCATACCCCACAAAGAATCCCAAAAGTGCCCAAGGAACCGGCTATCACGATAAGATATAATCGAACTTGGCAACCCAAAGTGCTTCCAAATATTTTCAAAGAAAAGCTTAGCTGCACTCACTCCTATCATTGTCTTCTTGCAAGGAATCAGAATCACCATCTTACTAAAGGGATCAACCAGAACGTACAGATAGTCATTCCCAGACCTGACCATGGGCAAGCCACCTAAGAAATCCAAAGAAACACTCTCCCAATTCAGGACGATTAGGAACTGGTAACGGTAGATATAATCTTATTTTCTTGTTCGCCGGTTTGGATGTACAATACAACTTACAACCTCGAACATACCTAGAAACATCATCTTGCATCTTCGGCCAACGATATAGCGCCGCAGATTTAACCAAGTCTTCTCAACCCCAAAGTGACCTTCCACTCTAGAAGTATGAGCTTCCCTAATCCACTGCAATCTATCACCATCTTCTGGAATGCAAAGCGATGAACCCTTATATAACAACCCATCTCGTATCTCAAACTCTCACTTGTGCCCATGCTGAACATTTACATACACATCCTTGAAGCCGTTATCTGATGCATACCATGTGACATATTCTGAAGGAACCAACGGTTGGATACGTAAAGCCACCAGTAAAGCACTTACCGGTGGTCGAGACAACATATTAGCCAACTTGTTCGTCAACCCCTTCTTGTACTTGATAATGATGTGAAATGCCATCAGTACGACATCCACTTCATATGTCTGGAGTGCTGCAACTTAGTTTGAGCATGAAGATACTTTAATGGCTTGTGATCGGAGTGAACCACTACGCCCTTACCCAACTGGTACACTCTCCAATGTTTAACAGCCTGATAGAGAACATAGAACTCCTTGTCATAAGGGGGATATTTTTTTATCGCCCCTGCAAACAACTTAGAATGATACTCCACTGGCTTACTAATAGATGGTAATTGCTTACTACCTAATCAAAAGATTGTATTTTTATTTGAAGTGCCTTCTTGTGCCTGTATATATTGATTATCAAAGTAGACAAGTAACAAGCAAGGGTCGTACCCACCTCAAAGTTGAAGATCTTAGCTCACACACAATAGAAAACAATGGTTAAGAAACACCAAGGAATCAACAAACGAGATAGAGATTGATTCTACTTCCTACAGGCAATAATAATAAACTATAATTAAATCTAACTTAAGAATATGCTAGAGATGAAAAAACGATCTTATGATAACATAGGGGGAAGAGTTGGTATCCACAAACTAAATCATGGAAACATAACATGTTATTCCTTCATGTTCAATCTATAACAATTAATTAGTCACGTCTCAGCTATTCCAATTAATCATCAATACCTATAATAATCAAGTAGTCATCTCTTAGTTATCACCATTGGAAATGTTGCTTTGACTTCTGCCTCACAGTCATACACTCAGAAATAAAAAGTCTCTCAGAGATGGTGTTTATCATTTTACCTCCATGTGAGGAAAGAAGATGGACAAGCATCTCACATATATCAATAAGAATGGACTGGTGTAATGGAATGAACTTAGTCTCAAAGAATGGAAAAATTAATCTTGCTTGAGATGTCGGGTTTTTCACCTTAGCACCTTCTAACTTACTCGCCACATCCTACCATATCGGCTTAGATCTACAAAAGAGAGTAATAGGTTGTAACTTGGCTTAGGATAGAGCTAGAAATGGAAAAGGCTTTTGTGAAATATTTTTGGAACATTCGGGCTTTAGCCAATTTTTCTCATCTTCTTTGGGAAAATTTCAATGAAGCTTTAGCCAAGTTTTTGGAATCTTCTTTTCTTTTTGGATTTGAAATGGTTTGGAAAGATTCTGGCTTTTCAGGAATTTCTTCAAACTTTTTTATTTTCAGTATTTTGTTCATCTCACTAGTTTGGAGATTTTTAATATTTCTCTTTTCTTCTTGTAACCACATAAACAATCATGCTCATGTTCCAAAAACAATGGGTATAATGACCTAAACATTCTAAGGCTAATTACTCCCACAATGGAGTTGGGTAAGGATAATGGGCTAAAGAAAAGGCCAAGTAACAAGAAAGGCTCAGAAAGGTCAACCTAAGGGATAAAACAATTATCAGGGTAGGCCAAGGTAAACAGGTTTTAACTAAATGTCTTTGTTTCTTTTCTAAGTACTGATATGGTGATCACATCTTGAATACGCTACAAGACACAAGTTTATATCACACCCACTTGATGTCATCTCAAGGCTAACTATAAAAATGAATATGAGACTAAAAACAAACAAAACTGAGAGGTTGAGTCTTTTGACTCCAGATGTATGTAATAACTCTCCAAGTAAAGGACGGGTCTCAAAAACTCACTGGGTTAAGTCTCCACACTTATCCTCAAGTTTCGCAAGGTGTAATTGTATTTGCATATGTAATCTGTCATAAATGCAAGTGAATGCCATGCAAATGTAGTATAAGACTCAACTACTTGGTGAAGCAATTGTCCTTAAACTTGAAAAAGATAGAATTCAACCATTATATTCATCATTGATGGTGTACTTATCCTAACTTTTTGGAAAGTCTTCGTAACAAAGATTTTTTTTTTTGGGTTTTTCAAAATTTTTGAATTTTTACACAAGTATGGAAAAAAAAGTTTGAAAATATTTTACAAAAAAAGGATTCTAATACTTCCCCACCCCCAAACAAAAAATGTGCCTTGTCCTCAAGGCTCATACTAAGCATAGGAAAGGGAGAAAGAAAGATATTACCATTAATGAACTAAAAATTCAAACCGCTTTATAAATTTCTGCCAAACAAAATTATCTCCACATACATAGAGATTACAAGGAATTCCATACTAAGACACAACTGAAATAAAATATGCAAAAATACAGGACTGACTTAACAGAAAAGGAAATCCTAGTTTACACAATTGGTTTCCAAACTTGACTCTTAGGAAGACCATCCAACTTATCACGCCAATCAACTAATACTTCCTTTATCACATGCCAAGGATCCTCACCATATTTCATAAACTCATCATCTCTATGGAAGATAGGATAATCAACATACTCAGAATTTGGCACCCAAATGAATAGGCGGCTTCTCCTAATATATCGGTGAGTTGGATCCATAGGTATAAGGTGAGTCCAATCATTGTACCGTTCCCTCCAATAAGGATAGCTCTCAAAGATAATCTTACAAATAGCAGTAGGGAAAAGAAGCTTATCCTGACCAAATAGGAACACATTCCGGATACCATCTAAAATCCAGGTGGATAAGTCAAGAGCATAAAAATCCTTAACAATACCATATATTGCATGCATAGTACTATCGTTGACATAATCCAACCTCTCAACACCCAGCAAATTACGCAAAACCCATAAAGCAACAGTTGTAACATTACTAGGAAGACAAGTATTAGGTGCAACATTGGGGTAATCATCAAGATAGAACGAAAAGGTACAAGGGCCAAAGTGGTTAAGGTAATTATCCAAGACATCAACATGATTATCATGAACATAATTATCATAAGGCACGACCGGCTGGAAGACAAAAGAATTACCGATGGCCAGAGTGAGGGAAATAGCATTAAAAACCACTACGAAACCATGCATATGAACTTGGAAACCATCAAAGGGAAGAGCATCGGCAAAGGGTAACATGAGGAAAAGTCTCTTAATATAGAAGGGGAATAAACAACAGTATGATCATAAAGAAAACCTTTCCAACCCTTGTCAAAAATCTCATCCCGAAAAGAAGCTCCATAAGGACTATTCATAATTCCAGAAAAATCCATCTCGGGGATAATATCCATACAAAAAACCAGCACATAAATCGAGAAAAACCCCACAGAAACCAAAGCAAAAACTGTTGCCAGACCAGAACTCGACTCGAGATCAGGTATGCCTAAATGGAACTCGACTCGAGATTGAGCGGTTCCAGAAAAATAAAAAAGTTTTCTGATTTAAAGTGACGGTCTCCTAGCATTGGTTTGGTATATATAGGCAAAAATAAAAAAGTTTGAGCCCAAGTAGGACTCCAAAAATTGCCGATAACATTAGGATTTCCAAAAATCAAAACCCTAATCCTTTCACTTTTAAAATATTTGGACTTAGGTCCCTAGGACCAGAAAATTTTGAAAATAACTCCAGAAGTCCAGATTTTTGCAATAAAGCGAATGGCTAAAAATTTCAGAAAAGTACACAAGTTTGGAAAATTTAAAATTTCATCCAATTCATTAATATTTTGAAATAAAGTATAAGGATTGAAATTTTATTACAAAAGTGCAAAGAACTAAACAAAATACAGGAAAATAAAAACAACAATGGCTGACTACAAAACTCTCAACCACGTCGCCGACGAGGCTGCGCCTGGCCTTCGTCCAAAAGATGCTGGATGTCCTTAACGGCATCCATCAACTCTCCCATACCCCTCCAGAGAAGCTGGAACCGCTCCTCGTTGGTATGGATCTGCTCGAACGCCTGTTGGTCGCCGGGCCTGAAGTGAACTGGCGCCTCCTCTTGAAGGTCCCACAACTACTGTCGACAGGCAGACAACCTAGGGTTGGAGACCTCGTGACGAACGACCGACTCCAAAGACAGGGCAAAAGGAAGAGGCGCCTCTCAGTAGCGTAGAAAACTCATCACCAGGCTTGGAAGGGGCGCAAAAGTAGCTCGAGCGCTGGTGATAGTATGGAATAGGCGACGAACCATGTAGTAGCCATGGAGGTTCTCCTGGAGAAACCGCAGGATGTGAATACCCTCGAAAAATAGTTCACTCGTCCTTGTGGTACCAAGGACATTGGTGGTCAACCAGTGAGCCACCAAGCCTTGGTTGAATCGGAGCCAACCGATCGAGAAATGGCTGCTGTACCGGTAAGCCATCCGGTCATCGACTAAGACAACTTCGATGACGTCAGGGGTCACCAGTGCAGCCTCCTGCTGGAGAGAAGCCTCGTCAAGCTTGAGCACCGTGACCACAGAGACGGGCGAGAGTAGGAAACGATTGTGGGCATCCCAATTGACGAAAATGCCCTCATCGGTCAACTCCATTGACACGTAAAATCGACAAACCATTTGAGGATCAAATGGCTCATAATCAGAGCCAAGGAGCACTTCCCAACCTCGGGCAAAAATTCTCTCCACAAACCCACTCCCAAAGCGATTATCGTCGAAGAGACGAGAATAATCGTGTTCTCGAACTACTACACGAGATCTAACTCTAGGAGGAATGATACAAGCAGATATTGGTATAGAAATGAAGAGAAAGAGGAGAGCAACAAAACCCCACAAAAATTATTGAAATCGGACCACAAATGAGGGGGATTCGAAGAGAGAGAAAACGGATCTAGTTGGATCTCGAGTGGAGATGGAAATGGGAACAAATGAACTCGACTCGAGTTCTGGTAGGGATGATAGCTCTGTTGACTGGGTTTGACCTGCGTTGACCAAGGAAAGAAAGGTTTGACTGTGACTTGTTCTATTAACCCGTGGGTATAAATATACCAGTAACTTCCCCATTACGCATCCCCCCGCTACTGGAATTAATAGAAATGACGGTTTTACCCACATAATGCGTAAAGGCACGAAATAATTCAAATATAATTTTGAAAATTTTGTGATAATGTATACATATATTCTCGAGAATATAAGTACCATTAAAATGTCAAATAAATTCCAAAACCGCACAATAAAATTAAAACTTCCAAAAATTGAAATAAATTCAAATTTGAAATCATAATAATTATTTAACCAAACAAACTGTAATAGAGAATGGTGGGCCGCATCCACCCCCAAACAAAACTAGCACACAGATTCAAAAGGGTAGTTTATCAGCCAAAAAGCCACTAAACCCTGCAACAAAATAAAGAGCAGTAAAGCATGATCGGGCTTAGAAGATACACAAGGCTGCTTCCCAGGAACGCTAAGGGTCTGTTTGATAACCGGTGAATATTTTGGGATGATTTACCGGCAAATTTGGTCAATCGGGTAAAAATAGCTTTTGGGGAATGGTCAACCAGGAGAAATATAATTTGCCACATTCACCAGTGTTTGACAACACCTTGGGTAAAAGTTTGGTACCAGGATTCACCGACTTCACCGGTGTTTGATAACTTTTTGCAGACCTGGTGAATTACAAATAACTATGGGCCATGGACTATTTTAGTTTGATATGGGTCATTATCCATTAATATTGGGCTATAGGCCATGGACTTTCACACTGAAACTGAGCTATTTCAATACATATGAGGCAATATCGCATATTGGGCCATCATGGATATTATCCATACCTCAACAAATGTATAAATAATTTAATTTTGAATAATAAAAAATTATATAAAGTATATGATGCTTTTTTTTTATATTTTATCAAACTTTTATCCAATATGAAAATTATTGAAAATAAAGACACATAATCAAATAAAGACACATAATTAAATATATAGAAAAAAAATTGTAGCAATATGAAATTATCCAATATGAAAAACATATATTGGATACATTATTGAAAATTTCATATTACCTTGGATACATTATAACAAAATTGGATAATATCATTCTATGAAAATAATCTGACATCCCAATGTATTTGAAATCTTTATTATTAAAAATTTATATACACAATGAAGGGTTTTTTCTATTGGTACAAATAATCATGATAAACTTGTTTCATTTTTCAAAACAAAAATTGGCCACCCGAACCATTTTTCAAAACAAATATTTATCACATTGTAATTTGTAAACAATTTCTCGTGATAAAATTGAAAAAAATCACTTGCCATATATAACTTATTATTAACCCGTCGGAACATAACATCCTATCCTTGCCCTCAACTTCCTTTGTTCGGACACCCGAACCAAAATAATTATAAACATTATAGACAAACAACTGTAAAACTAAACCAAGTGACATAATAAATAAAGACAATCAGAAATGTTACCAGTATAATACGTTAAAAAAAAAGCTGCAATATAATACATACAGAAATATGCACAACAAACGGTCGAAGACCAACTATCTCAACTATTCAAAAACATTGCGATATAAAAACCTACAATACAAAACTGTAAACACAATATAACAATCTGCAGTATAACACGATATATAAAACTGTGGTATAATACAATCAGAAATCTGTGATCACTCTTGACAGTTAAGACATAACTAACAATTCAATATCACCAAAACCGTCAATTATTGATATATTATTAGTTTATATTACTGATTTGGATCCAGATGGATTCGAACCATCAACCTCTCAATTCCCGAGTGCTCTTACCATTTTGAGCTTATGGATCCATTAGAAAACACAGATGTACACTATACAATTTATTACTTTTATTTTCCTGAAAATAACCAAGAACAATAATCATAGCCAGTTACTTAGTAAGTTGATACATCATATACTCTACGATTATAGAAACGAAATGGTAACGTAGCCATCAGTGTAGTATAATTAATGAAAACTAAAATACCCATCAGTGTTGTAAAAAACTAATTTAGAACATCATATAAAATTGAATGATAAACAGGGCATGGTTAAAATTGCCTGACCTGAACTCCAGTTTCAAATTCTGACAAAATATATGGAATTAAAGCAAATACTTGCTCCTCTGACTTGGAATAGAATGCACCAGCGAGATCATTTTGGCCTATATCTAACATGTAAAGTCCTTGCTTGAAATACTCCTCCTGAGGGAGGTACCTCGCTAGTCTCCTACCTACAAACAATTTCAAGACGTCGGAACAAGGAAAACATTTAAAATATGTGATTTGTACTAGTTGAAGACAACAATAGTCTGTCGCAATATGACACCAGTGTAGCTAGTCTAGATGTTTTGGTGTAATGGTTTGTATTGAAATTACCTTTAGCTAGCAAATCTATACTCGCGCTTTAAACTGTAAAAATTGAGCAACCTGAACCCCAAATGAAATTGTCTAACAGATGATGCAGTTGCTGGAAGTATGTTAGACCCTGCTGCTGCAAAGTTACACCCTTTCTGGAAACTTGGTGCACCAACAGATTCTAAATAGGCATTAAAAAATGGTAAATCCATTGCATCCATTGCAACAAATTACACATCTTAATGATAAAACAAAATGGATCTCTCTCAAACTCTATATTTAGTCTAAATAGTGAAGAACTTACTGAGAAAATCGATGATGAGACGACCATCAGAGAATCTCCCTGATGGTTTATGGAAATAAGTCTGACCATTAGGTGGGTCAAGAGGTTCCGCAGTTCCTGCCATGAGGCCTCCTGTATCAGAATTTGAATCCCCAAAGTTAAAAACTGTTGGATAGTTGAAATCAATAGATTCACACCGGGAAACAAATACGAAAAATAAGGGGAGACTGTAAAGGAGAAAGTGCCTGCGATACATGGTTTAGTGTTTTGCTAGCTAGGAAGGCAGTTGTTTGAATATCTATGTAGGTTAGTTACCACCAACTTTCACATATATTTCAAAACAAAGTGTTTGGTGAATTGGTGACTTAATACAACTTTGTGTGTAGTCTAAGTTTGCTCTATATTTTTTTAAGCCAAAGATAAACAATCTCTTAAGGTACAAATTAGTACTCTTTCATTAAAGTGTACTTAATGAAATAGATTCTGACAGGTAATTTGGATTGTAACACAACTCTTATTATGTATTGATACCATAAAGCTTGTCAATAATCTATTCCATCTATGTAGTAGTAGTGACAAAATTTTGATTTATACTTTTAATAGTTTCTGCGTGTGGCATTAACGTCGCACGTGTTGCCCGTACACTTACACTTTTCATGAAAAAACAATACAAAACATTTGGATCAACTTTGATTCTGTTGTCTGGAACTCTAGCCCCTCTTGGTGCAAGCTAATGGACATGTATAAGGGATTAAGGGGTCGTATTTTGGGGTAATCTCAAAGTGGGTATTTGCTGCCTTAATACATGATCCTTAACGTCCACCGTATCTCGATGTGGGCCTCACCGTTCGATCAAATGTATATAATGTGCCATAAGCATGGCCATACGGCCAGCTCATGCCTCGAGAGATCAGATAAGCTGAGAAGAAAACATAACAAACCAAGGGCCCAAGCCAAACAAGACCACCGTGCAACTACAAGACAGCAGAGACGGTTGACCGATGATAAGATTCAACAGAACTTATCTACATACATTGCCGATATCTGCACTTCACTCAAAATAACTGCTAGACAAGAGCCATCCCATCCCAGCTAAAAATAGAGAATGGAACATGCATAGAAAAAGGCATTAAAGATGCTACTGTACTTTTCTTCCATAATTGACCTCAGTATCATCAAGTAGAAGAAACTAATTTAATCTGGTTGCAGTGACCAGCCTCAATCTTACACTTTTAAGCATTTAACCCAAACCCCCCCCCCTTGTTATACCCTAAGCAGAGCATGTATACAACATAAACTGCAAAAAAATAAAGAAATAACAGCTGCGACAACCAAAGGTAGTATGCACACTGCAACCAGATTACCAGTGTTCATCTGAGAACATACCTGCTGATAAAAGCTGCCAGGTCCAGTCAACATCTTCAGCTGCTTCCACTTATTGTTGTTGCTATGTTCTTCTCAGCCAAGTCCATTTGTCCTCATCAGCTGCTTCCATTCACTGTTGATGTTTCTTCCTTTCTTTCCATCACATTCTGCCAGTTCAAGTGGACGAGAAACCTTATGCTTTCCCTCAACTCCATGGCTCTCTTGTCCATGTTCAGCCACCCTCAAGCTGTGCCTTTGATGCGTTGAACCTCCCTACCCACCTTGACAAACAGACAACATAAATGGAAATGACACAACTTGAAAACATTTTTCATAAAGAACAAAAAACATTCTGTCATACAATGTGCTTTGTATAAAGTCATTAATAATTATAAAGTTACTAATTTAGAACTATAGCAAGAAGACAGTACAAGCAAACCCCATAATTATCACTAATAACTTGAAATAAACACCATAGTGAAATTTCATCAAAAAACTATTGAACAATGTATAAAATCAATCAAACACCAAACTCACTGCACCTCCTCTTCTAATCAAAGTCCTACAAGAACTTCATTATATTCAAAAAAATTAACATATTTTACATCAATTAAGGGTTTAGTCAAGTCTGCCATCACAATTTGGTACCCAAACAAAAACAATTACCCTTACTCAGGTAAGGATTTAAAATTTGAGAGAAAAATGAGAAGTTACCTCAAATGATATGAAGAAGAAGTTCTATAGACCATGAAAATCGCAAAATTAATTGTTGCTCAAAGCACATATTAATTGATCTGATATATTACAAGACCACTAAACCACATCGAAATTCCAGCAACTAATGGTTTAAAAAGCCTTATTAAATTGATTTCGCAACCAAAACCTTCAGAATTATTGCTCTATAAAACCAAAAATAATGGTTCTAAAAAATGTATCTTAGAATTATCATAATCCCCAAATCCTAAAGCAAAATTTTTAATTTTGTCAACCCTAGTTCTTTTTACACATAAAAAAACGATATTTTAACAATAATTGTTGATTATAAGTAAATCCATAAACCCTTTTAGCCATGAAAGTAACCACATAAACCCAAATTGTTGATTATAATTCAAAAATAAAAAACCTTAAAAAATATTTTCAAATTGAAAACTCAACCAAAGAAGAAGAAGAAGAAGAATGAATGAAGAAGAAAGAAGAAAAGAAAGAAAACCTACAGTAGCAGTAGTTCAACGCTTCTCTTTTTCATCATCGCCATCTCTCTCTCTTCTCTGGTTCTTTTGATATCGTGTTGTGAAAAAAAAATAAAAAGAAGCAAAAAAATTGGGTTTTATACCCGGCAAATAAAACCGTGTAAATTGGTCGGGGAATTTTACCCAACACCCCCCCGGAACCGATTCACCCAGATGAATCCGGGTAAATGGGGTCACGTGCTCGTTTTCGGTAAAACATATCCTATGCAAATTTTTGTTATCAAATAGAGGTAATTGGCTGGTCAAACCGTGCAAAACCCATTCACCCGGGTGAAAAACCTTATTCGTCGGTTATCAAACAGACCCTAAGTATAATATCTTCACCCAGACAAGCGGACAACCAGGACTCACTCCCTAGATAAACGTTACTCTAAATAAAGATACAGGAGAGATAAAACGCTAGAGTGGAATGCACGAGATCCTGATGTCTAAGATACAACAAAGAGTCTTTTAAAATCAGATACTCGAGACTTAAAAGAAGATGGTAAATGACTACCCCACCTGCAAACAGAGGGGGAAACATGTCTGTTTGGTGATGACGCTCAAGAGAAAAACGTGCAATAGATCAATTATACTCAGCCAGTAAATGTTCGTGGACTATAACCCCGACACTTTCAACCACACCTCTCAAAAGAGACAACAAAATAGAGTAAGAGAGGGTCTGGATGCCAGCAGGTTAAAGGTCAGTCTAAATAAGTAGGGTCCTCTAAGAGAGTTTTTTCAACTTCAGGGGACTTTAATTCATGGAAATGCTTAAGACGTTGACCATTGACTTGAAATTCAGAATTGTCTGTGATGTAAGATATTTGTGTATCCTAATCAAAAGATAGATTTATATTGAATTTCCTTCTTGTGCCTGTATAAATTCGTTATCAAAGTAGACAAGTAACAAGCAAGGGTCGTACCCACCTCAGAGGGGGAGATCTTAGCTCAAACACAATAGAAAACAATTGTTAAGAAACACCAAGGGAATCAATAAGAAGAATTAAGATTGATTCTAACTTCTTACAAGCAATAAAAAAATAAACCCTAACTTAAGAATATGGTAGAGATGAAAAGAAGATTTATCATGACAAAGGGGGAAGAATTGGTATCAACAAACTAAATCATGCAAACATAACATGTTGTTCCTTCATATTCAATCTATAACAATTAATTAGTCACCTCTCATCTATTCCAATTAATCATTAATACCTATAATAATCAAGTAGTCACCTCTCAGTTATTCCACTCAATTAAAACGGGATTCTCTTATGCATGCTATTGAATGTGTCTTATTAATCAAACCGTCACCTCTCAGCTATTCAATTTAATTAACTCAACATATTATTTCATAACTAAATCATAACCTCTCAGCTATTTGACTTAATTACAAAAGGGTTCCAATAAAAGATATCAACTGCAAATATGTAATAATCACCTCTCAGCTATTTCACTACACATTTTAATCAATATAAATAAAACCATTAAATCTAGGTCTTCCTAAACCCTAACAATAGTATTTTAATAACATGGATAACAATAACATGCAAATAATCATACTTACCTACTACTGCAGATAGAAGTAAATAAACATTAAGTACTTTGAATCACAATGAACATTAAGAACAAACATGGTGCTTTCGCATTATCTAGAGTGCTTCAACCATCCCTCTAAGGAGATTTAGCTACTCACCCTTGATGATGACACCATGGAATAAATAATTAAATAACAAAATATCATAAAAAAAAGTGATTTGATTTGATTGATATGAATTGAGTTTGATGTAAAGGAAGAAAAAGAAAAAGAACTTGTCTCCTCAATCTTCCATTCATAAAAATCTACCTAAACCTTAGCTACTACTTCTCTTATATAGAAAATACAAAGTAGAATACTTGCATGCAAAGACTTCCAAATTAGGTCCAATTCGTGCCTGCTGCTGTTGGTCTTCTATAGCCATTAGGTCTTCAGCAAAACCTAATTATTTTGGGCTTAAGTTGTACTCTGGACCAAGACCTTCAGTTTGATAGCTCATGGGCCCAAATCAGACTTCTGGATCTCCTTGTAGAGCCTTTTTAAGTTTGGACTTTAAATAAGGCCTAAAATAGAAATTCTGACTTGTGGGCTTCAATAGGACCTGGTTTGGGCTGAGATTCGGACCGCCCCATTTGACATAAAGTCAAGTCAATTGGTCTGACCGTGGGATACCCTCAGCAGATCTGTGGGTACAAATATCAATTCTCCTTCTCTTATGCAAATAACACCTTTTTACTTGCTTTTCTTGACTTTTTGCTGGCTTTAACACAATATTCGCATTTCGGCTCATAAAACCTACACAATAGACAAGAAAGCACTAATCAATAGATATAACACAATAATATAAGCTAAGTGCTAGACAAACAAGGTGTTATTCGGAGGATAAATATACATTTTTGAGGACTTATCAAATACCCCCAAACAACACTTTGTTTGTCCTCAAGCAAGGGTGAGAAGAAAAGAATTAAGGACTCAAAAGAGAAGTAAAACTAAGGTGATTGCATTAACCATATGCATCAAGGTTTTCAACCACAAGGATATTCCAAGTGGAGGAGTTATAGTCTCCTGAGGGTTTTCTAGAGAAGATACCCACAAACTTATTACAATGACTAATCCAAAGAATAGGAATTTCTACCATTTACTTCAGAAATGGTCATATCAAGGATAAGGATAAGTATTGCAAAACCGTTCATATGAGATAGCATACTATAAATGCATGAATAAGATATGAAATATAACCAAGCATAACGGTTTCAAATGCATTGAAAACAGGTATGCACCCATGCTACCACGGGTCTTAAGTCACCTTTGGAAAGGTCGTCTTGACTTCTGCCTACAGTCATACACTCAGAAATAAAGTCACTCAGAGATGGTGTTTATCATTTTACCTCTATGTGAGGAAGGAAGATGGACAATCATCTCACATATATCAATAAGAATGGACTGGTGTAATGGAATGAACTTAGTCTCAAAGAATGGAAAAATTAGCCTTGTTTGAGATGTTGGGTTTTTCACCTCAGTACCTTCTCACTTACTCGCCACATCCTACCATATCAGTTTAGATCTACAAAAGACAGTATTGGGTTGTAACTTGGGTTAGGACAGGGCTAGAAATGAAAAAGGCTTTTGTGAAATATTTTTGGAACATTCGGGCCTTCAATACTTGTGATTTGTAATAACAACACCTGGAGAAATTTTTTGGAATTTTTCTTTTGGGAAGAAATATTTCTCATCTTCTTTTGGGAAAGTTTCAATGAAGCTCTAGCCAATAATTTAGAATCTTCCTTTCTTTTGGATTTGAAATGGTTTGGGAAGATTCTGACTTTTTCTGGAATTTCTTCTAGCTTTTTGATTTTCAATATTTGGTTTATCTTACTAGTTTGGAGATTTCTTTGTATTTCTCTTTTCTTCTTGTAACCACATAAACAATCATCCTCATGTTCCAAAAACAATGGGTAAAAGGACCTAAACATTCTATGGTTAATTACTCCCACAATGGAGTTGGGTAAGGATAATGGGCTTAAAAAAAGCTAAGTAACAAGAAAGGCTCAGAATGGTCAACTTAAGGGATAATGTATCATCAGGGTAGGCTAAGGTAAAAAGAGTTTATCTAAATATCTTCGTATCATTTCTAAGTACTGATATGGTGATCACATCTTGAATAAGCTACAAGACCCAAGTTTATATTACACCCACTTGATGTCATCTCAAGGGTAACTATAAAAATGAATATGAGACTAAAAACAGACAAAACTGGGAGGTTGAGTCTTTTGACTCCAGATGTACGTAATAACTTTCCAAGAAAAGGATGGGGCTCAAAAGCTCACTAGGTTAAGTTTCCACACTTATTCCTCAAGTTTCTCAAGGTGTAGTTGTATTTGCTCATGTAATCTGTAATAAATGCAGGTGAATGCCATGCTTATGCTCATGCAAATGTAGTATAAGACTCAACTACTTGGTGAAGCAATAAATGTCCTTAAACTTGAAAAAGATAGACTTTGACCATTTTATTCATCATTGATGGTGTACTTATCCTAACTGTGTGTACCCTAGGTAAAAAACACGACAGGTGTCACCGATGGCTGTATAAGAAGCCAAATCGGGAGCACCTGAGCAGTAGCCAGCCAAGCCTGGGCTATCGGGTAGGGCCCAACCCGGTTTCAAGAGATCCGCATACGCTCTGTGGACCTTGACTCACCGGATAGTCCACTATCAATGGGTGGAGCCCCGGTTACTGTATAAGAAGTTGAACCGTGGGCTCCCATACATCAACAAGGCCCACCTCAGTCAAGTAGGCTAGGTCCGGCCCAGTAAGGTCCAGCAGCGACAGGGTCTCATCCAAAGGTTTAGCACAGAAGTCCAGAGGACCTGGCCAGGGAGTATGCAGTGTAGATTGGGCCTCCGGTCAGAGGAGTCAAGCCCAAGTCTTTGCCTTCAGGCTTGGTCAATCCAAGTCCCTACCACTGGATAAGTCCAGCGAGATTCCAAGCCAACAGAACTCTTGGTTCTAGCCTGCTGGAGAAGATAAAAGAAACCCAGGTTGAACCAGGACCTATCAGAGGATGCCACATGGCAGTCATCCTGGACAAAGGGGATTCAAACCAAAGAGATAACTGCTCAGTAGCATGCAAGCTATCTCCACGGAAAGCATCTTCACAGTTGAATAACCCGAGTTCGTGGAGTCAAAACCGGAGGGGTGGTTGAGCCAGCCTCCTTTGGCCTACTACATATACAGGAGTTCTAAACCTCCTGAACTATGAGTCTTTCACTGAGCAACTCCATTAGAGCTTAGTGGAAGCAAAGACTTGATTCCAAGTTCATCATCTTGGATAAGTAGGCAGCCAGATCCCGATCAGGTCCAGTCTCACTGTATACCCCCATCCTATCTCTGTCTATACAAGGCTTTCATTGTAACTCTACGATTAATATATACATATCTCGAGTTTGTGGATCAAATTTTTGCACCCACACTAACTTTTGGAAAAATCCTTGTAACAAAAAAAATTTTGGTTTTTCGAAATTTTTGAATTTTATACAAGTATGGAAAAAGAAGTTTGAAAATCTTTTGCAAAAAGGTTGTAATACTTCCCCACCCCAAACAAAAAGATTGCCTTGTCCTCAAGGCTTATACTAAGCATAGGAAAGAAAGATAGAAAGATATTACCATGAATGTACTAAAAATTCAAACCGTTTTCATAAATTCCTCCCAAACAAAATTATCTCCACATATATAGAGATTACAAGGAATTCCATAGTAAGACACAACTGAAATAAAATATGCTGAAATAAAGGACTTACTCAACAGAGAGGGAAATCCTATCTTAAAACAATGCATTTTGTAACCGCAATAGCTATCAACACACCAAACGGCAAAAGAGAGAGTGGGTGGGCCGGCTGCGCCCACCCCCAAACAGAATTGAGCACAGATGGTAGAACGAGCGGTTTAACAATCAAAATGCAACTAAACCCGGCAACAAAAAAAGAAGCAATAAAGCACGATCGGGCTTAGAAGATACACAAGGATGCCTCCCAGGAGCGCTAAGTTTAACGTCTTCAGCCAAACAAATAATACTCACTCCCTAGATAAACGCTACTCTAAACAAAGATACAGGAGAGATAAAACGCTCGAGTGGAATGTGCGAGATCCTGATGTCTAAGATACAACAAAGAGTCTTTTAAGGTCAGATACTCAAGACTAAAGGAAAATGGGAAATGACTTCCCCACCCCCAAACAGAGCGGGAAATAGGCCTGTTTGGCGGTAACGCTCAAGAGAAAAGCGTGCACTGGACTAACGGTCCCGACACTTTGAACCACACCTTTGCAGGTCAAAAGTCAGTCTAAATAAGTTTCAGGATGTCTTAACTTGTGGAAATGCTTAAGACATCGACCATTGACTTTAAATTCAAAACTGCCTACAGGATTAACACATGTAATAGTACCATAAGGAGCTACTGCAGACACAACAAAGGGGCCCGACCAACGAGACATAAGTTTGCCAGAAAATAAATGCAAACGAGGATTATAAAGCAAAACTTTGTCTCCAATTTGAAAATAAAGCTGATTTTTCTGTTCGGTAGTAAGAGATGGAGAGATGATAACAGGATGACTACCGTCTGAATCTAATTGGGCACATTTCAGCTTGGGAGGAAAAGGATCAGAAGATGGAGGGATGGTCTCTACTTGGAACTCAGAATCAATGCAACAAACTGAATTAAGGGCCTCAGGGTCTTTGGGGTCAAAGATAGGCACATAATTAAAATGAGCATTGGTTTGAGCAATAGATTGAGTGATGTTGAAGTTAACATTATGCATGGTAGAGTAATTAACAACCGGATCTTTAGGGTAACAACTAGGTACCATCTCATTGGGTAGAGAATCGAGAAGGCACACATCTTTAGATAAAGAAATATCAGGGGGTTGTTGGCCAAGATTAAAGATATTAACTTCAATGGTCATAGATCCAAAAGTGAGAACCATAGAACCATTTTGGCAGTTCATGAGAGCATTAGAGGTGGCCAAAAATGGACGGCCAAGGATGATGGGAACCGAGTTATCGGCAGTAGGTTCAGTATCCAACACAACAAAGTCAATAGGATAGTAAAAGTCGGATACTTGACTAATAGATTCTCAACTATTCCTCTAGGTACTTTCAATGATTTGTCGGCCAGTTGTAAAGACATGTTCGTGGGTTTCATGTATGTTATACCCAGGCTGAGATACAAGGAGTAAGGCAAGAGATTAACACTCGCTCTCAGGTCTAACAAAGCTCTACCCATGAACTTATCACCAAGCTTGCAGGGTATGGTCGGTTTTCCAGGGTCTTTATATTTTACCACACCGTTATGTTGGACAAGTGCAGAGAATTCTTCCGCCACAAATGAGTTTTTAGGCACATTTGTTTTCCTCTTAGTGTTGCACAAGTCCTTCAAAACCTTAGCATAGGAAGGTATCTTTTTAATAGCCGTGAGGAAAGGTATATTAATATTTATATGTTTAAACACATAAATTACCTCCTCTGCTTGTACTTCCTGTAGGGACCTAGTGAGTCTCTGGGGGTAAGGCACGGGTGGGTCGTAAGGCAGTGGAGTATCCACAATCTTACGGGTATGTATCCTTGGCTTAGAGGTGGTCGCCTCATTAGCCGGACCTTTAGGTGGCGCAATAGGTGTAGTGGTAACCGGGGTCACAATGCTAGGACTTGGTATATAATTAATCTGATTATCATCCTGTTTACCTGACCTAAGTGTGGAGACCGAGTTAACTTCAGCAAGCGGTGTAGATGTAGATGGAGTTTCCGTCACCAAGGCAACTTCCTTGCCTTTGGGATTCAAGATAGCTTGTCCCAGAAATTTGCCTTTTTTATCAAGTTTCTGTTCAATCCTCTGGATGGCTTGGGCATTTGACTCAATGGACGCCAGGGTCTGTTGAATGAAACGTGCAAGCACATCCTCAAGGGAGGTCTTAGGAGGGGCAGATTGATTGGTCGGCACTTGGTCCCTGAAACTACTCATGTGATGAGCATTGTTCGAATAAGGGGGTACCGTTACCCTGTTCTGATTTTCATTACTACCAACATACGTGGCATTGCTCTGTTGCCCATAGAAGTTATTAAAACAAGGTGGAACCACATACTGATTATTTGAATAAGAAAGATTGGGTACGTGACATTGCCCTTAGTAAAGTTGGTTTGCCCGACGTAAGTGAACGCACGGGCTTCCTCAATTTCTGGTGAATTATAAAGGAGAGGGCAAAACTCGGCAGTATAGGTCTGGTCATGACAAGCATCACATTGGAGAGTGGCGGCACTCATAACGGGTGATGTGGGCTTTAAGGACACCTCAAGTGCTTCTACCTTTTTGAATAAACCATGAAGTAAATTTTAAGCTCGGGGTCAGGTTTGACCTCATTCATGCCTCTAGGTTTATCATATGAGTCTGGGGTAGTGTTTCTCAGGGTTGGTCCAGGTAAGTCCCATTGCTGGCTATTATTAGCAATTTTTTCAAGGAAGACCAGAACCTGGGCGGTGGAATAATCAAGGAATTCCCCACCGCTCATGCTTTCAACCATGTTTCTAGTTGTATAATTAAGGCCTCTATATATGATCCTAACTTTTTCTGTGTCATCGACTTTGTTGTGTGGACACTGAAGAAGTAGGTCTTGATACCTCTCCCATGCATCAAATAAAAACTTCATCCTCTTTCTGCCGAACATTTCTAATAGCATCAACAATATCATTAGTTCTGGAAATAGGAAAGAATTTGGTCAAGAACCTTTTGCTTAGTTGAGCCCAGGTGTTAATAGAATTGGAAGGAAGGCTATGTAACCAGTGATATGCACGATCCTCGAGAGAAAAAGGGAACAATCTCAAGCTAACTTCCTCTTCAGACAAATGTTTCTCCTTGAAAGTATTAAGCACAGGCAGAAACTTATTGAGGTGCTGATATGGATGTTCCCGTGCAAGTCCATTGAACTTAACATTCCCACAATTTGTGGGCGAATGCCATAGCTATCTGCAGTTGTCTCGGGCAAGACTATGCAGGTAGGTGGCCCAGTGGCCAAAGGTGAAAAGTAATCCCGAAGGGTAGCTTCTTGAGCCATATGGGCAGGTGTTACTTTAGAAAGTGAAGTTGAGTCGTTGAACTCTTCTTCAGAAGGTATGGAGGTTGAGTCATTAAACTCTCCCGAGAAGGAGTGAAGTTCGTGATTGTGCTCTTTGTATAGATTGGAGTTGGTTTGGACAAGATTTTACCTGATCTAAGATGCATGCAACATGCGCATTACAAATGTCACAGATGTCCAAACCATTCAAAAGCATCTAACAAGGGGCTCAATAACTGACTCAATTTTGTGTTCACCCAAGTCAATGAGTTATTTCCAAGCTTCCCTTGTGAATTCTCCCTATATTTTGAGAGTCAAGCAGCGAATAACCAGTGTGGGACGTTTTTCTTGTGTAAGCAACAGTCCTTAATTAAGAAACCACTGTGATTCTACAGACGTAATCTTTAGGGGTTCCAGACCTAATTCCTAACTTCTGGTCCAGTCAAAGAATTGTTCACGCAGTAATAGTTGAAATATCTGCTCAAAGTCTCAAATAAACATCGTGATAGGATGACTTTAGTTGATTCAATTTTAAAGCTTAGGATATTGCAATCAATTGATATTAGGTTTCACTTTTTGGCCAAGTCCGCCTTGCAGTCCCGGTTTAACAAGTAAAAACAAAATTGAAATCAAGCAACAATCAAGGTCATGCTAATGAATACAGAAACTTCCCTTGCAGGGGTTTCGAGGGGGGTTAGGAGAATGCTTACCTCCCACTTTGTGCTAAAAAGTAAAAATTGCCAAACAAGCGCACAAAAGTGGGGAGAAGACGAGTTGAAGTCGACTAAGGGGAAACCGCTCCTTGGGTTTCAATCGTCCTTAGGAGTCGTTCCTTAGTAGACCCAAGGCTAGCTCCACAACCTTGCTCTACTATCCGCCGCGAACACACAATAAAATAAATCCTAACAACACCTACTTTAAAAATATTACAGCCGCGACCCTTTCGTGGATCGAATAATTAGTTCACCTCCAAAAATGCTGAAAAAATAGACTACTTAGTTCACCTCCAGTCGCGACCCTTTTTTCTAGAAAACGTGCTCTAGAACGTTCTGGAAAATTCACGCAAAACGAGGCAAATTCCTGCCCAGAACTCGACTCGAGATGGTTACAAGCCAATTTGAACTCGACTTGAGATCGGGCCTAAGTTGAACCAGTAACTTTTAGGAAAATTTCCTGAACGCGCGACTTTCTTAAAAATTTGATTTTGACTCCATTTTTCGAGCTTTTTTGAATCCGTCTTCGTTGCAAGATCAATAAAAAGACTAAGTAACAAGAAACTTAAAAACAATAATAAAAAGACTTAAAAATAGAAGGGTGGGAGGGATAGAGGTGGGATGATGTCCCGAAACTACTATTCTCGTTTGTGTTTGAATGAACTCCATTCTTTAGAGTGGCAACGACGCCATTTTGATGTAAGATATTTGTGTATCCTAATTAAAAGATAGATTTATATTGAATTTCCTTATTGTGCCTGTATAAATTGGTTATCAAAGTAGACAAGTAACGAGCAAGGGCCGTACCCACCTCAGAGGGGGAGATCTTAGCTCAAACACAATAGAAAACAATTGTTAAGAAACACCAAGGGAATCAATAATAAGAATTGAGATTGATTCTAACTTCCTACAGGCAATAATAAAATAAACCTAACTTAAGAATATGGTAGAGATGAAAATAAGATTTATGATGACAAAGGGGGAAGAATCGGTATCCACAAACTAAATCAGGCAAACATAACATGTTGTTCCTTCATGTTCAATCTATAACAATTAATTAATCACCTCTCAGCTATTCCAATTAATCATTAATACCTATAATAATCAAGTAGTCACTTCTCCGTTATTCCACTCAATTAAAACGAGATTCTCTTATGCATGTTATTGAATGTGTCTTATTAATCAAACCGTCACCTCTCAGCTATTCAATTTAATTAACTCAAAATATTAATTCATAACTAAATCATCACCTCTCAACTATTTGACTTAATTACAAAAAGGTTCCAATTAAAGATATCAACTGCAGATTGTAATAATCACCTCTCAGCTATTTCACTACACATCTTTAATCAATATAAATAAAACCATTAAATCTAGGTCTCCTTAAACCCTAACAATATTATTTTAATAACATGGATAGCAATAACATGCAAATAATCATACTTACCTCCTACTACAGATAGAAGTAAATAAGCATTAAGTACTTTGAATCACAATGAACATTAAGAACAAACATGGTGTTTTCATATTATCTAGAGTGCTTCAACCATCCCCCTAAGGAGATTTAGCTACTCATCATTAATGATGACACCATGGAATAAATAATTAAATAACAAAACATCATATAGAAAAGTGATTTGATTTGATTGATATGAATTGAGTTTGATATAAAGGAAGAAGAAGAAGATGAACTTGTCTCCTCAATCTTCCATTCATAAAAATCTACCTAAACCTTAGCTACTACTTCTCTTATATAGAAAATACAAAAGAGAATACTTGCATGCAAAGACTTCCAAATTAGGTCAAATTCGTGGCTGCTGCTGTTGGTCTTATAGAGGCATTAGGTCTTCAGTAAAACCTAATTATTTTGGTCTTAAGTTGTACCCTGGACCAAGATCTTCAGTTTGATAGCTCATGGATCCAAATCAGACTTCTGGATCCCCTTGTAGAGCCTTTTTAAGTTTGGACTTTAAATAAGGCCTAAAGTAGAAATTCTGACTTGTGGGCTTCAATAGGACCCGGTTTGGGCTGAGATTCAGACCGCCCCACTTTGACATAAAGTCAAGTCAACCGGTCTAACCGTGGGTGCCCTCAATAGATCTATGGGTGCAAATATCAATTCTCTTTCTCTTGTGCAAATAAGACCTTTTTGCTTGTTTTTCTTGACTTTTTGCGGGCTTTAACACAATATTCGCATTTCATCTCATAAAACCTACACAATAGACAAGAAAGCACTAATCAATAGATATAACACAATAATATAAGTTAAGTGCTAGACAAACAAGGTGTTATTCGGGGGATAAATATACATTTTTGAGGACTTATCAGTCTGCAGGGTTTATACAAGTAATAGCACCATAAGGAGTTACTGCAGACACAACAAAAGGACCCGACCAATGAGACTGTAGTTTACCAGGAAATAAATGCAGACGAGAGTTATACTCTAAAACTTTGTCCCTAATTTGAAAGTCTCTACATAAGATCTAACGATCATGTAGTTTTGTTATATTAGCTTTATAGGACTTGGAAAAATCATATGCTTCATTCTGAAGTTCCTCAAGCTCAGAAAGATGGAGGTTTCTCCTCTTACCTGCTTGGTCGAGATTAAAGTTGAGCTTTGTCATCGCCTAAAAGGCTCGGTGCTCAAGCTCCACAGGTAGGTGATAGGATTTTGCAAATACAAGACGAAAGGGAGACATGCTTATGGGAGTTTTAAAAGCAGTGTGACAGACCCATAATGCATCACTGACTCTACGAGACCAATCAACCTTTTCAGGGTCAATTGTTTTTTGCAAAATATTTTTAATCTCTCTATTGGATACCTCAGCTTGGCCATTGGTTTGCGGATGATATGCAAGAACCACTTTGTGGGTTACTCCATACTTTTGGACAAGTTTTTGAAAAGCTTTATTGTAGAAATGGCTCCCCCATCACTAATGATCACACGGGGAGCGCCAAATCGGGCAAATATGCACTCTTTGAGAAAATTTACGACAGTTTCTTGGTCGGTGTGCCTTGTGGGAATGGCCTCGATCCATTTAGAAACATAGTCTACTGCGACCAGAATGTACAGAAAACCATGACAACCAGGAAAAGGACCCATGAAATCAATGCCCCATATATCAAAAACTTCTACAAGAAGAATTGGCTGTAAAGGTATCATGTGTCGCCTAGTGATTTTCCGTAGTAGTTGACAACGAGTGCAGACTGTACAATGCATTTGAGCGTCCTTAAAGAGAGTTGGCCAATAAAAACCACACTGCAATACTTTAGTTGCTGTCTTCTTGGAACTAAAGTGTCCACCAGAAGTATGTTCATGGCAGACTTAAGAACCTCCTCTTGTTGCTCCCACTCGGGAATGCAATGACGGATGATCTGGTCAGGACAGTACTTAAAAAGGTAAGGATCATCCCAGAAATAATACTTGGCATTAGCAAAAAATTTGGATCTATCTTGCTTGTTCCAATGACTTGGAAACTTATTGCTAGCCAAGTAATTAACTATATCTGCGAACCATGGAGCATTCGATATTGCAAAAAGAAACTCATCAGGAAAGTTCTCAAAAATGACACTAGAATCCTCAGGACGGTCGAGTCTAGACAAGTGGTCGGCTACTACATTATCGGTCTCTTTTTTATCTTTAATTTCAATGTCAAATTCTTGAAGCAACAAAATCCAACGAATAAGGCGCTGTTTAGTTTCCTTCTTGGAGAGGAGGAATCTAAGTGCAGCATGATCCGTGAAGATGACAGTAAGGGTACCTAAAAGGTAGGAACGAAACTTATCAAGAGAATATACTATGGCTAACAATTCTTTCTCGTTCGTAGTATAATTACGTTGAGCATCATTGAGAGTCTTGCTAGCATAATATATGACATGGGGCTCACCATCTAGACGTTGACCTAAAACAGCCCCAACAGCAAAGTCTGATGCATCGCACATCAGCTCAAAGGGTTTACTCCAATCAGGCGGCCTAATGAAGGGTGCAGTCATGAGGGCGGTCTTAAGATTTTCAAAGGCAGTCTTGCATTCTTTTGTGAAATCAAAAGGTGCATCTTTTAGCAATAAATTGGCTAAGGGGCGAGCTATTTTTGAAAAATCTTGGATAAAACGTCGATAGAATCCGACATGGCCCAGAAAGGCTCGAATATCCCTAATAGACTTAGGAATAGGCAAGGATGAAACAAGATCTACTTCAGCTTTATCAACCTGGATACCCTCAGAAGAGACTACATGACCCAAGACTATTCCCTTTCTAACCATGAAATGACACTTCTCCCAGTTAAGCATCAAATTCTTCTCAATGCAACGCTTAAAAACCAAGGAAAGATGACTAAGACACTCTTCAAAAGATGAACCATATATGGAGAAGTCATCCATAAACACCTCCATAAATCGTTCTACCATATCACTAAAGATGTGTAACATACACCTCTGGAAAGTAACAGGTGCATTACACAGACCAAAAGTTATACGACCATAAGAGAAAGTGCCGAAAGGACAGGTAAAAGTTGTCTTCTCTTGATCTTCGAGGGCGATTGGAATATGGTTGTAACCGGAGTAACCATCTAAAAAACATTAGAAGGAATGACCAGACAGGCGTTCCAACATCTGGTCTATGAATGGAAGAGGAAAGTGGTCCTTCCGGGTGACTGTATTAAGCTTTCTATAGTCGATACAAACACGCCACTTTGTTGCAACTCTAGTGGCGACTTGTTCGTTCTTATCATTGGTAACTACAGTCATGCCGACCTTCTTAGGAACCAGATGAATATGACTAACCCAGGGACTGTCAGAAATGGGATAAATCACACCTGCATCCAGAAGTTTAAAATTTTTATCCCGAACAACTTCTTTCATCGCAGGGTTAAGACGTCTCTGAGGTTCACGAGAAGCTGTAGCATCGTCCTCAAGATGAATACGATGAGAATGCCTTCAATATCGTGGATAGACCAGGTAATAGCGGAACCATGCTCTTAGATAACTTCTAAAAGCTGACTCGCCTGTTCGGTAGTAAGAGATGAAGAAATAATAATAGAATGACTACCGTCTGAATCAAGATGAGCATATTTCAGCTCAGGAGGAAGAGGATTCAGAGTAACAGAAGGTGGAGTTATGGTCTCAACTTGGGTCTCAAAATCAATGCTACAAACCGAATCAATGGCCTCAGGTTCTTTAGGTTCAAAGATAGGCACAGAATCAAGAAGAGCATTGGTTTGGGCAATCGATTGGTCGATGTTAAAGTCAATATTATGCATGGCAAGGTAGTGAACAACTGGATCTTCAGGGTAATAACTACGCACCAACTCATAAGGTAAAGAGTCAAGAAGGCACACATCTTCAGATAAAGAAAGATCAGGTGGTTGTTGGCCAAGGTTAAAAAAGTTTACTTCAACAGTCATAGATCCAAAAGTGAGAACCATAGAACTATTCCGGCAGTTTATGAGAGCATTAGAGGTGACAAATAATGGTCGGCCAACGATGATAGGAACCGAGTCATCGGCAGTAGGTTCAGTATCGAACACCACAAAGTCAACAGGATAGTAAAAGTCACACTTTGACTAATAGTTCCTCAACTACTCCTCTAGGTACTTTCAATGATCTGTCGGCCAATTGTAAAGACATAGTCGTGGGTTTTAAATTTGTTAGACTCAGGCTGAGGTAAAAGGAGTAAGGTAAAAGATTAACACTCGCTCCTAGGTCTAGCAAAGCTTTTCTCATCAATTTGTCACCAAGCTTGCAGGGTATGGTCGGTTTACCAGGGTCCTTATATTTTACCACGCCGTTATGTGTGGACAAGTGCGGAGAATTCTTCCGCCACAAACGCATTTTTAGGCACATTTGTTTTTCTGTTGGCGGTGCACAAGTCCTTAAAAACCTTGGCATAGGAAGGTCTGTTTAATAGCCGTGAGAAAATGTATATTAATATTTATATGTTTAAACACATGAAGTACTTCCTCTGCTTGGACTTCCTTCAGAGACATTGTGAGTCTCTGGGGGTAAGGTACAAGCGAGTTGTAAGTTCATGGAGGATCCACAATCTCACGAGCAGGCTTCTTTGGCTTAGAGGTGGTCACCTCATCGGCCGACAGGAGCAGAGGTAGCCGGGGTAACAATATTAGGACTCGGTGCATAATTAATTTGATTATCAACATGTTTACCTGACCTAAGGTTAAAGCCGATTTTACTTCAAAAGGCGGTACAGACGGAGATGGAGTT
The DNA here is from genome assembly GCA_020826895.1 of Aquilegia kansuensis. NCBI lineage: Eukaryota > Viridiplantae > Streptophyta > Magnoliopsida > Ranunculales > Ranunculaceae > Aquilegia > Aquilegia kansuensis. Next base: position 36,834,884 of record CM037004.1, on the reverse strand, counting down.
TATGTCACCAAGGCAACTTCCTTGCCCTAGTGGTTCGGGAATGACTGTCCCGAAAATCTACCCTTTTCATCAAGTTTCTGTTCAATCTATTGGATGGCTTGGGCATTTGATTCAATGGACGCTTGTGTTTATTAAATGAAAAGGGCAAGCACATCCTCAATGGAGGTCTTAGGAGGGGCAGATTGATTGGTCGACACCTGGTCCCTGGAACTACTCATGTGATGAGCATTGTTCGAATAAGGGGGATCATTACCCTGTTCCGATTTTCATTATTACCAACATACGTTGCATTGCTACGTTGCACATAAGAGTTATTAAAACCAGGTGGAGCCGCATAATGATTATTTGAATAAGAAAGATTGGAGCGGTCCATGTATGGGTACGTGGCATTGCCCTTAGTAAAGTTGGTCTTCCCGACGTAGTTAAACGTACTGGCTTTCTCAGTTTCTGATGAATAATCAAGGAGAGGGCGAAATTCCGCAATATAGGTCTGGTCATGACGAGCATTACATTGGAGAGTGGAGGCACTCATAACAGGCGATGTGGGCTTGAAGGATACCTCAAGTGCTTCTACCTTTTTAACCAAACCATGAAGCAAAGTTTTGAGCTCGGGGTCAGGTTTGACCTCATATACGCCTCTAGGTTTATCATAGGATTTTGGGGTAGTGTTTCTCAGGGTATGTCTAGGTAAGTCCCATTGTTGGCAATTATTAGCTAATTTTTCAAGGAATGCAATAGCCTTGGCGGTGGAATAATCAAGAAAGTCTCCACCGCTCATGCCTTCAACCATGTTTCTAGTTATAGTATTAAGGCCTCTATAAATAATCCTGACTTTTTCAGTGTCATCGACTTTGTGGTGTGTACACCGAAGAAATAGGTCTTGATACCTAGGCCTGTAAAAATGGCCCTTTGACCCTAAACCCGGCCGGCCCGCCCGACCCATTCAATGAAAAAAACCGTTAAAGCTTGACCCTTATGATTTTTAGGGTAGGGTCGGCCCGACCCTCTCCTTTTAATGGTCGGGTTAGGGTTTAGCTTTGGAAATCTTAGACCCTACCCTTAGCCCGACCCTAATTAACCCTCTCAAAGCCCTCTTACGGCCCTCATAAATATATGTATAATTTTTAATATATTTCTCTATATATCAAAATTTGAACATTTTTTTAGAGTTTTAATCGTAAAGATTTTTCCAATTAGACATAGATATCACTTTTGTTTAAGTTATATTATATTTATCAAATGTTTATTGAATATTTCCCGAACTAGTTGTTAAAAAACTATTATATAACTAAAAGAAATTGATTCTCAATAGAATTATTTTTTTATTAACCATCTATTTCATTATTGAGCATGCAATAAACAGTAATTAGATTATTATTTTAAATGTGTATTTTATACTTATTATGCTAGAATTTTATAAATTTAGGATTAAATTTCTAAAGTTTAAAATTTTAGTAATAAGATAATATCTAACTACGAGTTCTTTGTATTTATTAATTGTAATGCTCTTGGATAAAATAATATCATATACTATAACAAATTTTATGGTGAAAAAAATATATTTGTACATTTAAGAATTGAAACTTATTATACGTATTTTCAAAAATATTAAAATGATATTAATAAAAACATGATCACATATTTTTTTTCAAGTTAAACATAATTCTATGTATCGACCCTATCAATCGGGCCCGTTAGCCCGGCCCTCAACCCTTTAAAATAAAGGGCTAAGGGTCGGGTGAGGTTTTCACAATTTTTATGTTGGCCCGCCCTAACCCGACCCTCTCATCTTTTAGGGTAGGGTTGGCCCGACCCTTAAAGTGTGAGGGCTCGAGGGTTCAAGGGTTCAAGGGTCGGGCTAGCCCTACCCGGCCCATTTTACAGGCCTATTGATACCTTTCCCATGCATCAAAAAATACCTCACCCTCTTTCTACCGAAAATTTCTGATGGTATCAACAATATCATTGGTTCTGGTAATAGGAAATAATTTGGTCCATATAACTAGTGAGAACAATCTCAAGCTAACTTCCTCTTCAGACAAATGTTTCTCCTTGAAAGTATTAAGTACGGTAAAAAACTTATTGAGGTGCTGATATGGTTCTTCCCGTGGAAGTCCATGGAACTTAGGCAACATGCCCACAATCTGAGGGCGAATGCCATAGCTATCTGCAATTGTCGCGGGCAAGACAATACAGGTGGTGGCCCAGTGGCCAAAGCTGAAAAGTAATCCCAAAGGGTAGCTTCTTGAGCCATAGGTGTAGGAGTTACTTCAATAAGTGAGGTTGAGTCGTTGAACTCTTTCTCAGAAGGTACGGAGGTTGAGTCATTAAACTCTTTCTCAAGAGAAGGAGTGGGGTCCGTGATCGTGCTCTTTGTGTAGATTGGAATAGGTTTGGACAAGATTTTGCCTGATCTAAGATGCATGCAAAATGAGCATTACATATGCCACAGAAGTCCTAACCATTCAAAAACATCTAACAAGGGGTTCAAAAACTGACTCAATTTTTCTGTTCACCCAAGGCAATGAATTCTTTCCAAGCTTCCCTTGTGAATTCTCCCTATATTTCGTGAGCCAAGTAGCGAATAACCAGTGTGGGAGGTTTTCCGTGTATAAAGAATGTTCCTTAATTAAATAACCACAGTGATTCTACAGACGTAATCTGTAAGGGTTCCAGACCCAATTCCTTGCTTGTGCTCCAATCAAAGAACGATTCACGCAGTACTAGTTGAAATATCTGCTCAAGGTCTCAAATGAACATCGTGATACCATGGCTTTAGTTGATTCAATTTTAAAGCTTAGGATATTGCAATCAATTGACATTTGGTTTCACTTTTAGGCCAGGTCTGCCTTGCAGTCCCGGTTTATCAAGTAAAGATAGAATTAAAATCAAGCAACAATCAAGGGCATGCTAATCATTACAGAAACTCCTCTTGCAAAGGATTCGAGGAGGGTTAGGAGAATGCTTACCTCCCACTTTGTGCTAAAAAGTAAAATTGCCAAACAAGCACACAAAAGTGGGGAGAATACGAGTTGCAGTCGAATAAGGGGAAACCGCTCCTTGGGTTTCAATCGTCCTTAGGAGTCATTCCTTAGTAGACTCAAGGCTAGCTCCACAACCTTGCTCTACTATCCGCCACAAACACACAAATAATAAATCCTAACGACACCTACTTTAAAAATATTACGACCGAACGAGAGGGGCCCGTGATTGTGCTCTTTGTGTAGACTTGAATAGGATTGGAAAAGATTTTACCGGATCTAACATGCATGCAACATGCACATTACATATGCCACAAAAGTCCTCACCATTCAAAAGCTTCTTACAATGGGCTCAAAAACTGACTCAATTTTGTGTTCACCCAAGTCAATGAGTTCTTTCCAAGCTTCCGTTGTGAATTCTCTCTATATTTTGAGAGTCAATGAGCGAATGACCAGTGTGGGAGGTTTTCCGTGCGTAAGCGACGTTCCTTAATTAAAAACCACAGTGATTCTACAAACGTAATCTGTAGGGGTTCCAGACCCAATTCCTAGCTTGTGCTCCAATCAAAGTATGGTTCACGCGGTACTAGTTGAAATATCTGCTCAAGGTCTCAAATGAACATCGTGATAGCATGGCTTTAGTTGATTCAATTTTAAAGCTTAGGATATTGCAATCAATTAATATTAAGTTTCACTTTCCTTAGGCCAGGTCCGCCTTGCAGTCCCTGAATTAAAATCAAGCAACAAACAATGTCATGCTAATCATTACAGAAACTCATCTTGTTGGGGATTCAAGGAGGGTTAGGAGAATGCTTACCTCCCACTTTGTGCTAAAAAGTAAAATTGCCAAACAAGTGCACAAAAGTGGGGAGAAGACGAGTTGAAGTCGACTAAGGGGAAACCGCTCCTTGGGTTTCAATCGTCCTTAGGAATCGTTCCTTAGTAGACTCAAGGCTAGCTCCACAACCTTGCTCTACTATCCGCCACAAACACACAAATAATAAATCCTAGCAACACCTACTTTAAAAATATTACAACCGCGACCCCTTCGTGGATCGAAAAATTAAATAAATTACAAGTCTCTAAAAATGCTGGAAAAATTAAAGTACTTAGTTCAGCCTCACAATCACTCAACAGAAAAAAAAAAAAAAAGAATTAATTGAAAAAGTGCTCTGGAATGATTTCTAAAAATCACACAACACATGTCAGATCTTGCTGAGAACTTGACTCGAGATCAGTTAAGGCTTAAAGGAACTCGACTCGAGATCAAGACTAGACCCAACCAGTAACTTTATTGGAAAATTCCTGAATGTGTGATCTTTTTCAAAATTTGATTTTGGCTTCGTTCCTTGAGCGTTTTTCAATCCATCTTCGCTGCAAGATCAATAAGAGGACTAAGTAAATAGACGCTTAAAAACAACTATTAAAAGAATTAAAAATAGAAGGGTGGGAGGGATATAAGTGGGATGATGTCCTAAAACTACTATTCTCGCTTGTGTTTGAATGAACTTCGTTCCTTAGAGCGACAACGACGCTATTTTGATAGATGATGTAGGTGCAAAAATTTGATCCACAAACTCGAGATATGTATTGATTAATCGAACAGTTATAATGAAAGCTTTGTACAGACTGAGATGGGATGTGGGTATACAATGAGACTGGACCTGATGAGGATCGGGCTGCCTACGTATCCAAGAAGATGAACTTGGAATCAAGTCTCTGTTTCCACTAAGCTCTAATGGAGTTGCTCAGTGAAAGTTTCGTAGTTCAGGAGGTTAAGAACTCCTGCATTTATAGTAGACCGGAGGAGGATGGCCAACCACTCCTTCGGTTTTGATTCCATGAACTCAGGTAGTCCAAACTGTGAAGATGCTCCCGCAGAGACGGCTGGCATGCTGCTGGGCGGTTACCCCTCGGTTTGAATCCCCCTTGACCAGGACGACTGCCATGTGGTATCCTCTGATAGGCTCTGGTTTAACCTGGGTCTTCCTTTATCTTCTCCAGCGGGCTAGAATAGTGGGTTCTGTTAGCCTGGAATCTTGTTGGACTTATCCAGTTGGTTGGGACTTGGATTTGACCAAGTTTGAAAGAAAAGACTTGTGTTGGATTCCTCAGACCGGAGGCCCAATCTGTATTGCATACACCCTGGCCAGGTCCTTTGGGCTTCTATGATAAACCTTTGGATGAGCTTCTGTCGCTGCTGGAGTTTCTGGGACGGACCTAGCTTACTTGATTGAAGTGGGCCTGGTTGATCTATGGGAGCCCACAGTTCAACTTCTTATACAGTAACCGGGGCTCCACCCATTGATCGTGGACCATTCGGTGGGTCAAGATCCACAGAGCGTATGTGGACTTCTTGAGACCTGGTTTGGCCCTACCCGATAGTCAAGGTTTGGCTGGCTAATGCTCAGGTGCTCCCGGTTTAGCTTCTTATACAGCCACCTGTGACACTTGTCTGGCTCTATCGAAGGTGGCATTGCTTCTATCCGGCCTTTGGTGAGGCAAGGATTCCAGTTTTTAAGTTGTGATTCTGGTGGGTCATGTGTCTGACCTTGAGAGGGAGAATTTGGCTCACTCTGTGTGCTAGGCCCGGTGCCGGGCTCAGAAGCTTCTTCATCTCTTTTCCTTTTTTATCCTGTGGTGGTTACCATGAAGACTTCCTCCCTATGTAAGCGTTCCAGGAGGTATACCATCGGTAATGGCATGTCTGAATCTTTGGCCTGATACTCGACTCTTTCTGATATCTGATTGATAGTTGTCGGGGCTCTGTAGTGCTGATAGAAGAGGAAAAATATGCGAGGGCGTCTGCATGCTTGGCATCTATCCTTGGTCGTTGCTCGACCGTGACGAATTCAAACTTCCCTCATGTGGAGTGGACGACATATAGGTACTTTGCCATCCAGTCGTCCTTAGCTTTGAAGGAACCGGCGAACTGGTTCGCCACTAGCTTGGAGTCTGTATTGGCCATGACTCTTCGCCTCCCCCATTTGGAGCACTGTTTGAAGGCCATATATTAGAGCTTCGTATTTGGCTTCATTGTTGGACGCCGAGAATCCCAGTCTGACAGATTTTTCTGTCTTCTGTCCATCTGGGCTGATCAGGAGACAACCAATGTCGGATCCTGTACAGTTACTGAACACGTCAGTGTACATTGTCCATGCTTCGTTGTCTTCTTTGGCCGGAAACTCCTGTGACTGAGGGGTATCATTCGCCCCCAGTGTATCTTCTTCTAGATCTGGGTTGACCGGGATATCCTCAATGGGAAAATCTGCCATCAATGAGGTTATTGCGTTCCGTTTCTCCGCGGTTCTAGGTTCATACCGGATGTGGTATGCACTGAGGTAGTTGGACCATTCGTTCAGACGATTAGATTCTTCCTACTTTCCAAGAGCTTTTCTGAGCAGGTACTCTGTGTAGACTTTGACCGCCCCCCTTGGAAATATGGCTTTAACCTCATGGCTGCATGTACCAGGGTTAAGGCGATCTTCTCGATTTTTGAATACCTTGTCTCAACTCCCTGTAACACTTTGCTGATGAAGTAGACTGGCTTCTCCTCGGCTCTTGCACAAATACGACCGCACTAATTGCAATATCGGATGCGGCCAGGTAGATGCCGACTGGTTGTCCGATTTGAGGTGCTGTAAGGACCGGAGGCTGAGTAAGATTTACCTTGATCTCGTCAAAGGCTTGCTGACAAGTAGGATTCCATTCCGCATTAGCTTTGATTGTATTGAAGAATGGCTTGTATCGATCTGAGTACCGAGAAATGAAGCTATGGAGAGCGGCTAACCTCTCGGTTAGTCTCTAAAATTCTTTCACTGTCTTTGGGGCGGGCATCTCCAGGACTGCCCGGATCTGGATTGGCTTTTATGCCCCGGTTGGTCATTAGGAAGCCAAGGAACTTGCCAGAAGAAAGACCAAATGAGCATTTGGCTGGATTCAGCTTCATATTGTACCGTGCCAGGATATCAAATGTCTGCTGTAAATCATGCAAATGATTGTCTTTCTCCTTGGTTTTGACCACCATGTCATCTATGTAGACTTATATGGTCCGACCTATGAGCTCGCTAAAGATGGTGTTGACCAGCTTCTGGTACGTTGCTCCGGCGTTCTTCAGACCAAATGGCATCACCCGATAGCAGTAAAGCCCCCGGTCAGTGATGAATACGGTATGTTCCTGATGTTCTTCGTGAAGTGAAATCTGATTGTATCCCGAGTAGGCGTCCATGAAGGATAATCTTTGATAACCAGCCGTGGCATCCACCATGTTTGTGATCCTGGGGAGTGGATATGGGTGCACAAGACATGCTTTATTAAGATTAGTAAAATCGATGCAAAGTGGAATCTTACCGTTCTTCTTTGGAACAACCACGATGTTGGATACCCAGGTAGAGTAGATGACTGGTTTGATGAAGTTGACTGACAATAGCCGATCGACTTCTTCGCTGACAGCCAGTTTTCGATCTGGCGCCATTCTCCTTGGTTTCTGCTTGACCGACTTGTGCTGAGGATCGATGTCCAGTCTATGACAGGCGACCAAAAGGGTCGATTCCTGGCATCTCGCTGACACTCCATGCAAAGACGTGGTGATTCTACCGAAGCAGTGTGATCATGAGATCCTTCCCAGCCCTTGGTAGGTCGGACGCAATGTAAGTTGTCTTGTGGGACTCCAGTCCCATTATAACTTCTTCCAGCTCGTCGACCGCTGGTGATAACCAAGTTTTTGAGTCTGGCTTCCCCTTGACAGACTTGCTGGGAACTGGTTGCTATTGGTGAGAGTCCGTCAGGAAGATAGTATTTCCCTTGGTCTTTGAGATAGATTTTCCTTTGACAACATCGAGATGGCATTTGAACGCCATCCCTTGATCTTCTTTGACCCTGCAAATTCCGTTGGGAGTCGGGAATTTGAGGCTTTGGTGGAAGGTGGATAGGATTACTTTCATCTGATGAATCCAGTCCCTTCCAAAGATGACGTTGTAGTAGAAGGGAGAGTCGACCAGCAGGAAATCTATCCCGACGGTATTGAATCCCACCGTGATTGGCAGGGGGATCCACCCAGAGGACTGCGCTGGCTCTCCATTGAACCCAAAGATAGGAGTCTCATCAGATTTGATGAGACCCTTAGATAGCTCCATATCTTTGTAAGCACACGAGAACATGACACTAGAGGTACTGCTATCGTCGACCATGACTAGCTGGACGCGGTAGACGCCAATCCATGTTGTGATAACCAGGGCGTCATTATGTGGATAATGCACGCCCCTTTCGTCTTTTTCAGTGAATGTTAAACCTCCGAAGACAATGGACTTGGTGTTTGTCCCTTCGTTGAAGTTGAGCTGTCCAACTTCATGGACATGTCATATCCACCGGAGCTTTTCTCGAGTGCAATTCTTCCTTTCTGCGTTGGAAGAACTGGGTGTCTGAACATGGCAGACATACACAATATGATCTCCTGTTTTTACCTCTTCAACTACTCCGGTCTGCACCATGTCAGGGATGAGGCCGACATCGACCAAACGCTGCATTTCATACTTCAAAGACCTGCAGTTCTTCAGCTCGTGACCGTAATCATTGTGATGATCACACTTCTTGGACTTATCCCTCCTGCCCTCCTGGTCTGCCGGGAGAGGGCAGGTTTGCTGAGCAGCCCTCTGTTTTTTATCTTTTTGAATACTTCTTCGATTAGGAACCTCAGGGGTGTGAATTCCCTCTTTTTGCGTTCGCCCCCGGTAGATTTCTCTGACCGACAGTCGGGCTATCGGGCTGGTGTTTTCTCCTTCCTGTCTCTGTTTCTGTCAGGGGCCTTTTCCTCCTTGCGATCCCTGTCGGAGATTTCTTCCTTTGCCTTTTATTGCTTCTCGGAGGTTTGGCCTCCGGCAAGTCTCTTTCTCCTAGCTTTCAGATCGTCCTCTTCCTGAGCATACCTTTCTACTTTCTCTAGCAAACCTGAAACAGAGGACGTAGGCTTCCTTGTTAGCGACCGGTAAAACTCTTCATGGTTGTTGTTCAAGGCATACTTGAAAGCTTGAATAACAACGCTATCAGACGCGTCCTAAGTAAGGTTCGGAACAGCCGTTTGTAGGGAAAACAAGATTTCAGCTCCCTTCTTTGTCTTCACGTTGAACCGGTACTTCTCCTCGAACAACTCGGCTAGTTGTATGAATGTGCGGACGGATGCGGGCGGCAGGTTGTGATACCACGCCTGTGCTTCACCTTTGAGTGAAACAACAAACATTTTTGTAAGTAACTTGTCATCATGGTCCCAGATGGCCATGATGCTCTTGTAGTTCATGACATGCTGAACCGGACAACCGTTTGTCTCATCATACAATTCGAAGGGCGACTGCTTGAAGTTGGTCAGGACTATATGGTTCCTGACTTTTTTTGCCAGGGGTGGCATAGCCAACCTTGAGATAGTAAGCTTCCTGATTCGTTCGTCCCAGTTGGCCTTGATGGGAACAGCCAGATAGATCATCTCTTGCAGCTTGAGTTGATTCATTTGTTCCACGTTCAGCTCCGTTGTCTCTGATGGGTATGAGCCCTTTGGGGATTCCTCCCCCTGTGATTATGGCGTGCTGGAAGAGTGTTTTGGTGCCTCCTCTGGCGCAGCCCCTCTGGTGGAGTGACTTCTTCGACGGACCTGCTACGGGTAACCTTGCGGCCATGATGTGGTCCGGGTGTTCTTGCACATCCTCGGCGATGTCTCCGAACTGGAGAGATAGACATCCTATCTCTCCCTGGTGCTAGCCTGTCCAAAACTGGGCGGGGATCACGACTATGGTGGGTAAGGCCTTAGTCGTTTCCTGGCCGTGGCCTTATCTTCTTCTGAGGAGATGGACTTAAAGACGGGGCTGAAGATAACTGGCTATCTCCGGTCCTGGTTCTCTTCTTTATTCTCAGTTTTGCATTCTCCCTGATTAGCCGCTGGATGATTGCAGTTGGGGATTCGGCCGCTGGGCCTTTTCCCTTTTGTTGCTCGGTGTAACCTCTTCCCATGGCTGGGGGAATGGTTCTCTGGTCTCTTCTTGTAGCGGCTACTCTGGAAGGTTCAGGATCTTACGATGTTGGTATCCTGACAGTCTGGTTGACTATATTCGGATTACCAGGATCATTAGTGATTTGTACCACTAAGTTTTCGGTCTCCAGCTGTCCACTTTCAAAATGTTGTGAGCCATGGTCATGGCCCTCACTCCCGAGAAATGACTCTTGATTGACGGGTTCTGTTGCTTCAAGGACTGGAGACAGAGGAGAAAGGTTCTCAGTCTGACTTTCAGTAACTTGGCTCATTCCATTGTTGGAACGAGTTGGGCATCTCTTACTTGACTCCGGTATGACTGGATTGAAATTTTTTCAAGGCTCTGGAACTGATGGGAGATTCAGCCCCACGGTGGGCTCCAAAGAGTGTGGGTGCAAAAATTTGATCCATAAACTCGAGATATGTATTGATTAATCGAACATTGACAATGAAAGCCTTGTACAGACTTAGATGGGATGGGGATATATAATGAGACTGGACCTGATGAGGATCAGGCTGCCAACGTATCCAAGAAGATGAACTTGGAATCAAATCTCTGCTTCCACTAAGCTCTAATGGAGTTGCTCAGTGAAAGACTCGTAGTTCAGAAGGTTAAGAACTCCTGCATTTATAGTAGACCAGAGGAGGATGGCTGAACCACTCCTCCGGTTTTGATTCCATGAACTCAGGTAGTCCAAACTATGAAGATGTTCCCGCAGAGATAGCTTGCATGTTGTTGGGCGGTTACCCCTCGGTTTGAATCCCTCTTGACCAGGACGACTGCCATGTGGCATCCTCTGATAGACTCTGGTTCAACCTAGGTCTTCCTTTATCTTCTCCAACAGGATAGAACAGTGGGTTCTGTTAGCCTGGAATCTTGCTGGACTTATCCAGTTGGTTGGGACTTGGATTTGACCATGTTTGAAAGCAAAGACTTGGGCTGGACTCCTCGGACCAGAGGCCCAATCTGCATTGCATACACCCTGGTCAGGTCCTCTGGGCTTCTATGATAAGCTTTTGGATGAGCCTCTGTCGCTGCTGGACTTTACCTGACCGGACCTGGCTTATTTTGAAGGGCTACATGAAGCTTGCGGTCAAACCATTCGGTTGTTTCCTGAACATAATCTGGGGGGGGGGGGTAAGTATGAAGAGCAAAAGTGAGTTTAGATAATCTCATACAAGAACATAAAAGTGCCAACTCACATTGAGGATCCTTTAGGTGTGGTAATAGATTCACTCGTTGAAGAACATTACCCATAATAAAGGAGGCATCAATACTTACAGCCCCTCCAAGCAACTTAACCCCTTTGCTGACGACATGATATACCAGCCGAAAAGATATCTGGATAAGAGCAACCATAATCAACAGAAGGCCAGAACAACTTTATCTTAGACACATTAAGAACGAGCCCAAGAGATGGTCCTCTTCCTTGAATTTTACGAATAACTGTAGCCACATGTTCTGATAGCCCAGACCATCTATACAAATCTGTAGTACATTGCATCTGGAGTTTCAATGGCAAGGTTAAATAGTTGTCTGCCAGCCCACTAAGTCGTTTCCCCATTGAGCATTGCATGGGCTAAATGGTTAGTAGAAATAAGCTTCAGATTTCGCCAAGGGATAAATTGATCCCGCCGAATGACTAGTTTTTTATTTTATTTTTTATAAAACCAATGACTAGTTCTTGATATGACATAATCAATAGTTTTTAGTATTTTACCATGATTATGACCATTGTTGTTAAAACCATGTCTCCTTATATGATAAGGAATTAATAGATTTTGGTCAATAGTCAAATTTCAAATTAAGCTAATATAAGGAAATTATGTAATATCAAAAAAATAATAATTGGCAAAATCAATTTATCCTTTAGAAAAATCCCGAGCCATATACATAATAATAGACGACACAAAATGCATGAATTAATGGACAATGTTAGTCAAATATTAATTTTATTTGGATTAGTTTAATGTTATTTAAATATCCTCTTATATTTTCAACAACTGATGGTAGTCCAATAATGTCATAATTAGTAGCCTCAATTATTTAATTTAAATGTATTATCAAACACAATCATATCGCCCAATAATAATAACCCCACTTAATTATCATGATGTGATGTGATCTACCCTTACATAGAAAAAAAAGTTTATAATATTATATCAACACATATTTATGATTTTTGGCTAAGTATAAACATTAGCTTAGCCCATCACTTTCAAAGAATTATGAGATGGAACCATATTTGACCGTAAGGATATGCAAAATAGTAGTTTTCTTACTTTTCTATTATTTTTTTCTAATACAATAAAGTCTTTTGTGTAGCCTAATAATATGATAATTAGTAGCAAAGAATTTTATATGTTGTTCTTTTTATGTGTGGAACCTGTGGACCAATAAAATGTGGACCAATAAAACGCTACCAAGTATGGGTGCATTGATCCCTAGTGGGATTTAAATAGGCAAGTGTTCTACAAACAATAATATAAGCTAAGTGTACGTTCTACAATAATAAAAGCTAAGTGTACGTTCTACAATAATAAAAGCTAAGTATTCTACAATAATATAAGCTAAGTGTTCTACAAACAAGGTGTTATTCGGGGAATAAATATATACTTTTGAGGACTTATCAATCACCAACATTTCTAGGCTCAATAGTTGAAACATAGCAGAGTAATTGACAAAGTTGATGGTTTTGGAGTGACTGCGAGTTAGTCGTTGTTCATTAATATCACCAATGACATCCGAAGATGAATGATGTTGCTTCACTCGTGTAGATGCCTTGGAGAATATATCCCCAGCTGTGCACAAAGAGGAAGTGTCCAACATGCGAGGTGATGAACAAGTCGGAGCATCAACAGAAAGAGACCCATCCAAGGTTGCCTCCGTGGGAGATGTCTCAGAGGAGACAACCGAACCAGATGTCGGCGGAGGAATTGGTGTAGAGGAAGGCACGGAGGAAGAGACAGGAGCCTACATAGGAGAGAGAACACCCAACTCTTGCGAACCAGTTAAAGCATTAGAGTCAAACATCATAGTGTCATTAACAATAACATTGAACGATTCCATAACTTTATTAGTCCGATCATTATAGACCCTAAAAGCCCTACTATTGGAAGAGTATCCAAGAAAAATACCTATATCACTCTGAGTATCAAACTTCCCAAGACTATCACGATCCCGACATATATAGCAAAGATTCCCAAAGATATGGAGATATTGAAGGTTAGGTGTCTTACCATTCTAAAGATCATAAGCCGTCTTAGACATCCCCTTTCTGAGGTATACCCGATTAATGATATAGCATGCAGAATGGACAACCTTAGCCCAAAATTGAACTGGAACTTTTCGATTATGAAGCATAACTTGAGCAATCTCCTAAATAACTTTGTTTTTTACACTTTGCCACACCATTTTGTTGGAATGCCAGGGGCAGAAAGTTCCTGCCAAGTACCATTAGCAATACAATATTCAATAACCCTAGTATCTATGAACTCACCCCTTCGATCACTACGAATATGAGCAATTTGGGTGTCTTTTTCATTTTGGATACGCATGCAGATACCCAGAAACTCAAGAAAAGTGTCAGACTTGGTACGTAAAAACCCAGGTTAATCTGGTGAAATCATTTACCAATTTACCATTACAAGAATATACCCCTTACCACCAAGACTTGGAGTCCGAGTAGGACCCATAAGATCCATGTGAATCAACTCTAAAGAATATGTGGTAATAATAGATGAAGTAGAAGAGTGAGCACTACGAGTTTGGTTACCAATTTGACAACCACCACACACAACATTTCGCAACCTACCAAGTTTAGGTACTCCACGGATGAGATCAAGACAAGTAAGTTTATCAAGGAGCTCAAAATGAACATGACCAATTCGTTGATGCCACAACTCTATGTCATCGATTTTTGTCACATTACATTTGTGACTTTCCACCAAGGAAGTAATGGCATAACAACTATCTGAGGTCCGCACACCTGTAAGAATACACTTGCCAAAGGGATAAAAAATGTGACATATATTCTTTTTAAACACAACATGATGATCAGCGTCACAAAGTTGGCTAAAGCTTATGAGATTAACCATCAAACGATCAACTAAAAGAACAGATTGTGTGGTTGGTAGACCAATGCCATCAACTATACCCTTCCCAATAATGGAGGAATGCTTACCATCTCCGTATGTGATCTTACCACGGTCATAAGAACTGAGGGATGAAAATAGAGAGGAATTACCAGACATGTGTCTCGAGGCACCACTATCAAGATACCATTGATTTCTAGCACCGGAGACATGTAAAGCGGTGATGGCCACATTGCAATTGTGAAATGCACCATTCGATTGTGGCCAATGGCCATAAGGTACTTGAAAAGGATTAGTATATCGAGAATAAGGATACACATAGGGATATGGATGAGAGTAGTGAGATCCCATGGGCTGCACACAAGGTGAAGACATTAGCATGGAATGAGATGATATAGGAGAGTGAGTAAAAGTGCAAGAGGTAGAGATGTGACCTTTTATACCACAAGTGTAACACCACCTAGAAGAATTCCTACCTTGTCGTGGCAAACGAACAAGAGGTGGATGAACCTTACCAGGAGTTCCTTGAGATTGCGGCATAGTAGACCGTATGGGAGGTGTGGAAAGAAGCACTGAAGTTGTATGTGGCAGAGGAGGTAGCTCGGTGACTAACATTGGTGATTGACTCATCGTCTTCAAAGTCACAATCTCGAGCTCTATCTCCTTCACTTTGTTCTCAAGAGCACGGACTATCTCTTGATGTTCGACAACCTCTTGAATGAGTTTGATCTTTTCGCTTTGCCATGAATCATCAAACTCAATCGCAACAGCAATGATAGGTACTTGAAGAAGAGAATCAATCTTCGCACGAAGACCATCTCTCTCCTTAATCAACTCTTAATTTTCTTTCAATGATAATCGATATAGTAGAGCCCAATCATTATCACTAATGAAGTAAAGTTCACCATCCTCATCATCAGAGGGATGTTCAAAACAATCATCCAGAACATCAGTAGCTGCACACAGAGCTACGTGAGTACCCACAGAGGGACCATCATATTTCTGAATTAGTCGATCCCAAATTTCCTTAGATGTAGTGTAAGTACCAACCAGAAAATAGAGGGACTCGAGGCATAAAACAAGGCTCTGCGAAGATACGTTATTACTACCACAAATTGAGGGACCATCATTTTGTCAGCCAATGTCCACTGTTCCCTTGGGTTAGGAACAACGACGCTATTACTACCACAAAAAGTAGTCATCATAGGTTCCACCCACCCATTTGCAACAACAAGCCATACATCATCACCTAAAACATGAAGATAAGCATACATTCGAACTTTCCATATAGCAAAGTCAGTGCCATCAAATTTAGGTGGATGGTTAAGTCTACCATACTTATCAGAATCCATTAGAATGCACTAAAGATCTACGCTTGAGCAATTAAACTCTTAAACAAAGCGCCATGCGACTGATACCACTTGTAAACCCCAAATAGTGCAATAGTCTAATGAACTAATAACAGAATTAAACTAATTATGAAAGCAATAAAGAACACAGTTGTTTAACGTGGTAAAACCCAATCACTGGGAAACATCCACGACTGTCCTCATGACGATGAACAATCCACTAAATGAAATAGAAAGATACACTCACTAATACAATCTCAGGTTAACCCAATCACAAAACCTAATACTTGTAGAAGTGCTTCACATAGTCTTCTATCTCTGCAATCACTGCAACACCTTCGTAAACTCACTTTAAAAAACAATCCTTGTTGTTGTTGTTGGAATGGAGAAGATGAAGGTTTCCTTTGCTTCAAACAGTAACAAAGGAAGTGGTAGAGATAATGGAAAACCTTAGGTTTTTTTGTTGAAGAGAAAACCTATTATAATTCTATGTTGGGCCTTGATTCTAAGTTGGCCCATTACTACAAGTGGGCTTGAATCACTCAAGCTCCACTTAAGCCCACGAATTGTGTCAGCCTTGTAGGCTGGCGGCTACAGAGCTGTCCAAACCTTGCTAGTGTTGAAAAAATTATCTGGAAAGTCATCATGCTTTGGTTCGGACCATATGGAGAGGGTAAAACGGTTGGATTTCCGTAGGAAAGGTGTGGCAACTCAAGTGTAGAGTGAAGATGCATGCTACTTTGGTCATGGCACTCTTTCGAACCTAGAGCCAGTAACCTAAGACTCAATGAATTTATTTTTACTGGGATGCTTATTCACTTGGCTGATACGATGTTAATGTTATATATGGGATGATGTAAATGCCTCATTTTATATATTCTTAATATGGACAGTAGAAGTGTGAGAATTTGCTTTGGGATTTGTTGCTTGACTGGCCGGAGGTGTTGACCGACCTATGGCGAATGTTTTAAGTAGAAGAATGATACTGATGATAACAATTGTGTCTTTCTCAAATTTGAAGGTGTGTTTTGTTTGTTTTGTTCTGATTTGCTAGATCTTTGAGTATGGTGTTTAGAAGATGCAACAGGGTATTTGATGTTTGAGCTTGTGTTTGTGGGTGATGTATAAGTATGGTCTAGTGCTAAAGTGTGAAAAGTGTTGTTTTCTATGTGAAATTTAGGTGTTTGTGCAGTTTCAAGAACACAACGTTTGAACCAAAGTTTGGGACGATCGAACGGGTTTTTACACGCTCTCTGAAAATTGGAGATTCTTATCAGACATTCGAACGAATTCTTTGGACGTTCGAACGTATTTCGTGTTTCTGCATATTGGGCCCAGTTTAGGCCCAATTTTGTTCAAATCCTAATTTGTGTTTTATTTTTGTATATAAAGCCAATGACATAAGAAATATAATTAAGGTTTTGGGAGTCATATTAAGCAATAGGCTAAGGGTGTTTTGAGAGATTCAAAACTTGGAGATTTGAGGGTTCAAGGCTTGCAAGATCTTGGGAGTAATTTTTGTTGGGGGATTTCTAGGTTTGTGTTCTTCTTTAGGATGTGGGGTTGAGAGTTGTGTGAGATCTCATCTTGTAATCCTTTTGGTGGAAGATAATAAAGTTCTTTGTTTTGCCGGTGCTGGGTTATTCCCCGTGAGTGTTTCACCACGTATATCTTGTGTAATGGTTGCGTTTTTCTTATTATTAGTACTTGTTTCTTCTAGATCTTGGATTATTCCGCACTTTGGGTTTATTGAATCTTTTTTTTCGATTATGCCAACAAAAAACTTCTAGCTCCCAGAAGGGAGTAAAGTAAGTATTGACAGATGGTTGATACTGCAATTGGCCCTAGTGAGACTCAAATGCTCAATATGTTAGTCTCGCAGTCAGTCTGGTAGTCTCGTTGGTTTGTATGAAAGTGGGTGTCTTGAGGGTTTATCCTCTCGGGTTCGACCTAACGGGCCACTTTTATACGCATGTAATGATTAGACACCATTTTTATAAGTAACTTTTGAGAAGGACACCAATCATGTTTTCCTTGGTGAGAAAGACAATATCTTTTGAGTCAACCCTCCATAAGGACAATCTCTTTAAAAGTCATGGTTGAAAAGGACAATCTCTTTTGTTGACTTGTTGAAAAGGACCAAGACTTATGATTTTAGGTAGAATCATAGTGTCAAAATTATGTGCAATTCCAACTTTGCCCTTTCCCACTAGGGTTAATCATTCCCTACATAGGTTATAGTGTTTTGTGAAAATAAAATTCTTATATATGATTTGACCTAAAATCATACTATGATTAGGGTGGGTATTTTAGTCCAGAATTTGTTGACTTCAAAGCCCTTTTGAATAAGAAACCATATATGATTTTGGCTGTTATCAATTTGGTTGTAAAAGGGGTTTCGATAATGATGTAAAGACGTAACATTATTTTTACAAAGGGGAACTGGGGAATTATTGTTGTTTGTCTACTCTGTCTATTTTATATGATTTGTTGGAAAATTTGAAAACGATCACCAGAAAGTTACAACCACCTGCCACCATCACGTCTTCTATGTGTTATCATAGTCCTTCCTTGATCATCCTCTGTGACATCAGAGCATTTTTAGCGGGTGAGATCAGAGCATTTTTTAAGCAGGGTTTTGGGGTTCCCTATAAAGCTATAATTGTTGATTCATAGAGTGAAAAGCCGATTCTCTTGACATTATTTAATGTTGGTTGTTAGAAGACTAACAAACCAAATTGATACACAGGAAACATATATAAAAAACACCTAGAAACAGATGGACTGATGTTAACATGTTAAAAACCACAAGGGGTTGGAACAAGAAGAAGTGGAGATTTCTTACGCAGTATAATTCCTAATTCTTTGGCAACATCAACGTCCTTACTTGTTACTCCGTTAGGCAAACTCCAATTAAAATGGTATAGCAAATTGGCCAAAGGAAGTTCCATATTGGGAGTTGCAAATAGTATTCCTGGACACCCTCTTCTTCCTGCTCCAAACGGAATGAACTTAAAATCTTTTCCTTGGTAATCAATCGATGTATTTAGAAATCTTTTCGGTCGAATTCTTCTGGTTCATCCCACAACATTGGGTCATTTGCAATCGCCCATTGGTTGATAAAAACTCTAGTTTTGGCAGGAATGTCATAGCCTAGCAGGTTAGTATCTTGTATGGATTCGTGTGGGATAAGTAAAGGAGCTGGAGAATGTAATCGTAATGTTTCCTTGATCACCATTTTTAGGTAATGCATTTGTCCAAGATCATCCTCTGTGATACAGAATTTTCCTTTCGCTATTTCTCTTATCTCTGTTTGCACTTCTTTCATTATTTCTGGATGTTTGATTAGCTCTGTCATTGCCCAGACTAATGTTGTAGCTGATGTATCAGTCCCTGCAATAAACATATCCTACAAAAGAAGAATAATGATGAAATATGAACTATATCTATTTGAAAATAAAAATGCATTGTGATTTAGGTACTTACCAGGATTACAGCTTTGATATTATCTCTAGCAAAGGAAACACGATTTGTGCTATCATTCACCATTCCAAGCAAAACATCTACAAAATCTTCGACTCTACTATTCTTAGTTTTCTTTTTAGGATCAATATGCTCTTCGATCACACTTTCAAGAAAGCAATCCTATTCTTTAGCGTTTTTCTCCACTCTCGCACTTAACCCATTGAAGTTATTTACCATAGAAAGCCAAGGTATAAAGTCCGCCACATTGAAAACACCAATTAAATTCATGAACTCCGTTATCAACTTCCAAAACTTCTTAGCACCTTCATCTTCACCAAATTTCCTACCCATTGCAACTCGACAAACTACGTTATTTGTAAAACTAAATATTATTTCACTCAAATTCACAGTAGATGATGCAGAAGAACAACATTTATGAATCTTATCGATCATGAAATTAGCTTCTTCTTCTCTAATTGTTCTAAATGATTCCACTCTATGTCCACTAAGAAGATGTAGAGCACTAATCTTTCGCAGTTCCTTCCAATACTCGCCATAAGAAGAGAAAGCTAAATCTTTATTAGAATAAACAAGTCTTTCTGCAAAGGACTCTTGGTCTATTGCAGAAGTTAAAGTCTTGAGTTTTTATAACCTCTTTTGCTGCATCAACAGAAGATACAATCAATGTAGGTGTTTGTCCTAAATAAAGGAGCATGAGGGGGCCATGTTTGCGAGCTAGAGATTGAAGAGATCGATGTGGGAGTGTGTAGAGTAAGATGACAAGGAAGATGGAAAGCACCGAAATGAAGATGGGTTCAAGTTGCATTCCACACTGTTCTTCTAGCCACTGTAACATTTTCTTTTCCATTAAGTTTATCTGTTGGAGTATCAAGAATTCATTTATAGAGTTTCATGTTCTATTCTACATTACATTATTTTTATTATTTTTCCTTGTAAATAACTGTTTGGTAGGAAATCGAAGTCTCGTAGGAAATTTCATTTTCCAGAATGCTTATCTAAAACAGGGAGGAATGCCCCCAAAATACTAAAAAGCCTAAAAATTGTAAATACATAATTATGAGTTTAGAACTAAAACTATTAAAATTGTGAATTAAAACTATTATAATATTAAAAAAAAAAATTTATTAAAAAAGGCTACAAGTCCTTTCTGAATAGCAAACCCGATTCTTCTAAATACATATTCATTCGAACCCGCAGTCATCACGTTGCTATCCATTACCTTCTGCACTCTCCGGAGGAGTTCAACTACTTCTGAGCCTAGCAATCCAAATGTGTAAAATGCAAAAGGGATCAAAGTATGTTAGTTAGCCATACAAACTTCATCATGTTTCTCCACTGTTATGTTGGTTAACAGTGTAAGTATGGGTGCATTGATCCCTAGTGGGATTTAAATAGGCAAGTGTTCTACAATGATAGACGACACAAAATGCATGAATTAATGGACACTGTTAGTCAAATATTAATTTTATTTGGATTAGTTTAATGTTATTTAAATATCCTCTTATATTTTCAAAAGTGATGGTAGTCCAATAATGTCATAGTTAGTAGCCTCAATTATTTAATTTAAATGTATTATCAAACACAATCATATCGCCCAATAATAATAACCCCACTTATCTTGATGTGATGTGATTTACCCTTAAATAGAAAAAAATTTATAATATTATATCAACACATATTTATTATTTTTGGCTAAGTATAAACATTAGCTTAGCCCATCACTTTCAAAGAATTATGAGATGGAACCATATTTGACCGTAAGGATATGCAAAATAGTAGTTTTCTTACTTTTCTATTTTTTTTTCTAATACAATAAAGTCTTTTGTGTAGCCTAATAATATGATAATTAGCAAGGAATTTTATATGTTGTGCTTTTTATGTGTGGAACCTGTGGACCAATAAAACGCTACCATGTATGGGTGCATTGAACCCTAGTGGGATTTAAATAGGTAACTCAACCAATTTTATGGATACATGGCAATTTTTCATTGGTCCTACAAATAAAAAACATAACATATATATATATATATATATATTTGGATAATTAGTAACCTTAACTATATTAAACTTGAATGTACAACTGTTATCAAGCTCGATGGGTCAATAATAATGAACCTAGTTATCTTGATGGGGTGTAGTTATATTTATTACGCCTATAATATTATAGACTTTCATGTTCTATTCTACGTTACATCATTACTTAAAAAAAAAAAACCTAGAAAAAAAGAAAAAAAAAATACATTATTACCTTTTTCCAAGCTAATATTTGCTACTGCCAAGGTACATTTTTCTGTTAGACCTATTCACCCTTTAGATTTAATGAATTTAAATCTAACCTAGATATTATCAAAGAATTTAGTCTGTTGTGATATTTTGTTGTGAGATAAAAAAAACATTGCCACGAATGGATGCAATGAAGCCTTGTAGGATTTGAACCAACAAGTTATTCAAATAATTTATAGACATGTGGGAATTCATAATGATATTTTAAAGATTTACATTTTAAAGATTCTTTTAGATGATAAATTGTTTGTGGCCATTTACATTTTAAAGATTTTTTTTTTTTTTTGATAGTCTCAAAGAATTACACAAAAGTAGAGGATAAACGCATTACAAACTGTGCTGCAACCTTTTTTGAATAACAAAACCAATCCTACAAAATACATATTCATTGGAACCCGCCGCCATGACAATGCTATTCAACACTTTTTGTACCCTCCTATGAAGTTCAACTGCTTCTAGAGCTAGAAAGCCAAAAGTTTCAAAACCAAAAGGAATGAAACAATGCTGGTTCGCTACACAAGTTCCCTCGTGTTTCTGTACCTTAGCTGCAGTTACATGAATGGCTACCTAGCCCACTTCGAAATTTTCATTACCAAACCCCACCATTGGAAATGCCCTTGTGATGTCAACACATGCATGTTTCCCTTTTAACCAACTGTATATCAAAACATCAGCTGGGTATAGTGTTGATCTGCCTTTTGACGGGTTTGTAAGAAAATTGACCGGAGCCTCTTTCTTAACCTGTATTTCTGCTCGCCATACCACATCATACAATATATCACACACATGATCGTGTCTGTATTTCAAAACCGGGGTAATACTTACAGTGTACAACATGGTCCCCAAAGGCATCCAGTCGGCTTTTCTTACATACAGGAAATAAATCCCCATCTGTAAATAATGGGATCATGAGACGGTACCGAAGAATGGCACGGTACCCCATTGCCGTCATGCGTTGACCTAACCCTTCTATAGGAATAACAATAAGGAAGTTCTTGGCATGTTTGGTCTGTAAGCATTCTATCATAGCCCTATGGCGAGCAGACAAATCAAAATCCCTGTCAATATTAGTACCAATCTGCCTGTATTAAGCTTCCGCCAGTGTGTTTTGGGGTTTGGGGTGGGGGGTAGTCCTTGAGGCTAGAATAGTGATCCTCGGAGTATGTGGTCATGGAGCTCCTGAGTTTGCCATCGAGAGGTTGTGAAGACAAACTTACTAACATATGTGGCACAACAAATGCCAAGACCACAAAGGCGTAACGGCATGGTTGCTATGCGCCACTGAAGGTCACCAAAACCCGGACCATCAGAAACTATGATACTCTGAAGGGTTACTCGAAGGACGCAATCAAAATACTTTGTTGCTTCCTGAACAAAAGTTGGCTGGGAAGTGCGAAGATAAATTCACATAATCCCATACATGCTCGTAGTAGTGACAACGCACATTATGGGTTTTTGAATTCTGCCAGTAAGCTCATCAGCTTGACTGTTTTCTCAACACGTTGTCGAACAACGCCCACAATAAATGATGCATTAGTACTAACAACCCCTCGAAGCAACTTGACTCCACGTTAAGGACATGATATACAAGGTGGAAACAGACCAGTATTAGAGCGACGAGGATCAACTGATGGTCAAAATACCTCTGTCTTATTCAGATTTAGAATGAGCCCCAATTATGGTCCAACTGCCTGAATGATATGTATGGTTGCGGCAACTTGATCAGTGTCAACAATCAAGGTCCCATTGATAGATGAAAATTGGTGTCTCCACTTATCAAAAGATTGTATTTTTATTGAAGTTCCTCCTTGTGCCTGTATATATTGATTATCAAAGTAGACAAGCAACAAGCAAGGGTCGTACCCACCTCAAAGGTGAAGATCTTAGCTCAAACACAATAGAAAATAATAATTAAGAAACACCAAGTGAATCACAAATAAGAGAGAGATATGATTCTACTTTCTGTAGGCAATAAAAAATAAACTATAAATAACCTAACTTAAGAAGATGGTAGCGATGTAAAAAAGATCTTATAATGACATAGGGGGGAGAGTTGGTATCCACAAACTAAATCATGCAAACATAACATATTATTCCTTCATTTTCAATCTATAACAATTAATTAGTCACCTCTAAGCTATTTCAATTAATCATTAATACCTATAATAATCAAGTAGTCACCTCTCACCTATTCCACTGAATTAAAACGGGATTCTCTTATGCATGCTATTGAATATGTCTTATTATTCAAACCGTCACCTCTCAGCTATTCAATCTAATTAATTCAACATATTAATTCATAACTAAACCGTCACCTCTCGAATATCAAATTAATTACAAAAGGGTTCCAATAACAGAGATAAACTGCAGATATAGAATAGTCACCTCTCAGCTATTCTATTACATATCTTCAATTAATATAAACACAAGCATTAAACCTAGGTCTCCCTAAACTCTAATAATAGTATTTTAACAACATGGATAACAATAACATGCAAATAATCATACTTACCTCATATCACGAATTATAAGTAAATGAGCATTAAGAACTTTGAATCACAATAAATATTAAGAACAAACATGGTGCTTTTGTATCATCTAGAGTGCTTCAACCATCCCCCTAAGGAGATTTAGCTACTCATCCTTTATGATGACACCATGAAATAAATAAATAAATAACAAAACATCATAAAGAAAAGTGAATGATTGATATTGATAATAAGAATTGAGTTCAATACAAAATAAGAAGAAGATGAACTTTTGTCTCTCAAGCATTGACTACTTCTACATGAACTACCTAAACCCTAGCTACTACTTCTCTTATATAGTAAATACAAAGCATAATACTTGCATAATAGACTTCCAAATTAGGTCAAATTCGTGGCTGCTGCTGTTAGTCTTCTAGAGGCATTATGTTTTCAGAAAAACCTAATCTTAGGCTTAAGTTGTAGCTTGGACCAAGACCTTCAATTGGACAGCTCATAGGCCCAAATCAGACTTCTGGATCTTCTTGTAGAGCCTTTTTAAGATTGGACTTTAAATAAGACCTAAAATAGAAATTCTTACTTGTTGGCTTCAATAGGACCCGGTTTGGGCTGAGATTCGGACCGCCCCACTTTAACATAAAGTCAAGTCAACAGGACCAGCCGTGGGGTGCCATCAGCAAACAGTGGGTGTAAATATCAATTCTCTTTCATAGTGCAAATAACACCTTTTTGGTTTTTTTTCTTGACTTTTTGCGGGCTTTAACACAATATTCGCATTTCGGCTCATAAAACCTACACAATAGACAAGAAAGCACTAATCAAAAAATATAATACAATAATATAAGCTAAGTGCTAGACAAACAAGGTGTTATTCGAGAGATAAATATACACTTTTGAGGACTTACCATTGTGCCTCGTGGGAATGGTCTCGATCCATTTAGAAACATAGTCTACTGCGACCAGAATGTACCAAAAACCATGACAACCAGGAAAAGGACCCATGAAATCAATGCCCCATACATCAAAAACTTATACAAGAAGAATTGGCTGTAAGGGCATCATGTGTCGCCTAGTGATTTTCCCTAGTTGTTGATAACGAGTGCAGACTGTACAATGCATGTGAGTGTCCTTAAAAAGAGTTGGCCAATAAAAACCACCCTGTAATACTTCAGCAGTTGTCTTCTTGGCACTAAAGTGTCCACCACAAGCATGCTCATTATAGAACTTAAGGACCTCATGTTGCTCCTAGTCGGGAACTCAACGACGAATGATTTTGTCAGGACAGTACTTAAAAAGGTAAGCGTCATCCCCAAAATACTGCTTGGCATTAGCAAGGAATTTAGATCTGTCTTACTTATTCCAATGACTTGGAAACTTGTTGCTAGCCAAGTAATTAACTATATCTGCGAACCGTGCATTTGATATTGCAAAATGAAGCTCATCAGGAAAGTACTCAGAAATGACACTAGAATCTTAAAGACGGTCGAGTCTAGACAAGTGGTCAGCTACTACATTTTTGGTCCCTTTTTTTATCTTTAATTTCAATGTCAAATTCTTGAAGCAACAAAATCCAACGAATAAGGCATGATCCGTGAAGATGACAGTACGGGTACCTAAAAGGTAGGAACAAAACTTATCAAGATCATATATTATGGCTAACAATTATTTCTCAGTTGTAGTATAATTACGTTGAGCATCATTGAGAGTCTTGTTAGCATAATATATGACATGGGGCTTACCATCTAGACGTTGACCTAAAACAGCCCCAACAGCAAAAACCTGATGCATCGCACATCAGCTCAAAGGGTTTACTCCAATCAGGCGGCCTAATGATGGGTGCAGTCGTGAGGGCGGTCTTAAGATTTTCAAAAGCAGTCTTGCATTCTTTTGTGAAATCAAAATGTGCATCCTTAAGCAATAAATTGGTTAAGGGGCGACTTGTCTTTGAAAAATCTTGGATCAAGCGTAGATAGAACCCTACATGGCCCAAAAAGGCTCGAATATCCCTAATAGACTTAGGAATAGGCAAAGATGAAACAAGATCTACTTCAACTTTATCAACCTGGATACCCTCAGGAGAGACTACATGACCCAGAACTATTCCTTTTCTAACCATGAAATGACACTTTTCCCATTTAAGCACCAAATTCTTCTCAATGCAACGCTTAAAAACCAAGGAAAGATGACTAAGACACTCTTCAAAAGATGAACCATATATGGATAAATCATCCATAAACACCTCCATAAATCGTTCTACCATATCACTAAAGATGTGTAATATACACCTCTGAAAGGTAGCAGGTGCATTACACAGACCAAAAGGCATACGGGCATAAGCGAAAGTGCCGAAAGAAAAGGTAAAAGTTGTCTTTTCTTGATCTTCAGGGGCGATAGGAATCTGATTTTAACCGGAGTAACCATCTAAGAAACAATAGAAGGAATGATCAGCCAGGCGTTCCAACATCAGGTCTATGAAGGGAAGAGAAAAGTGTTCCTTCTGGGTGACTGTATGAAGTTTTCTATAGTCGATAAAAACATGCCACTTGGTTGGAACTGTAGTGGCGACTTGTTCGTTCTTATCGTTGGTAACTATAGTCATGTCGGCCTACTTAGGAACCCCATGAATAGGACTAACCCAGAGACTATTAGAAATGGGATAAATCACACCTACATCCAGAAGTTTAAGTATTTCAGCACGGACAACTTCTTTCATCGCAAGATTAAGACGTCTCTAAGGTTCACGAGAAGCTTTAGCATCATCCTCAAGATGAATATGATGAGAACAAACAGAAGGGCTAATGCCTTTAATGTCGTGGATAGACCAGGCAATAGCAGAACGATGCTATTGGATAACTTCGAAAAATTGACTCTCCTGTTCAGTAGTAATTAAGAGATGAAGAAATAATAACAGGATGACTACCGTCTGAATCAAGATGAACATATTTCAGCTCAGGAGGAACGGTATTCAGAGTAACAGGAGGTGGAGTGATGGTCTCAATTTGGGTCTCAGAATCAATGTTATAAACCGAATCAATGGCCTCAGGGTCTTTAGGTTCAAAGATAGGCACAGTCAAGAAGAACATTGGTTTGGGCAATAGATTGTTCAATGTCAAAGTCAACATTATGCATGGCAAGGAAATGAATAACCAGATCTTCAGGTAATAATTATCCACCATTGCATAAGGTAATGAGTAAAGAAGGCACACATCTTCAGATAAAGAAAGATCAGGGGGTTGTTGGCCAAGGTTAAAAATGTTTACTTCAACAATCATAGAGCGAAAAGTGAGAACCATAGAACCGTTCCGGCAGTTTATGAGAGCATTAAAGGTGGCCAAAATGGACGGCCAAGGATGATGGGCACCGAGTCATCGGCAGTAGGTTCAACATCCAACACCGCAAAGTCAACAGGATAGTAAAAGTCAGACACTTTAACTAATAGGTCCTCAACTATTCTTCTAGGTACTTTCAATGATCTGTCGGCCAGTTGTAAAGGCATAGTCGTGGGTTTTAAGTTTGTTAGACCCATGAAAGGTACAAGGAGTAAGGTAAAATATTAACACTCGCTCTTAGGTCTAGCAAAGCCTTTCCGTTGAACTTATCACCAAGCTTGCAGGGTATGGTCGGTTTTCCAGGGTCCTTATATTTTACCAGGCCGTTATGTTGGACAAGTGCAGAGAATTCTTCCGCCACAAATGCGTTTTTAGGCACATTTGTGTTTCTCTTGGCGGTGCACAAGTCCTTCAAAACCTTGGCGTAGGAAGGTATCTGTTTAATAGCCGTGAGGAAAGGTATATTAATATTTATATGTTTAAACACATCAAGTACCTCCTCTGCTTGGACTTCCCTTAGAGACCTTGTGAGTCTCTGGGGGTAAGGTACAGGCGGGTTGTAAGTTCGTGGATGATCCACAATCTCACGGGCAAGCTTTTTTGGCTGAGAGGTGGTTGCCTCATTAGCCAGAGCTATAGGTGGGGCAACAAGTGCAGAGGTAACCCGGGTCACAATATTAGGACTTGGTTTATAATTAACTTAATTATCAACCTGTTTACCTGACCTAACGGTGGAAACCGATTTTACTTTACCAAGCGGTACAGACGGAGATGGAGTTTCCGTCACCAAGGCAACTTCTTTGACCTTAAGGTTCGGGATGGACTGTCCCGGGAATCTGCCTTTTTCATCAAGTTTTTGTTCAATCCTCTGGATAGCTTGGGCATTTGATTCAATGGAAGTTTGCGTCTGTTGAATGAAACGTGCAAGCACATCCTCAAGGGAGGTCTTAGGAGGGGCAGATTGATTGGTCGGCACCTGGTCCCTCGAACTACTCATGTGATGAGCATTTTTCGAGTAAGGGGGGACCATTACCCTATTCCGATTATCATTATTACCGATACGTGGCATTGCTACGTTGCCTATAAGAGTTATTAAAACCTGGTGGAGCCGCATAATTATTATTGGAATAACACAGATTGGAGCAGTCCATGTATAGGTACGTGGCATTGCCCTTAGTAAAGTTGGTCCTCCCGGTGTAGTTAAACGCACAGGCTTCCTCAGTTCTTGGTGAATTATAAAGGAGAGGGCAAAATTCGACAGTATGGGTCTGGTCATGACAAGCATCACATTGAAGAGTGGAGGCACTTATAACAGGTGATGTGGGCTTTAATGATACCTCAAGTACTTCTACCTTTTTTACTATACCATGAAGCAAAGTTTTAAGCTCGGGATCAGGTTTGACGTCATATATGCCTCTAGGTTTATCAAATAAGTCTGGGGTAGTGTTTCTCGGGGTATGTCCAAGTAAGCCCCATTGTTGTCTATTATTAGCTATTTTTTCAAGGAATGCCATAGCCTTGGCGGTGGAATAATCAAGAAAGTCTCCACCGTTCATGCCTTCAACCATGTTTCTAGTTACATTATTAAGGCCTCTATATATGATCCTAACTTTTTCATTGTCATCGACTTTGTGGTGTGGACACCGAAGAAATAGGTATTGATACCTCTCTCATGCATCAAACAATACCTCGCCCAATTTATGCCGGCATCAACAATATCATTAGTTCTGGTAGTAGGAAAGAATTTGGTCAAGAACTTTTTGCTTAGTTGAGCCCAGGTGTCAATAGAATTGAAAGGAAGGCCATGTAACTAGTGAGATGCACGATCCTCAAGAGAAAAGGGCAACAATCTCAAGCTAACTTCCTCTTCAAACAAATGTTTCTCCTTGAAAGTATTAAGTACGGTCAGAAACTTATTGAGGTGCTGATAAGGATCTTCTCGTGGATGTCCATGGAACTTATGCAACATGCCCACAATCTGAGGGTGAATGTCATAGCTCTCTGCAGTTGTCTCGGACAACACTATGCAAGTAGGTGGCCCAGTGGCCAAAGGTGAAAAGTAATCCCGAAGTGCAGGATTTACATAAGAAAGTGAGGTTGAGTCGTTAAACTCTTCCTCAAGAGAAGGAGTGAGGTCCGTGATTGTGCTCT
Organism: Aquilegia kansuensis; assembly: GCA_020826895.1. Taxonomy (NCBI): domain Eukaryota; kingdom Viridiplantae; phylum Streptophyta; class Magnoliopsida; order Ranunculales; family Ranunculaceae; genus Aquilegia; species Aquilegia kansuensis. Next base: position 36,805,709 of record CM037004.1, on the reverse strand, counting down.
TTGTGTAGATTTGAATAGGTTTGGACAAAATTTTACCTGATCTAAAATGCTTGCAACATGCGCATTACATATGCCACAGAAGTCCTAACGATTCAAAAGCATCTAACAAGGGGCTCAAAATTGACTCTATTTTGTGTTCACCCAAGTCAATGAGTTCTTCCCAAGCTTCCGTTGTTAATTTTCCCTATATTTTGAGAGTCAAATAGCGAATAACTAGTGTGGCATGTTTTCCGTGCATAAGCAACGTTCCTTAATTAAAAACCACAGTGATTCTACAGACGTAATCTGTAAGGGTTCCAGACCCAATTCCTAGCTTGTGCTCCAATCAAAGAATGGTTCACGTGGTACTAGTTGAAATATCTGCTCAAGGTCTCAAATGAACATCGTGATAGCATGTCTTTAGTTGATTAAATTTTAAAGCTTAGGATATTGCAATCAATTGATATTAGGTTTCACTTTTAGGCCAGGTCCGTCTTGCAGTCCCGGTTTAGCAAAAAATAAAAACAGAATTAAAATCAAGCAACAATCAAGGTCATGCTAATCATTACAGAAACTCCTCGTGCAGGAGATTCAAGGAGGGTTAGGAGAATGCTTACCTCCCACTTTGTGCTAAAAATAAAAAATTGCCAAACAAGCGCACAAAAGTGGGGAGAAGACGAGTTGAAGTCGACTAAGGGGAAACCGCTCCTTGGATTTCAATGGTCCTTAGGAGTCGTTCCTTAGTAGACTCAAGGCTAGATCCACAACCTTGCTCTACTATCTGCCACGAACACACAAATAAATAAATCCTAGCAACACCTACTTTAATAATATTACAACCGCGACCCCTTCATGGATCAAAAAATTAAATAAATTACAAGTCTCTAAAAATGTTGGAAAAATTAAAGTACTTAGTTCAGCCTCACAATCATTCAACAGAAAAAAAAAATTAAATGAAATAGTGCTCTGGAATGTCTTCTAAAAATCGCACAACACGTGTGAAATTCTTGCCGAGAACTCGACTCGAGATTGGTACATGCCAATATGAACTCGACTCGAGATCGAGATCTGATTGAACCAGTAATTTTAAGGAAAAATTCCTGAACGTGTGATCTTCTTCAAATTTTGATTTTGGGTTCGGTTCTTGAACTTTTTTCTATTCGTCTTCACTGCAAGATCAATAAGAGGACTAAGTAACAAGACACTTAAAAACAATTATTAAAAGAAATAGAAATAGAAGGGTGGGAGGGATAGAAGTGGGATGGTGTTCCGAAACTACTATTCTCGCTTGTGTTTGAACGAACTCCGTTACTTAGAGCGGCAACAACGCCATTTTGATAGATGGAAATTGGTGTCTCCACCTATTAAAAAGATTGTATTTTTATTGAAGTTCCTTCTTGTGCATGTATATATTGATTATCAAAGTAAACAAGTAACAAGCAAGGGTCGTACCCACCTCAAAAGTGAAAATCTTACCTCAAACACAATAGAAAACAATAATTAAGAAACACCAAGTGAATCACAAAGAGAGAGATATGATTCTACTTCCTACAGGCAATAAAAAATAAACCGTAAATAACCTAACTTAAGAAGATGGTAGAGATGTAAAGAAGATCTTATGATGACATAGGGGGAAGAGTTGGTATCCACAAACTAAATCATGCAAACATAACATGCTATTCCTTCATGTTCAATCTATAACAATTAATTAATCACCTCTCAGCTATTCAAATTAATCATTAATACCTATAATAATCAAGTAGTCACCTCTCAACTATTCCTCTCAATTAAAACGGGATTCTCTTATGCATGCTATTGAATAAGTCTTATTAATCAAACCGTCACCTCTCAGCTATTCAATCTAAATTAATTCAACATATTAATTCATAACTAGACCGTCACCTCTCGAATATCAATTTTAATTACAAAAGGGTTCCAATAAAAGATATAAACTGCAGATATATAATAGTCACCTCTTAGCTATTCTATTTCATATCTTCAATTAATATAAACACAACCATTAAAGCTAGGTCTCACTAAACTCCAGTAATAGTATTTTAACAACATGGATAACAATAATATGCAAATAATCATACTTACATCATATCGCGAATTAGAAGTAAATAAGCATTAAGAACTTTGAATCATAATGAACATTAAGAACAAACATGGTGCTTTTGCATCATCTAGAGTGCTTCAACCATCCCCCTAAGGAGATTTAGCTACTCATCCTTGATGATGACATAAAGAAAAGGGATTGATTGATATTGATAATAAGAATTGAGTTCAATATAAAAGAAAAAGATGAACTTTTGTCTCTCAAGCATTGACTAATTCTATATGAACTACCTAAACCTTACCTACTACTTCTCTTATATATTAAATACAAAGCATAATACTTGCATTTGACTTCCAAATTAGGTCAAATTCGTGGCTGCTGCTGTTGGTCTTTTAGAGTCATTAGGTTTTCATATCTTGGTCTTAAGTTGTATCTTGGACCAAGACCTTCAATTGGACAGCTCATGGGCCGAAATTAGACTTCTGGATCTCCTTGTAGAGCATTTTTAAGATTGAACTTTAATAAAGGCCTAAAATAGAAATTCTGAGTTGTGGGCTTTAATAGGACCCGATTTGGGCTGAGATTCGGACCACCCCACTTTGACATAAAGTCAAGTCAACAGGACCAGCTGTGGGTGCCCTCAGTAAATTCATGGGTGCAAATATCAATCCTCCTTCCCTTGTGCAAATAACACAATTTTGATTGCTTTTCTTGACTTTTGGAGGGCTTTAACATAATATTCGCATTTCGGCTTATGGAACCTACATAAATGACAAGAAAGCACTAATCAATAGATATAACACAATAATATAAGCTAAGTGTTATGCAAACAAGGTGTTATTCGGGGGATAAATATACACTTTTGAGGACTTATCACCCATCATCCAAATACCACGCTTGCAACTTCAAGTGAAACTCAGATTGGATACGCAGTACAAGTGGATGCAAGCTAACTAAGACAAAAGGAAGAGGCCCTAATGGATCCCCCTACTGAATCCCAGTTGCTGACTAAATGTAGGTGGACCCAGATATAATCTTGTAGACTGGCTATATAGATATTCAACCCATGGCGCAATACTAGGACAATGAATACCTACATCTTTGAGCATAGTCGTGCGATCAACAAGATTGAAAGCATTTTGGAAATTCACCAGCAACATAGAAAGGGATGTGTTATCCTGATTTGCATGAACAAACCGGTTAAACGCATGCAACACTGCCTCTGCCCCACCAGACACACCAACGCCAAACTTAAATTCATTGAGGTATATGAGACTATGTCTTGGGCAACTCCTTTCATGGCAATCTTGGACACTAAACGTCGTCATACCATGCCTACTGGGATTGGTTGAACCCCATTGCCAGGCTTGAGGAGAGGAGTAGGGGGTGCACTTGCAATAAATTTTGCTAATACCGATGGGCATCGACCCTATAACCAGAAGTTCACAACCTAAGTCAAAACATCCATAAGATCTGTACTAACAGCAGAGTCTGCACCACTCATTTCATCTAGCAGGTGTTGGGCACGGAGTCCATCACGCCCACATGATGTACCCTCCGAAAAGGACCTGATGCATGCAAATATTACATCCCTCTCAACAGTCAAAGGTGCTCAAACAATGGAGTATCTGGTATGGATGGTGGTGGTCTCATCGGGTGTTTATCCTCTAATGTTCGTCGCGTCTTTAAAGTGTCTGGTGCTACTCCCGAAGATGATAACATTGTAACCGCAGCTGCAAAATGTCCATCTGCAATTTTTTGCAAATAACTCTAAGAGACGAAAGATACCACCTGGCTCATTCCAAACTGCTAGGGCATGCATGATTTGTTTCTATTGCAGACTCTTCTGGGTGCCAGACCATCACTCGACGTGATTCTGTGGTTCAAACACTTGCAGGGTACAACAAGGAAGCAGAAGAAGTCAAACCCATGCTGCTACAGACCACATGTATGGTGTTATTCCATATAATACCCCTTTCAATGCACACGAGAATGCTAGACGATATAGTTGTGGGATGCTTTTCACTGTGCGAAAGTGTGTGCGAAAAATATAATCCAATAGTACCTCATTCAGAGACCAAGGGGCACCAAGATGGCTAGAATCAACATCAGAAAGTCCAAGTTGTGGGGGTGTTGACTCGGGTAACATTAATGGATGGGGCATACCTAGGATTACACTTTCAGGCTCTCCATTTTCCAACATGGGCAATGAAATAATAGTTTCATCCGAGTGATGACAAACCTTGGTTCATGCATGAACAGTAAAGAAGTAACCACATATCCACTGCCCCACCACCCTTAACGAGTTGTCCAGAGATACAAACAAATTCGGATCTTCCTTGGTTGCCTCAAGTATCTTACATTTGTTCTTTTCATTATACAAATGTTTGTCCTTCATGTGGGTATGTATGAAGGATGATGCATATCCATTCCCACCGTGTGCACCATTGGTGCACCCATCAAGGTGACGAAACGGACAATGGACATTGACGATTGCATTTCGAGTCTTACTCATTTTTTTTATCTTCCCTTCCTTTATCATTTTTTTTTTCTGATCTGGGTCGACTGGTTCACCTTCTGGTCTGAGTAGGCTGGTTAAACTTTTGGTCTGGTCTGGGTGGTTCAGCTTCTGGACTGGCTGGGCCTTCTATTGAGTCGACTCAGCTATATGCGGCTCGGCTTCATTCGACAGAGGAAGCCAGATTTGCGACAGGACAGGTTGAGAGATCAAGGAAGGGATCTCTTATTTGAGAAGGTGGTGGAGGTGGGGTCGAAACTGTAGAGAGAGAGAGAGGGTGTGGTGGTGGGCGTTGAAGAAGATCTGAAGATCTGGTGGCAGCGGTGTTGGTGGTGGTGGTAGTGGCTTGGGGTGGAAAATGGTGGCGATGGTGGATGTGGGTTGGGGTGGAAGAAGTTGTTGGTGGTGGTGATAGATGGGAACAGGGGAGTTATGGCAGCAGTAGGGAGGATTAGCAGGTGGTGGTCATGGAGCACATGACACCATAGGCGACGGCCGTCATCGCGAAGATAACACCGTAGGCGGCGACGGTATTTAAAAAAAAATAAAAACCTGTTTTTTTTTAAGGATTTGCACATTGAGGCTGGTGGATAAGCAAATGAGGCGGTATTTAAACGAATTTTATTGATAAAAATTTGAGGAATTATACAAAGTTAACGGATAAGCACGCTACAAACTGCGTTGCAAGTCTTTTCTAAATAACAAACCTGATTCTCCTAATACATATTCATTTGAACCAACAGTTTTCACGTTGCTATCCATGATCTTCTTCACTCTCTTGAGGAGCTCAACTGCTTCCGATGCTAACAATTCAAATGTGTCAAAGGCAAAAGGGATGAAACTATGTTGGTTAGCCCTATGAGCTCAATCATGTTTCTCCACTTTTGTTGTTGTTGCATTGCTAGCTGCTAGCTCTACCTTAAAAATCCTAGCACCTAGCCTGACCATCGGAGAAACCCCTGTAACATCAACACACACATAATAGCATTCAGACCAGTTGTACACCAAAACATCAACAAGATGAAATGTCGATCTTCCTTCCTTAGGATCAGTAAGGAAGTTAACGAGAGCTTCTTTCTTAACTTGTACTCCAGTCCGCCAGAACACATCACACAAGATATCTCTAATGTGGCTATGCATGTACTTGAAGCCAGGGTAATGCTTACAATGAGCCGCATGGGTTTTGAAGGTATACTTATTGTTGACTCAAGGGGCTATGTAGGTGGGTTTTCGCTCCTTTGGGACCCAGATATAGTGTCGATTTCAGGTGAAGTAACTTCACCATGGGCTATCCATGCAATAGTCCAAACCATGCTAGGCCCAAATCCTTGGATCATGTCCAGTACGTGTGCATGCTAGCCCTAGGAGGCATGAAAGACAGAGTGTGTGGCGTGACATTATTGAAATAGGAGCAGATCAAGATTTCCCATATATGGCGACGTGGGATTTCAATGCTATTGTGTTCTCGGATGACAAATTTGGTGGAATTGGTCCCACAACCTCTCAATTAGTTGAGTTGAATATTATGGAAGAGTGGTGAATATTTTAAACTTAACCCTAAAGCAGGGCGAAAATACTGTTCCTAAAACTTTTTTCTTAATTTTTCTCTCCCTATCTTAACAAAATAGCAGTCCATGAATCTTCGGTTGATCTAAGTGATGATGAAGATAATGGAGAATTTGACTTCTTAATGAGGCAAGAATGGACAGAAGTTAAAAAAGAATTTGAAATTTCACCTCTCGTTTCAAGCCACATCCAAGTCAAATTTCAGTCTTTTAGAGATCTTAAATGGGTGGAAAATAATGGTCCATGAGCAGTGTGGGAATCTCATTTGCCGGGTATAAAGCCCAATTTTTTTTTTGTTTGATAACCGGTGAATAAGGCTTTTCACCCGGGTGAATAGGTTTTGCACGGTTTGACCAGGCAATTACCTGTATTTGATAACAAACATTTGCAGAGGATATTTGTTACCGAAAATGAGCATGTGACCCATTTACCCAGATTCATCCGGGCGAATCGGTTCCCGGGGGGTGGGTAAAATTCCCCAACCAATTTACACGGTTTCATTTGCCGGGTATAAAGCCCAATTTTTTTTTTTTGTTCTTTTTATTTTTTTTTCACAACACGATATCAAGAGAACCAGAGAAGAGAGAGAGATGGAGATAATGAAGAAGAGAAGCGTTGAACTGCTGCTACTGCTACTGCTACGACGATTTGGTAGGTTTTCTTTCTTTTCTTCTTTCTTCTTCATTCTTCTTCTTTGGTTGGGTTTTCAATTTGGAAATTGTTTTTTAGGGTTTTTGATTTTTGAATTATAATCAACAATTTGGGTTTATGTGGTTACTTTCATGGCTAAAAGGGTTTATGGATTTACTTATAATATACAATTGTTGTTAAAATATCGTGTTTTTTATGTGTAAAAAGAACTAGGGTTTACAAAATTGAAAATTTTGCTTTAGGATTTGGGGGTTATTGTAATTCTAAGATACATTTTTTAGGGTTTATGAGAATGGGTTTATTTGTGCAAAGAAAACCGTGGAATCTGTTTAATTTCAAAAATTTAATTATTTTTCGTGTTTACTGTATTTCCTGCTGTTTATCATACATAACTAGAGTACTTTTCGTGTAGGCTGTTCAACTCCTTATGGCTTCACGCGAACATCTCAACCTGGGAAAAGTAAATAATAATAATTACAATGAATCTGCCGCCAGTAGCAACTCTGAAGTGAAAATGCAAGATATTGATCCCATCCAAGTAAGATCAATTTCACATCAAATATAGATTACTTCAACAATGGTTAGTGTAGGATATTGGTTATACTTAATTTAGATTTCGCAGCTGTCATTCATGCAATTTTCATGTAATGTTTTTTGTCTTATGTTTTGCAACTAACCCCATACTCGAATTGCATTTAAATTATTTGATGAAATGTTTATGAGAAGGTATCACAAACATAGAGTGCTAATTTAGAGTGCAATGACAATCAACTTAATAGAAAACTTTGTTACTGATTAGTTGTTCATGGAAAAAACCAATAACTTTGAGTTTAAAGACAATCACTCTTGGCTGGTTAGTAGGAGGTAAGATGGCAGATTAAATCGTACGTAGTGCATGACAGTCCCCACTTTTTTTGTTTTTTGGAGCTAAAACTTGCATTGGTGGCTATATGACGACGATTACTCTTGGTTTGTGGTCATGGAATAGAAAACCTTATGAAGAAAATAGTCTGATGTTATTGTATCCATGTGTGAATGTTTTGTTTTCTAAACCATTTTTGTTTGGATGTAGTTCATTTGGATGATACGTACGATCAATAATTTCCACTTTTATGATTTGAAACACACCTACACTAAACCGACTGTAATCTCTGAAATTTTTCATCATTGTTCAGCACATGTTAAGCTTTGATTCACCCCAAAACTATGCACATTACCATAGCTCAGCCATTGTAGTATCCCACTCTAGGAACAGGTCCTTGAAATCAATGTCTTCTTTCCTTTTCATGTTGTTTTGGACACTGACAAAATTTGATACAGACATCAATGTTTTATTAAGGTCATGGTTGAAATTTGATGATATAATCTCACAATTGTTAATACCAATGATGTCATGGTTATGGTTTGTTTGTAGGAATGTTAGTGATGCCAGGTAACATGTGTATATGATTGTCTCAAGAACAAGAGAAGCTATTAGAACTGTGAATTGTAGAATGTTTAACAAGTGTTTCCAGGGGAAGAATTAAGCACAAGACACAAAGGCTTATGGCAGAGTTATGGTGAATACCAGCAGCTTCAGAAGCTTGATAGAGTTCACACTTGAGCTACTGTAGTACTTGCAGCATAAGGGGGAGAAAAACCTCAGTCTGACAGGTTTCTGCCGTAGTTTGTTATTTATGTGTTTCTATTTTCTGTTCACTAGTGTGTATGGGGATGTACACATTGTGCATTGTTTATGGGTGGCATTATTTCCATGTTTTTGCTTGTATACAAAGGGAATGTCCTCTTGGGATGACCTGACGGTGCACTAGTTGCACGCTGATTAGGGTTTGTAACATTTTTGTGGACATTAATAAAAATTACCTGTTTCGAAGTTATCTGTTTCAGATCTCTAATCATGTTTTAAATTATATTCAACAGATGCAGATTTTCCTCAAGACTCTCACGAGAAATTGTTTACAAATTACAATGTGATAATTATTTATCAAATTATATATGGCCAATTTTTGTTTTGAAAAATAAAACAAGTTTATCATGATTATTTGTACCAATATAAAAAAACCCTTCATTGTGGATATAAATAAATTTTTAATAATAAAGATTTCAAATAAATTGGGCTGTCATAGATTATTTTCATAGAATGATAGTATCCAATTTTGTTATAATGTATCCAAGGTAATATAAAATTTTCAATAATGTATCCCATATATGTTTTTCATTGGATAATTTCATATTGCAACAATTGTTTTTCGATATATTTAATTATGTGTCTTTATTTTCAATAATTTTCATATTGGATGAAAGTTTGATAAAATATAAAAACATTTCATCATAAACTATATACAAATTTTATTATTGATATATTTGTTGAGGTATGGATAATATCCATATGGCCCAATATGCGATATTGCCTCCTATATCTTGAAATAGCCCAGTTTCAGTGTGAAAGTCCATAGCCCATAGCCCATAGCCCAATATTAATGGATAATGACCCATATCAAATTAAAATAGTCCATGGCCCATAGTTATTTGTGATTCACCAGGTATGCAAAAAGTTATCAAACACCGGTGAATTCGGCGAATCCTGCTACCCAACTTTTACCCAAGATGTTATCAAACACCGGTGAATGTGGCGAATTATATTCCACCTGGTTGACCATTCCCCAAAACATGTTTTTACTCGGTTGACCAAATTTGCCGGTAAATCATCCCAAAATATTCACCGGTTATCAAACAGACCCTACATGGAAAAAAAAACACTGCTTGAAGAATACTCGTTTCACAACATCAGAATCTGGGTGCAAGTATTTGGCCTCCTTCTATCTGGAGAAGTATAAGGAAACAATCTTGAGAAGCATTGGATTGCACTTTGGGTATGTTTTTGAAGTTGATAATTTGGTGGGGCAGGGGCAGCTACAAAATTAATATCCATCATTTAATTTTAATTTTTTTTAAAATGAAGTGAAAGCCTAATGTTATATTCAACACAAACACCGAAAAACAATTGATTTATCAACCATTGCTTTCATATAGTCGACATTAAAATCCCCCGCACCATACAGTAGTTATGAGAAATATTATACAAAGAAAGAAAACTCCTGAAAAAATATTAAAATTGAATTTGTTTCTTATAACTTGCATCAAATCAGGACAACGGTAACTTTATGGAGGAATTAGAGAATAATATACATATACATAATAATAAAATTCTACTTTCAACAAATAATTATGTTGAATTCCTAGCAATGCTACAAGGTCTAATGGTATTTTAGAAGCTTAACTACACCAAAGTGCAAATTGAAACTGATTCTCAATTGCTTCAAAGGGCAACCATGAAAAAAACTCTTGATGTTCACTGGGAGTTGCAAGACGTTTTGAAGGATATTCTTAGGGGTATTTTGAATTTGGTCTCTCTAGGAGATGGGTAATTAGCATTTGGTCCAATCTTTATCATTTATTAGTAAATGGTCCCTTTTTCGTCACTTGACTGTCAGTCAACCTAGTTGACCAGAGTCAATCCATCCATATTTATTTTAATGACCAAACTACCCTTTCACGTGCCTAGCACGTGGTAAAACTTAAAACTCAAAAAACACAATTTAGTTGTTTGTAAACATACAAAATTAGTTTATGGTCCTCCTTTTTCATATTTCGTTTCAAATATAGTCCCTGTAAAAAATAATGGAAATAACCATGGAAGTTATCTTACCTTAGTTGGAATGAAGTAGAACATGTAATCACCACCCATGGAACCTCTAGAAGTTTATTCTCTTGTGTTTACAAGTGAAGATGACAATCAAGTGAAGAAAAATTCTTGACATTCCATGGGTCGTGGTTACATATTCAAGTTCAATCCGGTAAGATAACATCAATGGTTATTTTCATTACTGTTTACAGGGACTATATTTAAAACGAAATATGAAAAAGGAGGACTATAAACTAATTTTGGATGTTTACAAACAACAAAATTGTGTTTTTTCAGTTTTAAGTTTTGCCACGTGCTAGTCACGTGAAAGGGTAGTTTGGTCATTATGAAAATATGGATGCCTTGACTCTGGTCAACTGGGTTGACTGACAGTCAAGTGACGGAAAAGGGACCATTTACTAATAAACGATAAAGATTGGACCAAATGCTAATTACCTATCTTCTAGAGGGACCAAATACAAAATAACCCATATTCTTAATATCATTCAATCTTTTTCAAAGGTGGAGATAATATGGAATTACAGAGAATCCAATTGTTGTGTAGACACACTAGCTAATTTGGGATCACAAATTGCTCCAAATAAAGAATGGTGTAGGGAAAGAACAACAACTAGAGTCAACTGGCCAGATGAGTTAATTGATGTTTTAGATGTTTTTAGTTTGGCATGGTGGCATAATGTACCTTCTTTTTTTCTGTCTAATAGTTTTGTAAAGGATCTTAGAGGCTTCACAACCTCTAGAACGCTTATCAAAAAAAAAAAACCTCTAGAACTATAAATAAATAAATTTAGCTTTCTAGAAAAATAAAAAATAAATAACACCAGTGTATCGCATGTATTAAATAACTTGTGTTAGATTTTTTATTGGGCTAGGTTGGACATGTGCCTCACATATAGTCGTATTGACATCCCGGTTTTTACAAAGATCTATCCCACATCAACATGTTAAATTTGAAAGGTAAACAAATTTAATAATTAGGATTTGAAGTAAACATTGAATATATTGGTTTTTATTTTATATTAATAGAGGGAGAAAACTTGGAGAGATCATTATAAAGAAAGAAAAACAAGATTAAGAAAAATGACATTTTCAAAAATATTGAAACCAAAAGTCAGGTAGCTCTTATCATATTGGATGCATTTAAAGTATGCATAATTTGGGTTGGGATTAAGGGTGTTTGCGGTTTGGTTCCGGATCGGTTCTTAGGGATATTGGAACCAAAAACCATTTATTTTTGCAGTTTTGGTTTTTATCAGATCTAGGTCCCGTTTTTGAATTGATAAAACCATATCTAGAACCACTAAAAATTGCGGATACTCGTCGGTTCTGGTTATTATTACGGTTTCATAAATTCTATATGTGATTTTCTCGTCTTACCAACATACCTCTAAATTAAATGCTAAAAAAGGTATTTCTGTCAAATTACTTAATAAAAACGTGGATGATGCAAAAAATACTTGGCAATTTCATTTTCAGGTGCAAAATTATAAAATAAATGGACATACAGTATTGTAATATTTGAAGAGAAAGGATTAAGTTGAAAGCAATGGATGAAAAACTTATTATATAATATATATTTTTTTCATTTTATCTTTTGATATAGAATCTATATATATTATTTAACTTATAAAAATATTATATATGTATTTTAATTAATAAAAATATATTGTACATAGAAAATCTATAAAATGATGCGGATTCGGTTCTGGTTTCGGATATCCACCGAATAAAAATCTATAAAATGATGCGGACTCGGTTCTGGTTCTATACGGTCTAGTTCCTTTTGAGACCCGCTTCTAAATGGTGCCAAAAGATAAGATCTATACCCACAACTTTTTATGCGGTTCTGGTTTTTGTTTCGGTTAAACACATATCCATGGACACCCTTAGTTGGGATAAAGTTAAGAAATAGGATAGCTCTTTGTAAACAATGGGGTGTCAGTATGATTTCTTTAAGGGTTGTGCTAGAGGCACACCCCATTTTACTTCGGGAACACTCTCAAACAAAAATATAATGATATTTATGTCCAAAACTTAAATACTTCCCAGTTTTACTTTGAGTAATTTGTTTAAAATCTTTTACTTTTTAGATTTAACATGTCACTCATTAAAAAAGGGGTGTGTTCTTTTACTAATAACGACTATTTTATTTCACTTTGTTCATTTTATTCTATTAACATCGATATGAAGCAAGAAGAATTACATACAAAACCCTTGATACAATGATCGAGGTTTTAAGAAATGAAATTTTTCATGTTCCAAAATTTGTTAGATTTGAAAATGATGAAATTATGATTCGCCCAAATTAAATCTTTCCCGCAGTAAATCGTCGACCAATATTATCTATTATAGTCAACAAGTTATTGCTAACTATTCCTTAGACATAAATAACTTATTTTTTATTTTGAAAACGTACTCGTGCCACCTTAATTAAATCTTTCCAGTAATACATCAGCGACTAATATCCATTATATATTCAGCAAGTTATTGTTAAATACATTAGACATAAAATAAATCAATTTTTGTTACGAAAGTATATCACAATTCACAATAGTGCCGCCCAAATTAAATCTTTCCAGCAGTAGATCACTAACCAATATCCATTATATTCGGCAAGTTATCACCAAAGACATTAGACATAAATAAATGAATTTTTATTTTGAAAGCGTAGCACTATAGTGCAGCCCAAATTAAATCTTCCCAACAGTAGATCACCAACCAATATCCGCTATAGTCAGCAAGTTATTGTCGACTACCTTAGATATGAAATAACTCGATTTTTATTTTAAAAGTGTAGCACTATACCACCTGTTGTATATTGGCTCGTAATGCGCAGGATCATAGCTTATATTAAGTGAGGTCTGTACGATCATATCTTATGTTTGTTTATAGAAACAATGTAGGTAGGAATTCTACTCCCATAAGTACTTGGTATTCTAATTGGTAATTGGTATTGTTATTCAATTTGGATCCTTGTATGGATTAGGAACGAAGTTGGCTATTGTAAAGTGGTGGTAAAGAAGAGAGAGTGAACCAAAAGTGAAAGCATTACTAGATAGGGAGAGACAAGTTTAAGAGAGTTTTCATAATAGGGTTTCTCAGGTTCTAGTGTGTGAGAGAAAGAGACGAGGAATTATAGATTTATAATTAGGTTGTTTCTTTTCTCTGATTAATAAAATCTTCTTGATCGGTTGCCGGGTGGAGTAGGCGGGTTTTGCTGAACCACATTAATATTGGTGTTATTGTGTGTGATTGTGTTTTTTCGATTACTTTCTCTGTTATTTGCTATTATCTAGATTATCGGGATTACAACCAATCCTTGGGTTAAAGCTTCCGTTGCACAACAAGTGGTATCAGAACAAGGTTCTAGGTTGTAGGGATTTTCGAGATGGCGCAAAGGGTTTCAAATTCAGGTTTGATGTTTGATGTAGAGAAGTTCTATGGAAAGATGAATTTTGGTTTGTGGAAAGTACAAGTCCAAGATCTCTTGGTACAATCCGGGTTACACAAAGTATTAAAGGAAAAACTGGCGGATATGTCAGATGATGTTTGGGAAGAATTTGATTTGAAGCTACTAGTGTGATTCGATTGTGTTTAACGAAGGAGGTCTTGTCAAACGTTCTCACAGAAAGTTCTTCGGTAAAACTTTGGTTAAAGGTTGAAAGTTTGTATATGACTAAGTCGTTATCAAATCGATTGTACCGCAAGCAACAACTTTACAGGTTGAGGATGGCAGAAGGTATATGTATTAATGAACATCTCAGTGTCTTCAATAGCATGCTTTCTGAATTGATTCATGTTGGAGTGAAGTTAGAGGATGAAGATAAAAGACATCTACTTCTGAACTCCATGCCCCAATCCTATGAGCATATTATCACCACGTTGCTCTATGGAAAGGAAACTCTGGAATTGGATGACATTGTCAGTGCTCTTTTATCTCATGAAATCAGAAATAAAGGCAGAGACGATAAATCTCATGGTGAGGGTTTGGTGATTAATGGGGGATCACGGAAAGGATTTAACAAGAGTAACAAGGCTCACATAGAATGTTGGAAGTGCGGAAAAATAGGGCACTTTAAACGGGATAGTGAGGAAAAGGGTGGAGCGGTTTCGGCAAATAGCTCCAGGTCAGGGAAAGGCAAGCATATTGCTAATTCTGGCGGACAGGCTAATCAAGTTGAGTTTGATGATGAATTACTCTTGGTTACTACTCAAGAAGAAAATTTACATCGGGAATGAGTACTTGATAGCGGTGCCACAAAACATGTTTGTTCACATAGGTCATGGTTCGACAAGTATGAAAGATATGAGGGTGGCTGGATTTCGATGTGTGATGGCCCCAAGAAGTCGATAGTGGGAGTCGGTAATATTCACATTAAGATGTATGACGGGAGGATACATACTCTTGAAGGTGTTCGACATGTGCCGAGTTTGGAAAGAGAACTAATTTCTCTTTTCAAGTTAGATTCTTTAGGTTACAAGTTCACTGGCAAATTAAGGTGGAGTTGTAGAGGTTTGCAGAGATTCCAATGTGATCATGAAAGGAGTCGCGAGTAGTAGTGGCTTGTATATACTATTGGGTCAAACAATAGTAAGATCTAGAGTTGGTCCTAAGGCAGGCAAAGTGATGTAAATCACAGGGTTCTGTTATGAACAAGGTCGCTGCAGAAGGATGGAACTCAAGAAAGGGAAAGATGGTCAGCAAGTGGATTCTTGTGGGCAAGTTTGAGGGTATCTCAAACTTGTCGGTCAATCATAATTGATTGGGCACCCAAAAGGGTGGAGGCGGCAACATGGATCAAGAAGGTTTCACGGGCGTGGGTGGAGTCAACAATAATCAAGTTCATTGGCTCGCCAAGGTGGAGATTGTTGTATATTGGCTCGCAATGCGCAGGATCATAGCTTATATTAAGTGAGGTCTATAGGATCATATCTTATGTTTGTTTCTAGACACAATGTAGGTAGGAATTCTACTCCCATAAGTACTTGGTATTCTAATTGGTAATTGGTATTGTTATTCAATTTGGATCCTTGTATGGATTAGGAACTCTTGGGTATTATATATACTCAACTAGTTGGGTATTGTAAAGTGGTGGTAAAGAAGGGAGAGTGAACCAAAGGTGAAAACATTACTAGATAGGGAGAGACAAGTTTAAGAGAGTTTTCATAATAGGGTTTCTCAGGTTCTAGTGTGTGAGAAAAAAAGACGAGGAATTATAGATTTGTAATTAGGTTGTTTCTTTTCTCTGATTCATAAAATTTTCTTGATCGGTTGTCGGGTACAGTAGGCGAGTTTTGCCGAACCACGTTAATATTGGTGTTATTGTGTATGATTGTGTTTTTTCGATTACTTTCTCTGTTATTTGCTATTATCTAGATTATCGATATTACAACCAATCCTTGGGTTAAAGCTTCCGTTGCATAACACTGTCGTCCAAATTAAATCTTCTCAGCAGTAAATCGCCAACAAATATCCACTATAGTCCGTAAGTTATTGTTGACTACCTTAGACATGAAATAACTCGATTTTTATTTTGAAAGCGCAGCACAATAGTGCCCACTATAGTCAGCAAGTTATTGCCGACTACCTTAGACAAGAAATAATCAATTTTTATTTTGAAAGCGTAGCAGTATAGTGTCGTTAAATTCTTTGAAGTAGTAAATCATCGACCAATATCTGTTATAGTCAGTACGTTTTTAATAACAAATTAAGTGCGAAGATTATTTTACGATAAGTAAATTTCTCAATAAAATAACTTTTAAATCAATACATAAAAATAGGGAGATCTTAGTCACACCATATAAGCCAAAACAAAAATCTCTCGTACACCACATTTTTAGATAAATTTTGAATAATTGTATTTTTACGAATTTATCCCTATTATTTTATTTGGCACACTACACATTATTTTTTGTTTTCTTCTTTTAAAAATTTTACTTGCCAAATAAAATCTAGCAAATAAGGAAACGTTGTTAAATTAAATCTAGCAAATAAAAAAATGTTACTAAAAATATGCTAAAATAAAATATCAACTAATCTCTTCTTCTTCTAATATTTTATTTTAGATTTTCTATGAAAAAAAATATGGAGAGCAATAGTCAAAATCTAAGATTTTATTATTTTTATATGATTTCAATTATAGATGAAATTATCCTCTCTTATTTAGAATATTGTTGTTTAAGACTCTCTGATTCTGTACTTGGACATTCTTATATTGTTGTTTAGATTTATTTCTATCTTTTAGATTATTTAGATTTATTTTTATATATATTTTACTATTACAAAATAAAATAAAATATGGTCTACTGAGAGTTTTTTTTTTTTTTTTTTTCAATTTTATTTGTGGTGTGCATATAGAATCTTAAGAATATTTGTCGTAAGCTAAACAAATGTGGTGTATGAGATATTTGTGTGGTGTGACTAAGATCTCCCTAAAAATAACATAATCTTCTCGTTAAAGCAATATTGAGTATATTTTTATATGAAAATATCAGTTGTAAATTGTATTGAAGACCATGTTCTTTATTGATCAAATTCAAAACAATTTTATTAATTAAGTATGAATTTTTCGAAAATCATACTTAATAAGTTTTCTATACGAATAATTTTTTTTTTTCCAAAAACAAAAAAATAGGCGTGTGACCAAAATAAAACCTATTTAACGAGTTAATATGTGTGTAAAACCTGTTTATCAAGTTAATATGGGTGTGTTTAATTTTTGTATGAGGGGTGTGCCTTTAGCTTTAGCCTTTTCTTAATAAAAATTGTTGTAAATGGGTTGGGCCTGATCTGTAATGGGCTAACATGTTATGACCCATATATCTATCTATTCTATTCTTAGTCCAGATCTATGTAAAATGGGATACATGTCAAAATATTTGTATCATAAGATGTAATAATAATAAACAAATATAAATAATTGTAGACTTTGGGTGTTGTGTTGTCTTTATGTGGGAGAGGAAAAAAAAAAGGGTAATATCCCAAAAAAGCCCCATGTTTAGGTGCCTCTTCCCCAATAGGCCCTGACATGGGGTCATCTTCTCAAACAAGCCCTTACCCCACTTTCTTTTATTTTGTTTTACTAAAATACCTTTTGTACTAAAGACAAAAGTGAAAAATCTATATTATAACCGGCACTTATAAAACTTGGTAAAAAGACAAACAAGAGTCAAGATTTACGCAGGAGATTATAGAGATTGGGTTTTAATGAGATTGCAAATAAATGATATATATAGTTAAGATTTGGAGAGGATTTATAGAGATTGGGTTTATCCACATATTAAACAAGTTATTTAACCTTTGCAATACACGGGTGTTATTTTATATGTGAGTTTTACATGTTATAATTTGATTTTGATTTTACAATTTAAATTAATTTGATGTAAAACTTAAAAACCAATAAAATTAATACATATATTAATTTTGTAGCGTCCTCCCCCCTCCAAAAAGAAAAAGAAAAAGAATACATATATAATATAGATTTTTTTTTTTTTAAAGGTTTATTTTTAAGTTTTAGATCAAATTAATTTAAATTGTATTCTCATTTTTTGTGTAGTCATCTAAGATGTGATGTGAAATAATAATAATAATAATAATAATAATAATAATAATAATAAATTACTATCATTTTATAGTGTTTAATTTTTTGAGGCTTTCTTTAATGTATTTGTTTACCTATATAATTTTCTTAACAATTTAAATAATATAAATTGACGTTTTTAATTTGGAGTCTAAATTATATCTCCAAGCTCACAATCCAAATTCTTGACATTATTTTGCTTATGTTACTATATTTTTATGTTTTTTAACAAAAAAATTTAATTTTAACTTTTGACAAAATACCAATATTTTGGATAAAATGTTCAATTGATTTGGTTTGTAAACATATTGATTTAACCAAGTTATAGTGTTTACTTCTTTTGATTTTTGAACATATTTTTGATAAATTTTAGTTATGTGATTTTAAAAAATAATCTTTTAATTTTGGTTTAACAAAATTCTCTACAATTAAAGCATCAAATTTTTCATATCGATCAACTTTTGATGTTTACAAATTAGTGTTTATCTTATACTGGTTAACTTTAAATATTTAATTTGGAGTGAAATTACTTAAATAGACTTACTAATTAACTATTACGTAAAAGTTCTAAAATGACCTTTCAATTATAAATTTTAATCAAATTCTTCAATTAGAGCATCAATTTTTCTATAATTTAGAGAGAGAATATTTGCTTAAGGGCATGCCCAACTTTAATAGAGAGTATAGATTCTATCATACAACTATATCTGTCTCATACGTCTCTCCCTGGTATCAATCAATTCTACCTTATTATCAAACCTCTATCACCTCTCTACTCTCATATTTTCATCAATGAACACTTTGTTTTTTCTCTCTTTTTCAACAAAGAAAAATTTGAAATTCAAGTTTTTTTGTGTTGAATTTGATTTTTATTTTCAGTATCTATAGTCTATTGTACAAATAATACATACAACCAATCCTTAAATCTGGACTATATGAGCTTTATACAATTAATTAATTAATATTTCTATTTTTAATTTGATATTCGACTAACGATTCTATTAGTGATTTCAACCTAATACTATCGTTGTTGCTTTCATGTCAATGCTTCCAATTTTATTTATAAGTGAATAGTTTTAATTTCATCTATACATTTCCAGAAAAATCAAAATTTTCGCAAACAACAAATTTTATTTTATTCATGGATATAATGGTGTGTTGAGGTGATAGCAAGGACTATCACTAATGTAAGTACTTACTTTTCAACAATATTTTTTGTGTGAATTGCTGGAAATTCAAGGACCAAACTATTGTGGAACTGGAGGACTTATGGATTATCACCTAATGAAGCCAAACTTTAATTTGAAAATAATGTCTTCGCCAATGGTAAATGTTGATTGATAACTTAGATATATTTTTTCTTTATATTGGATGAATGTCGTAACTTCTTTGTTGCAGCCACACAAAATCAAGAAGTAATAAAACCGATACTTAGGATATTTAGGAATTCAAAGGAGCTTATGAGATCAGCAGAACAACTATTCTGAATGATGAATGAACCATCAGATTCACCAAGCAATCTTTCAAGCTCTTTGAAAGCGGCCTTGGAAATTTTTGACTATAGCTATGAATCTAATAAACACTGAAGCACAAAGGTCAGCCAGTTCACCTTTGCCCATAGTATAAATAGTCTTTCACAACCTCTACAAAGTTTTATCAGAATATGATTAATTGAATACTTTCACTGCCACAGATTGGTTGGGTCTATGGGTCTGCATGCAAAGACGTTCTTATAGGACAAAAAATTCATGCAAAGGGTTGGTTGACAAATTTTTGCACACCGGACACATTTCCATTCTTAGGTTATGCGATGCCTGCAAGGCCTATCATTAATATTCAAACCGGTCTTCTGGAAAAAAAAATCATCAGAAAATAAACAATTTTCGTCACCGTGTTTGGTGATCTGTGGTTCAAGTTATGTTTGGTTACACTTGAATTTGTATATGTTGGGTCTTGGATACATTCCTGAATTAATCTACTGCATCTTACCAGCCTATTTTATCCCCAACAACACATAATTCTTGCCCAAGGTTAATTGTGCATCATAACTTCTATTGAACTAATTTTAGGGCAAATATGTGTACATTTAATAAGCAAGAATTTCACCTGAACATTGTATCTGATTAAAGGCCTCACTGGTTGTTCATCTTAACTGCACAATTATTAGTTTTAGTTTTCTGAATTTATTATTTGTAAGCGACATTAAATCTATCAGGTTACCATGTAGTCTTTTATACTACTATCAAACCTCATAAACTTTCAAGTTCCAGTAGTCAATTGCAAAAGTATTTATTTTATCCTTTGGGAAGACGAGCATCAAAGGAACTAGCTAACTGAGATTGAGTTTGAATTTAGTGTCTACAAATTTTACTTTGTTTTTTATATAAAATTTAATCAAAGAACGCCTCCATTTTATTATCACTTTATTATAAGTCCCAGAATTATCGGCCATTTGGCTTGATTACTATCATTTTGTTCCTTAATTAAACATTATATTTCAGCGTATGTAGCAAAGGGTGGGTGGTATTGACGTACTGTCAAAGAAATCCAAGGAATTGTGTGGCATTGTTCTGAAAGTTCACAGGATCAGACAATATACCGGTTTAAGGGATGCATACTAAATTATGACAGAATGATGGTATCCTTCAAGATGATTGGGTGGTAAAAGTATATTTTACAGATAGATCTGATATAGAAATAATACCGTACAACAAATTGTGATGTAGGGAAGAACGAATGATTGGATGGGTATGACGTAAACAGTTTACTGAAGTTGGTTTACGGTTGTTATTTTCCTTTGTATTTTGTAGTCATTGGGTCATACCTGATGGTGCGTCAGTGATGCTGACCAAGAACTCCATCATGCTTTGATGAGATTAATGTTATATATACCATCAGTGTAAAGTTGAGACTGATGACAATTGTAGATAGGTGCTTCTGAGTTTGTAGATATATGATTATGCTCCTTAATATAAGTGACAGTAAACATCTTTAGCACAAAATTTATAAGAGTAAAGTTACATCCGTGCTTCATGGGTTTATGCTACAATGGTATTATGATGATTAAAAGCAGACAAAGTAGCAGTCTAAGACTGTATGTGTTGAATGCATACATGTACAACAATAGATAAAGCAAGAGAATAACTTAACCGAGCAACCAAAACAAGTAGGTACTAAATATCTCGCATGTAATGGAAATTATGATGGAGATTTGGAATAACAGAAACATGACATTAGAACCTTGAATTCAACTTCGTCAGAATGACGAATACCAATTTTAATTTTGTTGTGCAATGTGAAGATAGTTTATGGGAAACTCAATCATTTAAGTTAGGCTTCTAGCCATGGTTTAGGAAATAACAAAAGGTGGGACTGAAAAATATACAGGGAATCCAACAGGGTGGCTGACACCTTTCAAAGAAGGATATCCCTGAACCTCTTCTTATTCGAACTTTCAGATCATTAAACCACGATATGAGGACTATTCTATCGTACAATGTGATGAGGGTTGCTTGACCAAGTTGATCAAACCTTCATATAGGGAATATGACATGAGGACTATATTCTATCAAACAGTTGTACAAGCCATACTTGGAGGCATATTTTCCAGATTTTCCAAAGAAGATAACACCTACACATCCCTTCATTAATTATGGCATAGGAAATGACCTTAAAAATGCATCCAAGAAATGGAATGACTATGCAAACATCACAATAAGACATTGCAAATGGGGTGAAAGTAGGTTCATCATCAAAAGAAGGGGATCCACATATATCCTATGCTATGGTTTAGGGTCAAATGCTCAACTCAGGGATTTTGTTGATAAAAAATGAAGTCAAAAAATGGTCTAACAAGTATTTTCAAGAAAGAATGGAATATGTGAAACTAATAGAAAAGATTCGTGCAACTGCAATTGAAAATATCAATTCAGAAGACATAAGTCATGGAGATGAAGCTGTGGAAATTTAATATATTCTTTATTTTATCTATGTTAAATTTATTTCTGCCTACAACAAATAATAATATAGGATTTATTTTTCAGTAACAAAAAGGTTTAATTATCTATATAATTTACATATGGAGGACTTTGCAAATTATATTAGAGCAATCACAATTTTTTGGCGTTTATTATCACTGAGTTACTCGATAGTCAATACAAGTATAAAAATAAATTCAAATTAACTATTTTAATTATCAATTTAACTATCAATTGTCTATTTTAATCCTTTAGATTTTAGATTTGTATCCAGATATAAAAATTAGTAGTTTAAATATAATTAAAAATAAGCGTCCCGGAGGGACGGGTCATACCTAGTTAGAATATAAGACAAATAAGAAAGAGACAAAAACATATTTTTTAATATTAATTAAATTTTTTTTGCTATATTATTTGTAACTTGTATATCTTTTGATTAAGAAATTAAAAATCAATATGATGTATATGGTTGGAAAGATCTCGATGAGATCTATCTAACAAGATCTCACATGGGTATGCAAAAAAAAACAAAAAAAAAACATGTAATTTTTATTTTTTCGATAATTTTTTCGTTATATACTGTAAGGGTCTTGTCCGCTAAAACATTGATTGTTGTTCTCTAAATAATATAGCTTTATCCTCTAAACGAGCTATTGTATCCACTCAACATGCAATTTTACTAAATCACATTATATATTGAAAAGTGTTGAGAGGTGGATTAAAACTGGTTATCAAAGTATATTGGTCATGGTTCCATACATATTACTTGGATTTTGTGGAAAAATAAGAATGCATGAGTGTTTATACAAAGGGAGATTATCAGTTTCAATGATGGTTAGAAAGTACATGAGTTTGTGGCTCAACGATTGCATCCATCTCACAAAGTGGAGAGGTCATTGGTTAGAAACACGCCAGCAACTGATTGTTTGAATGTTTGATATAAGTTTTCTCACGTAATTTAAAGAGGTAAGGGGTGCCTTCAACCCTGTTTGCCAAAAAAAAAATGATGGTTAAAGATATGAGATATTATATTATTTTGGTGTTGGGGATGGGAATGAAGAATGGAGTACAAATTTAATGAACTTCGTGGCATTACACCAGGCAAAAGGAGGAATTTATGTTTACACTGGGTTATGCTCTCTCTTGTTTCTTATGCTTTGGGTTGTAACCTAAAAAAAGTATATAGTCTTTTTTGAAGTTAACTGTACATTAAACGTTTTTATGAACTTTTCATGGTAATACAATTTTCTTTTTGTCTGTACAATAAGGGTTTTGTCCCCAGTCAAGACATTGAACTCATGCATCAAATTACATACTATAATCCACATATATTAATAATATGGAATAGATATCATGCCTTTGTAATTTACAGAACAACAACCAACAATTTAGAGGATATTGCTTTGGTGTTAGAAGATAAGAAAACATTTTTTAGAGGACAAAAATAAAAACTCCTAAATTTGGTAGTATTGTGTGATTTTTTTTTTAGATTTTTAGAGTAATTTTGAAAAACCTTATGAAATGATACGGAGTTTTTTTCGAAACCCAACTTCTCAGTAAAAAAAATCTGAAATTTTGAATTTTTATGAATATTTGATTTTTTTTTTTAAATTTTAATTTTTTAAATTTAAAATTTTATAGTCATGTGGGATCTCGTTTAAAAGATCTCGTCGAGATCTTTCCAACCATATACACCATGTTAATTTTCGATTTCTAAATCACAAGTTATAAAATTTTCAAATGTTAAAACCAAAAAGTTATAAACCAACTGTTTTTTTTTTGTCCTTTTTTGTTTTTTATCTTTTTCTGAGTTTTTTGGACTTTAGAAGATAAAAGGTTGATTTTAGAGGATATAATACAAAGGTAATTTTGACCGGCTAAAAATTATAAAATAGTCAAAATGCTTGTTTGAGATATTACCCCCCAAAAAAAAGTAGATAAAAGACATCAACTTGTGCAAAAAAAACATAAAAAAATAAGCTATACTATATTATTATGTCCTTTCCTTCCTTAATCCTTATAATATAGATATAATAATAATGATAATGAGAGAGAGAGAGAGAGAGATGGGAAATGGGAGTGAAGGAGAAAGAGCTCTTCTGCCTCTATTTGAAACAAAGGCAGCAAAGTTCAAAAATGCATATAGATTGTTTTCGATATCTATGTTTATTGGAATCTGTCTGATATGGGTTTATAGAATAACTCACATACCATTCAATGTAGAAGAAAAATGGGTTTGGATTTTGTTGTTTTTGTCAGAATTATGGTTTGGGTTTTATTGGCTTCTTACCAAATCTGCTCGCTGGAATCATATATACCGTTTTACATTTAGAGACAGACTCTCTCTCAGGTAAATTGTTTGGTGGTCTTCTTACTGATTGTTTGTTTCATATCCACTGATTGCCTAAAAACACACACCACCTTAGTTTACCATGGCTGCTACTCAATGTTTGCAATTCTTCTTTCTCAATAGAATATATAGGATGGTTGGTTGTAACTTGTAAGATCTTAGTAAATTGAATTTAACATTCATGTCAGAATGACTATAATGCTTTAATTGTAATGCCCCTGGTTGGTAGGTTTATGATTTGCCAGGGAGGGCCTATAATTCCTATATCTAATAAATATGCCCCTGGTTTGAAACAGATATGAGGACAAGTTACCGGGAGTAGACATATTTGTGTGTACAGCAGACCCAACAATAGAACCACCTATGATGGTGATCAACACAATCTTATCAGTCATGGCGTACAATTATCCGACTGATAAATTAAGTGTGTATCTCTCAGATGATGGAGGATCAGATTTGACCTTTTATGCTTTATTGGAGGCTTCTGAATTCTCCAAGCATTGGTTACCTTTCTGCAAAAAATTCAACATAGAACCAAGGTCTCCGGCTGCTTATTTTTCTAATGAATCTGATTTGTTAGTTGATGTTGAGGATTTGTCGTCTATTAAGGTTAGTGTCATTATCTTCTTCTCTTAGTGTGTTGAATTAATTTTAATCATGCAGCTCAGTTATATTTAACAATCATTGATGACTTGTTGTGGCTTTTTTAGTCACAAAAGTTGTTTCAAAAACGTCACCAGTTACGTCTCCCTTTCACATCATTTAACAGAAAATCCAAGTGGTATTTAACCTAAAAAATTATTTTTTTATATTTACAAAACAACTACCATTCATTTAAAAAAAAAATGCAAGCTACGTGAGGCAACCAAGGAGCATCCGTATTTATTTGTATCACTGGATATGTGGTTACTGTTTTAGTATCCATGCATGAAGCAAGGATTATCATCACCTGGATGGCACGTTATTTAATTTCCCAAGTTGAAAATGGAGAGCCTGAAAGTGTGATCCTAGGTATGCCCCGTCAATTAGCATTACCCGAGTCAACACCCACACAACTTGGAGCTTTTGTTGTCGTTTCTAGCCATCCTAGTGCCCCTTGGTCCCTGGATGAGGTATTATTGGATTCTATTTTTCGTACACCCTTTCGCACAGTGGAAAGCATCCCACGACCATGTCGTCTTGCATTCTCGTGTGCATTGAAAGGGGTATTGTATGGAATCATAGTAGACGTGGGGTCTGTAACAGCATGGGTTCGACTTCTTCTGCTTTCTTATTGCACCTTGCAAGTGTTTAAGCCACAGAATCGCGTCGAGCGACAGTCTGGCACCCGGAAGAGTCTGCAACAAAAACAAATCATGCATGTCCTAGTCGTTTGGAATGAGTTGGGTGGTATCTTTCGTCTCTTAGAAATGGAACATGGTCCTCATTCTACGTCACCACCCCAACCATCTCGTAACCAAAATGTAAGGCGTTGTTTGCAAAAGGTTGTGGATGGACATTTTGCAGATGCGGTTAAAGTGCTGGTGTCTTCAGGGGTAGCACCAGAGACTTCGGATACATGACAGACATTAAAGGAAAGACACCCGATGAGCCCACCACCGTCCATACCAGATACTCCATTGTCTGAGCCACCTTTGACTGTTGAGAGGGATACAATATTGGCATGCATTAGGTCTTTTCCGAAGGGACATCATGTGGGCGTGATGGACTTCATCCCCAACACCTGCTAGATGCTATGAGCGGTGCAGCCTCTGTTGTAAGTACAGATCTCTTGAATGTTTTGGCTCTTTTTGTGAACTACTGTATGGAATTTATTGCAAGTGCACCCCTTACTCCTCTCCTTAAGCCTGGTAATGGAGTCCGCCCAATAGCAGTGGGCATGGTATGGCGACGTCTAATGTCCAAGATTGCCATGAAAGGAGTTGCCCAAGACATGGTCTCAAACCTCAATGACTTTCAGTTTGACGTCGGTGTGCCTAGTGGGGGCAGAGGCAATGTTGCATGCGGTTTGCCGGTTTGTTCATGCAAATCAGGATAACACATCCCTTTCTATGTTGTTGGTGGATTTCCAAAATGATTTCAATCTTGTTGATCGCACGACTATGCTAAAAGAGGTACGCATTCATTGTCCTAGTATTGCACCATGGGTTGAATATCTATACAGCCAGTCTGCGAGATTATATTTAGTCAGAAACTGGGATTCAGCAGGGAATCCTCTTCTTTTTTTCCTTAGTCTTGCATCTACTAGTATTGCGCATCCAATGTAAGTGTTACTTGAAGTTGTAGGCATGGTACTTGGATGATGGGACCCTAATTGGTGACACTAATCAAGTGGCCGCAGTCATACATATCATCAGGCACTTGGACTGTCATTGGGGCTAATCCTTAATGTGAATAAAAGAGAGGTGTTTTGGCCATCGGTTGATCCTCATCGCTCTAGTACTGGTTTGTTTCCACCAGGTATATCATGTCCTCAACGTGGAGTCAAGTTGTTTGGAGGGGCAGTTAGTACTGATGCATCATTTATTGTGGGCCTTGTTCGACAACGAGTTGAGAAAACAACCAAACTGATGAGTCTGCTGGTAGAATTAAAAGACCCACAATGTGAGTTGGCACTACTACGAGCATGTATGGGATTACCTAAACTTATCTTCACTCTTCGCACTTGCCAATCAACTTTTGTTCAGAAAGCAGCAGAGTATTTTGATCGCATCCTTCGGGCAACCCTTCAGGGTATCGTAATTTCTGATGGTCCGGGTTTTGGTGACCTTCAGTGGCGCATAGAAACCACGCCGTTATGCCTTGGTGGTCTTGGTATTTATTGTGCCACAGATGTGCCTTTACAGCCTTTTGATACCAAACTCAGGAGTTCCAGGACCACATACTCCAAGGATGTGGTACTGCACACATTGATGGTGCTTTTGATAGTGCAGTTGTTGAGCTACAACTTTCTTTTCTTGATTTTGACATTAGAATTCTAACCTCAAGGGCTACTGTCCCCCCTAAACCCCAACATATACTGGCGGAAGTTTACTACACGAAGATTGCTAGTGGTATTGACAGGGATTTTGATTTGTCTACTCGTCAGAGGGCTGTGATAGAATGCTTACAGACCAAACATGCCAAAGAATTCTTTATTGTTATTCCTATGGAAGGGTTAGGACAACGCATGATGGCAATGGAGTACAGTGCCATTCTCAACTCCGCAGCACAACATTTCCTTCTTTTCACTTGTAATCAATTTCAGCTAATAGATTTTTCAAATACCCTGCCCAATAAAAATCTAAAGATGTAGGTCGTACAGTTCTTCCTTTGTAACCCCCAACAAGTGCAGTATTCAAATGAATAAATAAATAAACTTCGTGTTTATACCCAAAAACGGTCATCCAAATGGTGCTACATCAATAGATGTTCACACACACTTAAACTGCAATCCAGAGTAGTGCATCATATCATACCCAAAATGGGTGTCTAGTATGAGATAAAGCTTTAGAGAATTGGTTGGGCGCATACATGAGCCCCACTCATATGCACCAAGCCCAGTCTATTTGATGGAAATAAGAAGAGGAAAGTCAGTCCACGTGACTTGTAGCCATTGGACTGCCTTTGCCTAAGGGTAGTTTGGACAAAACAAACTGAATTGGGGGCTATAAAGAGTTCCCAATTCATTTCTCAATATAAGAATTTCTTTCCTCTCTTATCCAAGCTCAGCTCATTCTTTCTCTCACTTTCACCTTCTTTCCAAACCTTTCATATCCGCCTTCTTTATGAGACTCTTAGATCCTCGAACTGTGCATTAGACTATCATCTCATCCCTTCTAAAAAATCTGGTATCTGTTGGGTTTTTTGTGAAAATCAGGACGGAGGGAAGTTTTTTGTTAAGGAATGTACGTACGCAGTTAAGGCGTTCGTACGTTCAGCATCACAGATAACTTTGGAGGGAAGAAACGTACGAACGTCAATTCGACGTACGAACGTTGTATTACTTGTTCAGGTACGTACGTAGTTAGGGCGTACGTACGTCCCGTACGTCAGATAACTTCTCCGTGGCTCAACGTACGTGCGTGATTTCGACGTACGTACGTCCTCCCTTGGTTTTGTGCTATATGGGCCTGTTTGAGCCCAATTCGTGGTCTATTGTAAGGCTATGTTATAAAGCCAAATAGAAGTGGAAAAACCTAATTAAGTTTTCTAAGAGAGAGATTGTGAGAAGCCATTAGAGAGTTGGAGAACTTTTGTGAGGAAGAAGACTTCGGTTTCTTCGTGAGGGCTTGTACAATTGTCTCGATAAGAAAAGCATCATCCTTTCTCCCCGTGGACGTAGGCATATTGCCGAACCACGTATATCTTGTGTCTTGTGTGGTTGCTTGTTTGATTTTGTCGTTTTTTGTTTTACTTTCATACATTAGTTCAATCATCTTATTTGTGCATTAGTTTCCGCTGCGCACAACAAGTGGCATCAAAGCCTCGGTTAGACCTTGAGCGTCTAGAAGGTGTTTGTTGAAATTCCGGTGTGAATTTCAGATTTGGTTACCTTCGTTTGGTGATTGTTTAGTGCATGAAGGTTGGTGAAGAGATGGCAGTAGAATTGAATTCGAAGGGTTCGAAGGGGGAAACCATGATAATGGTTTTCCATCAAGCAAAGATTGATGTAGAGAAGTTTACTGGCACCAATAACTTTGGTATGTGGAGGTGTGAGGTAATGGATGCTCTATGTCAACAAAACCTAGAAGATGTTCTGGAAGATAAGCCAGAAGATGTGGAAAAGAAGGATTGGAAGAAGATTAAAAAACGAGCTTGTGGAATCATAAGATCGTGTTTGGCTCAAGACATTAAATACCTTGTGATGAATGATGCTTCTGCAAATGAGATGTGGCGAAAATTGGAGGAGAAGTACATGACAAAGACTATCCACAATAAAAACTATCTACTTCGAAAGTTTTATCGAATAGATATGCGAAGAGGTATTTCAATGGCGGAGCATCTTAATGATTTTACCAAGCTAATTGCTGACTTGGTGAATCCAGGAGCAGATGTGAGTGATGAAAGCAAGGCAGTGTGTCTCTTAAATTCGTTACCTAACGAATATGAACACTTGGCTATCACACTCACATATGGGAAAGAAAAATTGGTGTATGGTGAGATTTCTGCAGCATTGTTAACTCATGCGTGTATGAAGAAGGACAAAAGAAGAGTCCAAGGGCTCTACACCCGAGGTCTTGGTGACAAGAGGAAGGTCTAATGACAGGAAAGGCCAAGGTGGTAGAGGAAAAAATCGGTCAAAGTCGAGAGGTCGATCTCTAGCAAAGGATGAATGCTGCTTTTGTCATGAGAAAGGGCATTGGAAGAAAGATTGTCCTAAAGCCAAGGCAAAGGACAAGAAGAAAAACTCTGAGGTAAATGTTGCATGTGATACTAAAAAAGATGATGTAGGTTCTGATTATTCTTTATCCGTTTCATCAATGGTTTGTTACACTAGTGGTAATAAATGGGTCTTAGATTGTGCTGCTTCTTATCATATATGTCCTATAAGGGAATGGTTTTCTGATTTTAAGAAGCAGGAGAGTGGTGTAGTGGTGATGGGGAATGATCAACCCTGTCACATAATGGGTATAGGTACCATTCGTCTGAAATGTTTGATGAAATGTTAGATATGTTCCTGACATGAAAAAGAATCTCATCTCGGTTGGTATTTTAAAAGCCAATGGTTACAAGGTGGTACTTAAACATGGCGTTCTAAAGGTTGTGGCTGGTGCAATAGTTTTACTCAAGGGTATTCGACAAAGGAACTTGTACTTCCTTCAAGGTAGTACAATTACTGGTGATGTGGCCGTGTCTGAGGCTACATCAAAGATTGCTAGAGAGACTACGCGACTGTGGCATATGCGGTTGGCGCATACTGGTGAAAAATCCTTGCAAAGATTGATAAAGCAAGGGTTGTTAAAGGGTGCTATCGCCTGTAAATTAGAATTCTGTGAGCATTGCATTCTGGGCAAGCAGACAAGAGTAAAGTTTGGCACGGCTATCCATAATACTAGTGGAGCTCTTGATTATGTTCACACGGATGTCTGGGGGCCTACCAAGAATGCATCTTGGGGAGGTAAGCATTATTTTGTGTCTTTTGTTGATGATTTTTCTAGGCGTGTGTGGGTGTACACCATGAAGAGCAAGGATGAAGTCCTAGAAATTTTCATGAAATGGAAGAAGTTAGTTGAAACCCGAATTGGCAGAAAGATCAAGGTACTTCGCTCAGATAATGGTGGAGACTACAAAAATGATCCCTTCTTGCAAGTATGTCATGATGAGGGTATTCAACGCCATTTCACTGTAAGAGAGACACCGCAGCAAAATGGGGTGGCAGAACGGATGAATCGAACTTTACTGGAGAGAGTTCGGTGTATGTTGTCTAATGCTGGGTTAGGCAAAGTGTTTTGGGCTGAGGCTATTGTGTATGCCTGTCACCTTATTAACAGGTTGCCTTCGACTGCGATTGATGGCAAAACTCCTATGGAGGTTTGGTCTGGTAAGCCTGCTTCAGACTATAGTTTTCTTCATGTGTTTGGGTGTCCAGCTTACTATCATGTCCGAGAGAGTAAGTTGGATCCTCGTGCAAAAAAGTCTTTATTTATGGGTCTACAAAGTGGAGTAAAAGGTTATAAGTTATGGGATCCAGAATTGAAGAAAATTATTCTAAGCAGAGATGTGACGTTTGATGAGGCTTCTATGTTGAAGTCTAAGAGCTCTCAGCAGGTGGAGAGCAAGGCCAAAGAGGTTTCGCAGTGGGTGGAGACTAAGATATCTCCACGTGATCCAGGTGGTTCTGTATCTTTGGAAACATCTACTATGATGGTTCCAAGTATTGAGGTTCCTAGTGTTACAGATTCTGATGACATGACAGATAATGAGGTTGATGATGAGACGGTTGATGATACAGTACATGTGGACTCTAATGATGAGGGTCCAATTGCATCTAGATTATCCAAGAGAAATGCCGGTGTTTTTAAACGACTTACTGATGATATGGTAGCTTATGCACTTTCGGTTGTTGATGAGGGTATTCCAGAAACTTTTCGTGAAGCATTGCAAAGTTGTGATTATGAAAGGTGGAAGAAAGCCATGGATGAGGAGATGAAATCTCTTCATAAGAATGAAACTTGGGAACTCATGGAGTTGCCTAAGGTTAAGAAAGCAATCGGGTGCAAATGGGTTTACACTAAGAATGATGGGTCTCCTGGTGAAAATGTACGCTTCAAAGCAAGATTGGTGGCAAAAGGCTATGCTCAGAAGGAGGGAATTTATTATAATGAAATTTTTTCTCCGGTTGTGAAACATTCTTCCATTCGCATCTTATTGGCCTTAGTAGCACAATTTGATTTGGAGTTAGCTCAACTTGATGTGAAAACTGCTTTTCTACATGGTGAGCTAGATGAAGAGATCTATATGACTCAGCCGAGTGGGTATAAAGATGCGGGTAATGACAAGTTGGTGTGTAAATTGAAGAAATCGTTGTATGGGTTGAAGCAATCTCCACGACAATGGTACAAGCGGTTTACTCGGTTTATGCTTGGACAAGGGTACACAAGAAGTCCATATGATCCTTGTGTCTATTTTTGCAAGGTATGTGATGGTTCTTTTATCTATTTGCTTTTATATGTTGATGACATGCTCATAGCCTCTAAAAACAATGTGGAGATAGACAAGTTGAAAAAGACTATGTCTATGGAGTTTGAGATGAAAGACCTTGGTGATGCGAGAAAGATACTTGGCATTGAAATTCAGAGGGAACGAGATAATAGAAGATTGTGGTTATCTCAAAAGGCCTATCTACATTACAATCTCTTGTTGCCTTGTCTTCGACAGAAGCTGAATATATGGCTGTGACTGAAGCCTTTAAGGAAGCCATTTGGTTACGAGGTATGTTGAAAAACTTGGGTATTGTGCAGGACCAGCTTGTGGTTCATTGTGATAATCAAAGTGCCATAAATCTGGCAAAGAACTCAGTTTATCATGCTCGTACAAAGCACATTGATGTGCGACATCACTTTGTCAGAGACATTATTGAAGATGGTGAGATTTTATTGAAGAAAATTCATACTAGCAATAATCCGGCTGACATGTTGACTAAAGTGGTTTCAGGGACTAAGTTCTATCATTGCCTAGATATGTGTGGGAGTTTGTGACTTGTTTTATTCTTGGTGTCGGCTTAGATTTATTGAATCTTCGCCAAGGTGGAGAATTGTTGGGTTTTTTGTGAAAATCAGGACGGAGGGAAGTTTTTTGTTAAGGAACGTACGTACGCAGTTAAGGCGTTCGTACGTTCAGCATCACAGATAACTTTGGAGGGAAGAAACGTAAGAACGTCAATTCGACGTACGAACGTTGTATTACTTGTTCAGGAACGTACGTACGTAGTTAGGGCGTACGTACGTCCCGTACGTCAGATAACTTCTCCGTGGCTCAACGTACGTACATGATTTCGACGTACGTACGTCCTCCCTTGGTTTCAAGAAATCACAATTGTACAAGCCCTCACAATTGTACAAGCCCTCACAATTACAATCTCAGGTTAACCCAACTAGTCTTCCACTTGATATAATCTCAGCAAACAGTTCACAGACTCCCTCTGAGAAGTAACTCTTAGTAACACTAGTGTAGTAGTTGGAAGGTGGAGATGATGAAAGTTTCCTTGCTTCACACAGTAGCAATAGAGGTCAAGAAGATGTAATCCTTAGGTTTCTTTGTTGTAGAAAAAAAAACCCTATTAATCTTCTACATCGGGCTTGAATAGCTTCAGCTTCAATTGGTCCACGAAATTGTGTCAACTTGTAATCGTGGTGGTTACCCGCTTTTCATGATTGGGTTTCAACAACAAAAACGAGATTCAATCTTAAATCTTGATAGAGTTGAAGAAATTGAAAATGTTTTTTCGAATTGATGAATGTGGTGTACAAATCAGTAGATAATCAGAAGGAAAGTGAAGAAAATGTGTTGAGGAGTAGTAATTTAGGATGAAACAAAGCTTTAGCAGGTCGGTTTAATGGCGGAATGACGATTTCTTGAAACAATTCCTTGGATTTTTTTTTCTTGCTTCAAAAATGACAAGCTTTACTAGTGATGATGATAAAGATTTCATTACATTAAGTTTTATAAGAAAAGAAAATTTGTTGGTTTTCCGTTCATTTTGATTTCTGCGAACTGCGAAGAAGACCGGAAAAGAGAAGAAGACGACGTGATTTTTAGTTCTGGAAAAATTAAGTTGATTGAAGATAGCCCGTTTTTGTCACATGTTTTATGCATGCTATGCTTACGTAGGAAACAAAAACATAAAAAATATTATCTTTTAAACTTAACAGTCCACGTAAGTCAATTAATTGCCAACAGAGATTTAACTACTGACCTTTTTGCAAACAGAATAATGCAACTTTTGTGACTACTGACAAATTTTTTTTTAGTAGGCAAGCGAGGTTGCTATAGAGGACCCCTACCCATTTTCATTAATAGAAGAAATCAAAGAAAAAGCAGGTTACATTCTGACATAGGATTTGCCTATTCTATCTTTGAATATGATTTTCTTTACATCCTCAGAGAAAGAACTAGGCACAACTTCGATAACTACATGTAGGAATAGTTGAGGCCAGACTATTTGCAAGTCTATTTGTAGATATGCTTGATGCTAAACATCTCCATCTTTAGAATCTGCTAAAAAAAACTTTGATTACGCAACCAAGTACAATACCAAAATGAACATTTTATCTCTGTTGGGCCATAACCGGATTTTTTTTAAGAGACTGCCTTCTTTGGTGGAATTTATTTTCCCAAAACTATTCCAGAAGATCATCTCCAACAAAATTAACTCTACAGCATGTTTTTATGACATTATTTTCATGTATCACAAACTTGGCTCATAAACACATGATGCACATTTTGTAACTATACGTCCTCTATATTTTCTTCTGTCAGAAATTGTACGAGGAAATGGAGCATCGAATCAAAAGAGCAGCTAAATTTGGTCGAATCCCAGAAGAAATTCAAAATAAACACAAAGGATTTTCAGAGTGGAGCTCATTTTCATCTCAATGTGACCATCAGACGATTCTTCAGGTGCGACTGCATGCAAATTAAGTTGTTAGACAAATCAACATGTTTCAATCATATTGGAGTTAACCTTACTGTTTCCTTAGGTACTAATTGATGGAAGAAATCCTAATGTCGTAGATATTGATGGAAGTGCATTGCCGACCCTGGTTTACTTGTCACGCGAAAAGAGACCCAATCATCCCCACAACTTCAAAGCTGGAGCTTTGAATGCATTGGTAATATTTCAGAACTTAACTAACAACTTGTACAAATGTACGATGATAATCCTGATATCCCGGCCCTATAGTCGTGTTTAAGTTTAATGATGTGTTAATACCAATGCGTAGATAAGGGTGTCATCCAAGATAAGCAACAGCAAGATAATCCTCAATGTCGACTGTGACATGTATTCCAACAATTCAGAATCAGTGAGAGATGCATTGTGTTTCTTCATGGATGAACAAAAAAGCCATGATATTGGATTTGTACAGTTTCCCCAGAGCTTTTATAATCTCACTAAGAAGGATATCTATGGTAGTTCT
The DNA here is from genome assembly GCA_020826895.1 of Aquilegia kansuensis. Taxonomy (NCBI): domain Eukaryota; kingdom Viridiplantae; phylum Streptophyta; class Magnoliopsida; order Ranunculales; family Ranunculaceae; genus Aquilegia; species Aquilegia kansuensis. The sequence continues at coordinate 36,770,704 of CM037004.1, read as the reverse complement.
TTGAGTATACTTAGAGAGGTAAGCACTTCTTAAGATGCTCTAAATATTAAATTGGTTAATTTAACATTTTAAACCTCATTACTTCCTCTTATATTTGCTGTAAAGGTAGAGCTTCCTGGTATGGATGCTTGTGGAGGACCACCTTATATTGGAACAGGTTGCTTTCACAGGAGGGAGGCTCTTTGTGGGAAGAAGTATGGCAAGGAATTCAATTTTATATACGACGAAAATGTTCTAAACAAGGTGCATGAAGGTGCAACTAAACTGGAAGAGAGAGCAAAAATCCTTGCTGATTGTACATTTGAAGAGGGAACTCAATGGGGGAAAGAGGTTAGTTATTCATCACTCTAAAGCTCACACATACTTTAAACTTTCTTATGAACACCCAATAAAAATTTGGATTTCGCAGATGGGATTGAAATATGGTTGTGCTGTAGAGGATGTGCTAACTGGGCTATCGATACATTGCCGTGGGTGGAAGTCCGTCTATTTCAATCCGACAAGAAAGGGATTCTTGGGTGTTGCTCCCATTACATTAGGTCAGACACTTGTGCAATTCAAAAGATGGTCTGGAGGTAATCTCGAAATTTTACTGTCTAAGTATGGTCCCTTGTCATATGGGGTAGGAAGGATCAAACTAGGACATCGGTTGGCATATTGCTTGTGGTGCTTCTGGGCTCCTAACTGGCTAGCAACCTTATATTACAGTGTTATTCCTTCACTTTATCTCCTCAAGGGTATCTCATTATTTCCAAGGGTAAGTATTATCTCTCTTCTTCTACATTAATTGCTGAATTAGTAAACTACTATACAGTATAAGCAATTCTATGAAGCTGCATGGCTAAATATCGAATCTTGTGTCAGATTACAAGTCCATGGTTTTTACCATTCGCATACGTGATCATAACCGAGACCTTATCCAGCTTAGGTGAATTCCTCTGTTTTGGTAGCACACTCCAATGTTGGTGGAACGAACAACGGATTTGGATGTTCAAAAGAACGACTTCGTATTTGTTTGGCTTCATAGACACCTTATTAAACTTGTTTGGGTTTGCAAATTCAGGATTCAACATCACTACCAAAGTAACTGACCAGGATGCGTCCAAGAGGTATGAGAAAGATATCATGGAGTTTGGGAACTCTTCTCTCATGTTTATAATCTTAGCAACACTTGCAATACTCAATCTTTTTTGCTTGCTCTGGGGACTTGAGAGAATGATTATGAATACCAAAACAAGTAATTTCGAATCATTGTTCTTGCAAGTACTTCTATGTGGATGTCTAGTTATAATAAATCTACCAATCTACAATGGACTTTTCTTTCGCAAGGACAGTGGCCGCATGCCAACCTCTGTCACAGTTAAATCTATTATTTTAGCTGTATTATCTTGTTTCTTGATCTTGTATTAATTTTACACTTATAACAATTTTAAAATTCCTTTAATTCAATAAGAAAATGTATTACAGAGGTTTACGTTATATATATATGCTTATATGATGTAAATATTGTCTCTATGTTAGCTTATTATATTATGCTATCCACTTGGAGAAGCAGGAATATTATTAGATTTGATATAAACAGATTAACTGTGAAAGCACTATCTCTTGGGTTATTCATGAAAACAACAGTTGGTGTAATGCTATTCAATCTACTTATGTTGCCTCTTCTACTGTGGGATCACTTCCTAAATGGTTTGGGACACAGATTAGATGTGGATTAAACACCCTCTTGGTTGGGTTAAAATAAACTTTGATCCTACTTTTTTTTAAGGAGAGTAGCTTTAAAACCGTCACTCGGTTTAGTTTGACAATCATTTTGTGTTTAGGTCTAGGCGTGTCCTTGGGTATCTCGCCTTGACGATGCTATTAGAATGAACCTTGATGTGGTGAGTGAACTTTCCTTTGAACTCCTTATTTAATCCCAAGTCTGGCAGGTTGCAGTTTCTACAGGGACGTACGTACCTATTCAAGACGTACGTACGTAACTATCCCAGATAATATTTCTCTGTGTGGACATACGTACATGTCGAATCCAGATTTCTTATTCAACCCCATTTTTCTTCTATCTTTTCATCTAAGTATAAATAGGTTTTTCTCTAAAGAAAAACCTAGTGGTTGGAGTCATCATCTTCTACTTTTCTCTTGGTATCACATCCTTTTATATCATCTTCTTCATCTAATCACCTTCCAACACTCCTTTTTAAATTGTTCTTGTGAGATTGACTTCCGGGTGTCTGGTGCGTACATCAAGGTTCTCTGGTGGAGTTGAGGTGTTAGAGATAACCCGCTGTGTCAACTCGCAAGTGAATGTCGGTAGTTGATAGGTTTGTATATCTTCCAACATTAAAGTGGATTAATTTGTTGTCTCGAGAGACAACCGTGGACATTTCCCTGTGTTGGGTTTTACCACGTTTAAACATCGTGTGTTCTTTACTATTCTCGTCACTTCCATATTTGTTTGATATTTGTTATATCATTTGTTTGGGGTTTTCAATTGGTATTAGAGCATAATGTAATTAGTATGCAAGACATTTGGGAAGCATCATACATCGAACCAATAACAAAAAGTGACTCGACAGGCAAGAGTGATAAGATGGAGCACCAAGAAACAGAGTCCTTTGAGTACACAAGACAAAGAGGCCACAAGGAGAGGAAAGGTGAGACAAGCATAACGCAAGAGCCAACAAGGATAAGGGAAAGAATGTGAAGTGTTTTTTCTTTTTTTTTTTTAAAAAAAAAAAACTTGCCATTCCCGTGTAAGAGGACTTAATTTCCTCCATCATTTACAATGCACGGGGGTAGGGTGTAGCCTACATCGTTTGAGCAACAACACACTCAAGAAGTGCAATGCCATGATAACGTGCAACACATGAACTAACATCTCATGAGTGCATCCATCAGACCATGACCCTCACAACCCCAAGGTGTTCCTAGCCAACTAATATAGCTCACAAGGCAGTCAAATGGTTGGGGATTACATGAGTCATTGGCTACTTGCAAGAGTAAGAAAAAAATATAACATCCTAAAGAAAAGAATATGTATAGGATACGAGAATATTATGGACCTCATGGAAAAAGAATGGTGCCCCAAAAACTCAAACAAGCATGCAAGCCGACAAAGAATATAGTAAAGATGCATGATACAATCCAAATCCAAATATACGAGAAAGACCAAAAACATGCAGGCTCAAAACAAGTATTGTTAGTTTCAATAGGAAAGAACCAAATCAATATTGAGAATATAAGTACCCAACACAAAAACCAAACAGACTAAAAACAAACTCGAGTTTTTTTTTAGTTAAATAAATAAGGGAAACAAAAACACTAAAAGTAAAGACAAGAAGAAAGATTGTGAGAAGGCTGGGTAGAAACAATATAACAATTTGTTGTGTATTGGCTTGCAATGTGCAGGATCATAACTTATATTAAGTGAGGTCTATACGATCATATCTTATGTTTGTTTTTAGAAACAATGTAGGAATTCTACTCCTATAAGTACTTGGTATTCTAATTGGTAATTGGTATTGTTATCCAATTTCGATTCTTGTATGGCCGCATTAGGAACTCTTGGGTATTATATATACTCAGCTAGTTGGGTATTGTAAAGGTGTGGTAAGAAGAAAGAGTGAACCAAAGGTGAAAGCATTACTATATATGGAGAGACAAATTTATGAGGGTTTTCATAATAGGGTTTCTCAGGTTCTAGTATGAGAGAGAAAAAGACAAGGAATTATAGTTGTAATTAGGTTGTTTCTTTTCTCTGATTAGTGAAATCTTCTTGATCGGTTGCCGAGTGGAGTAGGCGGGTTTGCCGAACCACGTTAATATTGGTGTTATTGTGTGTGATTGTGTTTTTTTCGATTACTTTCTCTGTTATTTGCTATTATCTAGATTATCGGTATTACAACCAATCCTTGGGTTAAAGCTTCCGTTGCACAACACAATTGTCAACGGAACGATGGGCAAACAAAAGTAACATATCATTAGTATCCAAAACATCACATCTGTCCTCAACAAAAATAACCTTAAACTTAGAATCACAAAGCCGACTGATGCTCAATAGGTTAATATGCAATCCCTTAACAAATAATAGTGGATGACCATTCAAGGAACCATTATTAGAAAAGGCTCATTTACTTCCACCTGAAGGACCTTACTATTACCAAAAGTCACATTACCTCCATTTACAGGTTTTAAATTTGTAACAAGAGTGTTGTCACCTGTCATGTGGCGTGAACAACCACTATCCAAGTACCAAGATGTGCTACCATGTTTAACAAGCGATGTCATGTGAGCACTCATGCCACGGGTAACATCTTTGCTTTGATCCCAAACATACGTTGGTTGGGTCCGCACAGGTGCATGTTGGTAAGAGTAGCCACCACGAGAGATGGAGCTAGGTAGTCCCTACGGAGCATAACCATTCCATCCATAAGGAGAGTGCATCAGAAATGAGTTGGAACTTGTTTTTAAGTTCACATTGGTTAAGCTATGCTCTTGTTGCTATATGAAGATCTCGACCAAAAACCCAAACCTGCAAATGGGGAGCCAAAAGGATAATACAATTTATTTTAGCAAAAAGCAGAGATATGACTGATGCAACCGCAGGTGAGACACTTAACGTGCTTATGTCTAGAGTTCTGGCGACGACTGGGTTTAGGTGGATTCCTTAACACCAATAAGCGAGGAACAGTGGGCTGCACAGTAGCAGGAGAAGGTAAATCACTATCAGTAGGTCTAACAAAAGTAGTACCATGAGAACTGGAAGGAGTATTATTACCAGAACAAACATATCCAAAACCAGACTTGTCTAAGTGGGATTGACCACTTCCCAACAGATTGTCTAAAGATTCACTTTCCCAAAACCAGTTAATAATTTATTTGTGGTAAATAAGTCTTGCTTAACTTTTTCATGCTCTAGAAGCAAAGAACGGTACTTGGTTTCAAGTTCATAGTTCAGTTTTTCTAATGATGCAATGCGAGCCTGAAACTCAACCTTTTTGTTGTCAAATTCTTCTTTCATCATATTTGATTCCCCTCCAAGACTACAAATATCCTGCCCAAGAGACTCAACCTTGTCCTGCAACAAGTGATTAGTTGTTTCCAACAAGTTAACCTGTTCCATGGAAAACTTATACAAAGAACACAATTCAGAAGTAGTCAAATGTTTAGAAGAATTACCAATACAATTAGGGCTATTTATTAGAAAAGATAGTACATGTCTGAGTTTCATCAAGAGACGCACTGAACCCTACATAGTTTGCTACTTCAGTGGACTCACCAGCAGTGTCTTCGTCATCAGAATCATCCCAAGTAACAGTAAGATTTGCCTTGGTAGTGTCACCCGCTTTGTGCTCAGATATCTTGTCACAGTCACGTGCAAAATGTCCAAACTCTCGACACTTGTAACACTGAAAATCCTTGTGATCAACATGACCTTTCCAGCCATCAACATTAAACCGTTCAAAAGTACGACTCTTTAGAGCAGAAGAAGATCTCGAGGGACGTCTCCGAGAATCCATATTGTGTTGATACTTAAGTAGTTTCTGGAAACTCCTCGAGATTATGGCGATGTGATCGTCCACGTCTTGACCATTATCATCAGAATCAACGATAGATACGTCCTTAGAAGAGGTAGCTTTGAATGCTATGGACTTGCTCTTGGGAGTTTTGTCCAAGGAAAGTTCCATCTCATAAGTTTGCAGTTTACCCGCCAATGTTTCAACCGTCATCTCCTTAATGGCATTACTTTAAACCATAGCATCTTTTCGAGAACAGAAACGAGATGGTAGTGCCCATAAAATCTTGCGAACAATTTGTGTATCGGTATAGACATGGCCTATGGTTGCACTACAATTGACCACATCTTGTAAGCGAATGAAGAAGTTGTCAGAAGTTTCTGATGAGTCCATTTTCAGGTTCTCAAACTGAGATATAAGCAATTCCAGCTTACTCTCTTTGACCAATGTACGTATCACCCTCATGGGTACGAACAAGACGATCCCTTGCATCCTTAGTGTGGGTGCAAAAATTTGATCCACAAACTCGAGATTCGTATTGATTGATCGTAAGGTTACAATGAAAGCCTAGTATAGATTGAGATGAGATGGAGGTATACAATGAGACTAGACCTGATAAGATCAGGCTGCCTACGTATCCAAGATGATGAACTTGGAATCAAGTCTCTGCTTCCACAAAGAAGTAATGGAGGTTGCTTAGTGAAAGACTCGCCGTTCAGGAGGTTGAGAACTCCTGCATTTATAGTGGACCGGAGGAGACTGGCTCAACCGCTCCTCCGGTTTCGACTCCATGAACTCGAGCAGTTCAAACTGTGAAGATGCTCCCGTAGAGATAGCACACATGCTACTTGGCGGTTATCCCTTGGTTTGAATCCCCCTTGACCATGGCAACTGCCATGTGGCATTTTCTGATAGGCTTTGGTTCAACTTGGGTTTTCCTTTATCTTCTCCAGCGGGCTAGAACAATGGGTTCTGTGGGCCTGAAATCTTGCTGGACTTATCTAGTTAGTTGGGACTTGGATTTGACCAAGTCTGAAAGCAAAGACTTGGGCTAGATTCCTCAGACCGGAGGCCCAATTTGCATTGCATACTCCCTGACCAGATCCTTTGGACTTCTATGATAAGCCTTTGGATTAGCCTTCATCGCTGATGGACTTCATTGGGCCAGACCTGGCTTACTTGATTAAGGCGGGCATGGCTGATGTATGAGAGCCCACGGTTCAACTTCTTATACAGTAACCGGGGCTCACCTACGGATCGTGGACCATCCAGTGAGTCAAGATCCACAAAGCGTATATGGACTTCTTAAGGCCGGGTTGGGCCCTATCCGATAGTCCAGATCTGATTGGCTATCGTTCATGTGCTCTCAGTTTAGCTTCTTATATAGCTACTGATGACACCTGTCGGGTATTTTACCTAGGGTACACACACTTAGCTTGAACACAACCAGTTACTCGACGAAACTCACTTCCATTCAATGCCATTAATATTACATTAAGTGCTTCGTTATTATAATTTGACGCATCTTTCTCTTCAGGTGTCCATTTCGAACATGGTTTAGGTGTAATGGTAACATCATCACCCATTCCTGTAGTAATTGGAAGTGGCTTCCATCCTTCATCAACAGCCAACCAGACATCTTCACCTAAAACTTGAATGTATGCCATCTTACGGACCTTCTAATGACCAAATTATTTTCCATCAAAGGAAGGATGATAATTAGAGGTACCAAATTTGTTCGAATCCATTATAGCACTTTGGACCATGGGCATGAGCCTTGACGCTCCTTAACAAGCCCTCTGCGGCTGATACCAATTGGCCACTGGGAATGTCTTTTTCGAGTTGTGTGAGCTTTTATGTTTGTTTAGTTCTCTTTTCTCTTTCTCTAGTAATATTTTTATTCTTTGTTCATGTCGTGGTTGTTTCATTGGCCACCTTGTTATTAATGCATTGTGTTTGTATTTATTTATTTCTGCTTCGGAGTTTATACTTTTCTTTCTAGGTGTTCTTAATTTTGCTCTCTTTAATGTTTCGGTAGTGTTTTTTTTGTTTAGGTATTATTCTCTTGTCACTATACTGCATTTGTGACAAAAAGGGGAAGATCTATGACTCATTTACTAATAACTTCTTCTTCCTTGTTAGTGTATTTTGGGTCATGTTTCAGGTCTGCAACATTTGTGGGGGAACACTAGTGTTCAAGTTTGGAGTTCGTGAAGTATGGGGAAGTAGTTGTTAAAAATCTTCTGCGGTTTCTCTGATTGTTTCTAGGATTACAGTGCTTTTGTCTTCTCTTTGATTGTTAAAGCTTCGCGTTCATTATCAATTGATGGTAATTTATTACTTTTTGTCTTGAAGTTCGTGTCAGTCTTAGAAACGGTATCTTGAAGATGTTGCCTGTCTCTTTGGTTAGCTTTTTTGTAGGCATAACTTATAAATGTTGTTGGGAATGTTGGTTTGTCTATTGAAAGCACGTATTATAAGTGCTCTAAGAGTCATAGGTTTTTGTCGCAAAATGAGTGTTAAAGGGGGGGATTGAAACCGTCACTCGGTTTAGTTTGACAATCATTTTGTGCTTAGGTCTAGGCGTGTTTTGGGTATCTCACCTTGATGATGCTATTAGGATGAACCTTGATATGGTGAGTGAACTTTCCTTTGAACTCCTTATTTAATCCCAAGTTTGTCAGGTTGCAGTTTCTACAGGGACGTATATACCCATTCAAGACGTGTGTACATACCTATCCCAGATAACTTTTCTTTGTGTGGATGTACGTACCTCTTTAAGACGTATGTACGTATCGAACCCAGATTTCTTATTCAAGCCTATTTTCCTTCTATCTTTTCATCTAAGTGCAAATCAATACGTTCAAGAAAAAAATTCTTAGTGAAGATAAACCAAGTGAAATAGTGGTTCTACCACGAATAACATTAACTTCATTGTTTTCCAATTCTGCGTTCCAAATTACAAGGACACAACTCCATGTTATGCTTGATGGTGGTGACGAGCACGTCGACGATTGCAATTGATATCTCTTTCCTTCTATCTTTTCAACTAAGTATAAATAGGTTTTTCTCTAGGTTTTGGTATCACATCCTTTTGATCATCTTCTTCATTTATTCACCTTCCATAAAACTCCTTTTTATATTGTTCTTGTGAGATTGACTTCTGAGTGTCTTGTCTGTACATCAAGGTTCTCCGGTGGAGTCGAGATGTTAGAGATAACCCGCAATATCAATTCACAAGTGAATGCCAGTAGTTGATAGGTTTGTATATCTTCTAGGAAAATAAAGTTTTCTATATCTTATCCATAGTAAAGTCCACAAACTTGTAGTGTTTGGTACGGAAAGAATTGTAGTCTACACAGAACTGTTCGTGTCGCACGACACTAACGCCTGCTTGGTTACCCCGCAAAAATTTGCATGAACTTTAACCAAATTTAATATGCTTGAAACTCTTGATAATTAGTTTTATGAACAAAATTTATGCAAAATTTTGGTGCTATTTCAAAAGTGCAAAATTTTTACACCTTTCTCTAATAAACTTAGTAGGGGACCACCTCTGATTATCTCATGTTTATGCAAAGTTTAAGTGGGGGACCAATAGGGTTTAAGTTAAAATAGGTGGGGGACCATTCAAATCAAAGAATAATCTTGAGAGTAGGGGTGGAAATTTTTGCTAATTTTCCGATTTTTTCGATTTTCGATTCGGTTTTTTTCGAATTTGGAATGGATTATTGTAGTTCCGATTTCCGATTTTTTCGAAAAAAAAATTGAATGGAATTGGAACTACTTATGTGATTCCGATCCGATTTTTCCGATTGTTAATCCGATTTGTTTTTTCGATAAATATTCTGAAATTTCCGATAATTTAAGAGATTTAACTATTCTTATTTTTGAAAATATATGTATATATAGACATAAAAATAATATACCAAGTTTAAAATCACATGACAACTCAATAACAAATTATAATTAGTCTCAAATCTTAATGTTATCAAATATCAATATATGGTTCAACAAAAACAATAATGTAATAGGAAATTATTGGTTAGTTTATACTTCCGATTGAAGGTCCATGCTTATTACTCAGATCAATTATTTTCTTGTTCATACAATTATATTATTATATAAATTTTACATTATAATTGAGTTTTATAAGGTGTTATACTCAAGAACTTTGATCCATCATATTGGGGTGGTATGTTACTATGTTAGATAAAAATACCATAATAAGCAAATCAACTCAGTAAAAAGAGTGGATTTTCAAGTTTCCAAAACGGATCACGTCCACTATTTTCGATTTAGAATTCCAATCAGTTCCGATATATTTTTAAGTTGGAATTTCGATTATTTTATGTTGGAATTCCGATTGATCCGAATTTATTTTTTTTCGATTTTTTCCGATATTCCAAATATTTCCGATATTTTGAAAATGGAATAATTTTTGTTGTTCCGAAAAAACATGGAATGGAATTGGAAGAAATTTTTTGATTCCGATTTCCGATTTATTTTTTCCGAACATGCCATTTCCGATCCGTTCCGTCCAATTTCCACCTCTACTTGAGAGGGACCACTCTAACTATAGATGGGTAAAGATTTACCTTTTTTGCAGCCCAAACAAGCAGGGCCTAAGACTTAATAATACCCCATTAGTGGAAAACCCATATTATACATGTATTAGGATTGGTTAAAACTTTTCATAAATTTCGCACACGATATTATTGTTCGTTCGGTGTGACACTTTTTATAAATTTTGCACACGATATTATTGTTAGTTCCGTGCGACACTGCTAGTTCCTAATAACTTATGGAAACCTTATACAAGCACTAAAGACGATGTTTTTAGTTTAAGTTTTTTAGCTAAATTTTTTCGAGATTTTTGGACATACCCCCATTTGAAAGCTGAAATTTGAGATACCCCATTTGAATTTTTTTTTGAAATACCCCCATATCAAGATGTGGTGTTATCTTAGCCATCCATCATAAAACTAACTTACAGTTATAAATATCTTCTGTCTCGAAACGGGGGTATCTCAATTTTTTTTTTCAAATGAGGGTATCTCAAATTTCGACTTGGGGTATGTCCAAAAATCTCAATTTTCTAAAAAATCCGCCTACGTTGGCTCCAGAGAAGGATGGAAGATACTCAAAATTACCAATTTATAAGTGGCACGCAATACAGTTCACGTGTCATGGATAGTGTGACTACTGTAGTTAGTTTGACACTACAAGCAACTAGGCAAGACTCAAGAGGTCTCTATTACATTTCCACACACCATTTTTGTTAGACTACATTAGAAACTACTATGTGAGTGTGCACGCGTAGTGTGCGAAAAAATAACGGACAATTAGAAAACGATCGGCTTATATTAGTACCCAACAAAAGAAAAGAAAAAAAAACTCTTTTTAAAAAAAAAAGTTTATTTGGGTTTATACATAACCATAATATCAAAAGTAAAATAATTTTTTTTAACAGAAGCTGCATATTATTTTATAATATTTTTTTAGGCCATACTTTTTGATATTACCTTACTACCCTTTTTATTATAGTATTCATTAATATAGTAGGGGTAAAATTGGAATTGTCTAAATATATATATTAATATACTGTGCGTCGTTCAGTGGTGTATATTCTGCTGTCACGTAAGGCCTCGGAGGCGCCTCGGGAGTGAGGCCCTTTACAAAGTAGTACAGATGTAATATGTAAAAAATGATAGGGATATGGATGGAAGTTTAGAGGTATATATTTTGTCTGCAATGATGCTTTAGGGTAGATTGGAAACTTTCAAAGGAACCCTAGCTAGCTATGCGGCCAATCTGAGTGGAATGTGGGTAATTGAAGTGGGGAAGAAAAAGTTTAGAACTGATGGGATTGGGTGGTATCGGAATGTATTGAACAATTTAATTGTCTCGAGCCTTTCAATTTGTGTGACATTACGCTGGTAACAACATATCTTCAATAGGATTTGAAGTGATCTAGGTGGAGAAAAGAGCACGGATTCATGGCAAGTTAATTGGAAAAGTCTTAGAATATTAAAGTACTTATGACGAATTCTTTTTCATCAGCTTTGTCAAAATAACTTGGAAGCAAAAAATAAATATAAATATTAATTCAGAAGTCAGAATGGTGGGATTGGATAGCATCGGAAATTGAGTATCTCTACTACTTTTTAGAATCTGCCATTGTAATGTAAGTATTATTCTTTTTTAGGTTAATTTTTTCTTGCAAATTTTAAGGGTATTTGAAAGTTTGAGACTGGGGTTTTGACGGGTTTATGTGCATACTTAGTATTTGACAAAATGTTCCAATGAATTTTACTATAGCTATAATTGAATGGTTAGATTGTCATGTGATATTTGGTTAGGAAGGAAGAAATATTCGTAAAGCGATGTAGGTGTTTTTTTGGTGCACCCAAAATGTTAAAATAGGTGCTGAACATAAATCAAGTGAAAATGTGGATTTTTGTATTGAAAACATTTGGGAAACTAGGTCTGGATTTTGGGGTTTTTTTATTCAGTCATTTCTGGGTTTTACATGTTTCTAATGACACATATGATAAGATTTTATTTGATAGATGATTTTTTTTCTTCCATATCACCTGTTCCTATCTTTATTTTCATTTCCATCTCTTTCCTTGCTTTCTCATCCACAAATACAAAGACCGAGCAGGCCATATAAGCTAAAAGTTGGACTCTGAGTGTTCATCTAATGTTGTTAGAATGTGATAGTTCACCTGTAAATATCACAGTTTGTATCATCCATTGGTTAATAAAAATTACTTGGTGAATTAATGAGTCTGAGTTTTGGGTGCTTTTGGTGCAGTCCTGGTGTTTGGTGAATTGATAGAAGTTATGAATTCATACCTGTTACATGTATGGCTACATAGTTATATAATATTTGATTGTGAGGAAGGATTGGAAAAGTGATTTAGGCGATCTTGATGCACCCCAATTGTTTAGATTAGTTATGTAGAAAGATAGGTGGGTAAGTTTGAGAAATTAGGAATATGGGATTATATGTTTTTGTAAATTGGAGAGCTGGGGGTTTGAGATAGTTTCAAACTTGCATGTTATGAGTGTTCATCGTCTAGGGTTATTCTGGATAGGATCTTCACTAGGTTCAAACCCGAACAGATAACTATACTGACCACCAGAGTTATCCGTCGAGGAAGCAGAAGGAACTTGAATCGGATTATCTTGAGTACAACCATGAGGCGTAGACAATATAATGACATTAGAGTCAGGATCTGAAGTAGACAAATCTATTTTTACATTCTTCGAAGATTTTCCTAAGCACAATTGTTTTTTGTGCTTTTTTATATTTACGAGTTTTGGTTAGATTGAAGAGGGGATTCGGTTTAGTAGACTTACCCATAGAAAAAAAGAAAAAAATCAAAATGACTAATTTGCTTTTAAGATTCTTACGAGGAGGTGCAATAATAGTAATATAGGTAGAAGAAGATGATAGATTTTTCAAGTATAAAAAATGGTATTTATAGAGGTGAGGTGAGAAATTAAACCCTAAGAAGAGGAATGATAGGTGGGAGTGACATATGCATATGATGAACCAAATGTAAAGGCATGAGAAATGGAAGAAAAATTCTTGAGAAAATACAAATTCACCATGTTGAAAAACAATTGAAGTAAAAAATAACATAACAAACCTTAGATTATATGTTATCGAGAGAATAGATCATTATAACCCAAAGCAACTTCCTTATTTCCCTTTCAAATTCTTCCTGACAAAGTAGTAGGTGATTGAGGTTGAAAAGAAACCGAGGTGGTTTAACCATCCTAGATATGATCTTGAATACCATATCAAAAGGTTTTTCTTCTTTAAAAGAAAAAAAAGGGAAAGAGAGAACTCAAGATGCAGAGTCGCAACAAAGATGGTCTTCGGTTCCTCACTTTCTTGTTGAGATGGGTTTTTCAATAAACCACTTTCTAAGGAAATATAATCTAGTCCATCTAAGGAATTAATAATAGGATAGGTATGGACAATAGATTTATATAATATAAATTGAGATATAAAGACCTGACTATATGAGTTGGAAGAATATTTTTTGAGAACACCATGCTCAACAATGTTCATCTAATTATCTGATAATCCATCGTCACATATAATATCCAAATTGTTTGTACCACCACCATCGCAAGAATCAACAACAACACAACTTGATTATTCGCTGCCATCATAGGACTAATAGCATAACCAATATCAATCAAAAAATTCCGACATCCAATGGCTCATTAATATAATCATGATATTGATGTTAACACTAAAAGAAAGACCACTTTTGATCCAAAAATAAGTCTTCACCTATTATTAAAATAAGAAGGTTTATTATTTATAATTCCTTGTCCATACACTAAAAGTCTTTATTCCTCAATCTGTATTATATAAATCCATTGTCCATACATATCCTGTTATTAATTCCTTAGATGGATGAGATTATATTTCCTTAAAAAGTGATTTATTAAGAAACCCATCTCAACAAGGATCTATTATTAAGCCTACTATTAATTATTTAGGTGATATTAATGTTATTACATTTGGTTCAATTCATGCATTTGTCATTCCCACCTATCATTTCTTTCATTTAATTTCTCACCCCACCTCTATAAATATCATTTTCTATACTTACTAAATTCATCATCTTCTTCTACCTATAATACTATTATTTCACCTCCTCGTAAGAATCTTAAAATGAAATATGATCGTTTTAATCATTTCTTCTTCTTCGTGGATAAGTCTATCAAACGAAATCCCTTTTGTACTCCGGCTAAAACTCATAGTCAATCTAAAAAAACATAAAAAAGGTTTCTTTGAAAATTCTTCGAAAATTCTGACTCTAATGTCATTATATTGCCTGCGCCTCTAGGCATTACTCAAGAAATTTTGATTCAAGTTCTTTCTGCTTCTTCGACGGATAACTCCGGTGGTCAGCATAGTTATTCTTTTTCTTCCTTATTGAACCTAGTGAAAAACCTAGTTTCGTTAGTAACGGTGGGTGCAAAAATTTGATCCACAAACTCGAAATTCGTATTAGAAAGATGGAAGGTTGCAATGAGAGCTTAGTACAACTAAGATAGATAGGGGTGATAGGATGAGTTTGGACCTACGAGGTAGGCTGCCTACGTATCCAAGAAGATGAACTCAGAATCAAGTCTCGGGTCTCACAAAACAACAATGGAGTTTGCTATGTGAAAGACTCGTAGTTAAAGAGATTGTCTTCTCCTGATTATATAGTGGACCGGAGGCAGTTAGCTCAACTAACTCCTCCGGTATTGCCTCCATGATCTCAGGTAGCTTGATCTGCGGAGCTGTTCCCATGATAGTAGTTTGCATGCTGCATGGCGTTTACTCATCAGCTTGAATCTCCTTTGACTTGGCATGATGCCTTGTGGTAGAACCAGATTGGTCCTTGATTCTGTTAGGCCTTATCCATGATCTTGATCGGGGTACAAACCTGGAATCTGTTAGCCTGGAATCATGCTAGACTTATCCAGTTAGTTAGGGCTTGGTTGACCAAACTGTAAGAGCAATAGACTTGGGTTTGAACTCCTTTGCTGGAGACCCAGTCTTCATCATACACTCCTGACCCATTGTGAAAGGACCGATTTGGCCAAACCGTCTCGTAAGCCTATAACCGTTGGTTGTTGTCTTGCTAGGACCTCCCCCCCCCCCTATGTTTAGCCGGCCCCGAGTCCTTTACTAGAACTTGAGGCATCCCTGAGGAACGACCTACTATTGCTTTTAACATGGCCGATAGTAAGGTATCCCTCACAGTCTTTATGGTTTCTGATTCTGTGCAGTGTTAGAGGCTAGTATGTTTCGGACTGGCGTGCAAAGGCTTATTCTCATTAGCAGAGAAGGTTTGGCTTTTGGTAAATAACGTTTAAGGTTTATGTGTACCTTGGCTGCTTGTTTGGACTTGCGGGCTTATGTGTGGCACAGAGTGTTCAAAGGTGCAAAGACTTACTCCCATTGGTAAAAACGCTGTGGCTTTTGATTGGATTAAAAAGTTTACTCTCATTTGTTGAGAAGCTCTGGCTTTTAATAAGCAGTGTGTAAGGGCTTACGTGTGCCTTGGCTGCTTGTTCGAACTTGCGGGCTTATGTGTACCACAAAGCGTGCGAAAGTGCAAAGGCTTACTTCCCATCTGTAGGATGCTTTGTCTTTTAATTGGATGCAATGGCTTACTCTCTTTGGTAGAGAAACTTTGGCTTTTAATAAGCAGTGTGTAAGGGCTTACGTGTGCCTTGGCTGCTTGTTCGGACTTGCGGGCTTATGTGTACCACAAAGCGTGC
Source organism: Aquilegia kansuensis (assembly GCA_020826895.1). Classification (NCBI taxonomy): domain Eukaryota; kingdom Viridiplantae; phylum Streptophyta; class Magnoliopsida; order Ranunculales; family Ranunculaceae; genus Aquilegia; species Aquilegia kansuensis. The sequence goes on along the minus strand of CM037004.1, from coordinate 36,754,877 downwards.
GAAAGTGCAAAGGCTTACTTCCCATTTGTAGGATGCTTTGTCTTTTAATTGGATGCAATGGCTTACTCTCTTTGGTAGAGAAACTTTGGCTTTTAATAAGCAGTGTGTAAGGGCTTATGTGTGCCATGACTGCTTGTTCGGACTTGTGGGCTTATGTCTGCCACAGAGGTTTCCAGTTGCCCCCTCTTCTGAAGCCTTTTGCTCGAGAGATGAGTCCGCCTGTAACGACCCAACCTATATCACCACCGATATTGTCCCCACTTAGCCACTGCGGACATCCGACAATGTGGGGTTTTATTGGGCAACAGCTTGCTTCCCAGGAGGTCACCCATCCTGAGAATTACTCCCACTCGAGAACACTTAACTCCGCGAACTCTGGAGCCAAGTGAGCCCAAAAGGCCTCGGTGATTATATTTGACGGATCTATATCTATATTCCAATGTCAGGACATCCCCGTCTTAGGTGTCGTAGGACCCACCCCCTCGGCAAACCACCTGCCAACCCGGGGTGTTACAATCCCACCACCTTAGAGGGAGCCGTCCTCGGCTCTGGAATATACAGCCCCAGATCTCCGACGTTCCCTGCCCCTCGTGAGACGAGTACCCGGCGCAACCGTCACCCTTTCCTGGGCTAGGCGCCTTTCCAGCATACTCTCCCACCCTCGACAAGAGAACCGTCGTCAGCTCTGATACCATTTGTAGCGACCCGACCTATATCACCACCGATATTGTCCCCACTTAGCCACTGCAGACATCCGACAGTGTGGGGTTTTATTGGGCAGCAGCTTGCTTCCCAGGAGGTCACCCATCCTAAGAATTACTCCCACCCGAGCACACTTAACTCCGGAGTTCTTTCGAACTCTGGAGCCAAGTAAGCCCAAAAGGCCTCGGTGATTATATTTGACGGATCTATGTCTATATTCCAATGTCAGGACATCCCCCTCTTAGGTGTCGTAGGACCCACCCCCTGGGCAAACCACCTGCCGACCCGGGGTGTTACACCGCCAAAGAGCCCCTCTCTACCAATATGAAGCTCTCCTTCCGGGACGAAGCCAAACCTAAATAAAAATAAACTTGGCGCAGGAAGCCATGCATTGTTGACTAGAAGGACGCAAACAAATGAAGGGAGGTATTACGGGCCGACTACAAGACTACGACTACAAAAGCAAAGCTTCGTGATCAGATCTGCAATTCCTAATTGAGCACTTACAAAATCTCGATGCACCACTTATTCACCATCAACATTGCATAAGAAAATAATGCATTTCAGGGATAACCAGCTAGCTCGAAAGTGCAAAGGCGTACTTCCCATTTGTGGGATGCTTTGGCTTCCCCAAAAGTCGACCTGTTTGTTTCACATATGCACAACATGTATTTATGCACAAACCATTAAAAAAAGAGGTATCCAACATGAATATATCAAGTGTTTGACAAAATTAACATATATGACGGTCACATACGAATGTAATTGTCGGGTCGTTCGAGCTAGTAATAGATATATTGTCCGTATTCATCACACAGGTGTTTGAGATGGATTAAGTCGTTTTAGAATAGCCTCATTCTGTACGGTTTTAACTAGAAAAAGCAGTAAGTAGTAGCATACCTCATTTGTCATGGCATGTGTAGTACAAGAGGGGAAAGAAAAACCTGCCGTGAAGTTTGTTGTCCCCCCTGGTGTAAGCCCGTGGGTTGCCGCCGGTGCAAGTCGCCCCCAGTGTCGGTCACCCCAAGAGTTGTTCGCCGACCGTGTAAGTGTAGTGTTTGCATCTCGATGATACACTCTGATGAGAAGCTGGTCCTCTGATTAGACTTGAAAGTTGTTGGTAGACAATGAAAAACCTTTTTCAACTTTCTGATCTACCATCAACATCGCAAGATCTAGTGGCTGTTGTTTTTGCTTGTTGTGTTGAGTTTCTCCGATCTACCAAAAGTAGAACGAAAATTTTGTTTTGAGCACAGATCTAGTTGTCAACATACTGTTGAACTTAGACCTATGTTTTCATTCCGTTCTTCCCGATCTAAAAGTACTGGAACCAGCTCAGATCTAGTTCACTCTTCTTCTAGTGCCAATACGTAGGTCCATTTATACGAACTGCAAGGGGTGAGTATCCTACTGTTGATTTGACAGTTAAGATGATCTCCCGTTTACAATACGTGTGGAGGACCATCTTTTCGTCCATATTTCTACATCGGGAGAGAAGTTGGACCGTTCATGATGCTCCCTACACTATCATCTACCTGCAAGACACTTAGGGGAGCTTCCCAATGTAGAAGCTCCGACGGTCAAGTCAGTATCTGTTGGAGAAGGATAAACTGAAACGAGTGTGGGTTAGGGTGAACATCATTACCTTCCTTTACATTAGGGTACTTGTTGATTATGCAGAGACATGTTTTTTCTTCTTTTCTCAATGATTATGATATTATTAATTCCGAATCTAGTCGATGTATTGTGATTAAATAATAGTTTGTTATCAAAGGAATCGAAGATTAAATTAGGCACATGGTTTTGCAGAACCTAGCCAAGCTTTACAATCTAACTGAGGTTTTAAATTGGTTCTTGTATTGAAATAAGGTCAGTGAAAAGGAAAGTAATAAATACAAAAGTGGACTTGGGGTGAGTTTCTAGTTATTATATTTAAATTAATAGCCTAATTCAAGAGAATTTTGATTAAGTTTGGGTATATTTACCTCTAAGCACCATTTGTTCTTTTTTTTTTATCACAAGCCTTTGATATAAATTCATATTCTTCTTTTATTATATCGATGAAAGATTTAATAATAGTGTATAAAATTGATATAAAGGAATAATATGGTATTTGTTTTCAAATTCTGAACTAGTGAAAAGTAAAATAAAGCTACATAGAAAGGGGAGAGATGCAAAAGAATTTTAGTTTTAGAGAGAGAAGAATAGATGAAAATCCTGAATTGATTGGCTGGCGTGGATTAGTCACGTTAGTCTGTGGAGATAGTTTGTGGAAAAAGTTTGTAAACATAGAATTATTTGATATATCGGGTTGTCTAGGTTGCCATCCATCTTTACAGCCCATCTTGTTCATTGATTAACTTTATATCCAACGGACTTAATAAAATAAAATATTAATTAAAACCTAAATGCTAAACGATAATTTTGTCATTTTAACTTATGTTCTTCACTTCTCTCAGGATTAGAATCAAAATGCATTTTTTTCTCCATCTAAATATCTAATAACTCAAAGATGCCACACCTCCAAACAACTTGTTTATCTGCTTCTTTGTTGTCGAGATCTTTGGATAAACAAAACAGAACTGAAGTGCATCTTGGTGAAGGAGATTAACTATTTGTGAAAAAATTTAATTGTAAATGTTGAAGAAAATAGTTGTTAATATTAATACAATCATGAATCTCTTCATTAATAACAACAGAAGAACATATCTTCGTCCAATAGTGCAAATTCGAAATTGTGCCACAGAATTTGCTTTTGTGGTTGTTAGCTTTCAAAATTATAATATCACCTTCTTTTAACGAAAACCATTTGTGCAAACTGTGAATCTTCTTGATAGGATTCCCATTCAAAGAGAGTGGTCATGAAACTAAGGAAAAAAAAAAAAAAAACTTTTTGCAAGTAATTTCAAAAAGTTGGGGGCAATTGGGTTGTTTATCAAAAAGCCCCATTGTTGATAGGTAACAAAATTTTCATTATAATCTTTGATTTATCCTCCTGAGTCATGACTACTTGAATCAGCAATGGCTTGAATCAGCAATGGAGTTAACGCTATTGTTCACTAAAATTAAGGAAGAGATTGATTCCTTCAATATCACTGGATCTAAAAATCTAAAAGTCGCAATCCATTTTGAACAAAATTTGTAACCGATTGATTTCTTCATTGCCATTGATGAAAGTTCAAAGTTAATTGAGAAAAAAAATTTAAGAGTGATTGAGAAGAAAAAGCTGAATAACAGTATTGCCCCAGTGTTTGTTATAAATATAGAACCGTGAAATGGTGGGGACCACTTTGGGTTGTGAAGGAGAAAGAGATGGGGAAGGAGAAAGAGAGGAGGAGGAAGAGCAAAGAAGGGTTGAAGCAGAGAGAGAGAGAGTTAGAGAAGAAGAAGATGAGAAAAAAAAAAAAAAAAACTAAAGTGGACGGACGGACACGAATTTTGTTTCCACCCGAAGTATAATGGAACTCCTAAAGTCGGTCGATAACAGATAAATATATGTGAACCATTAGATCTAATCTAAACAAACGACTAAGATGGATTATCAAGATAGATGTCATCGCAAGGATGGCAGCCTAGACAGCCCGTTGATATCTGTACTACTTTTATATGGCACCTCCTTCCCGAGGCGTTCATGAGGTCTTACATGTCTCTTATAGACAGTTCCGATTATACCCCTATGTCTTATAAACAGTTTCGATTATACCCCTATCTCTTGTAAATAGTTTCGATTATACCCTATCTCTTATAAAAGTTTCGATTATATCCCTATCTCTTATAAACAGTTTTGATTTTATCCCTAAATTTTGATTTTATTTCCACAATTCCAATTTTACCCCTAAGTTCCGATTTTATTTCCACAATTCCAATTTTACCTCTATGTTCTGATTTTATTTCCACATTATCGATTTTATCCCTAATGTATTAAGAGTTGTATACTACAATGAAAAGGGTAAAAAAATAATTTCAAAAAAGTGGGATCTACTATAATTTATATATGATAACGTGTTTATTTCCACAGTTTCGATTTTACCCCTAATGTATTAAGGTTTGTATACTACAATGTAAAGGGTAAAAAAATAATTTCAAAAAAAGTGAAACCTACTATAATTTATATAAGATAATTTTCAAAAAAAATGGAACCTACTATAATTTATAAATATAAAAAACCTACAGAGTTTTGTTAAAAAAAAAAAAAAAAAAAAAAACTTGCAGAAAAAAAAAATATTTATTTTATAAAATAGTTATAAACCCAAATAAATATTTATACAGATTTTTTTTCTTATTTTATTAAACATAAGTAAGTCTATTATTTTTTGTTCGCACACATTACGCGTGCACATTCACATAGTGTATGTGTATAATGCTTATTAACAACTGTTTTATTGAGCTTGAGACTAAGGGACAATTTTGTCATCACAACAAATAACCATTGGCAATATAAATTATGCCCTTGGAAATATCAGCAACCTATTAAATTAAAGCAAATAACCAATGTCTTGTTCACACAAAATTGAAACATCTAACTATATAATCATCAAATGTATGTCGCGCATTGCAGGCAAAAATCCCACTTCAAGCATTTAGTTTATGTTGCAAGTGATATTATCAACACTTATATTAGTTCCTTTCGAAGCAAAGGCTCGTGCAAATTGTGGTATGGAGGACCATCCCCAGATTTCTTTCGAAGCAAAGACTACCTTAATCATCAAATGGGGGGTTTTCCATTGTTAAAGAAAAGGCATCCAGAAGGATTGGTTTTGCTATTAAAAAAGAACTTGCGGTGCAGCTTGTAGCGTGCTTGTCCTCCACTTTTATGTAATTCTTTGAGTTTATTACTAAAGTGAAATATTTGCTTGAAAAAAAACTATATTTTATATGAAAGGAGATGTGAAAATTATTATTAAAATCGAATTAAATACATGTTTATATTTTATTGTCGTTTTTGAAGCTTCGACGTTCGAAACAACTCTGTCAACGTTCGAATGTAAATTATATAACTCTTTGAACATCAAATCCGTCTGAATCATATTCTGACCCGTATGAACATACTGTACAAAACCCTGAAAACCGTTCGAATCAACTGGGGGTGAGCAAAAAAAACCGGCAAACCGAGAAACCGTTTGGAACCGCACTGAACCGCCTAGTTTTTACGGTTCCTATAGGCGTCGGTTCGGTCTACGGTTCCAATTTTTTAGAAACCGGCCTTTACAGTTTGGTTTACGGTTTCCATCAATAAATTTTAGGGTTAACACAGCCGAACCGTGAATGAATTATTAGCAAGATAGATTAATAATTTTGACAGGTTGTAACATATGCACAACTGAGCTTAGTCCCAGTCCCACATGGATTAAATATTAGCTTGTAGGTTCAAAAAACTTTATAAATATACGTGAGCCATAGGCTGTAAGTATTATTTGAATGGATCTATCCATATAATTATTGGGCCTTAAGTTTGGGCTTGGAAGACTCATTGAATTTAAAGTTTTACTGGGCTTAAACTGAAACCGTAGTTTAAAACCGAATCGATATTTAATTTTTAATGGATCTATCCATATTATTATTGGGCCTTAAGTTTGGGCTTGGAAGACTCATTGAATTTAAAGTTTCACTGGGCTTAAACTGAAACCACAGTTTAGAACCAAACCGAACTGTAAATATCAGTTCGGTTTCTACCGGTTTCTAGCAAACTACAGTTCGGTTTCGGTTCTTATTATATGTAAATTGCACGCTTCGATTCGGTTCCCGGTTTCATCCAAAACTAGCCGGTTTCAAACCGTGCTCACCCCTAGAACTAACTGTATAAAACTGTAAAATGATTTTTATAATGAAAGATTTTCTTGAATATGAACTTCAATTCATGTAATTCGTTAGTTATTATTGTTTGATGAAATAATCAACATGTCATCTTCGAAACTAATATTAATTAATTACAATGATATCGAAATGTATATCATATTGTGGTGTGTGTTGGAATTGATATTTGTCTTTAATGTGATTATAGATATCTATATGTAGATATTTAGATGTTTCGGCATATTTATGCATGGGCAAAGGTGAGGGAGATATCCCTAGTGCATCGGCACATTTGATTTACTTAGATGCTTCGACATATTTTTGCATGGGCAGAGGTGGGGGAGACGTCCCTAGGAGTTCCTATCGAGCTACGACTCCAATGCATCGGCACATTCGTTGATTGGTGCATTCGCGCAGTGCATCGACACATTCGATATGTATTGGTGCATCGGCACATTCGATTTGATTAGTGTATTGACACATTTGATTTGACTATCATTGGCACATCTAATTTGATTAATGCATCGGTACATTTGCATCATTGTTGGAATAATCAGATTATCGATTCGAATAAACATAATTGCATTTGAATTGAAATCATTATCGTTGGATTATATTGAATTATTTATTCATTACGTAGTTATATATTAATATTGGATGTACTGATTCCGTTCCTGGGATCAAGATCGGGTTTCAAGATAGTAACTTGTTGGCGTTTAACGTCTTATTTTCTCCCTTTCAGGATATAGCTATTATTAGAGGCGGAGCGTCCGACGAGAGCTGGTGGAGATTGTCTAGAGTTGCTCATATGTCCATTTATAGAAGTTGTTTTCAGTTTAGTCTTCCATTGTTAGTGTATTGTTTATTTATGGGGTTTTTAGACTTTAGGACGCCTAAATAATGTCTATTTATGAGTATGGGACACCTTCCGTGAGTTGACTGTGTTGACCGTTGCTTGCTTGGTAATTTGTTTAAAAATGATAATATTACCCTTCCATATGCATAGCACGAGATTGAATTTTACTAACAAAATTATTTCACGTGTCGTTATATTATCACTTGATTCCATCTTACGGTTGATAAATTGACACGTGTCGTTATATCATCCCTTGCAAACTTTTCAGAATTTTAATTATTAGAGAAGATGACACCCTGTGTTAAATAAAATTAGAGAATAGGACACCTGTATAGGGTATTATGGGTATTTAGAGAATATGAGTTCTTTGATTTGAGTCAACTGTTAGTCATAACAGTTAACTGATGGGAAGGTGCCCCATACTCTAAATACCAATTCAAAGCGTCCCATTTCCTAAATAGACATTAATTATGTGAACCAAAGTCTAAAACCCTCTTTATTTATTAGTTATCTTGTTTGTTAGTGATGTCATGTGACAGTAGTGTGAATCTATGGTCTATGGTAGACATATGGGAGCATTATGAATCCGGTTTTAACCTGGCTAGTTAGGATAAGATTTCTGTGGTGTTACATTAATTCTAGATAATAATAACAATTTTATAGTGTTATATTGTTTTGAACTTAATTTGTCTTGTAAAATTTATTTTATTTGTAAAATAATATCACTAGAATAGTTATTGTTGTTGTATATTGGCTCGCCATAGTTGGGTGCACAGGATCATCCCTTATAAGAGGTGTGATCCATAGGATCAGTTTCCTATATTGGTTAAGGAAACCATATATGTGCAGGAGTTCTATTTGGACTCGGTTTCCTATTTATCTTTAGTTTGAATTAGTAATTCTATATGGATTTGATTTTTATCCATGGGCTATAAATACCCAAGTAACTTGGTATTTGTAAGATAAGAAAACAAGAGAAGACAAGAGAGAAGAAGGAGAAAGAACTTTGGGAGCCAAGGGTGTATTGGGTTTAAGGTGAGAGATTAAGATCTAGAGAAAGATACTAGGGAGTTTATTGTAATCGGTGTTTCTTTTCTTATAGTGAAATCTTCTCATTGTTCCCCGTGGAGGTAGGCATTGCCGAACCACGTATTATCTTGGTGTTATTGTTCTTTATTGTTTTGTTCTTCTTATACTATTGTTTATTGTTTTGGTAATCTTTGACTTCATTGACAAAACGGATCCTGTATTGCAAAGGAGGTATTCTCACGAATATCTAGGTTGCGGGTTGTTGGCGTTGTTAGGATTTAATTAATCACTGCATATAGTCCAACAAGTGGTATCAAAGCTTAGGTTGGATTTAAGGTTTTGTCAAAGATGACGGAGACTACAGGTGTTCCTGCAAATAGTGACGGTAAGAAACCATCGGTTACTACTCTTGGCGGCGGTGTAAAAGTTGAGATTAAACCGTTTGACGGTAGAGATAACTTTACACTATGGCAAAGGAAGATGAGAAACGTTTTGATCCAACAAGATCTTCATGTGGTTCTTGATGGGAAAGACAAGAAGCCAAAGGACATGTCAGATGACGAGTGGAACAAAGCAGATCTCAAAGCCATGAGTTCCATCGAACTACATATCTCGGACGAGGTGATGTTTAATGTGATGGAGGAAACTTGTGCCAAAGGAACGTGGGAAAAGCTTGAGAAGTTGTATATGGGTAAGTCTTTATCCAATAAACTTTTCTTAAAGGATGAACTCTTGAATCTTCGGATGGAAGAAGGTGGTGATCTTATGGAACATCTAAACGTGTTCAATAAGTGCATCACAAATTTGCTACGGGTGGATGTGAAGTATGACGATGAAGACAAGTCTCTGTACCTGCTCAGATCTTTGCCTCCATCTTTCAAGCACTTCAGGACCACATTGATGTTCGGCAAGGATACTTTAAAGTATGATGAAGTTGTTCAAGATATAATCTCTCATGTGAAGATGAATAAGAACACAGGTGAAGACTCTCAAGCAGAAGGACTATATGTCAAGAATTCTAACGAGAGGGGCCGAACAAATAAGAGAAGTAGCAAATCAAAAGGCAGGGGCAGATCTAAATCCAGGGATAAAGAAGGTTGCTTTGAATGTGGTGCGACAGACCACTGGAAACGAGATTGTAAGAAATATAAGGAAAAGAAGAAGAATGCCGAAAATTCAAATTCAGCCAGCGTTGTTACAGATGATAGCGACGGAGAAATTTCGGCGACTTCTTCAGGTAATGATATTTCTTCACCTTGGATTTTAGATTGTGGCGCTTCTTATCATATGTGTTCAAACGAAGACTGGTTTGACACGTTTGAGAAAAGAAAAGGCGACGTAGTTTTTATGGGGAATAATTCCAGTTGTAAAGTTTGTGGAATCGGTACGGTAAAGTTGAAGATGCATGATGGAATTGTTAGGACTCTGGGTAACGTGAAATACGTTCCTGCACTAAGGAAGAATCTTATTTCCCTGGGTTATTTGGATAAGAATGGGTACACATACAAATCCAAATATGGGAATCTCATAGTCTCAAAGGGTTCACTTGTGGTTATGAGAGGAGTAAGACTTTCTAACAATTTATACAAGCTTTTAGGAAATACAGTAATTGGTGGAGCTGCAGTTTCTACACAAGAAGATCACACTCAGCTTTGGCACTTGAGGCTAGGGCATATGAGTGAAAGAGCCATGGAAGAACTACACAAGCGACAATTGTTGAAGGGTGTAGGAGAGTGTAAACTTGAGTTCTGCAAGTATTGTATTATGGGAAAGCAAACTAAAGTACACTTCAAAGCTGCAGATACAAAGAACAGAAGTACAGAAGTACTTAACTATATTCACTCAGATGTGTGGGGGCCTTCACCTACTCAATCAAAAGGTGGAGCTCGCTACTTTGTCACTTTCATGGATGATTTTTCGAGGAAAGTTTGGGTCTACTTCATGAAGGAGAAATCCGAAGTTTTCACTAAATTCAAGGAGTGGAAGGCAGAGGTAGAGAATCAAACAGGCAGAAAAATCAAGTATCTAAGAACTGACAATGGCGGTGAATATAAGGATAGAAAGTTTCTACAGTGCTGCAAAGATGAAGGTATTGCAAGGCATTTTACCGTGAAGAAGAATCCCCAACAGAATGGAGCTGCAGAAAGGATGAATAGAACTCTTATGAATAAAGAGAGGTGCATGAGGTTTCATGCAGGTCTGCCAGAGATGTTTTGGGCAGAGTCACTTAACCATGCTTGTCACTTGGTTAATCGTTCACCATCCAAGATGCTTGATTTCAGATGTGCAGAAGAGGTATGGTCAGGTAAACCGGTAGACTACTCTACTTTGAAGGTATTTGGATGTAATGCATATGCTCTTATTCCTAGTGATGAGAGAACCAAACTTAAACCCAAATCTCATGAATGCATTTTCATCGGCTTCGAGAAGGGAGTGAAGGGTTATAAGTTATGGGATCCAGTGAACCGAAAGAAAATCCTTAGTAGAGATGTTGTGTTTGATGAGAAGACTATGCCTATGAATCAAGACATGAAGAATGGTGAGAAAAACACTATTGTTAAGAAAGCAACTACAGAGATATCTCCTCTTACCAAGGTATCCAACAGAGAGACTCCTATTCAGGTGGAGGAGTCAGATGCAGGGGTTGAAGAGGATGGGCCAGAACAACAGTGTGAAAATGAGGTTGAATCTAATAAAGATAAGCAACAACCTTACAGCATAGCAAAGAACCGGGGCCAAAGACAAGTCAAAGCACCTATTAGACTTGGGTTCGAGGAAGAAGTTCATTATGCTTTAAGCATTAGTGAAGGTGATCCTACTTCTTATCGTGAAGCAGTTGAAAGTAACGAAAGAGAAGAGTGGATTGAAGCTATGGCTGAAGAGATGGAATCTCTATACAAGAACTCCGTTTGGGAGTTGGTTCCTAAACCTGCAGAAAGAAAAATTGTTGGCTGTAAGTGGATTTACAGGAAGAAGGAAGGAATGCATGAGAAAGAACCACCAAAGTTCAAAGCACGTTTGGTGGCGAAGGGGTACTCACAGAAGGAAGGAGTTGATTATGATGAAATTTTCACTCCGGTAGTGAAACATACTTCTATTAGAGTGTTACTATCACTGGTTGCTCAGCAGGATATGGAGCTTGAGCAGTTAGATGTCAAAACTGCTTTTCTCCATGGTGAATTAGAGGAAGTCATCTACATGGCTCAACCTCAGGGTTTTGTTGAAGCTGGTAAGGAAAATCTGGTTTGTAGGTTGAAGAAGTCTCTTTACGGGCTCAAGCAATCTTCAAGAAAGTGGTACAAACGTTTCGACTCTTATATGCTGAACATTGGGTATAGAAGATGTGACTATGATTGTTGTGTGTACACTCATGTGTTTGATGATGGGATGGTGATCCTATTGCTACTTTATGTAGATGACATGCTTATTGCTTGTCGGGATATGTTTAGAATTAATGAGCTGAAGACGTTGTTAAGCAAGGAATTCGACATGAAGGATCTTGGTCCTGCACAGAAGATCCTAGGTATGGAGATAAGGAGAGACAGGAAAGCTGGAAAGATATGGCTGTCACAAGTCAAGTACATTCAAAAGGTACTTGAGCGCTTCAATATGATTGATGCAGATCCTGTGTCAACTCCTTTGAACAACAGTTTTGTTTTAAACAAAAGTCAATGTCCTTCCACAGATGCTGAAGTGGAAGAGATGAAGAAGAAGCCGTATGCAAGCGCAGTAGGGTGTCTCATGTACTCAATGGTATGCACAAGACCTGATTTAGCTCAAGCACTAAGTGTAGTATCGAGATACATGGCGAATCCAGGAAAGCCACACTGGAAAGCTGTGACATGGATTCTCAAGTATCTGAAGGGCACTAAGACGTTGGGTATCTTGTTTGAAAGACAACAAGGGAAAGCATGTGTTTCAGGTTATGTGGATGCTGATTATGCAGGAGATTTAGATAAGCGAAGATCCACCACAGGGTACGTCTTCACTTATGGTGGAGGACCGGTTAGTTGGAGATCAATGCTCCAAACGGTTACTGCTCTATCAACTACTGAGGCGGAGTATATGGCGGTAACAGAAGCTTGCAAGGAAGCTATTTGGCTGAAGGGATTAGTAAGCACATTCGGGTTAGATCAAAATTCTATGATGATAAGATGTGACAGTCAGAGTGCTATTTGCCTTGCGAAGAATCAAATGTTTCATGCAAGAACGAAACATATTGATATTCGCTATCATCGGATTCGGGATTGGTTGGACTCAGGTGAAATTACAGTTGAGAAGGTTCACACAGATGAAAATGCTTCAGATTGTCTTACTAAGCCGGTTTCAGTTGACAAGTTCAGACATTGTTTGAACTTGCTCAATCTTTCTACATGCTAAAGATTGGGTGGAGCACCTCCTCACTTGAGGTGCGTTGAGGCAAGAGGATTCTTGCCAATGTGACGGTGCTTGAAGAAATTCAAGCTGCAATGATCTTGTTTTTGGTCGATGGCTCGCCAAGGTGGAGATTGTTGTATATTGGCTCGCCATAGTTGGGTGCACAGGATCATCCCTTATAAGAGGTGTGATCCATAGGATCAGTTTCCTATATTGGTTAAGGAAACCATATATGTGCAGGAGTTCTATTTGGACTCGGTTTCCTATTTATCTTTAGTTTGAATTAGTAATTCTATATGGATTTGATTTTTATCCATGGGCTATAAATACCCAAGTAACTTGGTATTTGTAAGATAAGAAAACAAGAGAAGACAAGAGAGAAGAAGGAGAGAGAACTTTGGGAGCCAAGGGTGTATTGGGTTTAAGGTGAGAGATTAAGATCTAGAGAAAGATACTAGGGAGTTTATTGTAATCGGTGTTTCTTTTCTTATAGTGAAATCTTCTCATTGTTCCCCGTGGAGGTAGGCATTGCCGAACCACGTATTATCTTGGTGTTATTGTTCTTTATTGTTTTGTTCTTCTTATACTATTGTTTATTGTTTTGGTAATCTTTGACTTCATTGACAAAACGGATCCTGTATTGCAAAGGAGGTATTCTCACGAATATCTAGGTTGCGGGTTGTTGGCGTTGTTAGGATTTAATTAATCACTGCATATAGTCCAACAATTGTGTCATCGATGGTGAGGTTTTGACACTTGATTGCTCTATTTACTATAATTATTATAACTATCAATAGTTCAAACTTTAATTGCAAAAAATCTAACATAATGTTAGAGAGTTTTTCAATATATTGTACACTCAGATACAATTTCAAATAAAATTAAAAAGAATTAAAACTATTCAAGCAAACATCATTTCTAAATACAACGAGATGGGTTTATAATACAAGGCCGAAAAAGTTAGCTAGCTGCGTGCTAAACTGATAGACACGAAGAGTTTTTGGTATTAGGCTTGCTATTAAATATATAAACCCTTGTTTAAAACGAGCCCAAATTTTGTTAAAGTTTTATTTGATGTTCAAACTCGGTTTCTCGTTTGCTGTCAGACGAGGGGTCGAGCAACATTTGAAGAAGGTTGAGCTGGAAACTGACTGTAAAGGAGCTGCAGACTACCAAATGGACAGCCTGCAAATGTTTCGTGGACTGCGCGCTACAAACTTCTTGGACAGCACTAAACTCTTAGCTATTAGTAACTTTGATTATGTAACTTTTAATTTCTGCAATAGGAGTGGGAACTACTGCGCTCACATCTTAGCTAGTCAAGTGGATAGAAGCTCAGCAGTTCCTTCTTCTTTTTATGTTCCTCCTCCATGGCTGAAATGCCAGTTGGACTCAGACTTGTTATTTTGTAATAGTGCTACAGACCGTTAGCTTTTATCAATAGTATGATGACTGTTTAAAAAAAAAAAAAAAAAAAAAAAACTCGGTTCCTTTAGCAAAAGGGACGAGCTCAAGCTAAGTTAAAACCGAGCTAAGCCTGAGCTGCTCGGCTCAAATAACACCCTTACCCATAGTTTAAATTTTTGATTTCCAACAAAATTTTGTTTCCTAAAATAATGGCATATGCCGATATTCTGACACTGGAAATCACGGTATAATTGAGATTCACAAAATTATGCGAGGTTTCGTGATACTGAATTCCCAAATATCGATACCGTAGAAATTTTGCGGAACGAAATTTAAATTATGACCCTACCTACCCTAAACAAATTCCATCCCATTATTAAATTTTTTTTTTCCCAATCATACAACCCATTAGTGAAGATTAATTTTATATACAATATTTTAATACTTAAAAGTTCCAACTACTAATTATTCCCACAAATCAAACTCATGTTTGTTGAGTACTTCACCTTCTTTCCCAGGTAGCTGCCTTCCATTGACTCAATGTCACCTCTCACAAGAAAATCATCACTTCACTTAAACTGTATTGGTTTGAAATACAAAACAAAACACAATCAAAGCTGGCATACAAAAGATAGTAATGTACAATTTCATCCTTAATTCCCTTTCTGTTCATGGATTTTCTGCTATTAGTTACCTTATTCTTTTACTAGTTATCACTTTTTCTTGGATTAACAAGAGACTCACCAATGATATTGAGAATAAGTCTTTGTATCACAAAACAACCCTTTTCTCCTGTATAGTTTTGTCAGTGTTTAATGTTCTGCTATGTGGTATAAACTATTTTTATTTCTTTACAAACGGTTGGACACATGAAAGGATTGTATGTCAGTTGGATTTAGTAGTCACAGCAATAGCTTGGCTTGCAATTTCTGCTTACTTGTATTATTTTCATCACTTGAAATTTCCCTTCTTGTTAAGGATTTGGTGGGGTTTCTTCTTCTTATTGTCATGTTATTGTATAGTATTTGACGTTAATCATTCCTTTGTACCAATCCATCTTTGTCATAGGAGTGTTTTTCTTTTATGTTGGAGTTTTATGTAACAAGGAAGGTGAGCAAACCCTTCTTGAACAACCCCTTTTGAATAATGGTGATGAAGGTTTGAGGAGGAAGAGTACTCCAAAAGATGATCATCAAACTGCATTCTCAAAAGCTGGTCTTTTCAGTGTCCTGACTTTCCCTTGGTTGAACCCTTTACTAGTTGTAGGTAACCAGAAAACAATAGGCATTGATGATGTTCCACAACTTGATAGTAGAGATAGTGTTAATTGGGCTTTTCCAGTTTTTAGAAATAAGCTTTACGACTCTAGTCGAAGTAATGATCATATATCAACTCTCAAACTTGTCAAGGCATTGTTTTTTGCAAGTAGGAGAGACGTCCTAGTAACAGGTTTCCTCTGTTTTCTATACACCATTTCTTGTTATGTTGGTCCATACCTTATTGATACTCTAGTTCAGTACCTTAGTGGCCATCGTGATCACGTCAAAAATGAAGGGTACTTTTTGGTTAGTGTGTTCTTTTTAGCAAAGCTTGTCGAGTGTTTCTCGCAGAGGCATTGGTTTTTTAAGATAGAAGAGGTGGGTGTTAGAGTACGTGGCGCTTTAATTGCATTGATCTATCAGAAATCTCAGAACCTCTCAAGTCAATCGAAACAAGGTCATACTAGTGCTGAAAAAGTACCTGTACACAACAGCCACAAACACTTGCAACGTAATAACTTTTGGGACATGTGTACTTATGGGGATCCCACTAGAGTCTGGGAAGATTCTATCATCACTTGCAACGTTCAGGATACTACAAGAGCCAATCTATGACCACCCTGATACAATTGCAGTGGTAGCTCAAACTAAGATTTCCCTTGACAGGATTGCCAATTTCCTTCGTCTTAGTGATTTGCAACATGATGCAATTGGGAAGCTTCCTGAAGGATCTGAGGTCTCAGTCGAGATAAATGATGGGAATTTCTCCTGGGATCCCTCTGACTCTAATCCTACATTAAAAGATATCAATTTGCCAGTATTTCATGGCATGAGGGTAGCTGTATGTGGTACGGTTGGGTCCGGAAAGTCAAGCTTACTTTCATGCATTTTAGGAGAGGTTCCAAAGATATCTGGCACTGTTAAGTGAAGCGGCAAAAAAGCTTATGTTGCCCAATCTCCTTGGATACAGAGTGGTACTGTAGAAGAGAATATATTGTTCGGTAAGGAGATGGACAGAGATAGTTATGAGAGGGTTCTTGAAGCATGCTCTTTGAAGAAGGACCTGGAAATTCTTCCTTTGGGGATCAGACAGTTATAGGGGAGAGAGGAATCAATTTGAGTGGTGGGCAAAAACAACGGATTCAGATTGCACGCGCCTTATATCAGGATGCTGATATTTATCTCTTTGATGATCTTTTTAGTGCGGTGGATGCTCATACTGGAACACATCTTTTTAAGGCAAGGCTTCTTGGATTTGGGAATACATTTAACTTTTTATTGAAATGAATCTCTAGTCAATATATTGATCTCTAGGACATAACGCACACTTATACTATATTGTGAGTATGTCCTGTCAACAACTGTTTATATATTTGCGATATTCTTGCGTTTGACCCACTGGTTAACCTTGTATTACAGGAGTGTCTACTAGAACTTTTGCGTTCCAAAACAGTGATTTATGTTACTCATCAAGTTGAATTCTTACCTTCTGCACACCTTATCTTGGTATGTCTTGACATTTCTTCTCTAATTTTTTTGACCCAAATTGATGATGATCATCTACTTTTTTTGTATGATAGGTAATGAAAGATGGGAAGATTACACAAACGGGCAAATATGACGAGATTCTCAATTCGGGAACAGATTTATGGAACTAGTGGGTGCACATAAGAAGGCCTTGTCGACCCTCAAGTCCTCAGAGACAGTACTAGCATCTGAACATGCTAAAGATATTGATGACAAGGACTCAATGGAACACGGTATCATTAACAAGCAAAAAGAAGAGAAAAGTATAGAAGGGGACAACAAGGATGAAATAGTCGGGCAAAATGCACAGATTGTACAGGAAGAAGAGAGAGAGAAAGGCAGAGTTGGTCTTCAGGTGTACTGGAAATATAATACCATGGTATATGGGGGATCTCTGGCGGCATTGATATTGGCATCACAAGTTTTGTTTCAGATCCTTCAGACTGTGAGCAATTACTGGATGGCTTGGGCCACTCCTGTGTCGAAGGACGTTAAACCAACTGTCAATGCCTCTACCCTTATATTTGTATATGTTGCCTTTGCCGTTGGAAACTCTTTCTTCGTGCTTGCAAGAACCGTTCTGATTGCAACAGCTTCCTTTAAAACAGCAACAGTACTTTTCAACAAAATGCATTTGTGTATTTTCCGCGCTCCTATGTCATTTTATGATGCTACCCCAAGTGGACAGATACTTAATAGAGTAAGTTTATGTAAATATATGTCTTTGTTTAGTTTGTTTTCGTATTATTGTTCTTATCTACTTTACTATCTCCCATCTAGGCTTCTTCAGATCAAAGTGCATTGGATCTGGTAGTTTACAATCAAATGGGTGCATTTGCTTACTCATGCATTCAAGTTGTTGGAATTATCGCGGTAATGGCGCAGGTTGCATGGCCTGTTTTTATTATCTTTATACCCATAATTGGGACCTCCATTTGGTACCAGGTAATGTTCACATCCTCACAAGTGTTATTTTTTTCCTCCATAAAACATTTTTCTTTCATTTAATAAGGGAGCCTGACTGAGAAAATCAATGACAGTGCAATCTCACAAGGACTAACTGAAAAAATTGAAATTGACAAAACCACCAACCGATGTTTAGAATGTGTGGTTGAACTCTATGTGGCATATTTCCTCTTATAAGTTCAAAGATATTGCATGCAATCCTCAGGAGAAGTGATTTAGTTGTCAGAGATCATCCTCCCTAGTTTTGAATAAGACCTTTCTTATGACTACGATTTTCAGCAATACTATATATCAACCGCACAAGAATTAGCACGTCTGATTGGAGTATGCAAAGCACCCCTAATTCAGCATTTCATTGAATCTATCTCTGGATCGACAACAATCAGGAGCTTTGATCAGGAATCAAGATTCATGGACACAAACCTGAAACTGATGGATGATTATTCGCGTCCCAAGTTCTACTCTGCTAGTGCAATGGAGTGGCTATGTTTCCGCATGGATATGCTAGCGTCTGCAACATTTGCTTTCTTTTTGTTTTTCTTGATATCTGTGCCAGAGGGAACAATTGATCCTGGTATGTGATTCAAATTTGAACTCTACTAATTCGAAAACTTTAACTTGTTTTGATGAGCTCTGGAGAATGTCCTTTTCTCTTTAAGGACAATTCCAGGAGGCTAGGTAGGAGAAATTACAAGCATCTGCCATAAATATCATTTTGGAGAAATGCAAACATTAACAAATAACGAATACAGACTCACTCTGAGGATTGATTGACCACAGGAAGAACATGAATTCCATTCTTTTACGTTCTTGTCTTACAGGTATTGCAGGTTTAGCAGTCACATATGGGTTAAATTTGAGCAGGAATCTTGGATGGGCAATCCGTCAGATTTGCCAATATCTCTACTATTGGACTGCATGATATGCGGTCCAGATTAAGCATTATTCCACAAGATCCAACCATGTTTGTGGGGACTGTCCGTAGTAACCTTGATCCGCTTGAAGAGCACACAGACGAACAAATTTGGGAGGTATATTTGTCCTTTAGCTTGATGAAATAATTAATTACAACACCAGCTAGGCTTATTCTTTGACATGAACGATCCTTAAAACTTCATCTTCATCCTATTATGCCTAATATTGCAATTTCTTAGTTCCAATGAATCAGTGCAACGAATAATGTTGAGGACCCCAAAAGTGTGGTGATGCAGAGATCCATTCATCCCATTTACCTAATTCTTTTGCCCTTTCTACCATTCTGACAAGTCCCCAGGTTTTCTATCACCTTGAAATTTTAACTCCTACAAGTTTATTTTGTTTTGATTTCTTAGGCTTTAAATAAATGCCAGCTTGGAGACGAAGTAAGAAAGAAAGAAGGAAAACTCGATTCTTTAGGTTTGCGCCTCTTATTCAGCTATTTGCCTTCATTAATTCAATCGGTATTAAATGTGCCTGATTGTTTGACTATGTCCCCCGTATAATCAACAAAGTTTTTTTGGATGTTGCAGTTGCTGAAAATGGCGAAAATTGGAGTATGGGGCAAAGACAGTTAGTTTGCCTTGGACGAGTCCTACTAAAGAGAAGCCAAGTTTTGGTGTTGGATGAAGCCACTGCATCAGTGGATACCACGACTGACAACTTAATTCAGCAAACACTCCGGCAGCACTTTTTGGACTCCACCGTCATCACAATTGCACATCGAATAACATCAATTCTTGACAGTGACATGGACCTACTTCTTGATCATGGTTAGTAAAAGCAAGTCGATTATACTTTAGCCTTATATCTTTGATAATATAATATGTTCTTCAAGTTGTTATGTTTTTCGACAGGTCTAATTGTAGAATACGACTCCCCGTTAAACTTATTAGATGACAGGTCATCTTTGTTTGGAAAGCTTGTCGCCGAGTATTCAGTCAGATCCAGTTCGAACTTCAAATTGTAATACGTTCAATACTTTGGGATTGCCCTCAAGTTTTTATTGTTAGATAAATCGTATAGCTTTATTGATTATCGAACGAATGAGTACAAGAGTTTTGGAAATAGTCTGCGGTGATTGAGTCGATCACTGGCAGATATTCACAACTCTAGGTGATACAACAGAAGATTAAAAAAAAAAAGGAATGGATAGCAACGTGATGACTGCTGGTTCAAACGAATATGTATTTAAAAGAATTAGGTTTGCTATTCAGAAAAGACTTGCATCGCAGTTTGTAGCGCGCTTGTCCTCTAACTTTGTATAATTCCTTAAATTTATTAATAAAATTTGTTTTGGTTAAAAAAAAAAACAAGGCAGTAGGGTGAAAATTGAGCAAAATTGTGAAATTTGTTTGAGCGAGGTGAAGTCGAGTAAAATGAGTCCCAGCTAGAATGAGCTCGAGTAAAAAAGGGTGAAAATTGTTTGATGTCGAATGAAATGAGTGTTCATATCACAATTGATTTTGGTGAGCTCGAAGTGAAGTCGAGAAAAATAGTGTCCACCTCGTTTAATGTTGATGTGTAAATTTGAATGATGTGTAGTTGATGAGTGGTTGTTAAGTGAGCTCGAGGGAGCTCCAGTATATGGGTATACACAATATCACTGAAATTGACGTAGTGAAAGCAATTAAAAATCAAACCTTGAATAACCCAAAGGGAGGATTGCCTTGAAACAACGAAAACTAAAATAAAACTAAAGAAAACTAAATTGTACAGACAAATCTTAATTGTATCGATTGAATAATTGTTAATTGGTTCTACAAGGCTTGTCCCTGTATATAGACTTAAAAACATTTTAATCAACTAGCACTACGAATTCCTTAATAAAGAAATCAAAATAGAAATCCTAAACTTATAAGTTATAATGACTTCTAAATAAACATTAACCCAAATAAAAAACCAATTGGTGTAGGTAGGATGTCCTACATCAGAAATACAGAATGTATCCAAAATCAAATACCTGTTTTCAAAAAACCTTATTGAGAATTGTAAAATAAAATTTGGTCCAAGGAGAAAAAAGACATGGATTTTCCGTGTTCTTCTTTAAAACATATGTTGAAAGGTGCAGAGAGAGAGAGAGAACCAATTGAACCCTTGAAACAACTTTTATAAACAATTTTTATTTTTATTTTTTTACACTGAAATGACCAATAAGATCCCTCAGACAGTAACATGAACATTGACATAGTTGGCTAGGGAACGAAATGACCAATAAGATGCATACGCAACTAAACTATCATACAATAAAAGGAGATTCAAGTTCAAAGTGCACTGACGTTGTCACAACATCTTGCTCTGGATACTGCAAGTCCCCTAGATCATCAGTATGTTGCTCAGCATCCAAATTGGGATATTGCTTGCTAAGTTCGTTTAGTACATTGGTGACTTCAGTCATTGTTGGCCTATCCGTACTCGGCATTGCCACACATCTAACTGCAAGCTCTGCAACTGTATGAACATGTCCGATTTCATGTTCGGTAAGATCTCCAATATTTAAGATTTCATCAAGTTGATTATGTGCCACCATTGATGTGAAAACCTTAACTATGCTTATCATTTCTCCAGACTCACCTCGAGAAAGTGGTTTTCTTTTGCACAATAGTTCCATTACAACAACACCGAAACTATACACATCACTCCTCACAGTGAGTTCAGCTGTTTGAAGATATTCAGGATCCAAGTACCCCATAGTCCCTTGTCCTCGTGTCTGCGCCATAGCCTGATTCAGTGGAATCAACTTGGAAGCTCCAAAATCGGCCACCTTCGCAGTGTATTTTCCATCTAAGAGTATGTTTGCTGTCTTGATATCTCTGTGAACTATTGGTGGATCTGCCAGAGAGTGCATATATTCAAGAGCTTTTGCGGTCTCAGAAATAATCCTTAACCATCGCGACCAAGGATGTAAGCTTTTTTGGCTTTTTCCATGAAGGTGGTCAGAAAGCGTTCCATTTGAAACGTACTCGTAAACCAACATTGGAACCTTAGTTTCTAAACATACACCCAGTAGTTTCACCACATTCTTATGGTTTATCTTTGACACAATATCGACTTCATTGAGGAACTGCTCAATTTGATCTTGGTTTACTCGTTTTGATTTCTTAACAGCAATTTCTATATTATCTACAGAACCTTTATAGACACAACCATTGCCCCCTTCGCCAAGAACTTTTCGATAATTGTCAGTAGCACTGTTTAGCTGTCTTTCTTGAAAGATCTTCACACTAAGGTGTTTTAGTAACAAACCTCCATTTCTTCTTTGATTAGCCTCCTTCATTTTCCTTTGGTAAAACCACAATAGAGGAAGGACAAAAGCTATAAGGAAGACGACAACACCAATAACTGGACCAAGAAAAAAGACATGCACATCAAATTGGTGTAACAATAAAATTATCAAATTATGGATATTGATAGGCATACCTAATAAGACTTTAACGACAGTTCTCAGCTTGCAACTAACTTTACCATCACCTTGATAACCAAACGAGCAATGACAATTATAATTTCCAGCTGTATTTTCGCACTTTCCTTTGCAAGGGTACACATTTTTGTATTCTGGCAAGCACTCGTCAATGTCTAGTGGCAAGATCAACGCCATCATCCAACAATATAAACAAACATAATTAGTGTATAATACTGTTTTAAAAGATAGTTGCATATACAATTAGCTGGACTTTAAAAGATACCATTAAGAAATGTACAGTTGACACATGAGATGATACAAATTGCTAGGTAAAAATAACTATTGAGTGCGGAATTAAACAATAACAGTAAATAAAGATGAACAAAAACACAAGATCTTGAAGTAAAACACAAGATCCCAAATTAAACAATAGAAGTAAATATTCTTTATTGAATATTATGAAGATTACAAGAATCTCTTCCTCGTAATACTCTCTAGACAAACCAAAACCTAATTGTCTTACTATTTCTAAACACACTAAATCTTAGTGGTTTATCTAAACAACTAAATAAGTTGTTTCTCTATGTTTTGGTCTATGCCAAAACATGAAATCAAACAAGCTACACACTAGCTTGTTTATCTTGAAACAAGTAACACTACACACTACATGTTTCTCTCTCTCTATATTTTTATTCTTTAAGGAAAACTTTTAGTTTTAAGGTTTTCCTTTCCTAGCTTGTAAGACTTTCTTTGTCTTACAAGGAAAAAAGCTGATAAGTTCCCAACTAAGAAAAGAATTGGTTGAATTATCCTTTTCAGTATTTTCTTTCAACAAACAAAGGATATAATTTAGAACTTTGCAAATCATAGTGATTATATCTTAAAGGGACATACCTGTGCATCCTGTTTCTGTGTAAGGGTTGCCTTTGTATCCTGCAACACAGGAACATTTATATCCAGGGCCATTATCTTGGTTGATGCAGTTGGTATTTAAACCACAGATATAATCGTCTCTATCACCACTCCTAGCTATTTCACATGACGTGTTTCCTATAGCCCAGTCGAGCGCTACAACAGAACTTACTTCTCCTGTCAGAAAGTCTACGTGGAGACTATTTTCCGAGCTAGCTGCCAAAAAACTATAATCGCAAGGATTGGAAGCCAATATATTTTTGTGATCATCAACGCTTGAGAGAGAAATATTTATGTTCTTGAGGCCTCTTGGGACTGTAGTTTTCACAACATCCAATACCTGGACAAGGGTTACCTCCCTGTGTTATGTTTTTGGGGCCTGGAATTACAGTGTTTTGGTCGCACGTAGAGAAACAACCAGTACCTAGTTGGCCAGGCCTATAGGCAAGTACACCGAGTGTATCACAGCCAATGGCCGTGAATCTATTAAGAGTGAAGAATGTAAATGGGGTGTTAATAAGATATAAACTTTGGTAATATTTAGTGTATGATCCTCCCTCATCGTAGCAATTGAGAGCCGTCTTAATTTGGACAAGTGCTGTGGCATTTTCGATTGATATGTTGAGTACTGGAATATTGCCATAAACTAGAACAGGGGGGTTTATGGTTTCATTACAAAATAGACTAAAACTGAAATCTAAGGAACATTCAGATGAATCTCCCAAGCCAAAGGGGTATGGAACATGAAGGTCACCACATTTTAGTTTGCACTGTGACTGAGCTGCTGTGCTAACGACCCAAGAAAATATTATTGCAATCAAACAGAGAATTTGCCATCCCATATTCAGTTTGATGCAAGCTATATATCAAGGGTTTTGAATAATGCCTGTGTTTGGGTAGCACAGATACTTTATATATAGGAAAGAACATGGCGAGAATGGAAGTCTGACCGATTCAAATAAATGTCTGTGTCCAATATAATATGAAAAACTCTGGTTTGTGGAAGAAGCTTCGATCTGTACGAAAATATTACCTTTAAATTTTTTCACATCTTTAGTTTTGAAAAATGACGTTGTATGTTCCTATTGTTATATCAGTTCAACAATCAAAAGAAGAATAGTCCTTCCGAGAAACTAGATGTAAGCAGTTAACTCTATAACGAATTAGATGATTCAGGGGCCATTTAAATGTTTACATAGAAAACATTTAAGAGAAGAACTGACATTGGCAGTTGCCAGGTGAGTGTCAGGACAACGTAAATGTGGATGGCTCTGCCATGGGAAATTTTGGTTGAACCTGGTTAGGGAGCTATGTTTAACGATTGAAATGGAATATGCTTGTTTCAGTTTTTGGTAACTGCCTGTAAGTGTCTGCCCAACACCTCCAAATACATGGCAGAATGTCATGCCATGTACTGAATTTATATACTGAATCTGACTTCAAAGCAGAGCAATTAATGCATTTGGAACTGGTAATACTAATGTAGTAATTATGTGCCATGAAAGTTGACAACAACATAATTAACAAAGACTGGACAGTATTTTGATTTCATTTTTTTGAGAACCACAGTATTTTGATTTCAAACAGATGAGGAGGTCAACCTTGCTGTAGTTGTTGCTAT
Organism: Aquilegia kansuensis; assembly: GCA_020826895.1. Lineage (NCBI taxonomy): Eukaryota > Viridiplantae > Streptophyta > Magnoliopsida > Ranunculales > Ranunculaceae > Aquilegia > Aquilegia kansuensis. Next base: position 36,730,050 of record CM037004.1, on the reverse strand, counting down.
TAAACAAGGTCACAAGTTGGATTAAAATCGTATTGCAGCTAGTTGTAACACCTAAGAGTTGGGTTAGTTCCGTGATGCCTAGAAGTAGTTGTAGTGGTAGTATATAGAGCTAAAACCATATTCTACCTAATGTTGAGACCTTTTGTGTAAAACCCTTTATCGCTGGTTATCTGCAGTGGCTAAAGGGGAACAAAATTGATATAGACACATAGTGAACTTCTCAGCAGTCGGCACCAGCTGAGCTCAGTTAGTAATACCTCTGGATGATAATACCAGAGGTTTGGGGTTCGATCCCAGGCAGTGCATCTTTGAGTTACTGATCTCATAAAAACAGGCTTGCCAATAATAAAAAAATAACAAATAAAAAAAATACTCAGTACCCTCGGGATCACTTGGTAATTTGGTATGAAAAATCCCAAGGTATTACATTAGTGATCTACCACATTGTTGGCCTTTTTTTTATTTTTTATAACCAAAACAAATTTTATTGATAAAAAATTGAGGAATTATACAAAGGTAGATGACAACGCGCTACAAACTGTGCTGCAAGCCCTTTTTGATAGTAAAACCAATCCTACGAAATACATATTTATTTTTTTATAACCAAAACGATTTATACAATTTTTTTATCTTTTTTGAAAAATAAAAAACAAATATCATTATAGAGAAAATTGTTTATAAATTGGCTGTCAAACATCACCATTGGATTTTCTTTTCTAATCCACTTGGTAACCTCTGCAATTATTTTTAATAATCAAGAGCTCTGCCATGACGAGAGACTAATGAAGAGTTTGTGGAAAGAAATTCCTCAACCATACTTATAAATGACCACTTGACCAGTTGATATTTAACAAGTCTAAGCAAACCAGTGATTATCAGTGGCTACATCCATGATTAACAGGCTGTCTCATCTCTAGGATGATGACATCCATCTAATGCGTCAGAGAAACAAAGAGCATCAAATAATGAAAATAGTCCTTATTACTGTTTTAGTTTACGAAAAACGGAAGTATATTTGAACCGTTGATTTAATTTAAGTTGACGTATATGATGGGCTGTCAAGATCGATGTCATGCTAAGGATAAAAGCCTAGACAGCCTGATCCAAAATGTTAAGTGTTGAACCAATTAACAAAACCCTAACCTAATGCCGACTAGGGTTAACTATATGCATACCCGAACTCGAAATTGTACTTCATAAACATAAACCTAACCAAAGATTTTCTTATACTTGAACTCATTTGAATTTATCTAACCTTCTCTATATAAAGAGGATTTACCATTGAGAATTTATCTAAACTTCTCTGTATTTCGTAGGATTGGTTTTACTATTAAAATAGAGCTTGCAGCGCAGTTTGTAGCGCGCTTGTCCTCCAACTTTGTATAATTCTTAAAAAATTTATTAATAAAATTTGTTTTAAATTAAAAAAAAAAAAAAAAAAAAAAAAAAAAAAAACATCCACCACCATCTGTCCTAGACATTCCTTTAGTTGAGCAACCTTTATCAGTTGAAAGAGATGGGATCTTATCATGGATCAGGTCATTCCCCAAAGGGACGTCTTCTAGGTGAGAAGGTCTCCGCGCCCAACACCTATTGGATGCTATGAGTGGGGCTGTATCAGCAGATCTTATGGAGGCTTTGACACCGGTTGTGAACTTATGGCTACAAGTTCAATGCCCACGGGTCTTGGCAGAATTTATAGCTAGTGCGTCTCTTACCCCACTTTTTAAGCCAGATAACGGCATCCGCCCAATAGCTGTGGATATGGTTTGGCGTCGTCTGGTGTCTAAGATTGCAATGAGAGGCGTTTCTAAGGATATTGTCCCCATACCTAGAGAATTTTCAGTTTGGGGTTGGTATGCCTGGTGGAGCAGAGGCAATTTTGCGTTCTGTTAATCGATTGGTTCATGCCAACAAAGATGACACATCCCTCGTTATGCTGCTTGTTGACTTTCAGAATGCCTTCAACCTTGTTGATCGTTCTGCTATGCTACGGGAGGTACGCAGTAATTGTCCGTCTATTGCTCTATGAGTCGAATATCTTTATTGTCAACCTGCTCGATTGTATTTAGGGTTTACGCATATTTGTTCAGCAGGTGGGATACTACAGGGGGACCCTTTGGGGCCTCTTCTCTTTGTTTTGGTCTTGCATCCGTTGATACACTGCATCCAGTTAGAATACCGCTTGGATTTGCAGGCTTGGTACTTAGATGACGAGACTCTGATTGGTAGTACATAACATGTTGCTACAGCTATTCGTATCATTCATGAAAGAGGACCATCTCTTGGGCTCGTTCTTAATGTGTCTAAGACAGAGTTGTTTTGGCCTTCTGTTGATCATAGTTGCTCTTATCCAGATATCTTTCCGACTTGTATATCATGTCCTCAGCAAGAGGGGTTAATTTGTTTAGAGGGCCTATAAGTATTGATGCATCATTTATTGTCGGTAATGTTCGTCAGCGAGTGGATAAGACATTTCAGCTTATGAATCTATTACCACAGCTAAAGGACCCGCAATGTGAGTTGACACTTTTATGTTCTTGTATGGGACTATTTAAACTCACTTTTGCTCTTCATACTTGCCCCCGAGAATATATTCAGGAAACAACTGAACAGTTTGACCACAAGCTTCTTGCAACCCTTCAGAATATTGTTGTTTCTGATGGGCCTGGTTTTGGCGATTTACAATGGCGTATGGTAACCCTTCCATTGCGTATGGGTGGACTTGGTATCTATTGTGCCACTAATGTTATGAAGTTTACTTTTGTAGCTTCACGTACCCAAACAAAAGATCTTCAAGACCACATTCTTCGAGGTTGTGAGATTGTACCTATCGGTAATATTTTTGATGATGCCATTACTAGTTTACATCTTTCTATTCCTAATAGTTTTGATCTCAGTAATCTTTCTCTAACTGCTACTGTCCCTTCCAAACCCCAGCATGTTACAACAAGATTAGTTTTGGTCATGAGAGAGAATTTGAGTAGTCAGCTAGACAAAAGGCCGTGATTGGATATGTGCAGTCGGAACATGCCAAAGATTTTCTCTTTGCTATCCCGATGGAAGGGGTTGGACAACGTATGAAGTTTGTCGAATACCGTGTCATTCTCTGTTATCGGTTGATGATCCCTCTATATACAGATGGTGAGTTTTGTTCGGTGTGCAAGAAGAGCAGACTTGATGCTTTCGGGGACCATGCGGCTCATTGTAGACATTACCCCGGCTTCAAGTACAGTCATGACCATGTTAGAGATATCTTATGTGATGTGTTCTGGCGAGCTGGAGTACAGTTAAGAAGGAAGCTCCTGTTAACTTCCTTACTAATCCTAAGGAAGGAAGATCGACATTATGTCCTGCTGATATCTTGGTCTACAACTGGTCTGAAGGCAAACATGCGTGTGTTAATGTTACAGAGGCATCTCCAATGGTCGGGCTGAGTGTTGGGATTTTTGAGGTGGGGCTAGCAGTTGAGCTAACCAACATATATGATTTCATCCCTTTTGTATTTGACACATTTGGGTTGCTAAGCTCAGAAGCAGTTGAGCTCCTTAGGAGAGTACGGAAGGTAATGGATAACAACGTGATAACTGTGGCGAGTTCGAACGAATATGTATTTAAGACAATCGAGTTTGTTATTTAGAAATGACTTGCATCATAGTTTGTAGTGCATTTGTCCTCTACTTTTTTGCAATTATTCAAATTTTTATCAATACAATTTGTTTTTGAAAAATAAAATGCTAACCAACATAGTCTCATCCTTTTGGCTTTGACACATTTGGATCGTTAGCCTCAAATGCAGTGGAACTTTTCAAAAGAGCGCAGAAGGTAATGCATAACAACGTGATGACTGCTGGTTCGAACGAATATGCATGCATTTAGAAGAATCGGGTTTGTTATTCAAAAAATGAATTATAGCGCAGTTTGTAGTGTGTATGTCCTCTACTTTTTGTGTAATTTTTTAAGTATATAAAATATATTACTTTTTAAGAAAAGGGTTGGTGGTTGCTTCCATAGATATGTAAGTGTGATGTGTCATTGTCAATCTGTCCTTCAGTAGGTGAAAAAAAAGCTGGCTTGAAATGTCCTTTCAGTTTTTTTTTTAATCAAGTGGGAGTTTAAGGTAATGTTATAAAAGTCTTAAGTTATAGGTAATCATGTTTGTGCTCAATAAGTAGACATATTATGTTAATGTGCATCCAGGCTTATATGATAAAATGTAAATTAATACAGGAGCTTTTCAAATTTGAAACTGTTTTAGTTGAGATAGTGTCCCCATTAATCATAATACATTAATACAGGATCTTTTCAAATTTGAAATTCCATTCTCCTTATAGATATAAGTTTTGCATATCTGGTAAAGGCCAATTACACACTTGACAATATATATTTTTTTCTATGTTAATTTTAACTTTTTAATTTCTCCTTTACGACTTAATTAGGAAACGACCCCTTAACATGTGTCTGTATTGAACCTATTATTATCTATTATAAATTCAAATTAAATTCAGGGCTACTTCTCATTCACTGAGAATCAAACTTTAACATGTATACTAACAACTTAGCTAAAATACCCATATAAATATCGTTTTTACATAGTAATGGTTATATCGTAAGTTGATATCTTTATTTTTATTCTATACTATATAAGAAACTACCCATAAGAAAATATTCTCCCTCCTAATCCCCCAATTTGGTAGCCTATTGAATACAATTTAATTTCAATGGACTATTTTCATCTTTCTTATTTTTTAATTAATATACTCCCTCCGTCCCAAATTATAAGTACCTTAATCTTTTTTTGTTGTCCCAAAATATATGTTCCTTTTCATATTTGAACACATATTAGCCTATACTACCCTTGCTTTGGAATTAGAGTAATTATTCTAATAAAAATAATTAGACATTGTAATTGGTATTAAATAGGGATAAATTTGGAAGCATAGTTAGTTGACAAACAATAAATGATGTTCTCTTAATAAGTAGAATATTCCAAAAGGTACTTATAATTTGGGACGAAGGGAGTAGCATTTAAGACTCCCCGTCTTTTAATTATGGGATACACTAACCATGCCAATTTAGTCTATTATTAGAAAACACTTGGGTCCAATAAAGTTTAATGTAGATTTAAGTTTATCGGTTGTATAGTATATATCCTAGCCGAATTGTGCATTAAACCTCATGGTGTCGAATTGGCTTATCCAGATGGATTATGCAACCTATATAATGAATTGGTGTGACACCCTATAATGAATTGGTTGCAAAGACTTTATGGTTCAGATCTCCACATCATTGCATTAATCTATTAGTGATGTAAAAAAAAGAACAATTTTTTTGAGACGGGCCTAAAAAATTGTAGAGAATAAGGCGCCAATAATGCGAAAGCGATTTGTCACAACGTGATCTACACCAATAAAGGTTTAACCTTTTCAAAGATAATACCTTGAAGCATAGTTTAAAATTCCGAATCCGGGCGAAGTTTCGAATTTGAAAAAAACGGTATATTCCGACGTTCTGACCCTCAAAAAACAAAAAAAAGTCATCTGAAATATCGGGAATATTCTCGATTATTCCAAGATTTTAAAATGTCGATTCTCTAAAAACCGGCATATTCCGTCGAAATTTCACAAAATATTTCAGAATTTTTAACTATGCCTTGAAGTAATTAGAATATCAATCAACTAAGTAGACAACCACAAATAACTAGAAAGTAATCAAGATAACGAAATGAAACATCCACAACACAAGATGTTAAGATATACGTGGTTCGGCGTAAACCTACGTCCACGGACAAGATAAAAAGGTTTCATTATGAAGTAGAAAAGATGTGATACAAAGAGCACTCACTCATCTCTTTCACCTCACACACAACAAGCGCTCATATCTCTCTCTTTTTCTTCTTGATGAACTTTGATTAGATCTTTTAAAACCTTATTACAACCTCACCTTGAACTAATCTAGGTTTTATAATTTAGCCTTACAAATTAGGACAAAATTAGGCCCATTAAACAGAAAAATACGAATCCGTTCCAATGTCTGATAAATCTGTTTGAACCTTATCAAAACATATCGAGTCTGTTCGAACCTTGTCAGAATCCGTTCGAACCATTTTGATTTCCCGAGAGCATGTAAAAATGCATTCGATAATCTACGGAACACGTTCGATCGTCTGGACACGAAACCATGAATATGTTCGAACGTCTGATGAATCTGTTCGAACTTCGATTGTAAAAAACTGCTTTTTCCCTTCAATATTCCACCTCAGCGAGTATCCGACACCAATCACACCATCAAGACATGAGCATCCAAGAAAACATAAGAAACCACCCACCACCATCTTACCACATATACCCCGAAGGGCCAACGAATGCACCACTAAGTAGTTGCCTACGTATCATCCTCCAAAGGTATCAAGCCATCGTAATTCTCTTCAAGCCTCAAAGGGTGATCAAACAATAGGTCGAATGTGAAGTAAGTTCAAACAATGTGTGAACTTCGCTCCATCAATTATCGTAGTCAACATATCAGCTGAGTTGTCTTTGGTATGCACTTTGGGAATTGATATTACAAACATCTCCACCAAGGACCAAACCCATATCCAAGATTCCCTTCAAGTATCTCAGAATCCATTTCACAGCCTCCCAATGTTGACAATTCGGATTATCCATGAAACGACTAACCACACTCACGGCTTGTGCAATGTCTGGGCGAGTGCACACCATATTATACATCAAAGAACCAACCGCGCTAACATAAGGATCTTTAGCCATGTACACGATTTCTTTTACCATAGTAGGGGAGAGTTTAACCGAAAGCTTGAAATGATTACCTAATGGAGTAGAGATCGACGTTGCACCTTTCATGTTGAAATGAGCAATGACATTCTTAAGATAAGATCTCTGAGATAAGCAAAGTTGATGTTGCTTCCTCTCCCCCTTAATTTCTATACCCAAAATCTTTGAGCTCCACCCAAGTCTTTCATCTCGAACTCCGAATTAAGTTGAGATTTCAACATATCTAACTATGCTCTTACAAACAATGAGCATATCATCAACATAAAGCAAAACATAGATATAGTCACCACCACAAAGTTTACGAAAGAACACAACAATCATACTCACTTCGGGTATAGTCATGTCGAGGCGATTGCTTCAACTCATACAAAGAATTCTTGAGCTTACATACATGATATTCCTTTCCAACAACTTTAAAGGCCTCCGGTTGTCGCATATAAATCTCTTCTTCCAAGTTACAATCCAAGAATGCGGTTTTCACATCAAGTTGCTCTAGCTCAAGATCATAATGAGCTACCCAACTCAATAATACACGAATGAAAGTATGCCTTAGCACCGGTGAGAAAATCTCATTGTAATCTACTCCTTCCTTTTGTGTAAACCCCTTTGCCACTAGTCTTGCCTTGTACTTCATGCCACCGGATTCATGAGGAATATCTTTCTTCTTGTACACCCACTTGCAAGCAACAATTTTCTTGTCGTTAGCCAATGGAACTAAATCCCATGTGTCATTCTTGGAGAGAGACTATCTCTTCTTGCATTGCAATCGACCATTTCTCACTATTAGAGCGATTCATGACTTGCTTGAATGAAATAGGCTCATCATCCTCCATGGGTAAGGCATATCCAACTAGATTAGCTTGACCATAGTGTTTCAGTGGTTCTTTATGTCCATACTTGTGGACTTCTTTAACCCCTCTATTTGGCCTAGTAGAAGCTAAAGATTCTTGTTGCACAGATACTTGTACATGAAGTTCCTTCTCTTGTTGTTGCTCTTGTGGTGTTACACATTCATCAAATCATAATGAACCACCACATTTTTCTTTCTTGCATAATCAATCTCAATGTGTTGAGATTGACTAGATTCACCATCATCTCTTGAAGCTTTCTCCTTTCTAGACTCCAACATAGAAGATTCGTCAAAGGTAACATCTCGGCTAACTAAAAACTTCTTCTTTTCAAGATAATACAAACGATAACCTTTTACCCTTTGATTGTATCCTAAGAATATGGCTTTCTTGGCTCTTGCATCTAACTTCCCTTCTGAAACATGGTAGTAAGCTTTACAATCAAATGTACTCAAAAAACTATAATTAGCTGGTTTACCTATCAACTTCTCATAAGGTGTCTTGCAATCTAAAGCTGCATGTGGTGATCTATTCACCAAGTAAGGCGCCATGGAGATAGCCTCGGCCCATCATTCCTTCGCTATACCGACATTGGAAATCATACACCTTGCTTACTCAAGCAAAGTTCTATTCATCCGTTCTGCTAACCCATTTTACTGCAACGTCTTCTTTACGGACCAATGTCTAACTGATACAGGTGTATCCTATTAGACCCTTAGTGATCCTCGAGATTGGTGTCTCGAGGATAGACATTTTACCACCCTACGACATGGTCGTCGCAAAATGATGACACTGCGGGTCCAGGGCGCAACGTCTGGCTGGCGTATTCTGGAAAGTTCTAGAAACAAATTTCCTTATTTTGGGAGAATAGGAAATAGATTTTTCTGTATGATTCGAAGTCAGTCGTCCAACGTCTATAAAAAGGTGTTAAGGCCAAAACATAAGAGAGGTAGCTAGGGCTTATAACTTGTCTAGAGAGTATTGTGAGGTAGAGATTCTTATAATTTTTGTAATAATCAATAAAGAAGATAGTTTTTTTGAGATCTAGTGTTTTATTCATCTTATTTACTACTATTGTTTAATTCCGCACTCAATAGTATATTTTTCTACTAATTTATATCACTAACAATTCCTTCTCGAGAACAAAACTCTTTAAAAGGACGATAAGTGTACTTTGTACCATTATTATCGGATCTCAATGTCTTCACCTTCTGTCGGTTCTTTTCTCAACCATTGCTAGTCATTTCTTAAATGTCTCAAACACTTCATCCTTTGATTTTAGAAAATACACCCACGCATATCGGGTATAATCATCAATAAATGAGACATAATATCGAGAACCTCCTTTAGAAGGAATTCTACAAGGTTCCCATACATCGGAGTTCACATAATCAAGGATGTCATTAGTCTTGTGTTTGCTTATAGTGAACTTCACTCTATATTATTGATGAGCATGAACACGTTACCTCCATCAATCTTCTTATAGGTAGCAAACCACTCCTTATTTATACACATATGGTAGGAACATGCGAAGTTAAGAAGCCATCTATTTGACATGCCACTATCTTGAGATAACCGCAAAAAACACACACCATCAACCTCGAATTCCGAAACATAACTTGCTTTCTCATTAGCATTCTCTTTCTTCTTGAACTTTTTCTTGTTCTTTTTCTTAGGTTCTTTACAATCATTAGCATAATGACCTCTCTCGTTCCAATTGAAGCATTTCAATTTCTCTAAAGGCATCATGGACATGGATCTAGATTTTCCTCTGCTTGTAGATGTCTTCTCATTTGACCTCCTCTAACCGTCAAGCCTTGAGGTTGACTTCCACCACTTTTCATATCCGTGGCGTACTTGCGAGTCTCATTAGACAAGAGAGTCACACATACATCTTCATAAGTGACCACATCCTTCCCATATAACATGGTTTGGATTAAGCCCTCATATGAATTAGGTAATGAGAACATCAGAATGTAGCTTAGTTGCTCATCATCTATTTTGATGTTTACATCCTTCAAATCCGACCTTATATGATTGAACTTTGCAATGTGATCCCTCATTAAAGTTCTCTCTTCTGTCTTCACGGTGTAGAGTTGTTTCATAACAAGCATCTTGTTCATAAGATTCTTTGTCATGTACAAAGTGTCAAACTTTAACTATAAACCCGGGACGGTAGTTTCATCTTTGACATTATACACAACTTCTATATCCAAACAAAAACACATTTAAGCTACAGCTTCAAGATCCATCTCATCGAACTCATATATCTTCAGTCAATGTTTAGGATTTCTTACTCTTACCTAACGACGTCTTGTGAAGCTTTTGACCAATTAACACATGTTTCATCTGAGTTTGCCAAAATCCAAAATCATTCTTCCCATTGAATTTCTCAATCTCATTCTTCCTAGGGAATAAGGTGCCAATAATGCGGAAGCGATTTGTTCACAATGTGATCTATACCAATAAAGGTGTAACCTTTATAAAAAACAATACTTTGAAGTAACTAGAATATTAATCAACTAAGTAGACAACCACAAATAACTAGAAAGTAATCAAGATAACAAAATCAAACATCCACAACACAAGATATACGTGGTTTGGGGTAAGTGTACGTCCACGGGCAAGATAAATAGGGTTTCACTATCAAGTAGAAAATATGTGATACGAAGAACACTCACTTGTCTCCTTCACCTCACACACAACAAGCTCTCAAATCACTCAAGAACAAGTTTTCTTCTTTTCTCTCACTTCAATCTCTCTCATTTTTCCTTCTTGATGAACTTTGATTAAATCTTCTAAAACCTTATTACAACCTCACCTTGAACTAATCTAGGTTTTCCTATTTATAGGCTTTATAACTTGGCCTTACAAAATTAGGACGAAATCAGGCCCCATTAAACAGAAAAATACGAATCCGTTCGAACCTTATCAAAACATATTGAGTTTGTTCGAACCTTGTCAAAATCCGTTCGAACCATTTTTGATTTCCCGAGAGCTTGTCAATATGCGTTCGATAGTCTACGGAACACGTTCGATCGTTTCGACACGAAACCATGAATATGTTCGAACGTCTGATGAATCCGTTCGAACGTCGACTGTAAAAAAACTATTTTTTCCCTTAAAATATTATACATAAAAATACCCATTAGAAACCTCTCCCATCAATAGGACATTATCCACTTCTTACTAATCAAACATTTTCAACATATAAGTATGTGTCGAATCTTAAAATACAAAAACAGCAACCATCAAAAGGCTCTCCTTACAAAAGAGTATAAATTGATAACATAATTCAAAAGATTATTAATTCAACTTTATTATCCAAAATATTGTTGATTTTTGTACAAAATCACTTACATTTTGTGACAAGTCTCAAAATTTTACAAGAAAATGCCTATAAAAAAAATCTTTTTGTCTAAAATTAGATAAAGTGATCACAATAATTAATAACAATTTTTTTGCTAAAAAAAAATCAATGGTCTCGAAAATTATACATAAAAATTATAAAAAAACCCTCTACCCACAATATCATCATCCACTTCTTACTAATCAAATATTCTCAACAAAAAAAATTGTAACAGGTCTCAAAGTTACACCCAACAAAAGGCTCTTCCTTAAAAAAAAACATAAATTGATAACATATTTCACAAGATTAATAGTTCAATTTTATTCTACAAAATATAATCATTGGTCTCGAAAATAATACAAAAAAATGCAAATAAAAAATCTCTTTGTCCCTTTGAACAATCTTTTTCTAAAAAAAAAATTAAATTACGACGGGCTCCAAAAAATTATATATAAAAACACACATAAAAATCTTTTCCCTCAAAACAACATCATCCACTTCTTATTAGTCAAACCTTTTGAACAAAACAAAATTGTAACAGACATCAAAATACAAAAAAAAAAAAAAAAAAAAAAACCCGCATTAAAAGGCTCTTCAAAAGAGCATAAATTGATAAAATATTTCACAAAATTATTAATTGAATTTTATTATCCAAAATATCCTTAACTTTTGTACAAAAATCATCTACATTTTTTGTGACAGATCCCAAAATTATACAAGAAAATCCCGTAAGAAATCCCTTTCTCCAAAATAAGATAAAATGATCACAAAAATTAATAACAAAGATTTTTATAATAAAAGAACAACACAAATTTTGTGTCAGGTCTCAAAAATTTATATAGAAACACCTATAGAAAAGTTATCCCCTAAAAAGAGCATAAATTGGTAACATACTTCACAAGATTAGTAATTAAATTTCACAACAAAATATTTTTTGACGGGTCTCAAAAATTTTATAAAAAAAACACCCATCGAAAAGGAATTTGAATTTGTTCGACACTCTTAAAGAGTGTGGAACAACACTCTACACCAGATTTGTCCACGTACCAGATTTATCATAAAAGATGGAGACTCCACGAATTTAAGGCAATACCTATATAACTAACACCTATCATTTGATGCTCAGGTTTTAACCTTGACTAGATATTCCGTGCAATAGAACCAAACTTTCATTGATATTGGTTCTTGGGAATGAAAAATGACATTAGTATCGTATTGAGAACCATAATCTGTCAACAGGGGTTTAGTAAGCCTTCTTCAGCTAAGTTGGGTCTACTATTACTAAACACTAATTTAATTGTCTTCAACTTTCTTTAAAAGAAGATCATCACAAAAACACTAAGGATACATTATGAACTTGATATATATATATATCAAAACCTATGGACTAGGTTACATTAACTTCAAAGTGTAGATTTATATACCAATTCACTAAAATGTTGGATGCATCAAAAGTAGTATGATGATATAGTGTTGGATGCCCTAAGTATCCACACCTGAAAGTCATTTTGTTTGGTGGAAATATACGTATTAAACAAAGATTCATGATAGATTGATATCTTTTTAGACACCTCATCAAAATCTACCCAACTTTAGAAATAATGTATTTTACAACATTAGTAATATCAAACTCACTACTTGGGAAGAAGCCCTATCATGGATATGTACATCATGTATATTAGTGAAAAGGAACCGAATATAAAAGTTTTGTTTGTTTGTTGAACCTTTGGACTAGGCTTCATAAACTCGAAAGTTGGATTTAATAATATAGTGTTGGTTGCCCTATAACTATTGTGATAGATTGATGTCTTGTTAGAAACGACATCCCAATGTCAACGACTTTAAAATAATATTTTTTACAACGTTGATAATATCAGACTCACGATTTGTGATTGAGAAGTCCTTTTCAGCATGTTTAGACCCAAAATATTTGTGAACAGAATATAAAAGTTTTTTTTTGTTGAACATTTGGACTAGGGTACGTAAACTTAAAATCGTAGATTTTGTATAGTGTTTGATGCCCTATAACTATCATAATAGTTTGATGCCCATTGTAGAAACATCATCTCAGTATCAACAACTTTAGAATAATGTATTTTACAATGTTAATAATATTAGACTGGTGATTGAGAAGTCTTACCAAGCACGTGTACATAAAAAAATATCAGTTAATAAGATCCGAATATCAAAGTTTTTTTGTTTGTTGAACATTTGGACTAGGCTATGTAAACTTGCAGTTGTGGCTTTACTATGTAGTGTTGAATACCCAATAACTATCTTAATAGATTGGTGTCTTGTTGGAAGCCACCTCCAATGCAAACAACTTTAAAATAATGTATTTTAAAACCCTAATAATATCTGACTCGTGACTTGTGATTGGGAAGTCCTACCATGCATGTGGAATCCAATATATTAGTGAATAGCTACTTCCGTAAACTTGAAAGTGTGGATTTAATATATAGTGTTGGATGCCCCATAACTATCATTATAGATTGGGTGTCTTGTTAAAAACTTAATCCCATATCAACAACTTTATAGAATAGTGTATTTTTACAACGTTAAAAATATCATAATAGATTGAGAAGTCCTACCTTGAATGTGTACATACAAAATATTGGTGATTAGAAAATAAAAGTTTTGTTTGTTGAACATTTGGACTAGGCTATGTTTGTGGACAGAATATAAAAGTTTTGTTTGTTGAACATTTGGAGTAGGCTATGTAAACTTGAAAGTATGGATTTAATATATAGTTTTGGATGTCTTATAACTATTATTACAGACTGATGTCTAATATAAACCTCATCCTAAACGTACGTCAATAACTTTAATGATATATTTTATAGCATTAATAATATTTGACTCACAACTTATGATTGAGAAGTCTTACTATACATTTTGTATATGGGTGAATAGGCTTCGTAAAATTGAAAGTTTTGATTTTTAATATATAATATTGGATTCCCTACAACTAACATAATAGGTTGATGTCTCGTTACAAACGTCATCCCAGTGTCAACAACTTTACCATAAGGGAAATCATATTGACACCCTGCTCTTTACTAAGAGCTACTTAATCTATACTCTCTATTAAAGTTAGGCTTGCCCTTGAGGAAAATTTCTCTTTTCAAATTAGATCAAATTTGATGCTTCAATTGAAGAGAATTTAACAAAGATTGAAATTTAAAGGGTTATTATTGTAAATTTATATCTAATATGGCTTAAATAGCTAGATGGCTATATTTAATAGCACTATGGCTATATCTGTCTTTTTCCACAAATATATTAATGGCTAACCAATGGATTTAATGGCAATATGGCTATATTTATCTTACTTGCTAAAAAAATAAAATAAAATAAAATATAATTTCGTACTTTACCTTCTTCCTTCCTCAATATTTACCCATGTTCCTCATACATCAAATTCAAACTATCCTCTCTTCCTTCTCCAAATAGTGGTTGAAAACACACACACACACACACACACACACACACACACACACACACACACACACACACACACACACACACACACACACACACACACACACACACACACACACACACACACACACACACACACACACACACACACACACACACACACACACACACACACACACACACACACACACACACACACACACAACCTTCATGAATATATGCACACAATAATACAAATTACAATATTGTGCGTCTTCCATTTTCCTTTGAGTACAAGTTAGGAATTATATAGGCTTTATAACCATATAACATGATTATGTTGCGTAATTATAGCGTGATTTTCGGGATTAGTTTAATCTTATTTGTGAATAATACTCAAAAATGGGTATTTGAAAAGCTGGCCTTCAGCCAAAGGTTACCCCAGGATATAAATTCAATAGACATAGCCAAAGCTCAACCCAATAACTTGACAATGAAGTGATTTTTTTTTTCAAAACAAATTTTATTGATATATATATTTTAAAGAAAAACTATTTTATTGATAAGCTCAAAGAATTACAAAAAACTACGTTGTAAGTCCTTTTGGGGGGGATTACGAAACAGTAGGGATACACCTAAATATAAATTTTGAGGGTTTTTTTTTCTAATTTTTGTCGTGAAAGTAGGGACTGGGAGAATCAAATAATATAATTTATATATAGGTCCCACCATTTTTTTTTCCTAAAAGTAAAAACCGAAGTCCAACAATTTTTTTTGATTAGCCAGCAGGTGGTCTTTCATTGTAGCTTACTACATGCCTCTTTATACCAAGTATAGATTTGTGTAGATGAAATACTTATTATAGCAAAACTATACTTAGTATAGATTTGTCGATAAGCATGTGGCTCAAAGGTATCATCTATCCCTCTCACAAAGTGGAGATGTGGGTTCGAAAAACATCAACAGCTGATTATTTGATTAAAAGTTTCCCCATGTAAATTTAAAAGGGGTAGGGTTCCCCTTAACCTCGCTTACCAATAATAATAACAAGAAAAAAAAATGTATGTTACCTACTATAATAAGCTTCAATAAGCACATATATTTTGTAATTCAACATTTTATCATATGCTTCAACTTAATCTGTCAGTAGTTTTGTTGGGTGCATTAGTTGTCAAAGGTTATTTTATTATTGTAAGTTACTATATACTATGTTCTTGCTAAACCCCTTTTTATATTCAAAACATAATCCTAGACTCCAAACAAAAAATGAATAAAATCATATGATCAGTCAAATTCATGGTTTGAACATTTATAACTATAATCATACCATGGTTTATTGTCACAATGAAGTAAAAACATAATAAAAAATTCAATAATCTCAGTCAAACATTCAAAAAATAAGTATTTGACGAGAAACCATTTCAATAATTATAATCAACCGTATTTACAAAAAATAAAATAATAATTAATGGTGTAATAAAACTGTAAAAGTGACAAGCAAACCAATGACATACATTAACAAAACCTTTCCAAGAGACTACGTACACATAATTTACGTTATTTAATAACATCCATGCATCGCACGGGCCTTATAACTAGTATATTAAAAACACCAAACCAAAGATTATTGGAACCTAAAAACACAAATGTTCTAATAGCCATCCAAATCTAACCAAATAAAATTTTGTGATCTTCTTTCTCAAATTCTCACCATTGATTTTTATCACTGCCTTGTTAATGAGATCTATGTATAGTTATCGAATTCTTTATACTATGGCTTGCATTTTGAAATGCATTTAAACGAATTCTTCGGTAATGAATTGAAAACAAATAATTAAATAAGATTGTAACTCCAATTTTAGCAATATCAAAAACTTAAACGACATTTTTATATGTTTCAGTTAAATCGTATCTAAATAAACTAATAGATAAATTTTAATACACAAACCATATTTGAAATCGCTAATGTTCAATTGATAAAGAATTATGAGATTCTCGGATGGTTCCCCCCCCCCCCCCCCCCCAGTCATTCATCTGCAGAAAGCAAAATGTTACATTTTACTACCAGTTCATATAGCACAATATGTGACAGCCACAATAAATATGTCGTAACAATTGTAGTAGTTTGTTAAGTCTCAATATGATATCTACTTGAAATTTTGAGTTTTGATGCAATAATTACAACCTTTAGATAGAACTGCTAGATTCACAAAATAACCTAACACCAACTCAATGTCCTAAAACAAATTACTGTATGCCTTTTTAGCTAAACCTTTAGATAGAACTGCTAGATGTACTTAGTTTCTTTTGTATGGAGGTGATCGTAGTTTGTATTATTTTGTATTGTATTAAGTTATGTATTTTTAATGTTAATTATATATATGTATATCCTTCAAAATCTTGTATTATTATAAAATTATCATGGGTTGGGTTGTTCTAATGCCTCGAGATTTGACATTGGGTCATGGGGATTCGTGTTATGATTTTGGGGGCGTTACAATTACATGCCCAAGGACTTATATAAATATCTTTTGAGTATATCACAACTCATATTCCAACGCTCGATGACTCATGAGCTCGTGTTGCGAGTTATGTGGCAACTCACATTAGTACGACATTAACAAGATCAAATATTATCTCATTTATTATTTTCTGTTACAAAATCAATGCGATTTATATCATACAATTGTAGATCCCTATAAATAGATGGACTCAATCACCTTTGTAAAAGGGGACTCGTGCTCACTCCTCTCTTTCATGGACTTAGGCACCATTGTCGAATCACGTGAAATCATGTGTCAGTTTACGTATATATATTTGTACAATTTCTCTCTTATTTTAGCTTTTTAATGTAATGTATTTACAAGCTGGCCGTATATTTATTTATTGATAAGAGACCAAATAACTTAGAATTTAATCGAATTAACAAATATTACGAGAATTAATACTTTTGATCAAGATATATCTTACTAAGATATTCTTTCTACCTAATTCTATCTTGTAGGTTTATAGCGAAAAAAAACTATTGGAGTAATTTCACTAAATATAAAATTAAATTAAATAAAAATATTTCTTGAATGTATCTTATCTTACTTCTAAACTCTAGTCAAGCTTTAGAATTTTATGCCAATAACGTGACTAAAACATCTTTATAGCTATGATTCTATCGTAAATTAATATAATATCCTTCAAGTGTGGTTTTATCATAATTTAGCGTATTACTATTTATGGGTAGGATATTTATTTATGGGCAAGACATTGTAAAACTTAATCAAATTAACAAATATTACAAGAACATCAAAATTATTAATATGATATATGGACAAACTTCCTTGGGAGCAAGTCTCAAGTTAGAGTAATCAAACATCCTAATAACAATCAATGAAGTATCAATAATTTAACGATCTTCTTATGGAAAAGTGGACAAAAGGCAACCATGCAATTCTTTTTATTGAAATAGATCAGCTGGAACCGGAAGGTGTGAAGACACCACATGAGGATTATTTAATCCACAAACATTTGAAGTTAGTAATTTGAATTTGAGAAACATACTAGTTGCTTGTAGATGCTCAACTTATATTCTTTACCTCAAAGCTTTTAAAAAAATTTAGCTCCAAGATAAGGATATGTTTATTTCTTTTTAACTTAATTATGTGGTTTACGTTTTAGTGGTGAAATGGTTTATGTACTTGGTGAAATCGATCTTCCAGTCACCACAAGTCACATAGTTTTGGTAATCAGATTTATCATAATACATGGACACTCTTGTTAAAACAAGCTTTCAGGAAAGACTTGGATCCACAAGTTTAAGGCAGTACCTATATAACTAACACCTATCATTAGATGATCAAGTTTTAGCCTCGACTAGATATTCGGTGCAATAGAACCAGACTTTCATTTAGATTGGTTCTTGGGCCCGAAAGATGACATTAGTATCATATTCAAGACAATAATTATGTCGACATGGGTTGAGTGAGCCTTCTTCAGTTGAGTTGGGTCTACTGTTTAGTAAACACTGATTTAATTGTCTTCAACTTTCTTTAAAACAGATCATGACAAAAACACCAGGGATACATCATGAACTATATATGTATGTCAAAACCTATGGACTAGATACATAAACTTCAATGTGTGGATTTATCCCAATTCACTAAAAGTTGGACGCATCATAAGGAGTATAAGGATATAGTGTTGGATGCCTTGTTCGCACCCGAAAGTCATTTTGTTTGGTGGAAATATATGTATTAAATAAAATATTCATAATTGATTGATGTCTTGTTAGACACCTCATCAAAATATAACAAACTTTAGAATAATGTATTTTACAACATCAGTAATATAAAACTCACTACTTGTGAGGGAGAAGTCCTACCATAGATATGTACATCATGTATATTAGTGAATAGGAATTAATATTAAAGTTTTGTTTGTTTGTGAACATTTGGACTCAACTTCATAAGCTTGAAAGTTGGATTTGATATATAGTGTTGGTTGCCATATAACTATTATGAAAAATTGGTGTCGTGTTAGAAAAAACATCCCAATATCAACAGCTTTAAAATAATGTATTTTACAATGTTGATAATATTAGACTCACGACTTGTGATTGAGAAGTCCTACCTAGCATGTTTACACAATATTGGTGAGCAATATAAAAGTTTTGTTTGTTGAATATATTGATTAGGCTAGTAAACTTGAAATCGTAGATTGTATATAGTGTTTGATGCCTTATAACTATCATTATAGATTGATGCCCCTTTTAGAAACTTCATCTCAGTGTCAACAACTTTAGAATAATGTATTTTACAATGTTAATAATATCATACTGGTGATTAAGAAGTCTTACCATGCACGTATACATCTAAAATATTGGTGAATATGATCCCAATATCAAAGGGGTTTTTTTTTTTTTTTGTTGAACATTTGGACTAGGTTAAGTACACTTGAAAGTGTGGATTTAATATATAGTGTTGAATGCCCTATAACTATTATAATAGATTGGTGTCTCGTTAGAACCCACATCCAACTGTCAACAGTTTTAAAATAATGTATTTACAACCCTAATAATATCAAACTCGCGACTTGTGATTAAGAAGTCCTACCATGCATGTGGACATCCAATATATTGGTGAATAGCTACTTCCGTAAACTTGAAAGCGTGGGTTTAATATATAGTGTTGGATGCCCCATAACTATTATAACAGATTGGTGTCTCGTTAGAAGCCACATCCAACTGTCAACAGTTTTAAAATAATGTATTTTACAACCCTAATAATATCAAACTCGCGACTTGTGATTGAGAAGTCCTCCCATGCATGTGGACATCCAATATAATGGTGAATAGCTACTTCCGTAAACTTGAAAGTGTGGATTTAATATATAGTGTTGGATGCCCCGTAAACTTGAAAGTTTTAACAATTTTAGCACGTGCATATTCACATTGTTTTGTATATGGGTGAATAGGCTTCGTAAACTTGAAAGTTTGGTTTTTTTGAATATATAATATTGGATTCCCTACAACTAGCATAATAGGTTGATGTCTCATTACAACATCATCCAAGTGTCGAGAACTTTAGCATAAGGCAAATCATATTGACACCCTGCTCTTTACTAAGAGCTAGTCAATATCTTAAAAACACCAAACCAAAAATTATTGGCACCTAAAAAGAGAAATGTGCTAATAGCCACCCAAATCTAACCAAATCAGATTTTGTGTCTTTCTCAAATTCTCACGATTAATTTTTATCACTGTTTTGTTGATAAGATCTATGTATGGTTATCGATTTCTTTATACTATGGCTTGCGCTTGAAATGCATTTACACGAATTCTTCGGTAATGAATTGAAAATAAATAATTAAATAAGATTGTAAGTTGTAACTCCAATTTAAGGAATATTAAAAACTTAAATGACAGTTTTATATCTTTCAAATAAATCATATCTAAATAAACTAATAGATAAATGTCAATACCTAAATCATATTTGCAATCGCTAATGTTCAATTGATAAAGAATTATCAGATTCTTGGATGGTTCCTTATCTATCTTTGGTATGTTCTCAACTACTCCATTGTATAGATTTCTAATTCTTGATGAAAAGTTATGTATGCCTCGATCTGATGAGGAATTAGAATCAAGAACACAACTCACACCAATATTAAGAAAAGGAAGATTTAGGTTTTAGTCACCGAAAGTATATACTATTTAGGGAAATGACATTTTTCTTCAGTTAATTAGGTTTTGGTCACTTGGTTTAAGCCTAGTTACAGAAAAAACTGGGTTTAACCGGAATATTTTACTAAATAACTGGAATACCCCTGTGACAGTCATGTGTGCTGCACATGACCTCCACCACTCCCTCACTCTATCCACCGTTATCACCACCTCACTCTCTTTCTAAGATAAAATAATTTCAAAACAAAATTATTACCAAATCCACAAACTCTATTAACAAGAAAAAAAAATTAAATTCACACAAAGAGAACAATCAATCAATTGATTTCAAATCTTGCTGCCATGGATTGTTGTTGTTGTCATATGCTATTTGCAATCGATTTGTAATTGTCTCAACTTGTAGTTGTTGCTGCTGCTGTGAAGCCACTGTAGACATAGGAACGGCCATTTCTAGTGCAGCAGCAAAGCTCTTAAATTGTCGTCAAATGGGTTTTAAGATCTTTATATATTCTGCAAATTGGAACCAAATGGTTTAAACTATCAAGGTTCTGTGAAGAAACATCCTAGAAAAATGAAGAGATTTACACAAGTTTGAGTTTTGAAATGTGAGATTGGGAGAACTTTGCGACTTATCTATGAATTGAGGTAGAACTTACACGAAACAAAGTAGGTTAGAAAAACATTTGAACCATACCAAAAGATGGTGGGGGTATTTTGGCCATTTTAAAATATTGTTAGTTTTGGTTACCGGTTCGTGACCAAAACCTAATTAACAGAAGAAAAATGTCATTTCCCTAATTAGCATATACTTTAGGTGACTAAAACCTAAATCCCCCTTAAGAAAAACACTTCTTTTCATTAATCATCAATTCTAAGTCTTTTACATTAAAGAGGCCTATAGAAATAGTTTACTGACTCCAAACCCTAATATTGAAAAAAAGTCATAAATAACCTCCAACCCTAACAAAAGACGAAAATTAGTAAAAATAAAATGAGTCATAAATAGTTTACTGACTCCAAACCCTAATATTGAGGCATTGTTTATCATTCTGACAAAATCACAAAAACTCAACTTCCCCGCGGGCATGCTTCGAGCAAATTTACATGTAGCACCAGGTGACGGGTCGCAAGCAACACTTGTATTTCTCTTCACACATATCAGCTAACTCTTGTATGCCATCACCATGTATGAATTGTTTATTAATTCATTTATTAATCAAATAATTCACTTATTATATTTCTTATAATCAAGTTATCTACAAAGTACAAACATTTGATTAATTCTAAAAGCAATTGCCACTTGTACTTTTCTAAAGAAATTACTATTGCTTAATAACAATGTTACATGTGAATGTCACACGAAATTTCATTTATTTAGAGGTTTACTTTATAACCTATGTAGTTCACTAATTCCCTATTTAAGGGACAACATACATACAAAACCATTTACCATTACCACAATTTTAAGAACATTAACTGAGAGATCATTTCCTTGTTTTTCCAGATTGCAGGGTTGCTTCTGTATAACTGTATTATAACAGGAAAATGGACTCGATTTCATTCACCCGCGATCATATAGTTTCTGTGCAATTGCAACCAGATGAAGATGAGGAGATGATGGAGTTGCAATCAAACTATTCAGAGAAAGCAAACTCAATATTTGAAGAAGGTATTGCATTCATCTATGTTTACGCTATTGATCGAGAGAAAGCACAATAAGAAGCTCAATTAATTATATATATTGGTATTATATTTTTTTTTCAGATCATGACTATACTTGGACAAAACCGTTCATCACAGCCATGGAAAGAGATGATTTGAAGAGCTTCAAAGACCTCTTCAACGTTCTTCCAAGAGCTGGAGCACGAAGAGTTAACCAATATGGGGAAACATTCATTCATGTTGCGGTCCACATCCGAAAAGAAATTTTTGCGTTGGAACTGGTTAAGTTGATGCTTCCAAAAGACTTACAGTTGAAGGACAATGATGGGTACACTGCTCTATCTCTTGCAGCTATAAATGGAACCAAGGACATGGCTGAAGCCATGGTAAAGAAAAATAAGAGCTTGGTATTGGAACGTACCAAAATTATAACAGACCACGAAGAACAAACAGATGTCTGTGCTGCCGGAAACAAAAATAAAATGGTGTTGGAAGTTGACAAAGTTTGTAACCAGCACGCAGAGCTACCAGTGGTCACTGCAGCAAGAAATGAAAATATTGATGTGGTACGTTATCTTTACTCGCAAACAAATGTAGACGAATTCAGTCCTGATAAAGGCAAAGACGGTGCTACGCTTCTTACCCAGTTGATTACTTCAGATTTGTTTGGTAAGCACTAAGCAATATTCGACCTATTATATAAGCAAATACTACAACTCTTATTACCTTCAGTTTTGTAATTTTATTATAATTACTGTTGTTTGTATAGATATTGCATCCGATCTGCTCCACCAGTTACCAAAATTAGCTACTACAGATGATAATGATGGGAGGAATGTTGTATCTGTGTTGGCTAGAAAACCTTCTGCATTTCCTAGTGGACGACAGAATGAAATTTGGCAACAATACAAAGCCATTCTTGGTATATAAAAACGATAACATTTTATCTTATCCAATTCATAATCATTTTTTCCATATTGAAATCTCGATCTGTTCTATAAATTTTAGACACATTCATTTCATTTAGATTCATAATGTATCAGTATTCATTTATAGGGATTTTACTGTATACCGAAAATAAAATCCAACTCCTTCAGAGTCAAGATCAGAGCTCTTGCATTACAAAAAAACATTTTTGAGCTTGAGTAAAAACTAGAAAAAGAAATTAACAAAAAACAAATTGCATCCTATAACTGGCCACAATTAGACCTTAAGCCTCATAGATTAGATACACTCTTTGTTCCAGGTATTGAAATCAGGAAAACAAAGTCTGAGATGCATGCCCTTGAAGTACTTGAAACTATAAGTACCCAAGTTTCCAAAATGGATGATAAGCAGCTCAAAGAAGCCCGTATATATGAAGCAGTGCTCGATGCAACCAAATTTGGAATAGTTGAGTTTGTATACAAACTTATGAAGTACAATCGTCACCTGGAAAACTGCAAAGATAAAGATGGGAAGAGCACTTTTTTGTATGCAATTATGTATAGACAAGAAAAAGTTTTCAACCTCATCCAAGATATGAGGAACAAGAAGACGGCATTTAGCTATATTGGCAAGGAAGATGGAAACAACACACTACACCAAGCAGCACTCTTAAACGACTTCTCTCGGATTGAGAGAATCTCTGGCGTGCATCTTCAAATGCAACGTGAGCTACAATGGTTTCAGGTGATTAATATAATTTTTGTGATAGAATTGTCAATCAGCTGTACTTCGTATAAAATCATATATGTTTAAAGTTATGTTCTCTCTAGGGGCTAATATATGCAGCACATTGCAGGAGGTGGAAAAACTTGTGCCACCCAAATGTAAAGATGAACTTAACCATCAAGGTATGACTCCAAGAGATTTATTTACCGAACAACACAGACCATTGATTGAGAAAGGAGAGAAATGGTTGAAAGAAACATCAAATGCATGCACGATTATTGCTACTCTCATAGCGACAGCTATGGTCACAGCGGCCTACGCCCTACCAGGAGGTGTTGAAGAGGGTGAAGCTGTTTTACTAACGTCAAAGTTATTCCTTTTCTTCATAATAATGGATGCACTATCACTCTTTGCTTCGTGTTGTTCAATGCTGATGTTTCTAGGCATCGTCACCTCACGTTATACAGAAAAGGATTTTCTTCGTTCGTTGCCTACAAAGTTGATAATTGCTCTTATAACCCTCTTCTTGTCCATTGGGACCATGATGGCAGCATTTTGTTCAACACTTTTTATTGTACTCCGTAAGCATAATAAATGGGTTCCCATTGCCGGATCATCACTAGCTCTCCCTGTCAGTTTATTATTCCTTTTTCTGCAATTCCCTCACCTTGTTGATATGATTTATAAGACCTATGGGCCTGGTGTTTTTATCATGGGTGAAAAACAAAGGCATCTTCTTCTAGAATTGTAGTATCTCAAATGGTTGTAACCAGTGGTGGTATTGATTTGCTGCCAGTGGTGGTATATAGTGTGATGTGTTGGGTTGTCATGGGTGAAAAACAAAGGCAGTTGTTCTTGGGTTGTCAAAACATTACTCTAGGCCTGAGATCTGGTCTTTATGGTATTGATTTGCTGCCAGTGGTGGTATATAGTGTGATGTTAACAGTTTGTATCCCCTTGTCGATGTTTTTTCATTTCAGATTGGCTAAAATAGCCACCTTTGTGCTCTATGGGATTGAAGTGACTAGTGGCTTCCTTGATCAACCTTCTAGCTTGGTCTATCTTTCATGAAGAGTTTTACATTGGATCTTGTAATTAATTGTGAATGGATTAAGCTTTATGGTACTTTGGGTCAATATTTGAACTTGATGTCATGGTTATTTCTATGCTCTGGGATCTAGCTGTGTTGGTTTTGGGTATCTTCGATCTGGTATTATTGTCCTTCATGTCAGAGTTGTACTTGCCCTGTTTGATTATCATGCTAATGTAGTCTAGTCTTTTTATGGAATAAATTGGGGGAACTGATTATGCAGCTTAATTAACAACCCTGGTGTGGAGTGGAGTGGAGTGTGGACACACTGGATATCTTTTGTTCAAAAAACTTAGCTGGGGTGTACCATTTTAAATTGAAAAAGATTAGGAACTGCTCTCTTAGGCCATATTTCTTGATTCTAAGTTTAATCAATTTAAAATGCTAGTGAGAAGCTCCTAATTTAAATTGTATTGCTTCCCATCTAATTTGAATGAAAAATTACAGTACAATTTAAAATGGTACAATTATATCTGGTGACTTTATTTCTAGTGTCTGTTCAATATTATTGTATTTTTAGTGTCAATACAATCTAACGTAGGTAATGCCGATGCCTATTTTTAGAGGGGCACAATTGATTTAGAGAGGAGATGAAAGCAAGTCATCTCTGCTGCAACATTTGATCTATCTGGCTCTTCAATTTGTTTCATCTTACAGTAATGGTAGATGGGGCAGAGGATTTAGCAAGTGAGGGACAGAAATGCAGGACGTACGGACCATGAAAGGAAAGGGAAAAGGTAACTCAAGGATCAGTCCATCAAAAGTAGATGTCAACTAATTGTTTATATATAAATATATCAAAACTACAACTGATCTAAGAATTATCGAACAACATTATATGTATAACTTGAAGGACTACTGTAACTTTTACCTTCTTTGTTGAGAGCCCAAGAGTCGATACATTACAGTACATGGTTTTCATATATGTGGGGGAAACTCCATAGAAGTTGGTGAAGGCAACAGAAGACTTTTTGTTTTGAGCTGGCAGATTCTATCAATGTCTTTAATCACAGAATCATCAGATATCCTTTTAACTGTATCCATTACAGAATCCAGAATGGTGAACCAGACCATGATTGAAGAATGTAGCTCAAAAAGACTTCGGTTTATTAAAGTACCATAACCTGCACAAGATTCAACAAAACATTCTGGTTTCTTAGATAGTCTACGCCAAAACTAAGCGATATATAACCTTCAAACCTAGGCGTCTTCTTTTCTTGATTGGTTCCGCCATGCGCCCATGCCTTCTTCATGAGCTGACGCAAAATGGGTGGCAAGATCTGTGAAGCTCACTCGAACATTGGCATTGCCTTGGTCATGCTTGTGGTCAACTGATCATTATGTCCATCAATCTATTTTGTACCAATACGTTTCTACAACTTTCATACTCTCAACTGTTTCGTTAAAATTTGACTGCAGTTGTTACTGGTAGTGGTTTTATTGCTCGTGCGCGCGGCATAACATTCCGTAATACAGCTGGACCTCAAAACCATCAAACAGTTGCTATCCGGTCTGGTTCAAATTTATCTGTGTTCTATCAGTGCACTTTTGAAGGATATCAGTGTTCTATCCTGCTGCTTGGATTGAAAAGACTATGTTTTGTGTTGAAAAAGTGTCGTACTCATTCCTTCTCAATGGTACTGCTTATGGTAATTTTATTCCTTCGAGAGGAGTGCGTCAAGGTGATCCGTTATCGCCATATTTATTCATTCTTTGCAGTGAAATTTTGTCTCTAAATTTCATCAAACTTCAGCAACAAAAGGCTATTCAAGGCCTCAAACTTTCAAGGCACTGTGATCCTATCTCTCACATTATGTATGCCGATGATCTGTTGGTGTTTGGTAAATGTGACTTGGTGGAGCAGAATCAGATCAGCAACCTTTTGAATCAATATTGCCTTGCTTCCGGACAAACAATTAATCGAGACAAGTCTCAAATTCTTCATCATCCAAAACTGCATCGGAGAATTGCTTTATTTCTAGGAAGAACTTTTCACATGAGCACTTCATCGACTTTGCATTTGTATCTTGGCTCTCCACCTTTAATTGGTAAAGGGAAAATTCAGAAATTCAACAAACTTCTGTCCAAGTTCCATTCAAGATTAGCTGGATGGAAGGCAAGGTTTCTCTCAAAAGGTGCCAGACTCACTTTGATTAACTGTCCTTTCGGCGCTGCCATCACACCTCATGTCTGTCTCTCTTTTACCTGCTACTATAATTGACAGAATTGATATGATTAGAATAGCTTTTTTCTGGGGTCATTCGGCTAATGAGCGAAAGATGCATTTTTTTAATTGGAATCTTATTTGTGTAGAAAAGTGACATGTGGAGGTTACAAGTAATGGATTCCTATTAGGAATCGGTTTCCTTATTTGGCAACAAGTGTGGTGGATTCTATTAGGATTCAATAAGACTTTCTAATCTATTAGAAATCTAAGTTGTTGTTGATTTAGGAATTGGGTTACCAATTGGATTAACCAAAGAGGTTATAAATATTGGTGTTGTGTAACCATAAGTATTTGAGCAAAGAAGAAAATATGTGTGAGGAAACCTAAACTAAGGTTTCATTAGTTTTTTATGTAGTTCACTTCTCAATTATCAATTAAGCTATCTCTCTTTGTCCTGTGGATGTAGGCATATTGCCGAACCACGTATATTATTGTGTTTCCGTATTTCTGCTTTAGTTTAGATCTTTTGTGTTTGTTCTTCATTAATCATATCAAGATCCTGTGTATTTATCATAACAATTGGTATCAGAGCCGAAGGTTATTCCTTTGGGTTGAAGACGTGATTTCGGAACGGTTTTGTTAGGTTTTAGGAATCTGTCCAGATTCGACACCCTGTAGTAAACCGGCCATAACTTTGTGCTCGGATATTGAAACGTCAATCCGTTTTTTGGGTTGGAAGGTAGACTTTTCCGGCTTTCTAACAGTATATGGTACGTTATGTGGTTCGAAGTATTCTGTTCTTAGTACTTCGTTGAAGTTGACGGTTCCGATTTTCTTAGTTTGTTGAAAATCCAATCTTGGATTTTTTTTTTAGTGGTATTGATTATTGAAGAGAAGATGGCTGATTCGAATTCTTCGAATTTCAGCAGTAAGTACACAAAGGTGCATGGATTTGATATTATCAAATTCAATGGGAAGAATAACTTCACATCGTGGCAAACGGATGTGAAAGATATTCTTGTTAGTATGAAGCAGATCAAAGCCCTAAAGGGGAAACCTGAAACGGCAAAGTTGCCAACAGGTTGGACGAATGATGATTGGGAAGAGTTTGATCAACAGACCTGCAGTACGATTAGGTTATGTTTGACGAGGGATATCACACACAATTTTGC
Organism: Aquilegia kansuensis; assembly: GCA_020826895.1. Classification (NCBI taxonomy): domain Eukaryota; kingdom Viridiplantae; phylum Streptophyta; class Magnoliopsida; order Ranunculales; family Ranunculaceae; genus Aquilegia; species Aquilegia kansuensis. The sequence continues at coordinate 36,701,726 of CM037004.1, read as the reverse complement.
AGGTGAAACCTCGGCAAAGGAGTTATGGGAGAAGTTAGAGAAACTCTATCTTAGTAAGGACTTGACGTCAGAACTCTATCTAAAGAGGCGTTTGTATTCGACAAGATTTACACCTGGTAAGTCTGTGATTGATCATATTAATGATTTTAATAAGATCTGTTCTGATTTAGCAAACATTGATGTGATACTACCTGATGGTGAGAAAGCTATAATTTTATTATGTTCATTACCATCTTCGTGGGAAACAACAGTTGATTATTTTATTGCAAACAAAAGACCACAAAACAGTTGGTCTAGCTATGATGATGTTGTTTCGATGTTACAATCCAAAGCCATTAGAAAAAAGGAAGCTGATGATGAAGTTCAGGCTGAGAGTATGTATGTTAGAGGTAGATCATCACATAGAGGTTCGTCGAGTTCTAAAAGTCGCTCTAAATCTCGGAAAAGAGATTTGAAGGATGTTGAGTGTTATTATTGTCATAACATGGGTCATTATAGTAAAGATTGTCCTAAGGTTAAGGCTAAAGAAGAGAAGAAGAAGAAATCTAATTCGAACACTGAAGTTGCTAACATTGCTCAAAGTAGTAATGAGGTAGCAAAGTCTATTGGAGACAATGAGGATGAGGTGTTAACAGTTACATCAAATAGCTATTTAGCTGAAGGATGGTGTCTTGATTCAGCTGCTTCGTATCATATGTGTCCCGATAGGGAGTCTTTCACAACTTATAGAGAAGTAAATGGAGGTACAGTCTTTATGGGCAATTCGAATGCCTGCAAGACAGTTGGTGTTGGTACAGTACGGATCAAGGCACATGATGGAACTGTAAGAACCTTGACAGAAGTCAGGCATGTTCCTGATTTGAGAAAGGGTTTGATTTCGTTAGGTGTACTTGAAGATAGTGGTTTCAAGTTTATCGGTGAGCATGGTCTTTTGAAGGTTTACTATGATGACAGGTTATATTTGATGGGCGAAAGACATGGAAACTTATATTTTCTTATTGGAGATATAGTTTCAGGTGGAGCTATGGCTATGGTTTCTCAAGCGGTTGATGAGAAACAATTAACTTCTACTCAGTTATGGCATATGCGGCTAGGGCATATGAGTGAAAAAGGTTTGTCTATATTGAGTAAAAAGGGTTTGCTTGGTGGCCAGAAAACTTGCAAGCTCGATTTTTGTGAGCATTGTGTATTTGGCAAGCAGTGCAGAGTTCGTTTTGTTACCTCTGTTCACCGCACTATGGGTACTTTAGATTATATACTTTCAGATGTATAGGGTCTCTCTAGAACAGTTTCTAAGGGAGGAGCAAGGTGGTTTGTGACCTTTATCGATGATTTCTCGCGGAGAGTTTGGTTGTACACCATGAAGCACAAAAACAAAGTCACCGATTTGTTTAAGAAGTGGAAAGTTATGGTTGAAAAACAGACTGGTTGTGTTGTGAAAATGATATGTTCTGACAATGGTGGAGAATACACTTAAGACCCATTGAAAGTTTATTGTGTAGAACAAGGTATCGTTAGACACTTCATAGTGAAAGGTACACGACAACAAAATGGGGTAGCTGAGCGTATGAATCGCACACTACTAGAGAAAGCACGGTGCATGTTATCCAATGCAGGTTTGGGTAAGGTATGGTGGGCTGAAGCAGTAAATACGGTGTACTATCTCGTGAATCGATCACCATCTACAACCATTGATTGTAAGACACCTATGGAAGTTTGGTCTGGTACACCTCCTGATTATTCAGATTTGAAGGTGTTTGGTTGTCTTGCTTATTTTCATATCAGAGAAGATAAGTTAAGAGTTAGGGCCAAGAAAGCACAACAAGAAATTCAGGAAACCTTAACCGTTCGAAATGGTCGCCAAATAGATTTGTCGACGGTTATAACCGTTGAAAACATCTGTCGCTAAAAGTTGGGTCACAAATATTTTGTGTCAACATCAAACTGTTACTAAAACCCGTCGGCAATAATAACTTTCTGCGACAGTATTTCAACACATAATTGTTATTGAAATTGCCGACGATCAATAATTGTCGGCAAGTCCAACTGTCCATGCATCAATTGTGAACTGTCACTAGTTATAAATTTTGTGACAATTATTAACTGTCATAAGAATCATTAGTAAGTGTGACAACTTATGGGACAATTTGAAATCGTTGGTATTAACCTGTTTTTGCGACCACTATTGATTGTCTTTAAAAGCGTTGGTAAATTTGACTACTTTCAGATCAATTTAAAACTGTCGGAACTTTGTGTTTTGTGACATCCATAGATTGTTGGAAAAAATGTTTGCTTTCCTTGCAACACAAAATTGTCGCCAATGATCACTATTTCATTACATTGGTGACCACTTTTAATAGTTGCAATTGATATTAAAAAATAAAATAAATAATAATTATTTAAAAATAAACCACCTGCAAATTATACACATAATTTAAAAAATCGTATCACCCATTTAAAATTTGAGATATCATACCATTTATTTACATGATGATAATAAATGAACCACCTTATACAGTATGTATAACTACTACCACATTAAATAACTATTTACACAAAATTGACTGTAGCTTAGCGACTCATAATGCATCAAAACATAGCTCTGCCAGAAAATTTACAGAAAAATAACAAAGTTAACAACATACATGCAAGACTAACTAAACCCTCTAATAAACAGGTACGTAAACATGTAGGAGTCTTAATAAACCTTCTGGTCGGATCAAACAACCTTATACTAGGAAGCATGGAGAAGGGACTATCAAGCTCCATTCTAACTATCCCAAATTAGTAGATGTATGTTGAAGCATGTTGACCTGTGATATAACCATATAGGCCAATTTATTAAAGTGACAAGTAGGATGGGAAATTGGAGTACAGGGCAAACTAGTCCTGGATAACATACTAAATATTTGGCAATTTTCTTTCATGCACTCTCCATAGGAGTATTCAAGTCGAGCTCATCTACTCTTGCAATTAACAAATGTAAGATGGGCAAATTATCGATGAAAGTACCACAAAACCTCCATATTGCTTCATTTTTATTTGGATTTCATCAATTCTTACAGCAGTGTGCTCTTGGCATTTCACTACTAGTCCATTCAAATTCAGGATTTTGTGTTTAAAATTTGGATAGATTAACAGAATGCACTTTTTCAAATGTTAAAGGGATATGAAAATGAATTTTATATTAACAATTTTTGTGACTAAAAAAAAAGTATCCCCAACTGTTTTTAAGTGTCAAGCATTGTGACTTGTTTTCGTGGTCACAAATATTAAGAAAAAACCGTCGAGAAAGTGAAGATCAATGTCGCAATTTGCAACTTCTATAATCTATCACTATTAGTGACAGTTGATAAGTGTGAAAATATATATGAGTACAAAAGTGACGAGCACTATAAAAATGCGACAACCTTATTGCATTTGTGACGATCATAAAGAGTTACACTCCAGTAACTATTTTTGGTTGCCGCCAAAAGTCTTGGAAGACCGTCGGCGAAAATCATATTTTTGGTAGTGAAGCTATTTTCTTGGGATATCCACGAGGTATTAAGGGTTATCGTTTATGGTGCCCAAAATTGAATAAATTCCAAATCAGTCGTGATGTGACCTTTAATGAGAAAGCAATGCTTGATTCAAAAAAGTTCACAGGTTGGGACTCTCAACATGAGGGCGATGATAATGACAGTGATGGTGACGATACCATGAAGGTGGAGCATAATGTTCCATATTCATCTACAATAGATAAAGAGGTGACTGTTGTACAAGTACCTACAAGTTAAGAGGTTACACAGGTAACTACAGACACATATCCAGACACAGAAAGTGTAGATGATGAGATTGAAGAGGAGGTTCCTCTTGAAGATACTTTACAGCAACAACAATTAGAGCAGCATCATGAGTGGCCATCTTTAGCATCTCAACGTGAACCACGTTTGAGAAAAGCACCAGTTCGACTTGGTTTTGAGGATAGTGCATCTTTTGCATTATCAGTATTTTGTGATGATGAGCGTTCTACCTTTAAGGGGACAATGAGGAGTTCTCATTCTCATGAACGGAAGTCAGCGATGGATGAAGAGATGAAATCTCTTCACAAAAACAATACTTGGGAACTTGTAAAGTTGCCTAAGGGTCAGAAGTCGATTGGTTGCAAATGGGTTTTCACAGTGAAAGATGGTATTCTAGACTCCAAGGGTACAACTAGTGGTGTACGTTATAAGGCAAGATTAGTGGCTAAGGGATATGCACAACCGGAAGGTGTGGATTATAATGAAGTTTTCTCTCCTGTTGTTAAACACATTTCCATCCGAGTCTTGTTAGCTTTGGTGACGCAGTTTGATTTAGAGCTCGAGCAAGTAGATGTCAAAACTGCTTTCTTGCATGGAGATTTAGAGGAGGACATATATATGTTACAGCCCGACGGTTATAAAGTTATTGGTAAAGAAGACTATGTGTGCAAACTGATGATGTCCTTATATGGATTGAGGCAAACACCACGACAGTGTTATAAGAAGTTTGACACATTTATTTTGAAGCAGAGGTACTCTAGAAGTGAATATGATCTGTGTGTCTATTTCATAAAGCTTCGAGATGGGTCCGTTATATTTTACTCTAGAAGTGAATATGATCTGTGTGTCTATTTCATAAAGCTTCGAGATGGGTCCGTTATATTTCTCTTACTCTATGTGGATGACATGCTTGTAGCTGCAAAGAGCAAGTCATGTATTGTTTCTTTGAAGAAACAATTGAGTAAAGAGTTTACGAATAAAGTTTTAGGAGAGGTGTTCACTGAGGTAGTTTTCGGGGTCAAGTTTAGGTATTGCCTTAACTTGATCAATCTCTCCAAATGTTGAGGCCCTTCGGGGTAGTGGCCCTTATGGGCGTGTGGGGGCAAAGATGAGATGACGCTTGTGTGGTACAGGAGAAGTACGTATGGGTTCATTATGGTCGGCTCAGTTTTTTTACAATCTTCGCCGAGGTGGAGAATTGTAGAAAAGTGACATGTGGAGGTTACAAGTAATGGATTCCTATTAGGAATCGGTTTTCTTATTTGACAACAAGTGGTGGAATTCTATTAGGATTCAATAAGACTTTCTAATCTATTAGAAATCTAAGTTGTTGTTGATTTAGGAATTGGGTTACCAATTGGATTAACCAAAGAGGTTATAAATATTAATGTTGTGTAACCATAAGTATTTGAGCAAAGAAGAAAGTATGTGTAAGGAAACCTAAACTAAGGTTTCATTAGTTTTTTGTGTAGTTCACTTCTCAATTATCAATAAAGTTATCTCTCTTTGTCCCGTGGATGTAGGCATATTGCCGAACCACGTATATTATTGTGTTTCCGTATTTCTGCTTTAGTTTAGATCTTTTGTGTTTGTTTCTTCATTAATCATATCAAGATCCTGTGTATTTATCATAACAATTTGCACACCGAAGGAAGATGGTGGTCTTGGAGTTAAAGACATCCAGTTTCAGAATTATGCACTATTTACAAAAAAAGCTGGCAAAGTTAATGAAAGCAAGATATTTCACAAATTGCTCTTTTATGGATGCTAGGGTCTAAAATACTGATTCAATAATGTGGAAACAACTTTGTAAAATCAGAAGTGCTATGAAAGATGGAATTCGATGGAGAATTGGTAATGGAAGTCACATTAACATATGGAATGATAGATGGATGGATAATGATTCAGTTGGGAGGCTAGAAGATCATCTATTGGTGCCAAAGGAAGAAGTTCAACATCTGAATTCGGTGAACCAATTATTGAATGAAGACTTAGAAGTTTGGAATTGGAATCTCATTTTTGAGCTTTGGCCTCTGCAAATTGCTACACAGATTGTTTCTATTCCTACTCAACAGGTTTCTCATTCTGGTGTGGATAAAACCATTTGGAGATGGAGCAATAGTGGAAACTATACAGTTAAAACAGCTTATAAAGGTTGGTGGTCATCTATATTTTAACTCTCAGATAGATGAAAGTGAAAAAAAGTATTCAAAATGAATTGGAGACTGAAGCTTCCATACAAAGTGAAAGAATTTTTATGGCAATGCTTGCAAGGTGTCGTCCCCACAAAGGAATTTTTGGCATCTCATCATCTCCAACTTCAAGATACCTGTTTTCTTTGTGAAGGACAGATTGAAAATCAATTACATCTTTTCTTTGGATGTGATTTTGCTTGAAGAGTATGGTTTATTCTTAATTATCATAGGCTGGTTTATGATTGTTATCGAGATGCTCCTAATCTAAAGTCTGCAATGACAAGATTGTTTTTGCAATTTCAGAAAGATCAAATGCTTCATGAAATTATGCCACTTCTTGGTGCTACAATATGGTTCATCTGGCTGGCTAGAAATTCCAAAGTCTTCAATGATGACGACTGCACTCCTGAACAATGCGTTCATAAAGCTAGACGAATGATTGGGTTAATTGATGATGAAGATCCATCTCTTAGTTCTGCAACTGAAAAGATTGAAAAGATTGAACTTCATATAGCTTGGAAAGGTCTCCAATCAGGTTGGGTAAAGCTTAACACGGATGGTGCTTCTATAGGCAATCCGGAAGCTGCTGGGTTTGGTTGCATTGTTCGGAACCATGAAGGAAATTGTCTTTTTGCTCTGTCAGGTCCAATTCCATTTGCTACAAATAATGTTGCAGAGCTTACTGCAGTCTTCTATGGTCTGAAGGTGTTATCTCTTATGGGAATGGAGAACTTTATCATTGAAACAGATTCACAAATTGTTCAGAAGGCTTTAACTACGGAGATTGAAGATTTCCATTGGGTACTAAAAGATCTATGTAAAAGTATTCAAGACATGCTTCGAAATTGTAGGAATTTTGAGGTTATATGGAATTACAGGGAGTTGAATGCTTGTGCTGATGCTCTAGCAACTGCAGCTGCGAAGAAGTCCTCTAATGCTGATTGGTTGGCACATCCAGACTGTGTGAGAGTTAATTGGCCTTTAGAATGGAATAATTTGATCCCCACTACACGTTCAGCTTGGAAAGATTCACTTCCTTCTTTTATGTCTGATGCTTATTGTAAAGATATTGTCGGAGTTTCAACTAAACGTTTAGTAAGGCAATAAATCTTAGTTTCCATAAAAAAAAAAAAAAAAAACCTATTCTACAAAGTAGTGACGTATATGGTACAATTGATTTTATATTTGGGAATGCTGCTGTCGTTCTTCAAAACTGCAACATTTTGTCAAACACTTGAGAGTGCACCAAAAGCACCAACACAAACATTTTCATTATTTCAACTATTGAGAAATGAGAAGTAAGCACAAATTAGATCAGGATAAAGTGAACTACAATCACCACCACAACCACTTCCCCACCCCTAGTGTAGTAGTGTGTCGCTGCAATTCCAAGCTGTCGCATAGCAAGACAGAAAAAAGAATATTTACTTACAATTGTTTATGCTATGGGAGTGAGAGAGGTGATTCTTAGCAAGACTTTGGGCTAAGAAGTGAGAATAAAATGCACTGAGTTTAGTATCAAAATCTCACCTTAAACCTTTTGGAATCCATGGAGAAGATCATGGTGTATTCACTTCTAGTGTGTTGCATTGAAGAGAATGAGAATAGGTGGTATTGAAAAAGACATGTAAAATAAACACTTACTATGGTTTTGCTTATAAGGATTTTCGAGAATACAATGAACTAAGGCTTGCTGAAACAATTTCTTTAAGACATTGTTACGTCTCTGCTATGGTGCAAACAATCTCTAGACGAATGGTCTTCCAAGATACAACATTTCTTCACTCTACTAAACTACACTAGTAGAGTCCCAGCGAACGAATATGAAAAAACCTTCGAATTATTATGGAAAAAATGAAGAAGACCTTGTCAAATTAATTGTCTACTTGGCCAGATTAGCACACTATTTATAGTCACATAAGCGTTTTTCCATAGGTGTCTTCTCACAAACATACACCTTTTACAAAAAAGTGATAAGTTGTTTCATAGTGTCTTTTCACAAATAAGCACTTATTGTAGACTAAAGGACTTTACATGTCTTTTCATTAGAATTATGAAAATACACTGTATCCATTGCAAAGTCAAGATACTTTGAAGATTAAGTTGAATCTAGCCGATAAATTTTGTGATTAAGTTGAATCTAACCGATAAATATTTGAGATCACACGCCATTTTTAAGTTTGGATCATTTGACATCATAGTTGTTTAATTTGATCATTTGCAATTGATCTGATAAAAAAGTATAGATAGTGTATAATTTTATACAATATTTTCAGTTATGCATAAAGTACAACTTTTTATGTAAAAAAATACATCTTATACAAATCAAATGTAAGAAGTTAAAAATGTGAAAAACGAATTAGGCGTAACAATTAACAAAAGTCAAATACAATGTTTATGTTTCATCACTACCAATAGAACACTTTATTATCTGTTCATTTTTACTTTAACCATGCAACCATCGTTTTCTTCTCCTATTATGCATAAAAGGGGTGAAAATGTATGTTAAAAAAAAGATTGAAGAGAAATATAATATACCAGTATCTTCACCCCAAAAAAGGAAAACGATAATATAGCTATTGATAATAGACTGAGGGAAGAGAGTGACATGTAACCATTAATCCTGCAAAGAGATTATTAAGGTGCATAACTATATATGCATAGCCCATGTCTGTTCAATCTAAAGATAATATATATAGTTAATGATAATAGATTAAGGGAAGAGAGTGACCAGTGACCATTCCCGCAAAATGATTACCAAGGTGCATGTTGAATATACAACAAAGATATCAACAATCAATAAAGCAACAAAATTGATATAGAAATTAATAGAACAACCAATATACTCAAGGTTATTGTCCTACCAAAAACTATACAGTCTCCCAATTAATTTGATAGAACCACCATATATACTTTTTCAGAATAAGCAACGAATCTATTCCTGAATATTTACAAAGAAAAAAAAATAAAAATGACTCACCTTAATAAAATGGTGGCAAAAAACTACTATGTCGCATACATATATAGTTCTAAGCAAAATAAACTTTTGAAGAAAACTGTACAAAAAAATCTAAATTGCAATTGTCGATTTGCTCATCACCACCATCAAGCATAACAGGGAACTATGTCCTTGTAATTTGGAACGGAGCATTGGAAAACAATGAAGTTAATGTTATTCGTGGTAGAACCACTATTTCATCTGGTTTATTTTCAGTAAGAATTTTTGCTTGAATGTATTGATTTGTACATTGTGTCACCATCCATCGAGTTCCAGTGCGTATCCCATCTATATGGGCAAGATTTTTTAAGAGTATAAGCCTTGAACCTGATTTGACCATGAGAGAGAATGGTGGGAATCCATACGGATTAAGTGAGTTTAAGAACTCAGTAGGATATAAGTTCACATAATCGTATTGGTTTGCATCGATATATAGCTTGTCTGCCGATGTATACACAAAAGTTTCTCTTGTTTTTATCTTATTTTTCAAAAATCAAGGACATGTGTCAATAAATTCAGTTGGGAATGGAAGAAAATTCACCTAAAAAACGAAATGTAAGAATCAATAAATCACAACCTTAGTTTCTATACACTCACAGTCCTTGGAATACATTATATTTTTGTGTTAAACTTTTAGATCTTACATTATATGAAACTGGGAAAAAAACGAAAATAAAAATTATTTGTAATTGGAAGCCAAAAAATATAATTTTATAGCTGCCATTGGAAGCAGAACTTTGTACCTGTCCCAAAAAAAAGAAAGGAAAAAATAATACATCTAAGCTTTGGGCTACTAAGTGTAAACCAATGTTCTTTCTGGTTCATTCATTCGAGGTACTCACATGTTCCACTTAATTTGGTCTCAATTAAAACAATTGTTAAGGTAACTCACTTTTAAAAGAATGTTCGTATTACAATATCTATTCAAAAAAGATGCAACACGTTCAAATCTGACAACTCTGACAAAATACTCTAAACCATTAATCAAAATCTCGTGAGCTCTCGCGAGATCTCTCGAAAATTGGAGTATCCGGTATGAGATATTTGTAAGATCGCAAACGGTATGATATACATACCAACCTTGTTGATAACTTCGAGATCTCTCGAGAAATTATGACATCTCGTGAGATATCATATTTCTAATGTTGAGATGCTCGAGATATAATTATTTAAAGAAGAATTGATAAATTGTTTAATTTTTTATGTTGAAAGTTAAAGGATTGCTATCGATTGTAAATATTAGTTTTTTCTAAATAAAAATTTGAACTTGAAATAGTGAAATTCGTAAAATTCAACTTATAGATCTTGTTAAAGTTGACTTAATAAACTCAAAATTGTTTGAATTGGGGTTATTGCCAATAAGTTTATAAAATCAAGAAGAAATCTAGTGAAAATTGAATTTTGAGGTGTTATTTGGTATAAATGTGTGTCGAAATTTGCTCGAAAAACTTGTTCATCTCGACAAAGAGATCCGAGATCTCGAGTTTTAGACTTGTTGAGATCTTGAGGATTTCGTGATTTGAACAATGCTCTAAACGACAATATATATCATTTCGAAATGATTGGAAGACAACTGGCACTATATTAGTTAATCCCTAAAACCATGAATAGTTATTCCCCATGGATATTAATCGCATTAAACAAACCAAAATCTGAACCATACAATCAACACTTTATGCAAGTGGTGTCTATGCCAACAAATTATTGCTTTCGAGATCAATACCTCTTGTTCACTTCTACGTTTCATTACTTGATTTAGGTCATGAGTGCGATATATATATATTACCAGTAACCTATAAAGATAATATAACTGAAACATAAAAAATCAACTTAACAAAGAATTTGAATCCAATTAAGAAATTTGAATCAACATAAAATCTAATTTAATTATTTCCACTGGTAGACCACTAGATTATTTCACAACAGAATCTTAGAAACATTAGTTCCAAAGAAAGCAGTGGGCTGGTAAAAAACCCAGACTAAGTTGGGGAGGTGAAATAGTGTTGAAAGAATATGTACTTCCTGTTTTTAAAAAAAAAACAAATTGAAATGTGTTTTAATTACTTACTGGCTCTAACCATGGTTGGTTTTTCACGGTTTGCGACAATTACGACATTATTCTACTCAATTCTTTTTTATCTGATAATAATAATAATAATAATAATAAGATCCATCTTCCTTCTTTAACAACTACCAATCTATGAGACGATATTTTTTTTTACCGTAGTTACATCAAAATGGTATATATATCTTCAAATCCAACATTAGATCCCAATTTTAGTTGTGATAATATACATTGAATCTGGAAACATCTGAGTCGGTGCTGAAAATGGCTTCGTTACGAATTTCTTAGAACCAAAAATATGTCACCATGAGGAATTTTAAATTTTGAAGAAAAATCGTTTATTAGTAAGTTTGTAGAAACAATTTGTCTGAACATGATGTAATTCTTATGTCGATCAATATTTTTGCAGTCAGTGACAGAACATCATATAGAAGCTCTGGCCAATCAACCATTCTTCTATCCATCATCAAATATGCATGTCAGGCTACAATGGTTGTAACCTTTTATATGTTTGTTTTATAAGGAAGAAAGTGTGGAGAGTACAACAAAGAAGAGACACAAGGATTTTTTGCATAACTAAGAACCCAAGATGGATTAAAAACCGACCCAGTAAGTATTTCAAATGGACTCAAATTTGAGCCTACGCCCAATAAAATACTTATTATGTATTAGGTTTACGGACCTGGATTTGTGATGGTGAATCCTGCCAAAGAAAGAAGTTTAGAGCTAAAGTTTTCAAAAGTTTGATTGGTTGTGGGTTGGACCCGATAGGTTCAAGATTTGGGCGAACCAAATGACGGACAGATGGACAGTGGCATTTATCTCCAAGCCTAGGTGTCATGGTGGAAAGATATAGAGGAATCTATTTCTTGTTCAAGTTGACTAATTTTGGTATCTTAATAGATAGAGATTTATCGTTAGGATTCCAAATAATATTTGTTTCAAAAAGATTTGAAATGTAGGGTGCAACCTTGGTTGTCTTGTTTCACCAAGTTAGTCAATGTCAGATTGTAATTAAAGCATATTTAAATTTGCTTTTTAAGGCGATAGGTACAGATTTTTTAGTAGTATTTCACATGACACTCTTGTGGGACCCAACTTAATCTGGGTTTCTTACCAAATGATGGATAGATGTTTAGTGACATTTATCTACAAACCTAGGTGTTAAGCTAAAAGGATAAAGAGGAATCTATTTCTGGTTCAAGTTGACTAGTTTTGATATCTTTATTGATGAAGATTTATTTTTGAGATTCCAAATAATATTCGTTTCAAAAAGATTTGAAACGTAGGGTGCAACCTTTGTTGTTTTGTTTCCCCAAGTTGGAGTCAACGCGAGTAAGTAATTAAAGCATATTTGAATTTGATTTTTAAGGTAATATGTACATATTCTTTCAACACTATTTCACCAACCATTCTTGTGGGACCCAGCTTATTCTGGGTTTCTTACCAGCCCACTGCTTTCTTTGAAACTAATGTTTCCAAGATTTCGTTGTGAAGTGATCTAGTGGTCTTCTACCAGAAATAATTACATTAGATTTTTAACTGTTGTAATTTTTAATTAGATTCAATTTTTTTTTTTTTTTGTTATTTATGATGATAATAAATAAAAAATTTCATGTTTCAATTATATATTCTCTATAGGTTACTGGTTAAGAACATAATATATATATATATAAAATAAAGTTCATGACCTGAACCAAGTAATGAAATGTGGAAGTGAACAAGAGGTATTGATCTCGAATGTCATAACTTGTCGTCATAGACAAACTTTGTATAGTAAAGTGGTAATTATAGGGTTCCGACTTTGGCTTGTTTAATGCGATTAGCATCCATGAGGAATAGATATCCATGGTTTTAGGGATTAACTAATATAGTGTCAGTTGTCTTCCAATTGCTTTGAAATGATATTATTTCAGAATTGTCGTTTAAAGTTTTTTCTCAGAGTTGTCGGATTCGCACGTGTTGCATCTTTTCTTAACAGATATTGTAAAACGAACATTCTTTTAAAAATAAATAAAATTGTGGCACCTCCAAATTAAATTTATGAGTTACCTTTTGTCGGATCTTAACAATTGTTTTAATTAATTCTCTGAAATATTTTTTGTCGTGTTTTGAAGATACGCTAATATAATATTCTAAATTAAGTGGCGCAAAAATTTGAATTCCTATCTTTATACCAACTTATTCAAATTCACTCTAAATTTTTCCCCCTTGGAAACACAGGTTATTTTAGAATTATAATGGATGAACTCAAGAACAATACACAAATATATTTATATATATAGAATTACAGTAAACAAAAATTCTACTAACACAAATAAATAAAAGAATTTATACTTAATACATTGAAACAAGTAATAAACACTTACTTCATGTTTCTCAGTAAGATTGAAGAGAAAAGAATTGAACAGAGACTTACCGAAGTAATTTTCGTAAGACAATATTACGCCCCTGATATGGTGCAAACAATCTCTGGACAATTGGTCTCCCAAGATACAATTGTTCTTTCCTTTGCTAAACTGTAATGTAATAACATAGTTCTAGAGAACAAACAAGAAGTACATTTCAAATTAGAGAAAGGGAAAAAGACTTTATATTGATTTGTACATCTACTAGCCAGAATAACACTCAATTTATAGGCTAAGTCGTAACTGTTCACAACAGACACAACTGTTGGAAAACGTCTTCTCTCAAACACATCTTCTATAGACTAAGTGAAACGGGTTTTATCCATCGGAAGAACTATTTGAATTTGAACATACATATTTGTTTGGTAGAGTTATTAATATGATTTAGTAGGCCCCACAATATTTTAATTAAATTAAACCTAAACCAAAAAGATAAGTTTACTTTATCAACCACCCATATAGCATTGTGTTATCACGCAAAATTTAGTAACCCACGCCCTTTATATTCAAAAATTGTGTACTAACTTCTTTTACCCACTTCCCACTACGTCCTACTACTCATGTAGGACTAAGAGTTGTTACACTTGTTTCACTGGTTATAAGGCCCGTGCAAAGCATGGGTGTTATTAATTTTTTTTATAAATTAGGTGTAGTTCTTTTAAAATATTTTGTTTAAATTTTTTCGTTGGTTCTATTAACGTGTTTAACTAAAGTGTATATTATATCGACCAATTTTAATTGTTTAAAATATGGTTGATTTTAATTTTTAAAAATGGATGTTCTCTTAACATATGTTAATTTAAGTGATTGTAAGTACCATAATAAAACTTAATATAGAAGCTCAATTTTTTCTCTCTTAAAACTTTGAAACCAAGGATGAAATATAGTGTGGGTGGTTGTAAATCTGAAGGTTGTTGGATGTATAGATATAAATTTTTTTGTGTGGACGATCAATTGGTGTGGATTGTATTTTAATTTCGATGTTGAATGTGATTGATTAACGATTTCTTTTGCAATGTAAATAGAGCAAAGTTAAACTTTATGATAGTTTTTTTTATTTTCACATTTTAATTTTGTTCATAGTATCGAATCAATGAAAGCAAAAGAAAAGTTTCCAACCTATATGGAAGTACAACATCTCCTCCCATTATAATCGATTTCATATTGTTTATTTATTTTTTATTGCAATGTGATTGATGTTAGGAGCCAATACACGTTCTTCAAGACTTGTTTTGTGTCGTTTATATCTTAGGTAATAAGAATTGATAAGAAGATCTTGGGTTATTTATAACCTTGCATTATTTGGAAGTATATTTTAATATTTTATTTTGCTAATTAAGTATGATATTGTCGTGAAATTAAATTTAACCAAATTGATGAAACAAATTAATTGGACATAAAATAAAAATAAAAATAATATGAGAGCAAACGAAAGAAAAAACAAATTGATGCTGATTTTTATGCATTTGTAAAACGTCTAAAAATGTTGGATATCAATTGCTCCGAGATGAAATTTGATTCTGACATTGTTGGGGAAACATATACTTAATATCTATTGTACATTCCGCTATTATTCGATTCGCTTGTTTTTCTCCTTAAGTGCATCTTCTTCAATTTATCAAGATTTTTAATATCTATCCGTGTGTTTTTGTGTTGGATATGCTTGGTTCTAAGAGCACTTTTTTTATAGTGATATCATAGTAAGATATTTATATGTGAATATGTAACTATGACTGATTTTTTTATTTTTATTTATTTTAATTTTTTTGAGATCTAATTTATTTATTTTGTTTATTTTTTTGTAGGCTTCAATAGAGTATTGTTTAGTTCACGTGAAAAAATTCACAATATATTAGTTTATGCTAGGAACATAATTGTATTGGGCTTTTATATTAAGAACTAAAATTTTATGTATAGTATATAAATCTATTGTAAGCAACATTGTGTTTTTTGTGAAATCACTATTTGGAAAATCAAGAGAAGATAAACTGAATTTGATGTATGGGAAAGATGGGTAGACGTTAAGGAAGAAAAAGGTAAAGTGCAAAACTATAAATCTATTTTTATGTTTAAAAAATAGATTTATCCATATTACCATTAAACTAAGTAGCTATATAACCAATAATTAAATTTATTAGCCAAATTGTCATTAAATTTAGTAGTTATATTGCATTTAATTCTGGAGCTAGCTATATAGCTATTTAAGCCAACATTGAATATTGAATTACATTACGGGTTATTTTGTATTTGGTCCTTCTAGAACATTCGTATTTAGCAAGTGGTATAGAGTTTTTGAATTATTAGCAATGATCATTTTTCGGTGATTCGACTAGTAGTCAACTCTGTTGACTATAGTCAAACCATCCAAGTTTTTTAAAATACCAAAACTACCCATGCACATGTTAATCAAACAACAAATAGATATATCATCATTTTATGCTTCCAATGGTCCAAAATAAATTATTAAATAGAAATAAACTAAACAAAATAATAGAAATAAAAAACAAAGATAGAGTGATAAACAACAATAATGAAATTTTGCAAAGTAATATCCAATCAATCTAACAACCCTCAATACAAAATCAAGAAATCCAACCCCAAAAATCATCAAGATTGAAACCCATTTTTCTTTTAAAATAATTGAAATTGAAAAGTTATTCTTCTTGTCAAGCAATTGAAAATGAAAACCTAACACCCATTGTTCTTCTATGAAAACTTATTACCCATGGTTCTTGTCAAGCTATTAAAATTAAAAACCAAACACCTATGTTTCTTCTCTTTCAATTTGAAAACCTAATACCCATTGTTCTTGTCAAGAAATAGAAATTGAAACCCAATACCCAACAAAAACCAAAATATTCTCTATACCCCAAAGATGAAGAAGCTTAGAAAGTAGTTCATAGACCAAGAGCAATAAGCTTTGAAGGAAGAAGAACAATGGGTATTGGGTTTTTCAAAATCATTAAGAGGTAAGGACCTATGTCCCCCTCAACTTTTATTGACTTATCTATAATCAACAGGTAGAGGTCTGCCAAACCCCACCCTCTTTTTCGGTGTCTTTTTTAACTGCAGCTAAGGTATAGAAACACAAGAAGGCCTGTGCAGCGAACCAACTTTGTTTCATTCCTTTTGCATTCGATATTTTTGGGTTTTTAGCACCAAAAGCAGTTAAACTTCTCAGGAGGCTACAAAAAGTGATGAGTAACAATGTGATGACCGCGGGTTGCAATGAATATGTATTTCGTCGGATTGGTTTTGCTATTCAAAAAATGCTTGCAGCGCAGTTTGTAGCGCGTTTATTCTCTAACTTTGTGTAATTCTTTCATTTTTTATCAATAAAATTTGTTTTGGATTAAATAAACAAAAAACAAAAAAAATAGTACAAAATATCGATATTTTAAAATCTATCGAGTTCTCAATATTGGATATATCCCGATATATCTAAATGTATCCACAATATATTACAAAAAATATTCTGATATTTTCTACTAGATCTCATTTGAGTTTTCATATATAATCTTCGAGAAGACCGATTCATATATCTTTCCATAAAAATAACTTACCTAATAGACTAAAATTATATATATCTCTCAAAGATCATTCTAGGTTTTTAGACTTCAGGCCATCTAATTAATGCCTATTTAGGAAATGAGACGCTTTTAATTGGTATTTAGAGTATGGGGCACCTTCCCGTCAGTTGACTGTTATGACTAACCGTTGACTCAAGTCAAAGAACTCATATTTTATAAATACCCATAATACCCCGTACAGGTGTCCTATTCCCTAATTTTATTTAACACAGGGTATCTTCTTCTCTAATAACTAAAATCCTGAAAGGTTTGCCAATGATGGTATAATGACACGTGTCAATTTATCAACCGTAAGATGAAATCAATGGATGATATAATGACATGTGTAATGGTTTTGTTATTAAAATTCAATCTCGTGCTAAACACATGGAGGAATAATATTGTTATTTTCAAAAAAAATTAACAAGCAAACAACAGTCAACATAGTCAACTCACGGAAAGTGCCCCAAGCTCTAAATACCAATTAAAAATGTCTCATTTCCTAAATAGGTATTATTTAGGCGTCCCAAAGTCTAAAAACCCCATTGTGAAATTAAATACTCTATAGATTTCGATCTCTCTTTGCAATTTGGTTTGCTTTCCTTCATATGTATCTCATAGAGAGATGATATTATTCGAGAATCGAGATTTGATTCGTCTATGGGAAAGAAAGAGAGAACTTAAAAGATCCTTCAAGATTTGGTTTCTCTATTCACATACACGTAAGAAATATAGACAAGAGATTACAAGATCTGAATCAAAGAGCTTAAGAAGAGTTTTAGTTATGTTCGCAAAAGAGACAGAAATGTTTAGATTCCAGATTTTTTATCGAAATTTTTAAGATAATTTTATGTTATCGGAATATTTCTCTATAAAAACAAAAATATCACCATATAACAAACCGATACTTTGCAAAAATAATATAGTCATGCCAATCCAACATGTACAAGTACCTTAAATAGGATTGAGTCAAAATTGAGTCAAACATTTCTTGAGTCCCTGGAACCCCTTCCCTTTGCAAAAATAATATAGTCGAATGTTTTCAAATTTATGGAATCATTTTTCTGCCAAACAGATAGATAGCCAATGTATCATGATACAAGCCTTTTAATGGAAACTACATTTCAAAAACTTGCCGATATAAAGGAGGTGTACACAAAAACACCGTAAGTAAACAATTGGGGTTTTATTACCCCAAAATAAAGAACTGACACTTTGAACTCAGCAGCTAAAACATAACTAAAAACAATCTACTGTACACAACTATGGACTTTCCCACATTACAACAATTCTGAATGCAAATATGTTTTAGACACGACTCGCAGCATTTTCAAATTTGGGGGTTATATTTTTGCATAAAAATAAGACCAAATTAATACAAACAAACTTTGTAGCAAAATTTACACAACACATATTTAATATTTTTACGAAATCCAATTTCTCCCAAAATCACAAATTGGGTTTCTTCTCAATCTATCCATACTTGTATAAGATCTCTAAAATTGAACAAACAAACAACTATAGTGAAAAATAACAACTACCCAAATCATATAAATCACAATAATACTGAAATTTTTAACTGAATTTGATAAAAGGGAGTAAAAAAGAAAGACTTACAGTAGAAACTGTTGTCAAGTCAGCAATGTTAGTGAAGAAGCAGATCAAATAAATGGGTTTTCTCTTGTTAGAAAGATCAAATAACTTGAATTTCGAAAAGAATTTTTTTTTTTTTTTTTTTTGGTTTTTTTGTTTTTGCCATGTTGAATAGTTTAATTCAATTCTTCTGAACAACACAAGATCTCTCTCCCTCTCTCTCTTTCTCTCTCTCTCTCTGTGTCCAAAGGAGTTGGTTTTACTACACGTGTCTTCATTGAGCAGATAGACACGTGTCTTAAATCGAGACTCTGGTTGGGGTGTGGTACTATATTCTGCGAAAGAGGGATCTTAAAAGTACTATGTAAATGTGCACGTGCTATACATGTGTTATTTTTTTTAATAATCAACAATCATGGGCCTGGGCCTTTTAAATATTAAGTATCTGTATATATCAAATTAAAATAGACCCCTATAAGGTCCAAAAATAAACATTTTCTTATCTAAAAAATAAATTGCAAAAAAACCCCTTTTTCACGTCCAAAAACGGGGCCTGATCTGTTTGTGATTTTGGGACAAAAATACACATAATAATAATAGTGAATTCGAGTTAAACTCGTCTATCTCTTTCTCTTTTCTTATTTTCGCAAACAATAAAGAAAGTTCTTCAAAATTCGCAATCATGGAGAATCAAAACCGCCATTAAAGGTTTTTGAAGAGGGAAAACACATAGTTAATCTCTTACTTTTGAACAAGTAAGCGATTAAACAATTTCAAACATTTGGAATTTGATTTTTGTAGGGTTTTTTTTTTGGGAGATTTTTCGAACCATTGTATATGTATATCCGATATTCAGTCGTGCTTGCCAATAACTCTTGTCCATGACTCCATAGTGAAGTTATTTGCAAATATATTTTTGCATGGGGTCTTTTATATTTTCTGAGTTCGGTGCAAGGAACTCAATGAAATGTTTGCAGAAAACTCTTGGTTTTGTTGATGCATGTAAAGTTTACTTCGGTGAACTATTCCACATGAGGAATGAAGTAGTGTATGTATTCCATGGTAGTATTTGTGTTTCTTCTGTGGTTATATCCATTTAAATTATTTGGTTGGTATAGAAAAATTTGGGACATCTTGAAAATGTTTGCAGTAATCTCTTGGTTTTGTCAATGCATACTTATGTTTTTTTTTCATGGATTATTTTGAGTACAGTGCAAAAAATTCAATAATATGTAGGTAGATAGATATTGGCATGTTAAATTGTTTTGACAATACGTTGGGTAGAACTCAGTAATGCTAGGAGTTCAATGCTTATTATCACATAGATCTCAATGCTTACTATCATCTTCATTTTTGTATTGTACGTGTTTGAAATAAATTGAATTTAATGCCAAGAACTCAATGCTTTGTGGGAAATGTGGGACTAACACCAACTTATGGGTGTTACAATCACACCACCTTAGAAATAAAGCCGTCCTCGGTTCTGTATTACACTCAGTAAATTCCCAAAATCCTCCTACGTTCCC
Source organism: Aquilegia kansuensis (assembly GCA_020826895.1). Taxonomy (NCBI): domain Eukaryota; kingdom Viridiplantae; phylum Streptophyta; class Magnoliopsida; order Ranunculales; family Ranunculaceae; genus Aquilegia; species Aquilegia kansuensis. Next base: position 36,681,587 of record CM037004.1, on the reverse strand, counting down.
TGCCAAGTGAGACAAGTACCTGCAACAGGCGACCCGTCGTCGGCTCTAATACCAACTGTAACGCCCCGGGATTTCGTCCTCGCTCATCCCGGTGCGTTGAGCACCATACCGTTCGCTAATGTCAATATTGTCCCCCTTTAGTCACTGCAGATATCCAGCAGTAGACGGTTTTGGATCAGGGCCCACCCATCTGGTTTACCCCAAAAGGCCTTGACATTAGTTAGAGTATGGTTAAGCTCTATATACTACCAATACAACTACTTCTTTGGCAATGTGGGACTAACACCAGCTCATGGGTGTTACAATCCCACCACCTTAGAATATAGAGCCGATGGCTCTACAGTACATTCAGTACAGTCCCAAAATCTCCGACGTTCCCTGCCAAGTGAGACAAGTAGATGGCGGTCCCTAGACTTTTCCAGCGTACTTCCCACCTGTAACAGGCGACCCGTCGTCGGCTCTGATGCCACCAAAAATGTTAGTTTCCTTTTGATTCTTCTGATATATGTTTCTTCAATGTAAATTTTAATTGTATGCAACAGAGAACAAACTTTTGTACTGTGTTCTTGGGTCATGGGCCAGTACAGAGGGCAATCCTGTAAATGGAAGTACTGTACTAAAAAACCATTATAAATACAACATTTAAACCCTAATAAGCCCCACACCAGTGCACCACAGTTGTTAGTCTTGTACTCTTGTTACTTGGTGTAACTCCTTGGCAGAGGCGAATCTAGGAAAGGGCTCCCCTGGGCTCAAGCCCAAGGAGTTCTTGAAAAAAAAAATTAGTAGGTATGTAACTATGTATAATAAGCCCAACCAACCTGAGCCTAATAGAGTAATAGTCTACCAAACCCACTTCTAACTCATCTTCTTCTTCTTCTTCACCTCTAGAGTTCAGACTTCAGACTCGACTCCTCTCACATTTTCGCGATATACAATTGAGAAGTGAGAAGACTCTACTCAATCTATCAATGGTTTTTGAAAGAAGATCTACGATTATCAATGGTTTATTTTAGATTCTACTCAATCTTCAATCTTCAATTCTTCATTGAGAAGGTAAATTCGAAATTTGGGTTTCTCTCTCAATTATGAATTTTCAATTGACTCTTCCTGTTTCTACGGCAATTACCGAAAGAGCATTTTTAGCTATGAGAATTCTCAAGACCGATCTTCGTAACAAGATGGAAGATGAATTTATTGGAGATATTATGGTTATCTACATCGAGAGGCAATTTGCTAAGAACATGGACATAGATTTGATGACAGATGACTTTGATGATATGACGGATCGTCGGGTGAAACTACGATAGTGTCTTATAATGTGCAACTGATTTTGCCTTTTTTTGTTGGTCGGCATTATGTTGAAAAACTTACTATTTGTCGACCATATGTATTTACTCACTAAGTAGTGGTACTAATTTTTTTCTTTTTTTTTCATAAATTGAAACAAGATATATGTAAATCAAGTGTTTTAACAACTCTGACATACTATTATAAGAATTACCATTTCTATATGGCGTATTAGCGTGTATATGTTCTTTGTTTCTTTCATACTTGATTCGTGCACTTTATATAATATGCTCTATCACATCTATGATGACTATTCTCAGTAACTTTTAGCTTTATTTTTGTGATTTATGTCTCTTTGGGTTTATTCCAGGTTGCCAAGGATGCCTTTGATATGGTCTTAGCTTATTACCATAGTTTCGGTTGTTGGCGAAAGGAGATCTATTTATAACAACATAAAGACTTTCATCAAGTCTCTCTCTTGCTCTTACTTTGAATTTTTCTATGGATGTAGTCAAATAATATTTTTCTTTGAGAAGTTCATATTATTGATATTTAGTCCCCGATAATTTAACACTACAACTCTGAGAGATCGACGTCGTTTTTTTTTTTTTTAGAATTTTCATCCAAGCCCACCCCAACTTGAAATCCTAGATCCGCCACTGCTCCTTGGCCTCTTCTCAGATAAGATTGGACATGGGAAACTGGTGAGTTCAGAACAAGATCTCACACAGAAAAATGCTCAAAAAAAAATCCATGATTGAGTGTTAGTTTGTGTTGCAGTGAAGAATATTTGAGAATGGTTGGTATCGGAAAAGTAATCAAAACTATTGGAAACGATTTGGGGGAATGCTGGTTGATTATCTTTTCTGGTGGTGGTGATAAAATTGAATCTACTGTCGTCGTCGTTGTTCTTGTTAAAAAGCCATTGATTCAGCAGTTTATTTTCTGGGAAATTCTCAAACATCACGAAAAAAAGCTATGTTCCCCCATTTCTTATTATCAAACAACTCTTGTTATAAAAGCTTTATTTTTTTTTCTTGTCATTTTTCAGGGAGCAATTGTGAAGTAAATTGCCCATCCTTATCTTCAGATATACACACTAGTAGAAAAACATATATAGATAGCGCTCAAAAAATGCTATTAAAAGCATTCCATAACATTTAAAAAACGCTATTGATGCCACTGCTATCCTTTTTTTTAATAGCGTTTTCAGCAAGCGCTATTGATCCTATTGCATTTGCAACGACGCTATGCTTTTGAAGATAGCATTTCTTGTAAAATGCAATAGTATTTAATAGCATTCATGGATAACATTTTATAAAACGCATAGCATATTCTAGATGCTATTAGTAAGTATTTATAGCATTCACAAGTGCTATCTTTTTCTACTGTGCAAATAAACTGCAATTGAGAAATCCAATTTGGTTTGGCTTGTAATTGAATTTCATTGTACAAATTCCACATTCCATTATTATTTTGCAATTGAGAAATCCAATTTGGTTTGGATTGTAATTGAATTTCACCTGTTTTGGGTAAATTTTAAAACATACACTGCCATAAGATAAAACCAAAAATGCATTGATTGATTGATACCATTTCATTACAAAATGCAAACATCAGCTTTACATTCCAGTGCTTGTTTAGTAGAAATACATTTTTACAAATTCAAGAAGATAAAAATGTCATTGTTCCACTGGTATCTCTTGTATAGCTTTTGTGAAGAATTTGTAGCAATATCTTGTCTTGAAGGACAATGAGATTGTTTCGTCAATCCATGTAAAACCTTAGCAACCTCAATCTCAATTTCATCTTGAACTAAAGCTGGCCTATTTGCAATCTTTGGTGGTCTGTTTTTTCTGTCTGATTGGTCTATGCAAAAAACAAATTTCATTAATCAATCCCCAAATCTATCAAAAAGAAAAGGAGAGAAATTATTGAGAAACAATCAAACAAACTATTTTTACCAGATCTGTGATAGATAGATGAAGACTCAGATTATTCTTCGCCGACGAAATTCCTACAAAAAATTTCAAAACTTCAACTCGGAGAGAGAGAGTACCTTTAAGAAGATGAATTGATTTTCCTTTCGTTGTGGAGCAAATACCTAACAAAGAGATTGAGATGTGGAAAGCAACAATTAGTGACAAAGGGATTTTGGTACTTACCAGAGAGAGGGAGAGAAAACAGCGAATTGGGCAACAGGACAGGATTCCAAATGGGTTTAGTCATAAGGAAAAACTTCAAATTGAATTAGTTTGCAGGACATACAATTTTTTGGACATAAATACCCTTATGTGAAGTTTTTCCGTTTGTCTCGAATAAACTACGTCTTGTTCTTCTTTGTTCTTTAACTCAGTGTTTTCTTGCCCATTCTCTAACTTTGTACTTTCTCAAGTACAATAAAATAAGTTTCTTTCTTCATCGTTCATTTTTTTCTTGTAGAATCTCCGTTCATTCATCAATGACAAAACTAAAAAAGCTTGAGTTACTCAAAAGTCGAAACCCATAACTAATTATTGAAGTGGGTAAGTATTACAAGGTTCATCAATGGCTGAAGAAATAATTATTAATGGAGAACAATTTGTGGGTATTGAAGAAAACACATACATGGGTTGTGATAATATACTAAATACAAAGAAATGGTTATTAATGGAGAACCATCTGATTTTTAATTGTAATTATGAACATGGAAAGTATTGTAATGATTAATTGTGATTTTCTATTGACAACAAAACTACGTATTTTACAGTTTTCTTATGGAGAAGAAGATTGAGTCAACTCAGTTTTTTGAGTCAACTCAGTTATCACGATAATTGTGATAACATCATGTTATCACTATATTTCAGTATTTGTCTTCGAAAAATAAAGATGATAACATGGGTCTTTGATAACATCATTGTCTGGTATTTTATTTGTAAAAAACTTAAAGTAGATAACATCATCCGATTTATTTTTTTTTAGGATTTGTGGGACAAATAAAACACCACCACGTATGGGTGTTGTTAACCCTAGTAGGATTTGAACAAGTTACCCAACTAAATTTATAGACACGTATGGGACAAATAAAACACTACCACGTATGGGTGTGGTTAACCTTAGTGGGATTTGAACAAGTTACCCACTTAATTTGATAGACACGTATAAGATAAATAAAACACTACCACGTATGGGTGTTGTTAACCCTAGTGGGATTTTAACAAGTTATCATTGTAGTTGTTTATGATAACATAATGTTATCAGTCTTGTCTTTTATTTATAAAAAAAATCTAAAGCTGATAACATGATGTTATCACTAGGGTTTTCATTGATAACATCATGTTATCAGTTTGTCTTTTATTTATTAAAATGAAAAGCTGATAACATGGTGTTATCAATATAATTGTGTTTGATAACATCATATTATCAGTCTTATATTTTATTTATAAATAACCAAAAGCTGATAACATCATGTTATCATTGTAATTATTTGTGATAACATCATGTTATCACTATACTTGTGATAATATCATGTTATAACTGCAGTTGTGTTTGAAAATTAAAGCTGATAGCATGATGTTATCACTATAGTTTTCATTGATAACATCATGTTATCAGTCTTGTCTTTTATTTATAAATAACTTAAAACTGATAACATTATGTTATCATTGTAGTTATTTGTGATAACATCATGTTATCACTGTAGTTGTGATAACATCATGTTATCACTGTAATTGTGTTTGGAAATTAAAGCTGATAACATGATGTTAGCACTATAGTTTTCATTGATAACATCATGTTATCAGTTTTGTCTTTTATGTATAAATAACGTAAAGCTGATAACATCATGTTATCATTGTAGTTGTTTTTGATAACATGATGTTATCACTACATTTGTGATAACATCATGTTATCACTGTAGTTGTCTTTTAAAATTAAAGCTGATAACATCATGTTATCATTGTAATGTTTCAGAATTCTAATATAATTTTTCTGATTAAAAGTATGGTTCAATTAGTGACGAAGATGATGATGAAGAATAACAGAATAAAAACAAAAAACAACAATTAGAGGGGAAAAACAAGAAGAAAAACAAGTGGGAGATTCTATTTATTGAAATCTTCTACTAAAAAATGTCTACAACTATATTGTTAGTAATTGGGTTTCAATTACTGTTTTGGGAATATGATCATGTTCAATTACAATCAAATTGATTGACAATTGAAATGAAATTGGTTCAAGGATTAAACAAATGTAAAGAGAGAAGATAGAGATGATCTCATATGGGTTTTAATCTCAAAGTACTTTATGAGATATTAATGAAGAGATCGATAAGAAAGGAGAAGAGAGGAGAAAAACATAGAGAGGAAGAGAAGATAGAAGCGTAAAGATGAAGAAGGAGAAAACTAGAAGAGAGGGGTAGAATCGGTATTTTTTAAAAAAAATGTCCTTGGGCCTAAAGAATTTGTTTGTCGTTCATATAAGATCCATAAGTTTGTCCTTTTCATAGCCACTTTTTTTATAATGTCCTTTTTGCCAAACAGGTTTGGAATTTGGCCTTTTGGCCTAATTCTTTGGAGAGAAAAAGAGTTGAAAACCTAATTGAAGAAAGGGGGAGAGAATGTTTTTATAAAAAAAATAAAAAACATTAGAGGGAAATCTGAAAACCTAGGCGGTTCTTTTAAATTTTGATTGAAATTTTCGTTTCATGGTTTTGACTTTTCAGTTTTCACTCTTGTTGTATACTTCTCTTTTCTTTTCTTTTTTTTTTTTTTTTTTTTTTTCTAGTTCCTAAATCCTACTCAATAAAATTTTACTTTTTCTTCTCTTACTTCTAGAAATTTGACATTTTTTTCCAATTTCCTTAATATATACCATCTGAATTTTTGGAATATTCACTTTATGACAAAAAATAAATACCACATGTGAGCTAAATAAAAAATAATGAGTTAAATTAAATTTGAAAAAATTGTAATAATCTAAATATTTTATTTTTTATACGAGGATATCTCACTATTTTTATTATTAAATATAATGTTAGACTTAACATCAAAAACTCTGTTAACAATTAGCTGCTAAAGTGTTTCGAAAAACCGTTAGTTAGTATGCAAGACAAGCTCTAAGGTCAATTGACTTGAGATGAGCAATTTAAATATGTAATATAATGTCTATACACGAGACAATTGCTAAGGTCTATTGACTCAATATGGCTCGGACATGATGCATTATTAAATCGTGGTACTCAAACTCGGGCTTCACATGTTTTTAGTTGGCTTATTGACATTTGTTTATTTAAATAAAATTTATAATCTTTTTGGAAATTTTAAACTTACACAAATTAAGCTTGAAACTTGCCTCATCATTTTCTCAATTATAACCATCGATACTCATTTGACCAAGTCAAAGAGTACGTTCATATATTCCTACTTCAATATGTATTAAAATGCTGATAAATTTTTTATGTGAAAAATATTATAATAGAAAGTCTCCATTTTGAGTTTGGTTTTGCGTTGTTTGTGTCTTTTCGATAGTTTAGATCAAATGGTGTGTGTATATATATCCGATATAGTTTTCATAATTTTCGAACTCCTTATTTGTTTGAATTTTGGAGAATTTCACAAGAAATTATTTGAAAATTTTGATATGTTGGTTAGTAGATATAAATCCATATATTTTATTTAGTTTTGTAAGTTAATAAAAATTATTTAAGAAAAAAAAAAATCTAAACAAATTTCTCTACTATCTTTCTCTACTAAGCGGAAATGGTCTTAAGAAAAATTTCTCCGCAATACCACAATAATTAATAACCTAATTGATTAGTATGTTTTTAATTAATTAAGATAAATTAGTAATTGCACAACATTATAATAAGTGGACACAACTTAAAAAAACTAGTTAAAAGTATGATAATACTAAAAACCAATGATAAACCTACAATTCGGCCCATGGGCCTAAGGACTACTTATTGACATTATGATAGATGCTATCTTTAGTGTTACAAGAAAATAGCATAATAGCAAACGTCATCCTTTTATAGCGTTTTAATGATAAATGCTATCTTATTTCAAACTGCTTCTTAATAACGATAGCATTAATATAAAGTGCTATTAAAAAAATATCCAATAGCGTTTATTTGCATATGCTATCAATTTAGTGCTATCTTTATCTGATTTTGTAGTAGTGACAGATCTCTTCAACTTTCTTTTGTAGTCATTCATTTTTGTAAGGTTAAAATTACTGCTAGGTCTTATTGTTGGTTGAATTTGATTGTGTTGTGGTGTTGTTCTCGTATTATGACAAGAAAGAAAGATCAATATGGTTCTAAACGGTCTGATGTAATAACTTCTGATGAATTACTTTGTATATCCTTTACCCTTACTTGTTTTGATGCACACTTCAGTGGTTTCATCTTTTTGATGATGCTTATTTTGAATCAGGATTGCATTCAACTTTGACCTGAGTTATTTGTTTTCATGTTATTTTGTGATCTGAGTGAGATGGTCTGTAATATTCACTTGTATAAAGGAGTCTCCTAACTCCTAAGAACTTTGGTTTCATGTAGTAACTGTATTTATAGCTCTGTAATGTTCACCATATTCAAACCTACAGATTATCATTATCTGTTTAGGTTACATGGTTACATAAGCTTTTGGCTGTGGTACATGTTGTAATTTGTAGTCCATATATCATCAGGAGTTTAGTGAAGTGACCTGACATAGGATAAGCACAGCATATGGATTGTCTACCCCGCTCGTTCAAATTTGATGGTGGGTAATTTATGTATGCACAGATTAATCTCACAACATACATCTGATTGGGTTCATTATTTGGGAACTGGGAGAGATTTATTACCAATGACATGAAAGTTGATTAAGCCATTTATGTGCCAATGGTTTAGCATCTGTATTGTCACTGATATACTCTAAGAAACTTCAAAAACAATTTTATGTAGGCATCTACTCTCAGTGTTTTGCTGCAAAGATGACAATTTTTTTGAGTAAAAGCAGTACCAATCCAGGGGTAACAATTTCCGGTATCTTGCTAGTTTTCTACCATTCTTACTTCTAATAAATTCCTAGTTTTGATTTCGGTTCAGGTCCTTCAGTCAACAGTTCATCAGCCATCATAACTATACAAATTACCAACACAAAGTAGGGGATTTGGTTGTGTTAGAGGCTTGAGCCATCTTCATTGCAGTCAGTTTCTTCCGACTCACTATCATGAAAGTAGAAGTGCAGCCTGGTTGATTTCTTCTTCCTAAGAGTGAACCTTTCTTGCCAGCCTTCTTCGGATGTGGTAATGTGCCAGTCATCCAGTCAACATGACTATGAAGTTTGAACCACAATCAATCAAATGGCAGAAGAACCAACACTAGGCACTAGCTCAGCGAACGAACTCAGCAAATGATGGGTCCACGCTTGGCCCAGTATGCTGCAACTTAACACATTTAAGCTCAATCCAATAAGCTTCCACACAACAACAAAAATCTGATCCAATTGATTGATTAGGTTTTCTTTAGGGAATTATAAAGAGCTATCCCATTCTTCAACCTCACCCAACCAAAATAAATACTCCTCTTAGAACACCCATTCTACTATGAGCCATCCCATTAAAAGAACTCTCTCTCTCTCTCTATCAATCCGTTCTATATCTCTCTCTCTTCCATTGACGAAGAACTAGCTACAGTCAGATCAAGTAAGTGTAAAATATATTTGAAGCCTTTAATTTTTAATTAATTTCTATTTCAATTTCAAATTTATCAAAAGTTCAAAACATGTATCTCTTGATACTAGGACAAATACAATCCAAAAAATAATTTTAAAAACAAGTTTTTGTGTTACAAAAGAGGAGAAAGTGAGGAAACGAGGTTTGTATAGGAGGAGAAGGAGAGAAGACGTGACGGGGGAAAATAGTAATTTCAATAAATTAATTGAGACGGGTGGCTCTTAGCATGGTATGTAGATAAGTTTTTAGGGGTATTTGTAATATGTGGGATAGCTCTTTGTAAACTGTCGGGGTGGCAATATGAAAAAGGGGGTTTTAAAAGGGGGTGAAGTATTGAAGTTGCTCGTTTCTTTCGCAAGCTTCTCATCATCATCTCGTGAGAATGAATAAAATGTTTTGATGCAAATCATTCTTGGAGTTAAAATTGATTTCTACAATTAAGGGATCGGATGGTATGGGAAAATATTATATTTTGATGTCCAAATCTATGCTCAAGTCCAAGCCTAAGAAAATACCCCTAAGAAAATATCTCTTCAATTCTATCAATTTGATCAAATTGATAGCATATTTGAAGAGAACCAACCATTTAGCCCATGCAATGCATAGGTCTTGAGGTTGCGGCTCATTTAAGTTTCTTTAAGTTGTGGTTCACTTAAGAATATTGTAAAAATACAAATTTGACCTTCATAATTTAAAATTAAACTCAATTATCTTCAATTGGGATATCAATTAAGAAAGAAAATTTTCTGATGAGCAGGTTCTCTAATTATATAAGGTATAGATTTTGATTAAGTTTGGGTATATTGATAATTATGCAAAAGTGGACCATCCATCAGCGATATAATCATTCCCAGTTGGACTAAATCACGGACATAAGTAAGCCCAATCCAAAACAACTTAACCCAATCCAAAGTATAATTAAGTCCAGCCTGTGTATTGTACATGCCTAAGCACTAGTCTAGGTGAGTTAATGATACTTCGATTATGTAATAAGGAGAATTTTTTTTGCTCATCACCCTTTTGCTCACCACGTTCCCCGCTCTGCTTAGGGCATCTCTAATGGTTGGGCTAAAATAGAAGCTCCAACTCAGCTTTTACACCTTCACACCGTACATTATACAAGCTCTTATTATACAAGTTCAAACAGAGCCCAATGGTAGTGTAAAAATAATGTAAATTTATGCATCGTACAACAACTAAGTTACGGTTTTATGAAGCCCAAACTCAAACCGCAAGTTAAAATTTAAAAATGAAACCACAAGAGAGTTGCGGGTCAGTAACTTGGGCTTGGGCTTTCATCGTACCGCAAGAGAGTTGCGGTTCGGTTAAAATTTAAATTGAAACCGCAAGAAAGTTGTGGTCCTCAGTGAAATTTCAATTCGAAACCGCAGGAGAGTTGTAGTCTAATGCGTTTATTAATGATACCACAAGAGAGTTACTGTACAGTGGGTAACTTTGCCTTGACCTCATTCTGCTAGGTCAACGTGTATGTTTACCCGTTGACCTAGCAAGGAGAATGAGGTGATTGTAAAAAAATTGTTATTATACAAGCAACCATTGGGAAGCAAAAAGTGTAAACCAAATGTTATTATGCTGACTTGCTAACTAGGGATGGCTTAAGCAAATGGATGGCCTTAGGCAGCCAAAAACTGAGGCCTTTTTCTAATATTTTAATTTAATTAAAATAAATGCTAGATATTCTTGTTTTATAGCATATGATTTATCCAATGTATTTTTATCGTTAATTTGAGTCATTCCTCTTGTAAAATAGGAATCAATAGAAATAGGGATGTTAACGGGTTGGTACCCCTATCTCCATCCCCATCCCCATTTAGTTTTTCAGTCTCCATCCATGTCCGTTTCCCCGGTTGAGAGTATTCGGGGAACCCGTCTCCACCTCCAATGGGATTGGTTCCTCGCGGAGCTCCATTTTTAGTTTTAGGTAATAAAAAATATAACACTAATAATGATACTTCATAAATTTAAATTGTCATAATAATATATCGAATTCTAAATTCAACTTAAAAACTTCAACTAAATTTAACTCAAACAAAATACAAGCTAATACTCATGAACACACTTAATTTATGGTAAGCCCATAAATTACCGTGTAAATTAAGTAATTTTTAAATCAAGTACAGTATATAATCGAGTCGGGTCCGGGTTTGGAGACCATAATATCCGTCCCAGCTCCAAAACCTACTCGGGTTTCAAAATGACCTCCATATCCACCCGGTCCTCATAAATACCCCCTCCATATCCACCCCATTCGGGTCGGTTCTCTGCGGGGATCCGCCTCCACAGGGTTTTTTTACATCCGTAAATAGAAAATCCAGGAAACATTCCAAAAAAGAAGGAAAATAATAGGAAAATTAAAAAATAAATCCCAAGAAAATAGGAAAAAATTAACTCATGATGAGGCGAAATATATGGCCCTCATAAAACAAAATTGGTTCGGGGCCTTAGGCAAGTGCCTATTTTGGCTAAACTAATGAGCCGCATGTGGGTGCAGATTCCACAAATCTCCAATCTCTGCCAAACGGGACCTGATTGTGCCGGACGGATTCTGCTGAGGTTATCGGGAGCTGTCGGAGGACTCTGACAAGGTTGCCTCTGTGAAGGGGGACCAGGACACACCTGTGAGGGTGTGGCCGTTGCCGCTCCGACGCTCAAGTCAGTGAGGGAGTGGAAAGACTTTGAATAGCTTAAGTGGGGGTGTAAGGCTTAGAGAAACGTACCTGTGTTGTTTACATTATCTCGTATTTATAGTTAGGGTAAGGTAGCACTCGTGGTTGACAATTAGCCCTTCAATCACTGCATGATTCTGAGTAACTGCCATTTCTGGATGTGTAGAACCTTCCATATTTGGCCTCTGACAACATCCAAACACATGCATACTTAGCCTGCAAGTAAACATGTTAAATACATGCAGAAATACATAATAAACGTGGTGGAATGTTTCTGGAACGACTTCCATGTCCACATGATATGTTCCTATCGAGAGTCTGCATGGATGCTACTTGGCAGCCGCTCAACCTAGCATCTGTGCGTATCGAGCATGGATCGTGCAAGGTATCTATCCAAGAATTCGAACCCTGCAAGGCATCTGTCCTCAGCGTGCTTGGGACCTCTTGTGTTGAGCGTTGTCAGGTTCCAAGCCATTTGCTAGTGTCCTCGGCCGCTCCAGTGTCGTCGGCCACTGAGCTCCAGAATATAAGATCCTATGGTCAGGGGAGTATTGAACTATCATGAGTCCGTAGTGTGCTGATGGAATGGAGTGAGCATCCCACACCACCCATGTTTCTAACATACCTTTCATGCATTCTATCTTTCTGGGAATATTTTTGTTCTTAGGTTTCTAGGATTTTTCTTATGCATCTTAGTTTTCTCTAGGAACCTCATTTCTGGAATAGAATTCATATAATCCTTCTAACTTAGTAGGATTCTTTATGGTCTACCATCTAGGATTTCTAGCTTCCAATTTCATTCTAGCTTTTTTGGGAACCTCAAAATATTGGGTTCCCTAGCTTCTAGGAGTTTCTACAAATGGACTTGGTAAATTCCTTTCTTTTTCTTTCTAGCTTTTTGCATCTTTAGTCCTTCAAATATTTTTCCAATTCTAGGGGTTTTCTATCTTTCTAGGAACCTTAGCTTTTGCAATTTTAGGCTTACTAGGAATCTTAGCTTCTGGGAACCTCTTCCTAGGAACCTTCTAGATGTATAGGATCTTTACTTTGTCGTTTTGTAGTGTCCTCTGCGCTCTAGTGTCCTCGACCCCTGAGCTCCGGAATGAGAGATCTCATGGTTAAGGGATTATTGAACTATCATAATTTATCGTGTGTGGATGGCACGGACGCAGCATCCTCATGGACCCACAGTGATGCCGAACTTGAAAAAGAAAAATTGTCGGGCCACCCTATTGTCAATCGTAAGCAAAAAAAAAAAAAAAAAAAAAAAAAAAAGAAAAATTGAAGTCTTAACTATAGACAATGAAATTCAAAGATAGGAAGCTAAGGTTATATCTACTTTACGTTCCAGAAAAGAATATGATAATAAAGTAGTAGTACCTCCGGAAGATGAATTAGTTCAAAGTAAAAATAATACATCTCAAAATACTAATGTCGTCATTCCTCCGAATTCGAGTATTAATAATCAACGAATTAATGTTGATGAACCTACTTCTAGTGAATTACCTAAGGATAAAAGTTCTACTTCTCTTACAGAAAAAGATGTACATTGTTCAAACAAAAGGAATGAATAAAAATAAAAATAATGAAGAAGTACGTAAATATATACCTAAAGCACCCTATCCACATAGGCTTTTAGGTCAATAAAAAGAAGAACAATTTAATAAGATTAAGGAAATGTTCAAAAATTTAACTAGTAATATACCTTTTCTCATCGCTCTTAAAAATATGCCTCAAGATGCTAAGTTCTTTAAAAAACTTTGTACAGTAGAAAGAAGAACTATTCCTAAAGAAATATTTTTCACCGAGCAATTACCTTCCTTTCTTTATAAGGTACCACGCTATTTGACTTAGGAGCTAGTGTTAACTTACTCACATACTATTTGTACCCAAAACTCGGATTAAAAGAAATAAAGCCAACTAGAACGACACTTCAACTAGCCGATAGGTTCGTAAAAACCCTAAAAGGTATTGTTGAGGTAAAAACCCTAAAAGGTATTGTTGAGGATGTTTTAGTTAAGGTTCTCGATTTTACTACCTGGTCAATTTTGTTAGCTATCTCTGTTACACAATACACAATTGATATTTCTACACCAATTATATTAGGTAGACCATTCTTAGCAACCACAAATGCTTCAATAAAAATTGTAGAAATGGTTCTATGCTCTTAACTTTTGGAAATCTAAAAATACAAGTCAATATTTTTAAAATGATGAATAAACCTATTGACACATCTCAAGTCGAAGAAGTTCATAATCTAGAAGATATAATTATGGAAAATGTAAGTCGAAATGAAATAAAAAAAATAGAAACTTCTATTTTACCTCTTCCCGTATGTGAAGTAGAAACAACTCCTAGTGAAACATTAATTCCTATACTACCAAGTCTAAATTTAAAACCTTTAACTTCTGAACTTAAATATGTCCATTTAAATGATAATGGAAAATACCCAATAATAATTTCATCAACCTTAAAGCCACGAGATTTCACGGTTGTAAAAGATGAAGATGATAAATTAATAACGATGATAACACCTACTAAATGGAAAGTGTGTATCAATTATAGGCGTCTAAATAAAGTCACGAGAAAAAACATATATATTTTCTCTTCCTTTTATGGATCAAATATTAGAAAGGCTATCCGGACATTAATATTATTGTTTTCTAGATGGCTATTCTGAATATAATCAAATTCCTATACCTCCTAAAGACCAAGAAAAAATAACCTTTATATGCTCTTTTAGAACTTTTATATATAAGAGAATGCCTTTTGGACTTTGTAATGTACCCGCCACCTTTCAAAGATGTATGTTACATATCTTTAGTGACATAGTCAAAAATTTATGGAAGTATTTGTGGGTGCACATAATGGGTATACTACATTCCAATACTCCTTGACAATGGGATCAATCATTCTAGAGATTAATGTCTATCAACTGTCGAGCGGTCAATGACACCGGCCACTTAATAAATTTGGACCTGACAAGACTCAATCTATGAGCTCCCATGAAAGCTAAAAACAACTTCATACAACAACCACATACTTGGACCAGCTCACATAGATGCTAAGTCAAGCAGTGGCTTATTAGGATCCATATGGACGCTGACGAGATCATGCCATATTGAAATGGTATATATTGTAAGATATTCTAACACGTTTATTATTTCAATTGGCACATTTATCGCACAAATACTTGCAGGTTAAGCAAGATCTTGCTAGGATGCTGCAATCAACTGTATATGGTAAGTCCTCGACGTACAGAAAAGGCAATTACCTATAACCATGCAGCGATTGGAGGGTTAATTGTCAACTACACGTGATGTATTGCTTCCACTATAAAAACGAGGTAATGTACGCAGTAATATATGCACTTTCTATCCCTTCTCCCCCATTTAAGTTATTCAAAAGGCTTTCAACTCTCTCACTGACATGAGTGTTAAAGCGGCTTCAGCCACACTATCAGAGGTGTGTCCAAGTCTCCTTTCACGATTTTTTTTTCATTTACAGATCTTCTCAGTAGTGGCCAAGCATTCTTGTTTCACCAACAAGATCAACTCCCAACAACCTTGTCAAAGTCAATAATCAGAAAAGAAGTTCATTAAACCAAAACCACTAAAAATGCAGATTATTAGGAATTCTAATAACAATGTCATAGAAGTAGTGGCGAACAACAATCCTCAGTAGATTCGTTGTTTTTTCTCGAACAAAGTGTAAAAGTGTTGTTGGTCATTCTCGGTGTCTACCCGTACTTTATTATAAACAACAACAGAGAAATAAATCTTTCTTAATAATTGCAGCAATTTCGTACCTTTTTTTTGAAAAAAAAATGGAGAAAAGTATTTTGAACGAGAAAATTATTTCTGAAGAAGCAATTGTTCCCGCCAAATCAAAGTTATCTGTTCTTAATTGTATTGATCTTTCAACTTCTGACATTCAGAAATCTGTTTCTTCATTAAAACAGGTAATCTTTTTTTTCTACATCAGGGCAAATATTTTTATGGAAATTTTGTTTTCTACGAAGTTTGCACCATCATGAACAATTGAATTTATTTTTTTCAAGGTTTTAATGTTTATTTTCATGAATTTCACCTGGATTTTCGTGGAAACCGTTCAAATCGAAGTAAAAACCGTTCAAACGACCACCACATAGAACCATAAAAAATCTGTTCGAAACGAAATAAAAACCGTTCGAACGAACCAACAAAATCTCGTTGAACCGACAAAAGAAGAAAAAAAGAAGAAGATAGAAACAAAGCTTTGGTGTGTGAAAAATGCAACACTAGCATGTATGAATGAGTGCACCACTAACAAATATTCATTGAGCACCAAGAACATTATAGCAAACAACAAAAGAAGATCAAGTTAGATAAGCTATGTCTATACTTAAGAAACACTTCTTTAAATGTAAGAAAACTTGATTTACGCCTTCATTATTGTAAGGTATAACATATAGATGATGGTATAGAAGAAATATTCTCCAACAAGCATAAAACATTTGCCTCTTCACCTTTTTGTTTTTGCCACATGTGTTAGGGATATTTACCTACATCTTGTTATCATTCTCATGTGGGAGGGATATATACCTCCATCTTTTCAGAAACATAAGGTACGGTGTAGCCTACATCTTTTGATATTTCACCACCTCGTTGTAGTTGAATCACCATGGTAACATGCAACAAGAACTAAAATCTTTTGTGCATTCGTCATTGCATGACCCTTACAACCCCAGCGAGCGTTCAAGCAAATGATAATGCTCTCAAGACAAGTATATGGCTGGGGATTTGGTAAGTTGTTGACCACTACTGAATAAACAAAAAAAAAACAACATTTGAAGGCATGAATAGTACCCACAAAAGTAATATGTAAGCATGTTGTGCATTGTGTAAAAGGATCAACGAAAAGATATCATGATACATACCAAGAAGACATAGTAACTCAAGACATGCTATCCAATGCATTATACCTTCTCAAAAACACTATAAGACATGATCCACAAGAAAGAAATAGATATCCCACCACACCAGAAAGAAGCAAAAAGAACTCATCTTTTTTTAAGTAAAACAAACGAAAGAAAAACCACATAGAAATAGGAGAGACACAAAGGGAATTGCATACAACATAAGATAGTGAAGGAATAAAAGAAAAGAATACGAGAGACCACATGACAAGAATTATATGAAAAAAACAAGAATAACAAAAACCCATACATATAGCATATGTGAGAAAAGATATAACTAGAATATGACACATAGCTAAATAGACACTACCATTATCTCGTAGACGGAATACCATTAGATCGACTTTTCAAGTCGAAAACAACCTTCAAATCATCTTTCTTACCCATACTTGCTTGATATTGGGCTTACACATCTTTAGTGTAAAAACGATATGAGACTTCACCTTGACGGTCTTTCCAATAGACTTGTTATTAATTAACCCTACCATTTTCTTTGTCATCTTTTTGGTGCAACACCTATTTTTCTTAAACCGAGGATAAAAAACATTAGATGTCTAAGGTATAAAAAAACACACGAAGGAGTATAAAAATCAACATAATTATAATTATAAGAAACACGAGAATAATAATGAACATGTTGATTATAATTCCAACAAAAAATAGCTAAATGGCCATGTCTATCACAATAAGAACAATGAAAAACATTAGTCTTTCTCATCGAATTTTTAGAAGAATATGTTGTAGTAGTATGAGAAGCATGTTTGACACCCTTATGCTTGTGACATTTACCACTATTCCTGAAACAAGAAGACTTGTTAATAAAACCACTGTTGTTATTAGCCTTAGGCTTAGACTTTCTAAGAAAAACATGTTGAAAATTATTAGCCTTAAGTCTAACATGAATGGATAGAGTCGGCAAAAGTGCAGGCAAGGTAGAATCAACACTATTACTATCCTTAAGAGAGCCCTGCAATACGAAAGAAGAAATAGTCAAATTCTTTTTATTTGCCTCATATTCAACTAGAAGACAATTATATTTGTCCCCATCCTCATGATGGACGTTCTCTAAGTTGCAATCTTACACAACAATTCACATCTTTCTTTTTCAAATACTGCAGAACGAGTATTTTATTACCTGCATCATAAAGAACTCGTCTTTCCAAAATATGAATTTTGTCTTGCAAAACAGAAATTAATTGTTTCCAATTGTTTGATTTTGGATTCATAAACTTTCCCCTGAAGCATATATTCTATTGTACCAGATTTGAGTCGTTGTTTGAGAGAGTCAAACTTAGTTTGCAAAACACCATTATTTTCAAAACAAACTTTATAACATAAATTAGACAAATTAGAATTGGTTTTATCTAATTGTGCCTGCAAAACAATATTAGTTGTTTCCAACTTTTCACATTCTCTAACAAAAAGCCTGTAGAGAAGAGGAAAATCATTATTGCTAATAAAATGCAATTTATCATCATGAATGAAAACATTATCATTAGACATCTTTGCACTTAAAGGATCGACGATTGAGTAGTTACACTCTTAAACAAAACGACCTGCAACTGATACCAATTGTCGTAAGAACCATGTTGTGCAATATTCAAATGATTAACAAGCAGCAAAAAATAAATAAACAAAAGCAATAAAAAATACATTTATTTAACGTGGTAAAACCCTTTACTCGGGAAACATCCACGACCGTCCCTAGACGATTATCAATCCACTATATGATTTAAAAGTAATACACTCACAATCCCAAATTCTGGTTATATCTTCACTCGATTATAACACCTACAATTGCCCTTTGGGTATACTCTTACTCACAAACTCTCTTTGTAGATTCACTCTCTACAATTCTCTCACTAGCTTTACTCACTGGTTTGTTCTTGTTGTTGAAATGATGTAGAATAGAAGAAGGAGGATGAATGATTCTCACAGAGAAAAACAAACTCTCTAATGGAGGTAGTTGGAGGCTAGAGAGATGTTGAATTCGTATGGTTTTTATTGTAGAGAAAACCCTTATAGCTATCACATGTTAGGTCTCATATCCATGTCAAACCTAACTCACCAATGGGCTTGAAAGTCTTTAGCTCCATAGTCCACGAAATTTTTAACTTCATATAACAGGTTGTTACACCATTGAACAAAACAGGGGATTTACCTTATCTATATATAACGATAATTAACACTATCAATAAACAAATACAAATACCATTGTTCATAGTCATTGATGATCTGAGAAACATCACAAGATATATGTTTCTCTTTTCTTGCCTCTTAAAGCCTAATATATATTGTAGTAATAAGTATATGAGGATGAAAATCATACACTAATTTATAGAGGTGGAGAGATGACCTAAATCTACAACCCTAAGCCCATTAGATCTTGACCGTCTATCATAATTAACGAGATCTACAGTAGATATGACTTTCACATAACCTTTACTAATTAGTTTATTTCTATATTAAACAAATACTAGTGCCTTAGCCGGTGCTACGCACCGGTTAATTTTAATTTATCCGTGTCTGATTACCATTCGAGTTTTAAGTTACTAATTTTATTAAATATCATAAATTACACTAAATCATTAAATTTTGTGAAATAATTATTTCTTAAGTAAATTTGGGTAATTTGTTTTAATATTTTATAGGAGTTCATTATTAAAATTAGTGATTCTCACAAATTTTTTTATAAGGGTTTACCATTAAAAATTATTATTTTCATTATATTTTCTTAATTTAATTAGTAGGCCTTTTGCTCATAAATAAAAATTCAACCCATAAATAAAAATATGTAAAATTACCATAAAACTATTATTTAAAGGGTATTATGTAAATTTATTAAAAAACTATGACTAAAAATGTATTTTGGTCAGAATTAGGTGGAAAAATTCTAAAGCTCAATTCTCATTAACTGAGACTTACCCCTGAATTTTATTCAGGTTTATAATAGCAGTATAGATTAAAAGTACATTGAGCAGATCAAGGGTTAAGGATGGTAGCTATCTGGAAGACCAGATGAAGTTTAGAATGGAGAGCTGGAAAGCAAGTGTCCTATCTATTGCTGGAAGAGGTGTGAGATTAAGTCAGTAGCTCAGTCTCTTCCAGTTTACTCCATGTCAACATTTATAGTACCAAAGACAATTACCAATAATTTGGACAATACCTGCAGAGATTTTGGTGAATGGTACTAAGGAGGGGAAGTCCAAACACTTGTGGAAATGGAATAAAATTTGCCAGCATAAGAAGGAGGGAGGATTAGGATTCAAAATTTTTGGTGACATGAATTTAGCCTTAGTTTCCAAACTCTATTAGAAATTACAGACTGATGAAAACTCACTATGGACTAGAGTAATGAAGGCCAAGTATGGGAAATATCTGTGCATTGACAACCAAGTAGAGGCTCCACCATGGGCATCAACTATTCTGAAAGGATTGCTCAAGGCTAAACCTGTTGTGAAACAAAGATTGTTATGGATTGTTGGAGATGGAAATAGAATTAACTTTTGGACAGACCAATGGCTGACTTTCCTTGGCAGACCAACAAGTATCCAGGAACTTTGGCCTGACAGTCCAACTAATGCAACCAAAATATCTTACTTCATCAATACAAATGGTACTTGGAAACTCAACCTTCTTAGATATATGCCCTTTCCTATTAAAGAAACCATTCTTAAAATTCATCCAAGACAGGGTACCAAGGATAGGATAGTTTGGTTTTTTTTCTTTTCAAAAAAGGTAATTTTAGTGTTAAGTCTGCTTATTGGGTAGTCAGAAACATGCAAAACTCTGGGTCAAGCTCTTCCAATGTTGTCCCATCTCTTGTGTTCAATACTCTCTGGAACCAAAACTTGCCCCCTGATTTACAAATTTTTCTTTGGAAAGTTTTAACTATTCTTTTACCTACTGCTGATAAACTTAATGAACAACACCTAAATATTGATCCAACTTGTGTATTCTGTGGAGCTGAGAAAGAAACTATACACCATCTTTTTTTTTTTTTTTTTTTGTCCTTGGACCTCTAGAGTTTGGTATGGATCACCTCTTTCTGTTAGGCTGAATGAAGAGTTGTGTGAAGGTCATAATTGGTTCTTGTTCTTAAAAAACTTAGATAAACAGGATGAACATGATTCAAATGTTTCTTTTATGTTGGCCTTTTATATTATGTTTGCCATCTAGAAGTCCAGGAATCTTTTTAGATTTGATAGTACTCAAATCACCTATTATACTATTTTGGAGAAAACTATTTCAGACAGGGACCTCTGGTTGAGGGCTTTATCACAAAATGATAATGTTGATAGTCACAACACTCCTACCTTCCATGTTAACTCAGAATGGATTAATCCACCACCAGGGTAGGTTAAAATCAATTTTGATGCAAGTTTCTTCGGTGATAGAAAACAAGGTCCTATTCCTGCCATTGCAAGGAATGAAGAAGGATTAATATTAGCTGGTGGTACAAGAAGAAACCAAGCAAATAACGCAGAAGAAACAGAATTTCTTACAGCAGAGATGGCAGTTAATTTGGTTTTAGAGCTGAACTAGAAACAAAATTTCTTACAGCAGAGATGGCAGTTAATTTGGTTTTAGAGCTGAACTACCAGGATGTGTTTATTGAAGGAGATAGCTCAAATGTTATTTCTTGCCTAAAAGGCACTTTAATCCCTTCATGGAACTCTTGTACAGTTGCTGATTATGTTAGAAATTGTAGTTCTATTTTGAGGTCTGTAAACTTTCTGTATATAGGAAGGTCTGGTAATGTTTGGGCACACAAACTTGCTAAGTGGGCATATGATGTTGGTCTTGTGCCCTGGACTCTGATTGATTCAGAAACTATTTGTAACTTGATCGACTTTATTAATGAATCAAAGAACTCTGAGCAGTACTCTGTGGCTTAGACTCTCATTATCAAAAAAAAAAAAAAAAAAGTACATTGACCAGATCATAGGTTGGGCCAGGGCGGATGATAGAATGGGCTTAGAGGGCTTAATCCCGGGATGATTTTTATAGCAGGGGCGAGTATATTTAGGGATTTCCAAGAATATATTCTCCATGAACTCTTTTTTCTTTTCTTTTTTTATTGTATTTGTATAATTGTATTTATAAATTAAGATTTTAGGTTTTTATATTAAATTTTTTAATTGTTCTAACTTGGTGTTATTTATTCATAGTGAATTTCGAACAGTTCTTATCTTAGGTTATTGTGTTTTTTCTTAGTTCATCTAAGCCCACCCCTTTCAAAATCCTGGATCCGCCACTGGGTTGAGCTTTCGTATGTAGAAATTCCAACATTAAATATTCAACTATATATTCAGTTACAGAAGAGAACAAGAAACAACAAATAACTTCAGGTCCGAAAACCTGCCTCAACCAATCAGCCATCCTAACGAGTGTAATCATCAAAGAATCTATCTTCTCTGGCTCCTCTGGTCCAAATGAGGTGGGGGTAGCTCAAAACATAAATTGGTCGATCTCATACTTAACATAATGATATGTATGCTTATATACACACATCTACTCAAACTGAACTAAACTCGAGCAACTTGACTTGAGCTTTCGTGGATTTTGGGAGCGTTTTGGGGGAATGGATGTGGTGGTATACCAATTTCAACATGTCCTTCCAACATTTGTACTACTCTATCCATGTTTGGCCTGTTTGAAGGAATATGCTGAATGCACCAGAGACCAACCAAACACATCCTCTGAACAGCCTTCTGGTCTTCTTCATCCTCCACAATCTCAAAGAAACTGTTCCCTTCACCTCCTTTCATTACTAAAGGAAATTCGTCCCTCTCGACTTTGTTATATATCCATTCAGGAAAATAAACTTGACTAGAGACACCGGCTTCAGGATCGTAGTTCTTCCTCCTGCCAACCATTTCTAATAAAAGCATCCCATAGCTATACACATCTGATTTATCAGTCACTGGACCAAAAGTCTTCAACCACATTTCTGGTGCCGCATACCCTGGAGTTCCTTGAGCTCCTGTTAAAGAGATATGACTACGACCTTTATCGATCATTCTTGCAAGCCCGAAATCAGCTACTTTGGCAGAAAAATTAGAATCAAGCAAGACATTCGGAGGTTTAATATCACAGTGCAGGATCCTTTTCCTGCAACCTTGGTGCAAGTAAAGTATACCCCTGGCTGTTTCTAAGGCTATGTTGTACATTTGTTTGTGATCAAGTTCAACTCCATCTTTTTCTTTCTTAGTTCCGTAGATATACTTATCCAGGGATCCATTCTCCATGAACTCATAAACGACAGCATGGTACTTGCCATCAACACAATATCCCAACATGACCACCAAGTTATGGTGGTGCACACTTCCAATAGTTGCAACTTCATTCATAAATTGTTTCTGAGTTTGCTTAGATTTCTTCAACATCTTTACAGCGACTGGTACTTCAGCCCCACTTCGATGAATTGTCCCTTTGTACACACTACCAAATCCTCCTTCACCAAGCTTTGCCGAGAAGTTGTTTGTGAACTTCTTCAGCTGAGAATAAGTGTACCTTGTTGGAGATATGCTTGAGATAGTCT
Organism: Aquilegia kansuensis; assembly: GCA_020826895.1. NCBI lineage: Eukaryota > Viridiplantae > Streptophyta > Magnoliopsida > Ranunculales > Ranunculaceae > Aquilegia > Aquilegia kansuensis. The sequence goes on along the minus strand of CM037004.1, from coordinate 36,658,408 downwards.
CCTTGTTGAAGTTAATGTTTTTCTTTCTTCGACGAACTAGAATCACCACCAATGCAACCATGATTATTAAAAACAGAACCGAAGCAGAAGTGGAAATTTCTGTGCCAAAGGAAGAGTTTTTCTCATTAGAGAAGTGCTCATGATTTTCCAATATTGTATCATGACCAAAGTATATAACGAACAAACTCACCTGCAACAGCTGCTTTTGATAGTCCAGATCCTCCTCTCCCTGGGCCATTCACCCATTTCGATAGGTCCTCTTGCATTCCTGGACCCAATCCCAAACATAATCAAGACCAATCCGTGTATTAATTGCACAACCTAAGCATTCGTTTTAATAAATGGGCGTGGCTACCGAGCCGTGCTTTACGAGCTTGAATTGTTCAAGCTCGGCTCTTAAAATTTCTAGGGTGTGCTAATCTTCCCTCGAGTTTGAATACGAGCCTAATTTTTCATTCAAGATCGGCTCGTCTAAATTATTTATTGCTCAAGCTCGGCTCAGAAGCTCGTTTATCTACGAGCTCGAGCTATAGAGCTTAATTTTGAGCTCGTTTAACATCGATGTAACTAAATAATGGTTCCACATACAAAGCAATATAATGAGACAAGTTGAATTAAGTCGGCATAAGTTTAAATTTGAAAAGAATATTGTAACAAATACTATTGGCACATATAGTATACTAATATTAATTATGGTCAGGTAAGGGGGTCATCTATCAATTCACTAGTTTGAGGGGTTCTATTAAAGCAATAAGAGAGAAAAAGCAACTGGGAAACAAACTCCACAGCCACCTGCGTCGGTCTCCAATAATAATCGTTGGTAGGCTTTTGATTGGTTGATATTGTTCTACCTTCTTTCCTCTTCTTAATGTGTTTAGATGCAAAAGCTTCGAGCTCTATACATCCCTGGCTTGTCATTTTTAATATCTGAATTTTTTTTTTTTTATAAACACATGGTTTTCAATTGAAGAGATGGTGTTTTTATCCGAATCTTTTCTCTCTTCAGTGGTTTTATGCGAGAGGCTCTCATCTTTCTTTCTTCAGACTTATTATGAAAAAAAATTCTCTACTTCAATTCCTATCGAATCTGATTAGATGGTTGAGCTTCAAATCACGTTTTTTTTGGGTTGCAATTTCAATCATTGGCTATGTTTGTGTTTTTTCAAAAACCTTTGGGAACTATGGTTTTAGGTGCAAGCCGTTAGTTTAAGCGGCAGTTACTCATCTCTAATCTTCATAATTGTTCATTTGTTCTTTATTAGATGCTTTTGATTTGCTCGTTCTTACTAAGAGATATTGGTTTGGGATTTCATTTCTACCAGGCTCTCTTCACTTGTAGATTCTTTTTGTTTTAATTTGCCTCTTCCATTTATCAATTTTTATTTATGTTTTTTTCTTCATTTTAGGTTGATGGATGATTAGAGGTTCTTTTTCACATTTGGGATTGTTTGGTTCTTCTTGCAACTTTGGTTCTTCAAAGTCTAATTCTTTGTCTAATGTCTTCATTTCTTCTTGTTACCTTTTCAGTCCTTAACCATGTTGGTGTTTTTTCACAAACCTTTAGGGGTTTAAAGTTTTGAGTGTGAACTGATGCATTTCGGCAGCAATTATTCATCTTTGGTATATAGGATTGTATATGCATACTTACTCAATTGGTTTGGTTGAGTCGTAATGTTCGTTTTGATTTGCTTTGGTTGTGCTCGAGTTTTTATGTGGAGTGGGGTTTTTTAGCTTGTCCTTTTTAAGTATGAGCCATGTTTCTGTAATATTTTCAATTATCATACTCTTGGGGATCTTGTATGTTTTCTGAATTTTGTCTATATTATTATTATTATCTAAAAAAAAACTAATTATTGAACCTTAATTTTTAAAATTGTTGGCATTATATTTAAATCATATTATTGTAATGCGTGGACTACACGTCCTTTATAAAGTGGGTCCAGCTAAAGTTTCAAAATAATCATAGTTCTAACGCATAAAAATAGGGGTATAATATATGATTTTTCATTGTGTAACATAAAAAAGAGAAACAAAATGTTATCGGACACTATTGAATCTATATGTTCAATTATAAAAAGGAAGTGAATAATTTAGTATGTAGATCTCTTAAATAAAAGAGGTTTGTGGACGTAAAAGAGAGAAGAAAAATATGATTAGAAAAAATATTAAGTCTATATGTACAATAATGAGAATAAAATTGTTAAAAATAAATGTTTAATTTGTTACATTCATCTATATATCTATATAATAGCCAGACCTAATGGGTCCCACACTCTCTTTCCTATGTGGCACTTTATATGATCATCAAGCTCTCACAAATTTTCTCCAATAAAAAATAAAAAATAAAAAAAATTATACTAATTGGTTGTATAACTAAATTTTGTATTTTCTCTATACTTTTCCCCATTTTCCACTAAACCCAAAAAATCTCTACCCACTTTTCTCTACTTTCCTAATAAAGTATAAACACAAACATTTCAATAAAAATAAAATCAAAACAACAAATATACTCAAAACACAAATTAATAATCAAACATAATAATTTATTATATGTACATATAAATAAAAATATTATTACAGATAAATTTAATATTATATAAATTTTAAATTTTAAATTTTTTATTTTTACAAAATCACTAATCCCGGTGTGTAGCACGGGGTCCACAGCTAGTAACTTTTAATAATACAATTGTTTTGTAATGGTTAGTTGAGTCTAACTAAAATTTAAAAATAGATGTAAAAAAGAAAAACTCAAAAAATCTAAAAATAATATAAATAATAATAATCAATAAATAAATAAATAAAATTTGATATAAATCATACAAAAATAATTTTAAAATTTGTTTTAGTTTTGGGCCTTTTAGTGGACTGCTTGAAACTCAAAGTAATTTAGTTAATGGCTTTTAGCAATTTGATAATAATAAAGCCCAGCCCATCATGGTATATTTATCTTAAATGAATTATGTACAAGGTATACCTGAAAGAAAATGAATCTACTTAGTAGTAGGTCCCGATAATTATTAAAAGTTTGTATTATAATTACTCCTTCCGTCTTAAATTATAAGTACAGTATTCTTTTTTGGTAGTCCTAAAATAACCGTCATTTTCCATAATATTTGAATCCATATTAATTAAGTTAATATGTTCTTTTACCTATATTAGTCTAGCTTTGGTATTAAAATAATTATTTTAATAATAATAAATAGAATAATTTATTCTAATAATTAATTAGGATAAATTTAAAAATATATTTAATAGATAAATTATGAAATAATGTTAGTAAGTTGGATTTTCTATAACCTAACAAAGGGAGTATTACTCAAAAGCTGGGTGGCTAAAGAAATGGAACAGTGAATATACCAACAGAATGACATTTGTTCATGGTATTTTGGTCCGAAACTGGCAAAATATGATCATGTATGGGTGATAGAGCCGTACTGTTCTAAGTCAGGCAAGTCTCTTATTAAATAATACTCCAATAAAGATTAGGAGAATGGGTTTATAATTGCATATATAAAGTATACCAGTATTAAATATTCATCCGATTAACGAATAATTTCAGTGTTAAAATCATAAAACCAGTGTTAAAATCTTATCCATCTATTTATTACTTAATCCAACGGTCAAAAAATGAAGAAAAATCATCATGCTACCAAAACTACCCGTCATTTACATTTCAAAATATATCCGTTGGCTTTGTTGTCTTCTCCAAAATCCCCAAAAATCTATAAATAAACCTAATTTTCTCTAAGTTAGATTTTCTTAAATGTAAAGCTAACAAGTAGAACTAAGTATAGGTGATCGAAACAAGTATGTAGTATCTTTTTTCAAATTTCTCAAACAAATTTCATCTTCTTTCCTCAAAAATGTATCTTCTCATTCAATTTTTTTTTCTTCTGCAAATCGATTTGTGTGTGTGGTGTGGGAAGGGGGAGTAATGTTAATTATATATATTTTAGTGGAGGGTATTAATAATTATGTTTAATATTTACGTGTTTGAAAGAGGGGTAGTTTTGGTGTTATTAAAATATTTTATTTTTTAAAAATTTAAAAATTAATTTTTGTAACGTCGTCTTTTTTCCTGTCCAATTAGGGGGCGGGGGTTACTGCTGTATTTTTAAAATTGGGAGGTAACGCAAATTTCAACTTTCAATTAGGGGGTAAGTGCCAAAATCCCTATAATCAAATCTAAAATGAGATGAGTCCCTCGTCTCTTATCCAATAAGATTGTAAATGAATGAAATGATTGATTAATCAAAATAAATTTAGATGGTAGTAACTTAACTATACTCAGCAGATGGTAGTAACTTAACTATACTCCGCGACTATAGTACAAAATCAAAACTATGAAACAAAGAAAAACTAGGACTTGATTCTGAGACATACCGTCGGAGCAATTCATTGGATGGACACTAGATGGGCAGAAGCAAACAAAAGTCCCAGATATAGGTTGGGATCCACACTTACCACCAGAAATCTCACATCCACGGCACTCTAGAGGCTTATTGTATCTAATTTCATATCCTGATTGTAAAAAACCCCTCAGATCTTTCACACCACTTGCGTTAAATGTACTACCAGGTGTAAACAATTTATACGTCTCGCATGTACCATATGTAACAAACCCAGGAACATAGTAACAAATATTATTTGAATCCTGACCATTACATCCAAGACATGAAGCATTTTGTAACCCTCTGATTGAATCAAAAGGAATAGGAGCAGTACAATTTAAGTGAGTCCCAAATGTGTAATTAGATGGTAATGAGAAAATAGTTGGAGCTAATACATAATTTGGTCTAGAAATTTGTGTACCACAAGTAAATAAAGAATCAGAAGCAACAATGACACTGGCCACAGTTGGATTATTGTAATTGAAAGAGAGGACTCTGAAGGTATCAGTGGTTAAAAAAGTAGTTATAAGAAAAGATTGGTTAGTGGGACAAAGGGTTTTAATATTTGAAGGGTGACATGTAGTTGGAAGGGCAAAAGGGTATGGAAGAGAAAGATTGTTGCACCTTGAAGGTGTACATAAGTTGTAGTAGAAAGAAGGATCTGTGCTTATTGGAATTGTTTGTGGTTGAGCTTTCATTGAAGAGATGAAGAGAGATATGGAGAGTAACAATAAATAGTAGATAAGTAAGAGCTGATGAATGCTAGACATAATTTTAATGAATTTATTGTTTGCAGTGTAGAAAGTTAAAGAGAAACCCAATTCTTTATAGTTGCATATTGAAGTACTTCATGGGTTAGAATTTAGAAACATCAAAGTGGAAAGTGAAAAATTGTGGAAAGTGGATTTTGGAAGTCTTTGTCGGTTGGCTATGTATGTGATTTAGTACCAAATAAAACTGTTGTAAATTCATCAAAAAAGTAAAACTCAACAAGACTTTTGAGTTGATATTGAGTAGTGCTACTCTAAAACAAAATTATCACACATCTTAATGGCAATCTAAAAGAAAAATTATTTATGTTTAAACACTAAATATTATTAAGAACCACCCAGAATTTAAATAAAATAGTATTTTTCTTTTTGTTTTAGTATTTTTTTTTTTAGGGTTTATGTTCTTTTTCTTCTTCATTTCCCTCACCAATACAAAATCCTTGTCCATTTTCAACACAAGATTACTACGAAGATGAGATGAGTAAGAATTAAAAATTAAGAATTTTCAACAACAACGTTGAAATCAAAATTCGGGTGGCTCTTGTCACTTTCGGTGCCATAAAATATGTATAATGTGGGTTGGGTTAAACTTAAGATTCAGGATAGCTCATTGTAAACATTGGGGGTGACTTTTCTTGTTGCATTCTATTCTTTCTACTAAGTTTTGTTGTGTTTTATGATTTATTGATGGAATGTTTATGTTTATACTATAATTCGAGATTGGTGAGATGAGAGTACAATGTCCAGTTTGAAGATCTTGGAGTGTCAAACGAAGAGTGAAGATGAAGGACTTGGGGAAAAGGGAAAAACAAGAGAGAGAATCAAATTTGGAAATGAGTGAAGAAACACTTTGCTTTGTGAAATGAATGGGGACTATTTATAGATCCCAAGTATGTGTGCAATCTCCAAACTGTGGGTGCATGTGAGGATGTTGAATCCTAGCCATCAACACACGATGGACTCATGATAGTTCAATACTCCCCTTACCATGGGATCTCATATTCCGGAGCTTAGTGGCCGAGGACACTTGTGAATGAGTTGGGACTTAACAAGTCTCACCATAAGTGGTCCTAAACACACAAAGGACGGTTGTCGTGCAGTGTCCGCACTCTTGGATGACTGCCGTGTAGGATCCCTACTTTACATGTGGATGGATGCTAGGTTGAAAATGTATGCGGATTTATCCGAAATCCGAATTAACCGAATCCGAATATGTCGGATTTGGATATGAAAATACACCCAAATTAAAATTCGGATTCGAATTTATAATAAGAGATCTATTCGGATTTTAATCTATTTTTTTTAAATATTTTATATAGAAAATCGTAGGATTTAGTCGGATTTTCGGATAAATTTCGGATTCGGATTAATTATTTAAACCCGAATCGAATTTGAATCCAGATTCAGATTTACCTTACAACATTCTAATACAGATTTGGATTTATATACATCCAATCCGAATCCGACACGTTTCTAGCCTTAGTGCAGACTCTGTAACACGCATGAGTTGGGGTTAAATTAGTTCCATATCAACACGCATGAGTTGGGGTTAGTCCCACATCATCTAGGAAGTGGTTGTATTGGTAGTATATAGAGCTTATCCATACTCTAACTAAGGTCAAGGCCTATTGGGGAAAAACAAGAAGGGTAGTTGGGATGACCCTAATCCAAAACCCTCTATTGATGGATATCCGCAGTAACCAAAGGAGGACAATATTGACATTAGCAAGCGGTATGGTGTTCGACGCGGGATGAGCGAGGAAGAAATCCTGGGGGCATTACAATTGGTATCAAAGCCGACGACAGGTTTCTTGTGGCGGGTGGGAAGTACGCTAGAAAGGCGGTTAGCCGAGAGGGGTGACGGTTGCGCCAGGGAACGTCGGAGATTTTTGGATTGCGCTGAGTGTACTCCAGAGCCGATGACGGCTCTATTCTAAGATGGTGGGATTGTAACACCCCATGAGTTGGGGTTAGTCCTACATCGTCTAGGTTGTGGTTGTATTGGTAGTATATAGAGCTTATCCATACTATAACTAATGTCGGCTTTTTTGGGAAAGCCCAGATGTGTGGACCCTGATCCAAAACCCTCTACTGTTGGATATCCACAGTAACTAAAGGGGGACAATAATGACATCCTCAAGCGGTATGATGCTCGACGCAACAGAATGAGCGAGGACGAAATCCCGGGGCCTTACAGACTCTCAGCAGGAACATGCCACGTGGACATGGAAGTCGTTCCAAAAAATTCCAACAGGATTATTATATGTTTCTACACGTGTTTAACATGTTTACTTGCAGGCTAAGTATATATGGATGTGCGTGGATGTTATTAGAATCCAGATATGGAAAATTTTACACATCCAGAAATAACAATTAGTCGTAATCAAGCAGTGATTGGAAGGCTAATTGCCAACCACACGTGTTTCCTTACCCCTACTATAAATATGAGGTAATGTCAACATTACATGTACGTTTTCTCTAAGCTCTATACTTCCATTTAAGTTATTTAAACGGTTTTAGCTCGCTTACTGGCTTGAGCATCAGAGCGGCTACAACCACACCCTCACAGGTGTGTCCTGGTCCCCTTTCACACTTTATTCTCATTTTGTAGGTGCACAAATGCAATCTTGTCAGAGTCTTTGCAATCTTCCCAACGTCTTCCGAAAGCTCCCAACAACTTCAACAAAGTCCCTCTGGCATAATCAGGTCCTGTTTGGCAAAGGAGATTTGTTGAACCTGCACCCACAATTGGCGCCAATCGTGGGGCACGAAAGCTAGAACTTTTGTCTCCATCTAAATCTCCATTGAAACACTTTTGCAATAACATAACTCTGGGACTCTAAGGTGGTTGGCCACAAAGAGGTTATTGAGAAGAACATTGGTGGTTCTTGCCTACCTGAAAATCTTGTTGCTCTCATCACACATATGTAAGGGTTGTACTCACCTCGAAAGGGGAATTCTTAGCTCAAACCTAATAGAAAACAATAATTAAAGAATACCAATGAATCAACTAATAAGATGAGATTGATTCTACTTCCTACAGGCAATTAAATAAATAAACTATCACTTAAATTAATAATAAAAGATGGAAAAAGATGGAAAGAAGATCTTATGATGATTAGGGGGAAGGATTGGTGTCCACAAATTAAACAATGTGTATTAACCATATTTGTGAGGTTGGTCAATACATTAATAAAAGATGATGTGTAGATAAATGTGTAATAGCATGAATAATAACAAAATAAAGACATGAACACCATTGTATACGTGCTTCGGCAATTGTGCCTACATCCACGGAGAGAGAGAGAACTTTATTATTGTAGTGGTGATACAAAATGGGAGCTCGATGATGAGGGGAGCTCAAGAGAGATGAGACCTGAGAGGTGAGGTCTCATCATGAGAGTGGGGAGGTCATTGACCATGAGACTATGAGAAGATGATCTAGAATGAGTGGTTTGCCTTCATATTTATAGGCTTACAATGTAACTCCATTCCTAACATTTGTTGAGGTAATGATGAGAGAATATCTTTGTAGTAATTGGCTTTAACTTTGTAACTTGTGTCATCAAGAGAAAGCCCATTAGATGATGACATGTGGCACCATGATGGACGGTAGAGATGGTGCCACGTGTATGTTGTATATAGTGACCCTACATAAGCCCCCTCTTTTTGGGTCAAACGGGGTTCGGGCTGAAAAGAAGTAAACGAACCGATCTAGCCGCAAGATGAATAAAATGGGGGGTTCCTTAACGAAGTCGATCCGCCCCAAATTTTGATGAGCTTGATCATTGAGATCTGTAAGACGCGATGAAGGTCCCTTGTGGTAATGGCAACTCGATCATGAATTAGTGTATAATGAGCTATTTAGTTCCAGGGAGACCTGGTAGCTCGTTCAGAAGGCATGGAGACGAGATGAACAGCTACAAGCAGGTCGTACTGAAGTGGGTCTTCTTGTATGCATGGGTTGTTGGTCTCGGTCATGCTTTAACGTGGTCGCCTTTTTGTGATCGAGTTCCATAGACCTGATAATGTTAACATGTGAAACTTTATAAAATTCAATAAAAGACTTACATGGAATTGTACGTCTTCTTTATGACTTTTGTGTGTACTATCTTTGTCGCCTTGTGATTGGACATTCCGATAGATGTGGCACTTTGGAGTGCAAATGTAGCTCGTTTGAGAAAGAGCGTTGGTTGACCATCAGATGGAACCTTTTGGCGCCCGATCTAGTGAATGGTCGCAGCGTGGAGACCTGTTTGACAATTCTCGAGCATGTGGCCTTTGTGGGTCTGCATTGCGTTGACAATGAATGCGTTCGACCAGGCGTGTGGCTAGAGAATTGTGGTTGAGGTCGTCCCGCGTACGAGTGACTCACTAGTCTGGCCATATTTGATATCAAGCATTTCACTTGTAAAGAGTTCAGTGAAAGCAATGTGGCACATTTGTGCAAAAGTAGCTCATGGGGAGTGAGGTCGTGATTATGTGACCTGCACAGAGGGAGAGCTATGGAAAAAATATCATTAATAGTTAATTGTGTTAATAATAAGTTAAAAAAAAATTAGATGAAGTGAGAATAGCCCCCTGTATGGCATAAATATTCTTAAGGTCGTTGGAAGACCTAGTGAGGTCCCAATTAGAGATCTAAACATAAAATAAGGTCGCGACGAGACCCGAGTGTTGGAGAGGTCGTGATTACGAACCTGGTGATGTCTTGATGAGGGACCTGGTTGCGATGAGGGACCTGGTGAGGTCGCGACGAGACCTGAAAGGTCGTTGGTAGACCTGCCGAGGTCACGATGAGAGACCTGAATTTGAGGTCGCGACGAGACCTGGGAGGTCATTGGCTTAGAGACCTGGACGTGAAGTGAGGTCGCGACGAGACCTGAGAGGTCGTTGGTAGACCTAGCATGAGGGACCTGGTGAGGTCGCCATGAGGGACCTGGTGAGGTCGCGACGAGACCTGAGAGGTCGTTGGTAGACCTGTTGAGGTCACGATGAGAGACCTGAAATGAAAATATGTCACCAGATAAATATATGTGAAACTGTGTAGAATAAACAGTAGATGATTAGGTCCCTCCTTGATAGCTCGGTGCCTCATTTCAATCACCAAAAAATATTAAAGTGATACTTATCTTGCTTCTGTCGAGCCCAGTAATTGTGTAAACAATTTGCTCCAAGCCCCCAACTGTGAGTTGCAATTCTATCTTTTCAAATTCAATGAATTTCTTGAAAATCACCATCTGAGAACCTTAGAACAATGGTGTTCGGTGGGGTTGGTGGGTGGAATTCGCTTGAGAAAATCCCAAGTCCCTGTAGTCGGCGCCTAATGTATTAACCATATTTGTGAGGTTGGTCAATACATTAATAAAAGAAGATGTGTAGATAAATGTGTAATAGCATGAATAATAACAAAATAAAGACATGAACACAATTATATACGTGGTTCGGCAATTGTGCCTACATCCACGGAGCGAGAGAGAACTTTATTATTGTAGTGGTGATACAAAATGGGAGCTCGATGATGAGGGGAGCTCAAGAGAGATGATACCTGAGAGGTGAGGTCTCATCATGAGAGTGGGGAGGTCATTGACCATGAGACTGTGAGAAGATGATCTAGAATGAGTGGTTTGCCTTCATATTTATAGGCTTACAATGTAACTCCATTCCTAACATTTATTGAGATAATGATGAGAGAATATCTTTGTAGTAATTGGCTTTAACTTTGTAACTTGTGCCATCAAGAGAAAGCCCATTAGATGATGACATGTGGCACCATGATGGATGGTAGAGATGGTGCCACGTGTATGTTGTATATAGTGACCCTACCCAATGCAAAACATACATGACATTCAATCATATTCAATCTATAGTAATTATCTAGTCACCTCTCAGCTATTCCAAATAATTGCTAATGCCTATAATAATCAAATAGGCATCTCACAACTATTCCATTCAATTAAAACGAGATTCTTTATATGCATTCATTGAATATACTTCATTAATCAAACCGTCACCTCTCAGCTATTCAATTCAATTAACTTGGTATATTTATTTATAAACAAATTGTCACCTCTCGGTTATTCAACTTGATTACAAACGGGTTCTAATAAAAAATATTAATTGTAGATATGCAAAGGTCACCTCTCAGCTATTCTTTTGCATATCTCCAATTAATCTAACACTACAATTATAGCTAGGTCTCACTATACTCTAACAATAGTATTTAAGAAAACAGATGCAACAAATACATAAATAATCATGTTTATTTCTATCTAGAATTGAAATAAACAAGCATTAATAAGCAATTGAATCACAATGAACATAAAAAAACAATCACGGTGTTTTTTGCATTATCTAGAGTGTTTCAACCATTCTTCCTAAAGGGAATTTAGCTACTCATCCTCGATAATGACACCATAGAAGAAATAGTGAATAAACACATCATAAATGGTAAAGATAATTGATTATTATTATTGATAGAAAATAAAAACAAGAGAGATTGAGTTCAAGAAGAGAAGTTCAAGAAGTACAAGAGTAGTAAATCCTAGCTACTACTTCTCTTCAGTATATGATTCCTCATGAAATAAGAAACGTCTTTTCTTGCACACAAAGTATCCTTGCTCTCCAATATCTTCAAATTAGGTCAAAATTCGTGGAGGCTGTTGTGGAGCTTTTACAAGAAGAGAGATCACGTAGAACCTTAATTCTCTTGGGCTGAAGTTGTACCTTGGACTAATACCTTCAGATAGATAGGTTACAGTTCTAAATCGGAGTTCTGGATCATCATATAGAGCCTTTTTAAGATTGGGCTTCAAGTAACGGGCTTCAATGGATCTTTTGACCTATAGGCTTCAATACAACTTGGATTGAGCTGGGATTTGGACCACCTATCTTGGACATAAAGTCAAGTCCATAGAACTAGTCCAAGGGGTGCCCTCAGTAATGCATGGGTAGAAATAATAATTTCTCTCCTTTGTGCAAATAATACTCGTTTAACGGTTTTTCTTGGCTTTTAGCATGCTTAAACACAATATTCAATTTTTAACTCATGAAACCTACACAAATGACAAGAAGGCACTAATCAATAGCTATTACACAATAATATAAGCTAAGTGTTATGCAAACAAGGTGTTATTCGGGGGATAAATATACACTTTTGAGGACTTATCAGTTGGACAATCAAAGTCGGACCTGATTGTGCTGGACAGACTCTGTTAAGGTTGTTTGGAGATGTCGGAGGACTCTGACAAGATTGCAAGGACTCTGTATGTAATGCCCCGGGATTTCGTCCTCGCTCATCCCGGTGCGTCGAGCACCATACCGCACGCTAATGTCAATATTGTCCCCGTTTAGTCACTGCGGATATCCAGCAGTAGAAGGTTTTGGATCAGAGCCCACCCATGTGGTTTACCCCAAAAGGCCTTGACATTAGTTAGAGTATGGATAAACTCTATATACTACAAATACAACTACTTCCTCTTCCTTGGCAATGTGGGACTAACACCAACGTATGGGTGTCACACTGTACACCTGCAAAATGAGAGTAATTTGTGAAGGGGGACAAGGACATACCTGTGAGGGTGGCAGTAGCTGCTCCGACGCTCAAGTCAGTGAGGGAGCTGAAACCGTTTGAATGGCTTAAGTGGGGAGGTTTTGTGTTGAGAAGAACATACTTTGTTGTGTACATTACCTCGTATTCATAGTTGAAGTAAGGCTTCACGTATAGTTGACGATTAGCCTTCCAATCACTTCTTGATTACGGGTGATTGCTATTTTTGGATGTATAGAACTTTCCATATTTGGTCTCTGACAGCATCCATGCACATCTAGGCACCGAACAGAGTCTTTTACCGGTTCTGTCAATCTGTCATGAGGAAGCCGAAGGCAGAAAGATTCTCACTCCCCGGGTTCACTCCCTTCAATGGTTAGACAGATCATGTTGCTCAGTTGTTCCACTACAAAGCCTAGATGATCACCCGTGCCCGACGCTAGTCATTGTTTCCCATCTTGAGCCGATCGCCAGAGCCCACACTCTAAGCAGCCATCCTTTTCTGGGGAATTTCGGTGACTTAAGGCTTCCTCCTTCGAGGATCCCCAAGTGCACTTCAGCGTCATACATTTCACCGTCAAGATCATCCAGTAGATGGTAAGGATCTTCATCTAATCAAACCTTAGAACGGGATCATAAGCTTCAACACTCTGGACCATGTCCTCTGTCGAAAACTCTGTAATCTCCCTTGACGGCTTTAAGACAACTTGGGGGCGAGAAGAAAACCCACTAGGAGCTGTCGCAACCTGAAGCCCTATGGAATCATGAGGAGCTGATGGAAGCATCGCGTCGTGCTCTCCTTTCCTTAGGGTAGTTGCACCCTTTTTTTATAGTCGTACCACCATTCAGTGGTGAGAAGAAGGAGTTCTGTCAGGCACCACAGCTCGGTGATCCCGGCCTGAAGAACTTAACACACGCACTTGAGACCGCAGTTGATCACAACTCACCCACTCAATAATGGTCGACGTGACCTTAATCTTGGATGCGATGTTGATGCGCTGACAACCATTCGTGATCCACCCTCTAGTAGAACTAGTAGCAGTGGAAGCATTCCTTGCCTTGCTGCGAATTTCACGAACTTGATCGACCACCCAAAATCTGGTTGCGTCATCATGACCATCAGATGGATCGTTATCTGAAGACATATCCACAACACCCTTTTCCATTGCCAGAGGAACATCATCACCTCCACCGTCTTCGTCGTCCTCCTCTTTCTTCGACTAGGTATGGGGGAAGGACATTGTTTCATTTTCAAATTTGGGGTTTTAATGTGTGATGGTTCTACTATGATGTCAAAGTTATTGTTAGGGTATATGAGTTTGGGTTTCAAAATTGGGGTACGAACTTAGGGTTTGAATTTTGGTTTATCAAGTTGGGATTTCAAAGTTTGATGGGATTTTTTTAAGTTTAGGTTTTAAAGTTTAGGATAAACTATTTCCATTTAATTTTGAGTTTTCAAAGTGAAATTTGAACTTCTCTGGGTTTAATTTTTTTTTAATCTGTGAAGAAAATGATGTGAAGAAAAAGAGGAGTATTTAGGTAAGAAGAATTAATCATTGGATGGAAAACTAGTGAACTTAGAGGTATTTTATTGTTTGATTGACAATAAAAACAATAAAGAGATTTTTGGACATACCCTCCCATTTGAAAGTCGAAATTTGAGATACCCCATTTGAATTTTTTTTTGAGATACCCCCATTTCAAAACAGAAGAGCTTTACAGCCGTAGGTGAGTTTTATGATGGACGGCTAAGATAACATCACATCTTGAATTGGGGGTATCTCAATTTTTTTTTCAAATAGGGGGTATCTCAAATTTCAACTTTCAAATGGGGGGTATGTCCAAAAATCTCAACAATAAATTACTCGACTAGTGGCACTCTTTTCAGCTTGGCTAGCTGTAATCTAATTAGCCTGCAGTCAAGATTATCATTATTCAGGTTTTACATGAGGATGAACGCGAAAGCTAAAGGTGGATAAATGCTAACAAATAACTTCTCACCATGGAATTTCTGCAGCATAGCGGTGCCATAAAACCAGCAGAAAATTTTATCTGTGTTTCTTATTGTGTGTGGTGTGGTCCCAATCACAACACACCACATGTCCATAAAAATATAACCTACGTATGGGTGTAATTAACCCTAGTGGCCTTGAATTAGCGACCCAACTATTTACAGAAACATGGCATGTTGCACCACACACAATAGGATACACAGATAAAAAAATTTGGTTGGTTATCTATACTAGCCTGTACTAATGACAAAGGAATAAAACAAACAAAATTGGATATCAAGCTTATAATGACAGTTTATGTAAGATGAGTTGTGCACCATGTTGGGGCTGCAGAGTTAGGACAGCGTAAGGAGCATGCACATAGGTGGGTGAGATATCAAACGAGAAATGTTGTAAGATCATGGAGATAGCCATCTTTGCTTCATTCAATGCAAAGGTTTGTCCAACGCAAACCCGAGTCCCCCAACCAAATGGTATGAATGAAACTTTATTATTTGTTGCCTTTGTAACTCCTTCAGAGAATCTTGATGGGTTAAACTCATCAGCATCTTCACCCCATAGATCACGATCATGGTGAACTAGGAGCGTTCGCATTCCAAGAAGTGTTCCTGGTGGCAATGTATGTTCTCCTACTTGCATCTCTTTTGAAGATACTCTATCTGCAATTGTGTATGCCGGAGGGTATAATCTTAGAACCTCATTTAGAATCATGGAGACCTGCAACCAAGGTTTTGCAAATCTTGGTTAATGACCTTTAGGTATCAAAGAAATCATAGCCTAGCACAGATACTATATAAAGCATCATGATCATGACTTACGATTTTTAGGTGGTTTAACCCATCGAAATCTGGCTTTCTCCTCCCAAAAACATTCATCACTTCTTCCCTTGCTTTCTCTTGCCAATCTTGTTGTGTACTCAATAAAATCATTGTCCAAACAAGCAAATTTCCTGTTGTCTCCTGCCCTGCAAAGTAGAATAACTTGCACTCGTCTATAACCTCATCGATACTGATTCCAACATTTTTAGAGTTTCCAGTATCTATTGTCTCCTTTAAAATTGATTCCATTAACAGGCCTAGCAAGTCTTCGCTACATCCTTCTCCAGCACTCATAGCCTTTTCTCTGTCATGTATCATATTTCTTAAAGCAAGTCGGATTTCACTATTGATTTCCCTCATTCTTTTGTTTCCTTTGGTTGGAAGAAATCTGCAAATAGAATGAGTTAATGCTGAAGGATAAGTAATACTATCTTTAGAAACATCACCCGAATAAGGAAGGAAAATTGCATTTTCCATTCACTTAACCAGGTGCGGAACTTCAACAAAAGTCTTAATCTAATATGGGAGTTTATGCAGACCTGAAACCGGGAATAAACATAAACGGAGCGGCCCGCATAATAAGCTTAGCCAGTTCCTTTTGTAGTTTAAATATCCGCCTTCCTTCTTCAAAGCTACTACTGAATGCAGTACGAGATATTACATCAGCCGTTAAGTCCTGTAAATGAGACCAAACATCTAATTCACACAATTCTTCTGGACCTAACTTCTGCCACTTTTCTACCATTTCACAGCAACAGGTTTGAAACGCTGGTAGCATCATCTGAAATCACTACACAATGATATTCACATACATTTAAAAAAAAAAAAATCCTGATAAGTTTTAAGGAACAACCTTAAGCTTTTCAACATGGAAGGCTGGGTTAATAATCCTTCTGTGCTTAACCCATTTTTCTCCGTTATAGGTTACAATCCCTGTCACTAACGGGTTAAAAAGTGGTGGTAATCCATCCTTCTCACAGTGATCATATTTCCCTGAAAGTATGTCCCTTATAATATCTGGATCCATGATATTTACAATGGGATATGGCCCTGACCAAGTAAAACTCATTTTGCCTGCATTGTCAATAACAAAAAAACAACTCAATTAGTCAATCAATACGTGTGTACTTCGTTTGGGATATCCTGCGCATAACCAACAACAGTCTTAGATTGAATAACTAGAAAACAGGGCCAAGATAAAAACAAGAAAGTTGCTAGAAGAAAGATCAAATACCATATTTTTGAATTGAATAATGAAGAAAAGGCAAAACTCTTGGTACAATCTGATGTGAGAACTCCATAGGCTTTGAAGTTGCTTCATTAGTGGCAGAAACCATTTCAAGGAGGTTCCCAAACAAGAACTTGTAAGAAGGACCTCTAAGACCTTGTTGTCTCAAGTACTTTTCGAATTTCTTCGGCTTCAACCACACCCAGTTAAAAGCTTTCCAAGCCAAAGAAACTAAAATAACTGCAGAAATGGCTAACATAACTGGCAGAATTTCTCCCATATTGCTTATTTGTTAAAGTGAATATTTTTTCCTTCGTACAACATACACTAATTTTGGTATGCAATTTTCATGGATTTTGCATGTTTTCCTAGTCAAATTAATAAATACTTGGTGGTTTGATGCTTTGTCTTCTCCTTCATTGATTCATATATATCAAAAGGGGAGATGAATTGGAAGGCACAGACACTATGAATGGGACGTGCTATTTTACACGCTATCTAAAACGATACTGAAGGTTGTTTTCTGTGAAGGGAGATGGTGGCTTACTGATGGAGTCTTCTACTCTTCTCTTCAAATCTTTACTACTTGTTCTTGCTTTCCACAATTGTACTAGAATTGCAATTGAGATAGCCTTCTAAAATTTCTGCCGCAGCTTTGGTGCAGTAGTTTCTTCTTGTAGTCCATCATAGTGTTTAGATCTGCCTAACTAGCATTATGCTGCTGATGTGAACATAGCATGCAGCAACACAACTTCTATATGGACCCCTCCTTATTATAAAGGAATGCAAAAGTAAATGTTGAGTTTGCTATTACAAGTGCAGAAGAACCAATTGGAATTTGTTTTCCAATTAGAACAGATGCTGGCAAACTTGTGTGTGCGCGAATAGAAGGCGGGCATGCAGAGACAGTGGAAGAGGTGAATGCCTGCAGGGTATCTTATCAGCTGTAAAGTTGGAAGAAATGCAAATCTTTGATGGACTGCAATTGCTATTCTAGCTAGAGACTAATCTCTTTCTTTCAGTATTGGAACACATCAGCTCATATCCTCCCCAAAAATGCGGACAAATGCTCTATAGTTCCCACTTTCCTCATGCTACCCCTTAACTGGCTCAAATTAAAGCTAAAATGTGATCTGTTGTAATCAGACAAACTTTTAGCCTCTATTATTGTTGGGGACAGACCCCTCACCAGCAGCCACCAACCCAACTAGTTGATATTGTCCCCACTTTCGTGATTAAGACTTCGACATAATCGAGTTGGGGTCTTTAGATATCTTAATAATTCAAATGATGAGCTCTACTTAATAAATTTGATACAGTTGAACCTCGATAAATGTATACCCTTGGGATCGAAAAAATATATTATTTTAAAATAATTATTTATTTATCAATAAATAAATATTTATTATTTTAAAGGGTGATTTTCAATTTATGTATGTGGTAAAAAAAAAAAAAAGAACTGGTTTACAACCCCCACACATTAGTAATTAAGCCCCACTACCTTTCTCTGTTTGTATCTAGGGCCATGGCAGCACAAAGAGAGCTTGCTTCTATAACAACCCGGATTTTTGAACCTATTAAAAAATTGTGTTTTATGAATTTATTGAAATTTAATTTGAATTTCGGAAATGTAGATATATGTTTTGTTGAAAATGGGTATCCTATGGATATTTTGGAGACTTAAATAGATATGGTCTATTGGTTTTTGATTGAATTTAATGTTGTTGGGCTTGATGGAGATATTATGGGCTTAAGGGTTATATAATGTTGAAAAAGGTCAACAAGTAATGGGTCTGTATATAAACCTAATAAGATTTAGGGTTTGTTAACAAAAGTATTATTTGGAATTCATGAAAGAAGAAATTGGTACAAAGAAGGCTCCGTAGAGAAAGTCAGAGGGGGATGGTGCAAAAACCGAGAAAAGGCCAGAAAAAGAAATCTAAAGAAACAAAATAGATAAAAAGAGAACAAGTTCTTGGCCTAGGTGAGTGACACCTAACCCAATACTCTAATATTAATTGATGTATATTATGATTGGGGATGGTTACACTCGCAAGTGGTAAGTTGGTAAGTTGTTTTAAATTATATTAATTGTAATGCATGCGTAGTTAGTTGTTTTAACGGTGTACCGTTGATAGTTTTGGTGAGCTCTCCTTTCATGAGAGACACTTACACCAACATATTCGAAATGTTGACCCTCGTTGTACGTTTCTTTTGCAACTTGGGGTACGTCTCGGTTGGGGGTAGAGGAAGAGCACTGGATTAGAGATAATAAGACTTGAGCTGGAGTTAAACTTTGGAAATAAGGTAATTAATGTTTTTGAAGTTATGTATGATCGTTTGTAGTCTATTGTTTTGAATGATTTTGCCTATCTGGACCCATGTGGGACCGACCCGTTCACGCTCTGGCTTTTGATTTATGAATATTTGCTATTTATTTGGCGAATATTCATTTATCAAAAATTGGGGTGTGACAGTTTCTCTGTCATGTATTATGCCATTGGATGCCCAATATTTGATTTTCAATAAAATTTCCGTTTCTACCAAAAAAAAAAAAAAAAATTAAGCCCCACTAAACGAATTGGATAATACCCAATATATCCTAGACAACAATAGCAAACACACCCCATAGACAAATATTTTTTTTTTCATCTTCACAACATATATCACAACCCATCTTTTTCTCTCTATACCTTATCCTTGTTTTTCATTTTTTTTATTCCAATATTCACTCTTTATGAAATACCGAAATAAATTAGTCTTTTTAGAAGAAATGAAGAAGAACTCTTGTTGAAAAACATAGAGAACACCTAATATGATCTAAACAAAAAAGAAAAACAGAAAAAAAAAAGATAAAAACTTGGAATACATACATCTCTTGAATATTTATAATAAAATTCAAAAAATCTATTTAAGAATAGAAGCATTTTCCTATTTTTTTATATATCACTTAGATTTCGATTACATGGTCCTTGATATAAACAGATAGAGAAAATCAAAATTGAATAGATTGTACGGTATGCAATGACGGAAAGTTTATTATCTTACGGTTTCATGTTACCATTTACTAAACAGTAAATCTAAACCGTTGCAAAGGCGTTTCGCGGTAACGTCAAACCGTTTGATATTGTGCTTGACCGTATTGTTCAACCGTTTATTGTTCGTGAAAGTTTTATTTCAATTTTAACTTGAAGTTATGTTTTGTGGTTCTTTAAGGTTTATACGTTGATGTCAAACGATTTTAATGGAAACATAATTCAAATCAAGAGAATTATAGCGATCAACGAAAAAAAAAAAAAAGTCACTTCAATAAAGTAAGTATTTGATTGAAATTTCAGTTTGACTTATATTGGGGTGTGTTTACCATTTGGGGCTTAATTACCGATCTGTGGGGCTTGGATACCAGCTATAAAAAAAAATATTAATATAAAGAGATAACAAGTATGTACGTGGTCATATTGATTTGAGTTTAGAAAGCTAAAATGAATGAATTTTGAAACTTACTGATGTAGGACATCCTACCTACACCAATTGATTTCCTATTTGGGTTAATATTTATTTAAAAGTCATTATAAATTATAATTTTAGGATTTCTATTTTAATTTCTTTGTTTTAGGAATTCCTAGTGCTAGTTGATTTAGATCTTTATATCTATATAAAGGGACAAACCTTGTATAGCCAAAAAAAATAACTATTCAATCTATACAATTAAGATTTGTCTCTACAATTTATTTTTCTTTAATTTTTGTTTTAGTTCTTCCTTGTTTTAAGGCAATTCTCCCCTTGGGGTTATTCAAAGTTTGATTTTTAATTGCTTCCGCTACGTCAATTGGTATCAAGAGCTTCGTTCCGATCCTACAACAATGGTTAATGATGGAGATTCTTCACCCCGCTCCTAAGTCGAAAATCTTGAAGATTATATGACGAAGGTTGAATTCAATTCGGCTATTGATTGCCTCACCCCTTTAATCGACAATCTACTCTTCAATTTGATAAGTTGGAAAGTAAACAACCTTTTGTTGATGCTCCCATCCTCCCACCCTCTTTCATGCCCACTTTATCTCAACAACCACCCAACCCACCCACATCACCATAATTTTCCACCACCACCACAACTTTACAACAAGTTTCCTATTGGTTTCTCATCTCTCCCTAATAATGTTAACCCTCAACCATTACAAAACCTAGCCTTACACCCCCAATATTACAACTACCAATATTCACAACCTTGTAATACCCCCCTCCCACCTTTCCATTACTCCACAAGTTGCCACAACGTATACCACCATTGTTTCTCCCTCTCAATCTCAAGTCAAACCCTACTTTCAACCATAATTATTTCACTAACAAATCATGTTTGTCTTAAAGAAGAAATTTTTTATAATGGAGAGCCACCAACTTTTAATGGAGAGCCACCGAGATTGAAGGAAGATTCTTCAAATATTGTGGCCAAAATTGAAAAACAAAAACCAATATTTATTGAAAGCAAATATCATACAGTTGAAATCTATGCAAAAGAATCATTGACTGTAGATGTTCATTATTAAAGTTTTATTGGAATTGATCATATATTATCACAAAAAGTTCTTTTTGTTCTTCAAGTCCAAAGTTTTTAATCAAAAGACGGAACTACAAGTTACATTAATATGAGGAAAGTTTACAAGAGTCCGTGTTATTCAAAGTATTTTTTCTTATTGAGCGGACGATATCAAGACAACATAAATTCGAGGACGAATATAATCCTTTAGAATAATGGGGGACTGATGTAGGACGTCCTACGTACACCAATTGGATTTCTATTTGGGTTAATGTTTATTTAGAAGTCATTATAAATTATAATTTTAGGATTTCTATTTTAATCTTTGTTTTAGGAATTCCTAGTGCTAGTTGATTTCGATCTTTATGTCTATATAAAGGGACAATCCTCGTAGAGCCAAAAAATCAATTATTTAATTATTCAATATATACAATTAAGATTTGTCTCTACAATTTATTTTTCTTTAGTTTTGTTTAAGTTCTTCCTTGTTTCAAGGCAATCCTATCCTTCGGTTATTCAAGGTTTGATTTTTAATCGCTTCAGCTACGTCACTTACAATGTCTTGAGAAACAAAAGGATTTGAGTTAATGTATAGACAAATGAAAATATTAAAGTTTTTTGATATATAAGGTAGATGTTGTGTATGCGTTATAAAAAAAATTAAAGATGGGCAATTTGATTTAAATATACCACATACGATTCCCAAATAAAAGACCCACAAATTGACGTGTTCGCCAAAGTGGCCCTTCCACATCAGCTCAACATAGAACTTTGAAATAAAAGGAACTCCTAGTCCTTCGTCCTTCAAATCTTTTCAACTCTGCTCTTTTTTCATCAAATTATCTCTCTTGTTCTCCTCAAATTTCAAATTATAAATAAGATTACAAAAATTATTAGGAAGTTTTATTTTTTTGATATCATGTTTGTAGATTAAGTAGCATCATAGGTTTATTAAATAAAATTAGATGATGAAGAGTTGATGAATAAGATTGGTGCAAAGAGATTGAAATAGCATTTTTTTTTTTTTAAATTAGTAAATAAGTTACATAATAAGAATTTTTGTTAGAACTTTAGAAGGCTGATCATGGAGTTCAAATTTCAATTTAATTTAAGAGGATGAAAATATAAATTGGTGAAGAGAGATGCAATACTATTAAGATCATCAAATTTTCATTCTATCTCACAACTGATGGTACTTGGTAGCTTGAGAGAAAACTTTGGGAAAGGGCTTCAATGGACGAAGAAGAAGAATTGAAGAAGAAGGTTTTTTTTTCGTTAAGTAAGAGAGAGAATAATCTGATGTGGAAGAGCCACGTTGGCGAGCACGTCAGTTTGTGGGTCTTTTATGTGGGAATGGTATGTAAGTGTAGAATTACCTATAAAAACTAAGAACATTTACACATGTACGTGTGTGGATGTCTGACACGGATATGGAGTGTCCGATACAACATCCTAAAATCAGTGGACACGGGGATACAAGTTTTGATTTGTTCGGAAGACATTTTTTAGACATAGAATGTAACATCTCTCCTTTTCACCTTTCTTTTTTATTTTTTCTTTACTTGTAGGTTAGTAAAAGGATAAATTCCTGCTCATCTCTTTCCTTTATCTTCATATATCAGGGTTTTATTAGAATTTTTAATTTGAATCATGTTCATAAGTTTGTAAGTGTATCTGACATCTGTCCATGTGTGTCCGAATGTCCATGTATCCGACAAAGATTTTTTTTTTGACAAAATGGAGTGTTCATGTTACATAATTAAAAAACAAAACAAGTAACTTTAGATGCATGTTTCAAAAAAAAAAAAAAAAAAAAAAAAGAACGACCCGATAAATAAATGTTCAAGAGGATGTGGATTATATATAAATGTTATATGGAATTTAGTAATTATATTTTTGTTGCACCTTTAAGGATTTAAATTTTTTATTACTTAATGGATTTATCGAGGTTATTACTTTAATACACATGGTCAAGTCGGAACCGAAAAAAATTATCATCTAAGCAAGATTATTAATATATTGAACATTCGTTTATCGAGGTTTAACTCTACTATGTTTTGCACAACAAATATCGTAGAGCATCTCTAATGAGTCAACCAAAATAAAATGCCTGAAAATTTCCAAAAATCCGTCCCTAATGCGTCTCCTATACCTATTTCGGTTTAGAATACGCTTAGGATTTGGTGTCAGAGTCTCCAATCTTCTCTCCCAAAATAGAAATGCAGATAGAAGACAAAATATTGTGCTATCTTTTAATGATCCACACGTATTAGACGAGCGTGCTATCTTCCACGATTATGGAACCGACACGGAAAACTTTTAATTAAATTAATTCCACTTCAACGAGCAACCTTGCGTTGAATAATTTAATTGTTTTGTTTTAAGAATCACGCATGTCTTACCTGCGTGGTACCACAACTATATTATTTTTGCAAAAATGACCTTTGAGTTCATTTCGTATATATACACCTTCATTTTGATCCTCAAATCAGAAAAAATTCAATATCTTTCTCCAGCTTTTATTTTTTAACAACAAGATAGTTTTTTTTTTTTTTTTTTTTTTTTTTTTTGGCAATAATGGGTGGAGGTGACGAAAATTGTGATCAAAAGGGATGCAATGGTGTAATGAAGCTTGAATGTACATATGCAAGGTATTTTATTTCGTGTAATAAACCCGGGTGCAATGGAACTCATGTTATGTTTTTCAAATTTAATGAGAATTCAAGTAACAATTTCAATTGTTTATTTTGTTGCAATTCTTATGCAAACAAATTTGCCAAATTGTGAAGAAAAGCCAAGAGTTTAGATATTACATTTGCCAAAATGTGTTTTTGTTTAGTAATGTATTTGTTTGTTTAATTATGTTTTTTTTTTTTTGTTTTCAAGAAAATTTTATTGATAAAACTTTCAGGAATTATACAAAGTTAGAGGACAAGCGCGCTACAAACTGCGCTGCAAGCCCTTTTTTAATAGAAAAACCAATCCTACGAAATAGATATTCATTGGAAGCCGCTGTCATCACATTGCTATTAATCATTTTTTGTACCTTCCTGAGAAGTTCAATTGTGTTTGGTGTTAGAAACCCAAAAGTATCAAAAGTAAAAGGAATGAAACAATGTTGGTTCATTGCACATGCTCCATCGTGTTTTTGTACCTTAATTGCAACGGTATGAATGGTTGCCTGACCCACTTCAAAATTTCCATTACCAAACCCTACCATCAGAGATGCCCCTGTGATGTCAACACATACATGTTTCCCTTCTAATCAATTGTATATCAAAGCATCAGCTGGACGTAGTGTTGATCTGCCTTTCTGATGGGTCTGTAAGAAAATTGACTGGAGGCTATTTTTTAACCTGTATTGCTACTCGCCATACCACATCATACAATATATCATGCACATGATCATGTATGTATATAAAACAAGGGTAATACTTACAGTGTACAACATGGTCCCAAAAGGCGTTTAGTCGACTCTTCTTACATACATGACATAAATCCCCATCTGTAAATAACGGGATCATAAGACGATAATGGAGAATGGCTTGGTACTCCACTGCAGTCATTCATTGTCCTAACCCTTCTATAGGAATAACAATAAGGAAGTCATTGGCATGTATGGTCTGTAAGCATTCTATCACAGTCCTCTGACGAGCAGACAAATAAAATCCATGCCAATACTAGTAGTAATCTTTGTGTAGTAAGCTTCTGCCAGTGTATGTTCGGGGTTTGGGGGGCAGTAGCCCTTGAGGCTAGAATACTAAGGTCGAAATCATGGACAGAGAGAGTTTATCGAAGATGACGACATGATTTAGGGTTGTAATTTGATAAGTAGTATTTTAGGGTTTTTAATTTTGAATCTAGGGTTTCTGAATTAAAGAAAGGGGAAGAAGAAGAAGATGGTGATTGAAGAAATGGTTGCAATTGGGTTTTTTTTATAAACAAAATTTTACCACGTGCACTTCACATGCTCACTCCAGGTCACGATCTCACGTGCTATCCACGTGGACAAGTTTAGTGACACATCAGCAATAAAATGCCACATCAGCTAACTAAATGGAATCGGACACCGGAAAAAAAAAGATGAATGTTAGTTTTGCAAAAAATTAAAACGTTGTTGTAAATTTTAGACATGATTGTTAGAATTGCAAACAACTTGAAACGTTGTTGAGAAAATCAACAATTTGACCCTATCAAAAGCATCATCCATATGTGCAGTACCACACCCTTTGAGAATTTCTGCTCCAGTGATGGAGTTAAATTGATTCTTTATAGTTTAATTAATAATTGATTAATTCCAAATTCAATGATGTACTAATATAAGTGAAATAACCAAGAATTAATTATATGAACAAGATAAAAGCATACACCACAACACCAAGAATTATATGGAGAACCGTAGGTCTAATGTTGCAATGGTGTTGAGTATGGTGGAGATGGATAAAGATGTGATATTGATATGATCGATGAATGATGAGATGTGTTGTTGACTCAACCTACAAAACAACAATAATCCTTCCAAAAGATCAAGTATAGTAGCAAGGAAGGGTATCAATCCACTCTAATCAATAAGAAAGAAGAATACTACCAAGGAAGATGTCACAATATTGTGTAGAGAATATAAATAACTACTTTAACTAATTCTAATCTAACTACAAACTAGAACGTAAGATCAATAAAGGAAATAGGGGACATGTTCACCTCATGAATCCACCATATATAATACTAATAAAGTTAATATGCATGTTATTAGCTACTCACCTCTTAGCTATTGTAGCTCCCCGGCTCACCTCTCAGCTATTGCGTCTAAGTATTTTACTTGAGATGCATGAATAGAATGGATGAAGCCCAAAGCGACAAGACGCTAAGTAATCAATCATATGGTTTCACCCATACAAGCGTACATATATCATCATCTAAGCAATCCAAGTTTATATTGAAACCCTATTATGTATTCACCTCTCGGGTATTGTAACTATTAAGCATGTAGGCATGGAATACAAGAACAAAAAGGATAAACTTTTATATACTACTTCTCTCTCGATACGGCAACATACAAAGTATTGTTATTATCTCTTGCATGAAAATGATTCAATAAGAACATCTATAAAAACTAAGCTAAAATTAAGGTTTCATCAATGGAGGCTACTTATCCCCTGAGGATTTTAGCGTTCCATTGATGAAGAAGACATCATCAATAAGAAGAACATACCTTTATTACTCTTAAACATTCGATCAATTCCAAAACCCTAATACAAGATGTTCCTCTAGAAGAGAGTTGGAGGAAAAGATAAGAAAACCCTAATTTACAATTAAATTTATACTAATCATGTGTGTAGACGGATCAAACGCAAGACACTAACAATGAACCAGTGCAGTGTGTGAGAATATGTATTCCCCTAAAGCTATTTGACAATAGGAACATTAGAGAAAAAAACAAAAGTTTGAAAAACTATTTTTCCATCAACAATGGAGACACAATCTCTCTAAGGCTTGGTTGAGGAGATGTGTTGTGAGACAACACTATTTATTAGACTATGTTTATAATTTTCTTTAGAAATTTTGGACTCACTGCAATACGCAGTGTCCAAAGAGTAAATACAATTCGATACGCAGTGAACACAAAAAATATTTTTGCTAAAAAACTTGTCATTGCGATACCCAGTGAACTAAAGAGGAAAACACTACGATACGCAATTTTGTCAAAATAACAAATAATATACTGTAGCATATCGCACCACTTCACACATTTACCAACAATTGTTTTTTAATTTTCTGAAAAATAAATCATTATGATACGTAGTGAAGTAACCTGAAAACGACTACGATACACGCAGTGATACCAGAATTGCAGAAATAAACCTAAAATCCAATTTTTAAAGGGAAGGACAAGGTTTTTGAAAATAGCAAAGGAATTGATAAAAACAAACCGATTAAGACGACAGAATGGTATACAATATACAAACCTTGAATTTTTCTTGTTCTGAAGCTTTAGTCCTTCAATGATTCTTCAAGTATGATATTCTTTGCCCTCAACACTCATATTATGAGAATCACATAGGTACAGTTGTCACAAGATTTTGACAAATAAATTTATAGAATTACAATCTCGCCCTTTGTCAAATCTTTGGAAAAAACCTGTATGTACATAATTAAATTCTCATCTTTAGCCTATCCTCACTAAAACTCATAAACATTACCTAATCTATGACACGAGTTTTGACTCACAAGTAAAAGAAAATACAAAAGTATATTAACCTTACATTAAGATCATCACCTACTCTTGACTTTCCAAACAACTACTTATACCTCCCCATTTCGCTCTTCACACAAGGTCTTCAAGCTTTGATATATCTTTAGCTCCATACCTTGAGTATCTACAACACCACACAAAAAAAACAGCCAATGCCTTTGGGCAAGTAACAAGTCAAATAGCCAAGAGAATTAGTTACAAGACAAGATAAGGAAGCCAACTGAAAAATGATATATACAATTATGTACATATACTTCCCCATTTTGTCACAAACCCCAACACATATAGAATTCAAACTCCACCATAAGCAATCTCATAATCACTGGAGACAAAAGTTACACATCTAAACTTAAGAGTCGATCGCAGAGGCAAAATAAATCAATTAGATGCATAACTCCCCCATGGGAAGTGAATTCATAAACCATAAAACCCGGGGGTTTAACAATATAATAAAACTATTAAGCTCGTAACGTAGAGTAGAGTAAAAATGAGATAATAAAATTCTACATTGTGGTGTTTTATTTATATTAAAATGACTTGCAAAATTGCACAAATACCACTCCACTAACAAGTAACCATAACTCCACTACCCATGATCCAATGAAGGCATAAAATATGTCAAATAGATCACAAAGATTTCCAACATTTTTTTAAGTTTACAACTCTAATATACTAGTGAGATGAGCCAAAGAGTAATTCGCCCACCACCTCCTTGGAAAGCCTAGAAGGTGCAAATCTGGGAAAGAGGTGCACAATATGCTCATCTAAAAAGGAATCCACAATCAACCATCAACAAGAGAGAAAGAAGTGAATTTTGACCAAATGCAAGGAAGATAAACATGCAAACATAAATAAACATGATGATAAAACTTAATCAAAAGAGCCACCTTTTCATACTATTCAATACAACCACACTTATACCATGTGACACATATTCAAAAGATATCTAGGAGAATCATTGTTTTTAGTGTTACACATGGGAAAATAATAAAACAAACAAGTAACCTTCGCGTGTGTGTGATATACATACAAGTACAAGTGCATCACCTCCAACAAAGATTAACAATTAAACATATAAGAAAAGATATAACACACTAAACATGATACACACAATAGGTAGGCTTATGTTGGCTTGTAAGGTTTAACGGGAAAACTCTCACACAAGATTGCACTAAACAAGAGTATAATATATAATTTGAATTTTCGAAGTGCTCATTAATTTAACTTTTGGGCACAAGAGAGATTTAATATCAAGTGACGCTTTTAAGTCACACTAAGCCAACATGGAAATAACCCGATAATGTTGAGGCCGTTGTTACCCAAGAAAACAAAGAGTCGTACAAAGCTTCTCTTCGTCTTGTAGACTTATTTATAACTTCAGTCTACGCATACATTCTCACAAAAAAAAAAAAAAAAAACATTCACATACATGTATGGAATAATTAATAAGGCTAAGAGTGAGAATGAGTCAAGAAAATAAATTTAACATGCATATTACTTGACACAAGCATGAAACATATGGATGTATGGCAAATGTAATATCAAAAGTTACTATATGTGCAAACATATACCATCATGCTAAGCAAAGTCTTATAAATCCACATTTGTAGTCTAACTAATGTCAAGGCCTTTTGGGGAACCTAGATGAGTGGACCCTGATCCAAAACCTTATATTGTTGGATATCTGAGTGACTAAAGGGGGACAATATTGACATTAGCTAGCGGTATGGGGCTCGACACTCCCAGATGAGCGAGAACGAAATCCCGGGGTGTTACAAGATAAGCTTTGATTTCCTCGAAGGCTTCTTGACAGACTTCACTCCATTTTACATAAGCTTTGATCGCATTGATAAACCGTTAGACTGCGGCTAATCTCCCAATCAATTTCTGAAACTTCTTGAGCGTAGTTGGCGGGAGAATTTGTAGGATTTCCCTGATCTAATCGTGAATCGATCCATCGATTAGTCATCGAGTAGCCTAAAACTTGCATGAAGCCAGACCAAAGGAACACTTGGTTGTATTCAGCTTCATGTTACTTAAGAAGTATATATAAACTCTATTGTAGATCTTACAGATGGTTGTCCCTTTGTTTGGACTTAACCACCATGTCGTCAATGTAGACCTCCATGGTCTGGCTGATGGCCTGGGAAGATAGTGTTGACCAACTTCTGATATGTGGCATTGGTGTTCCTAAGACTGAAAGTTATCACTCAATAATAGTACACTCTGAGAATTTGTGCTTAAGTGATAGAGTTAAATTGATTCTTTACAATGTAATTAATGATTGGTTAATCCAAATTGCAATGTTGTACTTGATAAGAATGTGAAATAACACAAACTTATAAATCAACAAGATGGAAGCACACACCATAACACCAAGAATTATACAGAGAACTGTATCTCTAAATACACTGGCTATAACTCAAAGAAAAGATTTGGTCCTATTTTAAGACAAACAAAATCCACTATTTAACATTTAAAAGTATATGACACAAGATAATGGTTATAGTACCTAGAAGCTCTAACAAGTAGTACTCAATCATCGTTTAACAACCGCCCAACATCCGAGTCCTTCCTCAATCCGATGTTGGGTCCTTTGAATTTTCACTACGCGGGATCAACCGCAAGCCACCAACAATGAACAAATGCAGTGTAGTGTGTGAGAATATGTATTCCTAAAGTTATATGACAATATGAACATAAGAGAGAGAACACAAAGTTGAAAAAACTTCTTTTCAATTACTAATGGTAGCACAATCTCTCTTAGGCTTGGTTGAAGAGATGTATTTGTGAGATAACACTATTTATAAGAGTATAAACCTCCTCATAGACTTGGGAAACAAGTCCAAAAACATGTTTGACTAAAACACCAAAATCTAGGTCAAATTAGGCTTTTTTTTTTTAAAAAAAAAAAAAAAAAAACAAGTGTTTTTCAAAAATTCCGGACTCAATGTGATACATGGTCTCCAAAGAAAAACATGATGCGATATGCAGTAACCACTTATAATAATAATAAAATAAAATAAAAATTGAAAATCTTGTCAGTGCGATACGTAGTGCTACCAAGCGAAAAGCACTGCAATACGCAGTTTTACTAAAAAATCAAAAAAAAAAAAAAAAAACATACTATGGTGTGTCACACCAATTTACGCAGTGAAACTTAGAAAAAAAAATTCAAAAATATATGTCACTGCTATTCGCAGTGACACCAAAATATCAAAACATTAAAAGACACTAATAACTAGATAATAAAAAGAAGGACAAAGATTTTGAAATAAAGATGAAAGAAATTATAAAACAATTTTAAAAATTCGATAAAAAAATTTCATGATATGTAATGAATGCAATATACTAACCTTGAACCTTGCTTGATCAGAAGTTTTAATCCATTAATGATTTTTCAAGTATGATGTTTTTTTGCCCTCAATAGTCATACGATGAGAATTACATACGTGAGTTGTTACAAAATTTTGACAATGAAATTTATGGAATTAAATTCTCCCGCTTTGTCAAATCTTGTTACAAAATTTTGACAATGAAATTATGGAATTAAATTCTCCCGCTTTGTCAAATCTTGTGGCAAAACACGTATGTACATACTTAGATTCTCGCCTCGAACCTATTCTCACTAAAATCCAAAAACACTATCTAATATATGACACGAGTTTTGACTCACAATTAAAAAAAGATACAAGAGTGGATTAATATAAATCAAAATTATTACCTACTATTGATCTTCCAAGCAACTACTTATAACTCTAGCCTTAGGTCTTCACACAAGGTCTTCAAGCTTTAATCTTTGACATCTTAAGCTCCAAACCTTGAATACCTATAAGACCACAAAAAACATACTAATCAATGTATTTCGTAAGTAATAAGTTAAATAACTAAGATAGTAGTTACAAGATAAAATAAGGAAGCAAAAAAGAAAACCAAATATAAGCAATTATGTACATATACTCTCCCATTTTGTCATAATCCCCACAAAACAAAAAGAATTCAAACTCCCCCATAACTAGTACACTGTTGCTGATAATGCAGTTTGTAGCATGTTTTGATGCAGTTCATTGCCTCTGACTTCTTTGAGAATCCACTCCCACTCATGAGGTGAATTGAGTATTTTTTCTGGATGTTGCACCAGTGTTGTAATGATATTGAGTATGGTGGAGATGGATATGGATATTGATGTGATCGATGGATGATAAGATGATATCGTTGACTCAATACTACTATAACAATAATCCTTCCAAAGATTCGAGTATAACAACAAGGAAGGGTATCAATCCGCTCTAATAAAAAATAGACAAAGAATAATACCAAAGAGATCGATGTCGCAGTATTTTGCAGAGAATTATAATAAACTATATTAACTACTTTTAATCTAATTACTATTACTAAAAATAAATCCACCGCAGAGGGAATAGGGGATATGTTCACCTCATGAATCCACCACAATTATAATCTAATTAATATGCATGTTCTTAGCTACTCACCTCTCAACTATTGTAGCTCCCCGACTCACCTCTCAGTTATTGTCGAGATACATAAACACTCACCTCTTAGCTATTGCATGTAATTATTTACTTAAAATGCATGAATGGAGTGGAGAAAGCCTAAAGTGACATTCCACTAAGTAATCAATCATATGGTTCCAGCCATGCAAGCGTACATATATCATCTTTTAGGCAATACAAGTTTATATTGAAACTCTATTATGTACTCACCTCTCGGGTATTGTAGGTATTAAGCATGTAGGCATGGTAGACATACAAAATTAAAATAAGATAAACTACACATATTATTTCTCTATCGATACGGTAACATGCAAGTATTGTTGTTACAATTTGTATGAAAACGATTCAATGAAGAACAAGCATAAAAACTATATTAAAACTCATGGTTTCATCAATGGAGGCTACTTATCCCCTAAAGGGTTTAGCCTTCCATTAATGAAGAACAAGTCATCATCAATAAAAAAAACATACCTTTATTGCGCTTAAACCTTAAAACCTAATACAACTTGCCTAAGAATAAATAAAAGTTTTTCTCAAGAGATTCAAGATGATATATATTATCTCCTCAATGTAAGACCCTAGTTTTCTAGAGTATATATATATATTGTTCGGCCATATTGGCATGTCTGAATACATTAAGTCGACCATAGGATAGAACTAGGTCGGTGTAGGGCCCATTATCTTCAAGTGGCACAGGCCTGGACAATATTGGAATATATCAAATTGCGGGGTGACAAGTTAACTGTTGACTTCTTGTCTTCGGTCTTATGTCGCCTGCTCTGCTTCATTCTGTGATCATGGTACTTCTTTCATATGGGACTTTGATTCGGTAGAAATACTCTGATAGTTGGAAAAAAACCCTTCTATGCAAAAGATTAGATTTATATTTGAAGTTTCTTCTTGTGCCTGTATAAATTGGATATCAAAGTAGACAAGTAACAAGCAAGGGTCGTACACACCTCAGAGGGGGAGATCTTAGCTCAAACACAATAGAAAACAATGGTTAAGAAACACCAAGGGAATCAATAATAAGATTGGAGATTGATTCTACTTCCTACAGGCAATAATAATAAGTAAATCCTAACTTAACAATATGGTAGAGATGAAAAGAAGATATATGATGACATATGGGAAAAGTTGGTATCCACAAACTAAATCATGCAAACATAACATGTTGTTCCTTCATGTTGAATCTATAACAATTAATTAGTCACCTCTCGGTTATTCCAACTAATCATTAATACCTATAATAATCAAGTAGTCACTTCTCAGCTATTCTACCTAATTAAAACGGGATTCTCTTATGCATGCTATTGAATATGTCTTATTAATTAAACCGTGACCACTCAGCTATTTAATCTAATTAATTCAACATATTAATTCATAAATAAACCGTCACCTCTCGGATATCAATTTAAATACAAAAGGGTTCCAATAAAAGATATATACTGCAAATATGTAATAATCACCTCTCAGCTATTTCACTACACATCTACAATAAATATAAACACAACCATTAAAGCTAGGTCTCCCTAAACGCTAACAATAGTATTTTAACATTATGGATAATAATAACATGCAAATAATCATACTTACCTCATATCACGAATAGAAGTAAATAAGCATTAAGAACTTTGAATCACAATGAACAATTAAGAACAAACATGGTGCTTTTGCATCATCTAGAATGCTTCCACCATCCCCCTAAGGAGATTTAGCTACTTATCCTTGATGATGACACCATGGAATAAATAATTAAAACACAGTACATCATAAAGGGAAAATAATGGAATTGATATTGATAATTGAGTTGATACAATGAAGAAAAACTCAAAGAGATCTAGAAAGTAAAACTAGATGATGCCTAAAAGATACCTAAACCTTAAATACAACTTCTCTTATATAGAAAATACAAAGTAGAATACTTGCATTCAAAGACTTCCAAATTAGGTCAAATTCGTGGCTGCTGCTGTTGGTCTTCTAGAGACATTAAGGAATTAGCAAACCCTAATTCTTTTGGTCGTAAGTTGTAGCTTGGACCAAGACCTTCAGTTTGATAGCTCATGGGCCCAAATCAGACTTCTGGATCTTCTTGTGGAGTCTTTTTAAGTTTAGACTTAAATAAGGCCTAAAATAGAAATTATGACTTGTGGGCTCCAATAGGACCCGGTTTGGGCTGAGAATTGGACTGCCCCACTTTGACCTAAAGTCAAGTCAACAGAGCTGACCGTGGGGTGCCCTCAGCAGATCTTGTGGGTGCAAATATCAATTCTCCTTCCTATGTGCAAATAACACTTTTTTGCTTGCTATTCTTTACTTTTCGCGGGCTCTTACATAATATTCGCATTTCGGCTCATGAAACCTACACAGAAGAAAAGAAAGCACTAATCAATAGATATAATACAATAATATAAGCTAAGTGCTAGACAAACAAGGTGTTATTCCGGGGATAAATATACACTTTTGAGAACCGATCAAATACCCCCAAACAGCACTTTGCTTGTCCTCAAGCAAAGATGAGAAGAAATAATTAAGGACTCAAAAGAGAACTATAACTAAGGTGATTGCATTAACCATATGCATCAAGGCTTTTAACCACAAGGATTTTCCAGGTGGAGGAGTTATAGTCTCTTGAGGGTTTTCCAGAGAAAATACCCACAAACTTACTATAATGACTTATCCAAGGAATAGGATTTTCTACCATTTACCTCAGGAATGGTCATATCAAGGATAAGGATAATTATTGCAAAATCGTTCATATGAGATAACATACTACAAATGCATGAATAAGATATGAAATATAAACCAAGCATAATGGTCTCAAATGCATCGAATACAGGCATGTACCCATACTACTATGGGTCTTAAGTCACCTTTGGAAAGGTCGTTTTGACTTCTACCTCACAGTCATACACTCAGCCTTGCTTGAGATGTCGGGTTTTTCACCTTAGCATCTTCTCACTTACTCGCCACATCCTACCATATCAGCTTAGATCTACAAAAGATAGTAATGGGTTGTAACTTGGCTTAGGACAGGGCTAGAAATGGAAACAGCTTTTGTGAATCATTTTTGGAACAATCGGGCCTTCAATACTTGTGATTTGTAATAACAGCACATGGAGAAAATTTTGGAATTTTCTTTTGGTAAGAAAGATTTTTGTTGATTTTTCTCAAAAATTTTGAATTTTTTACACAAATATGGATAAAGAAGTTTGAAAATCCTTTGCAAAAAGGAATGAAATACTTCCCCACCCCCAAACAAAGAAATTGCCTTGTCCTCAAGGCTCATACTAAGCATAGGAAAGAGAGATAGAAAGATATTACCATGAATGTGCTAAAAATTCAAACCGCTTTATAAATTCCTGCCAAACAAAATTATCTCCATATAGAGATTACAAGGAATTCCATACTACGACACAGCTAAAATAAAATATACTGAAATAAAGGACTAACTCAACAGAAAAGGAAATTCTACTTTACACTCTTGGTTTCAAACTATTTCTATTGGCAAACCATCCAACCTATCATGCCAATGAGTTAATACCTCTTTAATTACATTCCAAGACCCCTCACCGTTATCCATAAAATCATCGTTTCTATGCAAATTAGGATACTCTACATACTCAATGTTAGGCACCCAAGTGAATAGGTGACTTCTTCTGATAAAACGATGCGTAGGCTCTATAGGGATAAGGTGAGTCCAATCATTGTACCTATTCTTCCAATCAGGATAGCTATCAAGAATAATCTTACAGATAGCAGTAGGGAACACAAGCTTATCCTCACCGAATAAGAACACATTCCTAATACCATCTAAAATCCAAGTGGATAAGTCAAGAGCATAGAAATTAGTAACAATACCAACTACGGCATGCATGGTACTATCATTGACATAATCCATTTTCTCAACACCCAACAATAGCTACATTAGCAGGAAGGCAAGTGGTAGGTGCAATATTAGGGTATCCTTCAGGTTGGAAAGAGAAGGTACACTGGCCAAAGTGATTGAGGTAATTGTCTATGATATCAACACGGTTATCACTAACATAATTATCATAAGGCACGACCGGTTGGAAGACAAAAGGATTACCCATGGCAATAGAGACGACAATAGCATTAAAAGCCATCGGGGAACCATGCATGTGAACTTGGAAACCATCAAAGGGGAGGGGGTTGGCAAAGGTTAACATAAAGTAAAAGTCTCTTACCATAGAAGGGGAATACACGGCAGTAGAATCATAAAGAAAACTTTCCCAACGTTTGTCAAAAATCCCATCCCGAAAAGAAGCTCCATAAGGACTATTCATAATTCCCGAAAAATCCATCTCGAGGATGATATCCATGCCATCGGGCATCCACAACCCATTCTGAACATTAGCCATTGCAAAAAAAGGGAGAAAACACAAAAAACCAGCACGAAAACCGAGAAAAATCACACAAAATGAGCTCAGAAAACTGCTGCCAGGTTCAAACTTGACTTGAGATTGAAATGGCCTATAAGGAACTCGACTCGAGTTCGGGCTCTTTTCAGAAAATAAAGAGTTTGAGCACTAGTAGG
This sequence comes from Aquilegia kansuensis, assembly GCA_020826895.1. Taxonomy (NCBI): domain Eukaryota; kingdom Viridiplantae; phylum Streptophyta; class Magnoliopsida; order Ranunculales; family Ranunculaceae; genus Aquilegia; species Aquilegia kansuensis. The sequence goes on along the minus strand of CM037004.1, from coordinate 36,621,775 downwards.
ATTCCGAAAATTGCCTAAAACCTTAGGGTTTGCAAAAAATCAAACCCTAACCTCCTTTTTATTTTACGATATTTGGACTTAGGTTCCTAGGACCAGAAAATCTTCAAAATTACACCTACAAATCCAGATTTTTTACAATAGAGCCCAAAAATTGCTAAGAATTTTCAGAAAAGGACAAAGTTTACAAAAATTTAAAAATTCAACCATTTTCATTAATATTTGGAAATAAAGTACAATGATTGAAAATTTAATACAAGACTGCAATAACTAAAACAAAACAAAAACAAAATACATAATACAAAATTAAAATGGCTAATAAACAGAAAATATCAACCCCGTCGTCGACGCGGTTACCCCTGGCCTTCATCGTAGCGATGCTGCAAATCCTCGACGGTAGTGAAAATCTCGCCCATTCCTCTCCAGAGAAGCTGGAACCGCTCCTCATTGGTATTGAGCTGAAAGAACGCCCGCTGGTCGTCGGGCCTATGCTGGATGGGCACCTCCTCCTGAGGGTCCCACAACAACTGTCTGTAAGAAGACAGTCCCGGGTTGGAGACCTCGAGCCGGATGACCGACTCCAGAGAAAGTGTACCAAGAAGAGGCGCCTCCCAGTAGCGCAAGATACTCATCACCAGGCTAGGAAGAGGAGCAGAAGTGGCTCGAGCTCCGGTGATGGTGGCGAAAAGACGACGAACCATGCAGTAGCCGTGGACGTCCTCCTGAAGCAGCCGGAGGATATGAATCCTCTCCGAGAACAGCTCGCTCAACCTTGTCATCCCAAGGACATTGGTGGTCAGCCAGTGTGCCACCAAGCCTTGGTTGATTCGAAGCCAACCGATAGAAAGATGACTGCTATACCGGTGAAGTACCCGGTCATCAATGAGGACGGCCTCGATGATGTCCGGTGTCACCAGTGCAGCCTCCTACTGTAGGGAGCCTCATCAAGCTCGAGCGTCATGACTATGGAGACAGTCTTAGGCGTGAGCAGGAAGCAATGGGCCGGATCCCAGTTGATGTACACGCCATCATCGGCCAACTCTATTGACTCCTAAAATCGACGAACCATTTGAGGATCAAATGGCTCGTAATCAGAGCCCAAAGAGTACATCCCAGTCTCGGGCATGAATTCTCTCCACAAAAGTGCTCCCTAAGCGATTATCGTCGAAGCGACGAGAATAATCGCGCTCACGTATAATCACTCGTTCTCTTCGTCTATGAGGCATGATACAAGGGGTTTTTGGTATGCAATTGAAGAGATTTGAACAAGGAACAAAACCCCGAAAGAAATTTTGAAATCGAACCACAAATGAATGAGATACGAGGAGAGAGAAAACATATCTGTTTGGGATCTCGAGTCGAGATTTAAATGGCTTGGAATGAACTCCCAAAATATATTCTCGCGAATATAAGTACCATTAAGGCGTCAAATAAAATCCCAAAATCACGCAATAATTATTAAAAAGTCTAAAAATTGAAATAATTTCAAATTTGTAACTGTAATAATTATTTAACCAAGCAACCGCAACAGAGAGTGGTGGGCTACGCCCACCCCCAAACAGAACTAGCATGCAGATTCAAAAGATAGTTTATTAGCCAAAAAGCCACTAAACCCGGCAACTAATAAGAAGTACTAAAACACGAACGGGCTTAGAAGATACATAAGGCTGCCTCCCAGGAGGGCTAAGTTTAACGTCTTCATCCAGACAGGTGGACAACCAGGATTCACTCCCTAGATAAACGCTACTCTAAAGAAAGATACAAAAGAGATAAAACGCTAGAATGGAATGCGCGAAATTCGGATGTCTAATATACAACACGAGTCTTTTAAAGTCAGATACTCGAGACTTAAAAGAAGATGGGAAATGACTTCCCCACCCCCAAACAGAGCGGGAAACAGGTCTGTTTGGTGATGACGCTGAAGAGAAAAACGTGCACTGGATCAATTATACTCAGCCAGTAAGAGTTTGTGGACTATGGCCCTGACACTTTCAACCACACCTCTCAAAAAGAGACAACAAAGTAGAGTAAGAGAGGGTCCGGATACCAGCAGGTCAAAGGTCAGTCTAAATAGGTAGGATCCTCTAAGAGAGTTTCCTCAACTTCAAGGGACATTAATTCATGGAAATGCTAAAGACGTTGATCATTGATTAGAAATTCAGAATTGTCTGCAGGTTTAAACAAGTGATTGCACCAAAAGGCGTCACTGCAGACACAACAAAGGGACCCGACCAACGAGACTGTAGTTTACCAGGAAATAAATGCAACCTAGAGTTATACCGTAAAACTTAGTCCCCAATTTGAAAATCTCTATGTAAGATCTGACGATCATGTAGTTTTTTCATATTAGCTTTATAGGAGTTGGAAAGATCATAAGCTTCATTCCGAAGTTTCTCAAGCTCAGAAAGCTGAAGTTTTCTCCTCTTACCTGCCTGGTCGAGATTAAAGTTGAGCTTTGTCATTACCCAGAAGGATCGGTGCTCAAGCTCTACAGGTAGGTGACAGGGTTTTCCAAAAACAAGACGAAAGGGAGACATGCCTATGGGAGTTTTAAAAGTAGTACGATAGGCCCATAATGCATCACTGACTCTACGAGACCAATCAACCTTTTCAGGGTCAATTGTTTTTTGCAAAATGTTTTTAATCTCTGTATTCGACACCTCAACTTGGCCATTAGTTTGCGGATGGTACGCAAGGGCCACTTTGTGAGTAACTCCATATTCCTAGACAAGTTTTTGAAATGCTTCATTGCAGAAATGGCTCCCCCCATCACTAATGATCACACGGGGAGCGCCAAATCGGGCAAATATATACTCTTTTAGAAAATTTACTACAGTCTCTTGGTCGTTGTGCCTTGTGGGAATGGCCTCGATCCATTTAGAAACATAGTCTACTACGACCAGAATGTACAAAAAACCATGCTAACCAGGAAAAGGACCCATGAAATCAATCCCCCATACATCAAATACTTCGATAGGAAGAATTGGTTGTAAGGGCATCATGTGTCGCCTAGGGATTTTTCCTAGTTGTTGACAACGAGTGCAAACAGTACATTGCATATGAGCGTCCTTAAAAAGAGTTGGCCAATAAAAACCACATTACAATACTTTAGCAGCTGTCTTCTTGGCACTAAAATGTCCACCACAAGCATGTTCATGGCAGAACTTAAGGACCTCTTGTTGCTCCCAGTCGGGAATACAACGACGAATGATCAGGTCAGGACAGTACTTAAAAAGGTAAGGGTCATCCCAGAAATAATGTTTGGCATTAGCAAGGAATTTGGATCTATCTTGCCTGTTCCAATTGTTTGGCAATTGGTTGCTAGCCAAGTAATTGACTATACCTGCGAACCATGGAACATTCGATATTGCAAAAAAAAGCTCATCAGGAAAGTTCTCAGAAATGACACTAGAATCCTCAGGACGGTCGAGTCTAGACAAGTGGTCGGCTACTACATTTTCGGTCCCCTTTTTATCTCTAATCTTAAGGTCAAACTTTTGAAGCAATAATATCCAACGAATAAGGCTCTGCTTAGTCTCCTTCTTGGAGAGGAGAAATCTAATAGCGGCATGATCCGTGAAGATGACAGTACGGGTACCTAAAAGGTAGGAACGAAACTTATCAAGAGCATATACTATGGCCAACAATTCTTTCTCGGTTGTCGTATAATTACGTTGAGTGTCATTGAGAGTCTTACTAGCATAATATATGACATGGGGCTTACCATCTAGACGTTGACCTAAAACAGCCCCAACAGCAAAGTCTGATGCATCGCACATCAGCTCAAAGTGTTTACCCCGATCAGGTGGCCTAATGATGGGTGCAGTCGTGAGGGTGGTCTTAAGATTTTCAAAAGCACTCTTGCATTCTTTTGTGAAATGAAAAGTTGCATCCTTAAACAATAAATTGGTTAAGGGTCGAGCTATCTTAGAAAAATCTTGGATAAAGCGTCGATAGAATCCTGCATAGCCCAGAAAGGCTTGAATATCCCTAATAGACTTAGGAATAGGCAAGGATAAAACAAGATCTACTTTAGCTTTATCAATCTAGATAACCTCATGAGAGACTACATGACCAAGAACTATCCCCTTCCAAACCATAAAATGGCACTTTTCCCAGTTAAGTACCAAATTCTTTTCAATGCAACGCTTGAAAACATAGGAAAGATGACTAAGACACTCTTCAAAAGAAGAACCATAAATGGAGAAGTCATCCATAAACACCTCCATAAATCGTTCTACCATATCACTAAAGATGTGTAACATACACCTCTGGAAAGTAGCAGGTGCATTACACAGACCAAAAGGCATACGGGCATAAGCGAAAGTGCCAAAAGGACAAGTAAATGTTGTCTTCCCTTGATCTTCAGGGGCGATAGGAATTTGATTGTAACCGGAGTAACCATCCAAGAAACAATAGAAGGAATGATAAGCTAGGCGTTCCAACATCTGGTCTATGAAGGGAAGAGGAAAGTGGTTCTTCCGGGTGACTGTATTAAGCTTTCTATAGTCGATACAAACCCGCCACTTTGTTGGAACTCTAGTGACGACTTGTTCGTTCTTATCATTGGTAACTACAGTCATGCCGGCCTTCTTAGGAACCACATGAATAGGACTAACCCAGGGACTATCCGAGATAGGATAAATCACACCTGCATCTAGAAGTTTAAGAATCTCAGCTCGAACAACTTTCTTCATCGCAGGGTTAAGACGTCTCTAAGGTTCACGAGAAGTTTTAGCATCGTCTTCAAGTTGAATACGATGGGAACAGACAGAAGGGCTAATGCCTTTAAGGGCTGATGCTCTAAGATAACTTCTAAAAGCTGACTTTCCTGATCGGTAGTAAGAGATGAAGAAATAATAACAGGATGACTACCGTCTGAATCAAGATGAGCATATTTCAGCTCAGGAGGGAAAAAATTCAGAGTAACAGGAGGTGGAGGGATGGTCTCTACTTGGGTCTCAGAATCTATGCTGCAAACTAAATCAATGGCCTCAAGGTCTTTAGGTTCAAAGATAGGCACAATATCAAGAAGAGCATTGGTTTGGGCAATAGATTGGTCAATGTCAAAGTCTATATTTTGCATGGCAAGGCAATGAACAACCGGATCTTCAGGGTAATAACTATGCACCATCTCATAAGGTAATGAATCTAGAAGGCACACATCTTCAGATAAAGAAAGATCAGGGGGTTGTTGGCCAAGGTTAAATATATTTACTTCAACAGTCATAGAGCCAAAAGTGAGAACCATGGAACCGTTCCGGCAGTTTATGAGAGCATTAGAGGTTGCCAAAAATGGACGACCAAGGATGATGGGTACCGAGTCATCGACAGTAGGTTCAGTATCCAACACCACAAAGTCAACGGGATAGTAAAATCAGACACTTTAACTAATAGGTCCTCAACTATACCTCTAGGTGCTTTCAATGATCTGTCGGCCAGTTGTAATGACATTTTCGTGGGTTTCATGTTGTTAGACTCAGGTTGAGGTACAAGAAGTAAGGTAAAAGGTTAACACTCGCTCCCAGGTCTAGCAAAGCTTTTCCCATGAACTTGTCACCAAGCTTGCAGGGTACGGTCGGTTTACCAGGGTCCTTGTATTTTTCCGCCACAATCGCGTTTTTAGGCACATTTGTTTTTCTCTTGGCGGTGCACAAGTCCTTCAAAACCTTAGCACAAGAAGGTATCTGTTTAATAGCCGTGAGGAAAGGTATATTAATATTTATATGTTTGAACACATCAAGTACTTCCTCTGCTTGGACTTCCTTCAGAGACCTTGTGAGTCTCTAGGGATAAGGTACAGGCGGGTTGTAAGTTCGTGGAGGATCCACAATCTCACGGGCAGTCTTCTTCAGCTTAGAGGTGGTCACCTCATTAGCCGGAGGTTTAGGTGGGGAAACATGTGCAGGGGTAACCGGGGTCACAATATTGGGACTCGGTGTATAATTAATTTGATTATCGACCTGTTTTCCTGACCTAAGGGTGGAAACCGATTTTACTTCAGCAAGTAAGACAGATGGAGATGTAGTTTCCGTCACCAAGGCAACTTCCTTGCCTTTGGGGTTCGGGATGGACTGTCCCGGAAATCTACCCTTTTCATCAAGTTTTTGTTCAATCCTCTGAATGGCCTGGGCATTTGACTCAATAGACGCCTAGGTCTATTGAATGAAACGTGCTAGCACATCCTTAAGGGAGGTTTTAGGAGGGGCAGATTGATTAGATGGCATATGGTCCCTAGTACCACTCATGTGATGAGCATTGTTCGAGTAAGGTGGGGTCGGTGCCCTGTTCCGATTATCAACGTGACCAACATACGTGGCATTGCTACGTTGCCCATAAGAGTTATTAAAACCAGGTGGAACTGCATGATGATTATTAGAATAAGAGAGATTGGAGCGCACCATGTATGGGTACGTGGCATTGCCCTTAGTAAAGTTGGTTCTCCCGACGTAGTTAAACGAGCAGGCTTCCTCAGTTTCTGGTGAATTATAAAGGAGAGGGCAGAATTCAGCAGTATGGGTTTGGTCATGACAAGCATCGCATGAAAGAGTGGAGGTACTCATAACAGCTGATGGGTATTTCAAGGATACACCAAGTGCTTCTACCTGTTTGGTTAAACCATGAAGTAAAGTTTAAGCTCAGAGTCGGGTTTGACTTCATATAGACCTCTAGGTTTATCAAATGAGTCTGGGGTAGTGTTTCTCAGGGTATGTCCAGGTATGTCCCATTGCTGGCTATTAGTAGCAATCTTTTCAAGGAAAGCTAGAGCCTTGGTGGTGGAATAATCAAGGAAATGTCCACCACTCATGCTTTCAACTGTGTTTCTAGTCTGAGTATTAAGGCCTCTATATAGAATCCTAACTTTTTCAGTGTCATCGACTTTGTGGTGTGGACACTAAAGAAATAGGTCGTGAAACCTTTCCCATGCATCAAAGAATACCTCGCCCTCTTTTTGCCGGTAGCTTCTTATGGCATCAACTATGTCATTAGTTCTGGTAATAGGAAAAAATTTGGTCAAAAACCTTTTACTTAGTTGCGCCCAAGTGGCAATAGAATTGGAAGGAAGGCCATGTAACCAGTGAGATGCTCTATCCTCAAGAGAAAAGGGGAACAATCTCAAGCTAACTTCCTCCTCGGACAAATGTTTCTCCTTAGAAATATTAAGAACGGTCATAAACTTATTGAGGTGTTGATATGCATCTTCCCATGGAAGTCTATGGAACTTAGGCAACATGCCCACATTCTGTGGGTGAATGCCATAGCTATCTATAGTTGTCTCGGGTAAGACTATGCAGGTTGGTGGCCCAGTGGCCAAAGGTGAAAAGTAATCCCGAAGGGTAGGTTCTTGAGCCATACGTGTAGGAGTTACTTCAGAAAGTGAAGTTGAGTCATTGAACTCTTCTTCAGAAGATATGGAGGTTGAGTCATTAAACTCTTCCTCGGGAGGATTAGTGAGGTCCGTGATTGTGCACTTTGTATAGATTGGAGTTGGTTTGGACAAGATTTTACCTGATCTAAGATGCATGCAACATGCGCATTACATATGCCACAGAAGTCCTAACCATTCAAAAACATCTAACAAGGGCTCAAAAACTAACTCAATCTTGTGTTCACCCAAGTCAATGAGTTCTTTCCAAGCTTGCCTTGTGAATTCTCCCTGTATTTCGAGAGTCAAGCAGCGAATAACCAGTGTGGGAGGTTTTTCCGTGTGTAAGCGAAGTTCCTTAATTAAATAACCACAGTGATTCTACAGACGTAATCTGTAGGGGTTCCAGACCCAATTCCTATCATGTGCTCCAGTCAAAAGATGGTTCACGCAGTATTAGTTGAAATATCTGCTCAAGGTCTCAAATGAACATCGTGATAGCATGGCTTTAGTTGATTAAATTTTAAGGCTTAGGATATTGCAATCAATTGATATTAGGTTTCACTTTTAGGCTAGGTCCGCCTTGCAGTCCCGGTTTAACAAGTAAAAACAGAAATTGAAATCAAGCAACAATCAAGGTCATGCTAATCAATACAAAAACTCCTCTTGCAAGGGATTCGAGGAGGGTTAGGAGAATGCTTACCTCCCACTTTGTGTTAAAAAGTAAAAATTGCCAAACAAGAGCACAAAAGTGGGGAGAAGACGAGTTGAAGTCGACTAAGGGGAAAGTGCTCATTGGGTTTCAATCGTCCTTAGGAGGCGTTCCTTAGTAGACTCAAGCCTAGCTCCACAACCTTGCTCTACTATCCGCCGCGAACACACAATAAAATAAATCCTAACAACACTTACTTTACAAATATTACAACCGCAACCCCTTCTTGGATCGAATAATTAAATATCTTACAAGTCCCCAAAAATGCTGAAGAAAATAGACTACTTAGTTCACCTCACAATCACTCAATAGGAAAAAGATTAACTGAAACGGAGTTCTGGAACGCTCTGGAAAAATCATGCAAACTGATGCAAATTCCCTGCATGGAACTCGACTCGAGATGCTTACAGGCCAAACTGAACTCGACTCGAGATCGGGCCCAATTTGAACCAGTAACTTCAGGAAAAATTTCTGAACGCACACTTTTCTTAAAAATTTGATCTTTAGGGGTTTTTAGACTTTAGGCCACCTAATTAATGCCTATCTAGGAAATGGGACGCTTTTAATTGGTATTTAGAGTATGGGGCACCTTCCCGTCAGTTGACTGCTATGACTAACCGTTGACTCAAGTCAAAGAACTCATATTTTACAAATACCCATAATACCCCGCACAGGTGTCCTATTCCCTAATTTTATTTAACACAGGGTGTCTTCTTCTCTAATAACTAAAATCCTGAAAGTTTTGCAAGTGATGGTATAACGACACGTGTCAATTTATCAACCATAAGATGGAATCAATGGATAATATAATGACATGTGTAACGGTTTTGTTATTAAAATTCAATCTCGTGCTAAACACATAGAGGGGTAATATTGTCATTTTAAAAAAAATTAACAAGCAAACAACAGTCAACATAGTCAACTCACGGAAAGTGCCCCAAACTCTAAATACCAATTAAAAGCGTCCCATTTCCTAAATAGGTATTATTTAGGCGTACCAATTAACTGAAACGGAGTTCTGGAACGCTCTGGAAAAATCATGCAAACTGATGCAAATTCCTTGCATGGAACTCGACTCGAGATGCTTACAGGCCAAACTGAACTCGACTCGAGATCGGGCCCAATTTGAACCAGTAACTTCAGGAAAAATTTCTGAACGCGCACTTTTCTTAAAAATTTGATCTTTACTCCGTTTTTCATATTTTTTTCAATCCGTCTTCACTGCAAGATTAATAAGAGGACTAAGTAACAAAACACTTAAAAACAATAAAAAAAAGAAATAGAAATAGAAGGGTGGGAGGGATAGAAGTGGGATTATGTCCCGAAACAACTATTCTCGCTTGTGTTTGAATGAACTCCGTTCCTTAGAGCGGTAACGTCGCCATTTGGATAGTTCGAAAAATATCCTTCTATGCAAAAGATTAGATTTATATTTGAAGTTCTTTCTTGTGCCTGTATAAATTGGATATTAAAGTAGACAAGTAACAAGCAAGGGTCCTACCCACCTCAGAGGGGGAAATCTTAGCTCAAACATAATAGAAAACAATGGTTAAGAAACACCAAGGGAATCATTAATAAGATTTGAGATTGATTCTACTTCCTACGGGCAATAATAATAAGTAAATCCTAACTTAAGAATATGGTAGAGATGAAAAGAAGATATATGATGACATAGGGGGAAGAGTTGGTAGCCACAAACTAAATCATGCAAACATAACATGTTGTTCCTTCATGTTCAATCTATAACAATTAATTAGTCACCTCTCGGTTATTCCAACTAATCATTAATACCTATAATAATCAAGTAGTCACCTCTCAGCTATTCTACCTAATTAAAACGGGATTCTCCTATCCATGTTATTGAATATGTCTTATTAATTAAACCTTCACCTCTCAGCTATTCAATCTAATTAATTCAACATATTAATTCATAAATAAACCGTCACCTCTCGGATATCAATTTAAATACAAAAAGGTTCCAATAAAAGATATATACTGCAAATATGTAATAATCACCTCTCAGCTATTTCACTACACATCTACAATAAATATAAACACAACCATTAAAGCTAGGTCTCCCTAAACCCTAACAATAGTATTTTACCATCATGTAACAATAACATGCAAATAATCATACTTACCTCATATCGCGAATAGAAGTAAATAAGCATTAAAAACTTTGAATCACAATGAACAATTAAGAACAAACATGGTGCTTTTGCATCATCTAGAGTGCTTCCACCATCCCCCTAAGGAGATTTAGCTACTTATCCTTGATGATGACACCATGGAATAAATAATTAAAACACAATACATCATAAAGGGAAAATAATGGAATTGATATTGATAATTGAGTTGATACAATGAAGAAGAACTCAAAGAGATCTAGAAGGTAAAACTAGATGATGCCTAAAAGATACCTAAACTTTAATTAAAACTTCTCTTATATAGAAAATACAAAGTAGAATACTTGCGTGCAAAGACTTCCAAATTAGGTCAAATTCGTGGCTGTTGTTGTTGGTCTTATAGAGGTATTAGGTAATTAGCAAAACCTAATTCTCTTGTGCTTAAGTTGTAGCTTGGACCAAGACCTTCAGCTTGATAGCTTATGGGCCCAAATTAGACTTCTGGATCTTCTTGTGGAGCATTTAAAGTTTGGACTTAAATAAGACCTAAAATAGAAATTCTGACTTGTGGGCTCCAATAGGACCTGGTTTGGGCTGAGAATTGGACCGCCCCCCCTTTGACCTAAAGTCAAGTCAACAGAGCTGACCGTGGGGTGCCCTCAGCAGATCTTGTGGGTGCAAATATCGATTCTCCTTCCCATTTGCAAATAAGACGTTTTTGCTTGCTTTTCTTGACTTTTCGCGGGCTTTTACATAATATTCGCATTTCGGCTCATGAAACCTACACAAAAGACAAGAAAGCACTAATCAATAGATATAACACAATCATATAAGCTAAGTGCTAGACAAACAAGGTGTTATTCGGGGGATAAATATACACTTTTGAGGACCGATTATACTCCTATGAGCTTGGTACAGTTGTGGCTTCTACTTTGGCTTCAAAGTCTTCCCTCTTTTGGACTTAGGCTTTCTCTTTGGTGTAAAAGCCCTTGAGGTGGTGAACTTGGAGCTTTTATTCACTTTGATTCATAATCCATCAACTTAAGCCCAATACTTGATACTTTAGGCATTGTTTCAAGTTAGTGAGAGTTAAGGCCCGTGAAATATAATAAACTTGAAAATAAGACTAAAAACGACATTAAAGAACATATGAGTAAACAAAGTGTTATTCGAAAGGTATTAAGGAATAAGACTTTTGTGCTCTTATCAAATACCCCCAAATAACACCTTGTTTGTCCTTAAACAAAAAGTACAAGATAAAAGAATAAGAGCATATCTATACTACAATGACTAAATTAACTACATGGTGTTTTTACGTTTAACACCAAGGCTTTAAACTATAAAGAATTCCCAAGTGGAGGAGTTATAGTTTCCTATAAACTTCATGCAAATGAATGAAAAATATGCAAGATGGAAAAGAACGACTTAATACTCTACATTTTTTAGAAGTGTCATTCAATTCAATATGTAGAACTATAATGCAAGTGCATGAATAAATACATCATAAACATAATCACATCTTTAAGTATACATGATGTACAGAACCAACTTACATCTCAAATAACTATCCTGAATTTTGTTTTGATTTCAATCCTCACATGGCATACACTCACAAAGAAAATCACTCAAAATTGGGTATATATTTTACATCATGTATATGGGGAAGAATATGAACAAACATCCCATATACTAATCAAAATGAAGGACAAGAATGTATGGAATGAAATTAGTCACATGGAAGGAATATGCTAGTAATTGAGATGTCGGGTCTTTCGTACCTTAGCGCCTTCTAACATACTTTCCACATCCTACCATATCAAACTTAAATCTATAAACACATAATGGGTTGTAATTTAGCTTAGGACATGGTTTTAAAATGGAAAAGGATTTTTGTTTAGGATTTTTCCGCAACATTAGAGCTCTTCTCGAAATTCCTCGTAACTTTATAATAATCAATATTTGGAGAAATTTTGGATTCTTTCTCATTTATTTTTTCAGAGTACTTCTTTTCTTAGTACTTTTCTTTAGATACTTCAAAAATCCGCTTAATGCTCAAGTCCTTTTGATCTTCCTTTTCCCTTTGATATATTTTATATTTATTTGGAAGATTGGACTTTTCTTCAATTCTTCAAACCTTTTGATTTTTCTTTGATATTAACTTTCTTTATAGCTTGGAGATTTCTTTGATATTTTTTCTTTTCCATTCATGTAGTCACTTAGCAAAAATCATCCCTAAGTTCTGAAAATATAGGTAAAAAGACCTAGTATTTCTAAGTAAAAATACTCCATAAGGAGTTAGGTAAGGATGATGAGCTAATAAAAAGGCTTATAATATGAAAGGCTTAAAGATCGAGGTTAACATAATGGAATATATGATGGGTAGACTAATGGTAAGAGGTTATTTATATATCTTTGTATAATCTTTAAGTTTTTTGGTATGGTGATCACACCTTGAAATAAGCTACAAGACCTAAGATTATATTACACCCACTTGACGTCACCTCAAAACTAGTGATAAAAATATGAAACTAGAAAATGCAAAGTGGTTGAGTCTTTGACTCTAGATTTTATATATATGGCTCAGAAATAAAATGGACAAAGGCTCAAAACCTCACTAGATTAAGTCTCAACAGTTAAATAATTTATACGAGAAAATACAACATGATGCAATACACATGATCATACTAAACTTCAACAGTTAAATAATTTATTTCTTAGCTACCAAGTATAAAAAATCAAGACATATAATTCCTCATAGAAAGGGTATTTAGCCTAAAAGAATTTTGGATTTTTGCAAACATTTTAATGAAAAGTTTAACTAATAAAATGTATGAATTTCGTTAAAAATCATGATTTTTGAATGAATTCTCACCCAAAAAAAAAAAATAGTTTAGAAAACAAACCTTAATTCGTTCAAACCTGAGGGGTACCTGAAAATATTTTAGTCAAACTATGTTGTAGGGGTACTACATACTCCAACCAATCAAAAGCAGCCACGTGGCATAGTCATTAATCCATCAGGTCGCTACGATCTCGACCTACTCATAGCTCGACCACAACAGCTCGACTACATAGTCAGCAGCGGTCTGCTCATACGCGCATGCCCTAATTCGGTGCACACGATATTCTCTCCAGCTGTTGTCCGATCATTACAGCCGTTACACAATTGCAGGAAAATATTATATCACCATAAATATGACGGAGGATATTTATACCACCATAAATATCAAAGAATCTGCAGGATCCCAAGATCTTCGCCTCTTCATCTTCTATATAAACAGAACTACGATGGCTTGATCTCTAAGTTCAATCCCCACAAACTAGAGTACGTAGGCAATCTCAATCTCAACGAGGTGCAGCCACCCCGATCTAAAACTCCCCCCTTTGGTCAAGTCTCCCAGCGACCTGACCTAGTGAATGCATAGATCTACAAATAGGTTAATACATTTGGCGCCGACTAACCCCGCACAAGGACCAAATGGTGGACAGGGAGTCATTGTTGTTGATGACTCCAATCAAAAGTATGAACAACTCAGCCAACAGCTAGCGGAGTTCAAAGCCTCTCACCTTCCCAAAGGCCATACCGCAGAGCAACTTGCTGTCCAGTCCCTCCAGCAATTTCAGGAGTCTCCCTTCTCCAAAGAGATCCTTGACCATGAATTGCCTAACAGGCTCAACGCCCCCAAGTTCGACCAACATGCAGGTGTTGGAGATCCAACTGATCATATCAAGGGATTCCGTAAATCCCTTCCTCTTATCAAAGAGGATCACTTACTATGTTTGTTGTTCCAGTCCAGCCTCACCCGACCTGCTCTCGATTGGTTTCACCGTTTGAAGCCAGGATCCATCAGCTCGTTCGCCGAGCTCGAAAAGCAGTTCGTTATCTTCTATATCCACAACAAGAAGCGTCCTGTCACCATCGATTCCATCTTCAAAGTCAAGCAACGAGATGGCGAATCATTGAGCAATTTCTTTGCTCGGTTCAAATCTGAACTGCATTCCATCCAAGATTTTGCAAAGGAGCATGAAACCTTCGCAACAATCGCATTCTCTCACGGTCAGATCCAAGGATCCGACCTGCACAAGTCTCTCGCTATGAAGCGACCTTCATCTCTGGACGAGCTCTACCTTAAGGTAGATCGTTATATCAAGCTCGATGAAGCCCTAACTGGTAGGGAAAAGAGTCATGTCATCTCCAACGTGGAATTTGGCTCCACCAAGCGACCTCGTTCTGACAACAAGAGGTTCAAAGCAAAGTCGTTGCCTACTGAGCAATGAGATTACCACCGGTTCACACGACCAGCCGGTTACATCTATGAGAGAATCAAGCACAACCATTGGTGCAAGATTCCTTCCTTCACACAGTTGGAGGACACATCTGGTCGACCGTACTGCAAAGTTCACAAGGTGCGGTGTCATCAAACTGATGACTGTCGCATTTTGAAACGCGCTCTTCAGACTTGGGCCGATGAAAAGAAGCTCAACAATTGGATCCTTGGAAGGCAAGAGGATACCACTAGCAAGTGAGCCAGGAAAGGGTCCAGAACGCCTCCACCTTCACCTAAGCGACATCACAGCAAGGCCAGAACGGCCTCCATAAGTCCAGTCCGCAGCAGAGGGCGTAGCCTCTCCCTGCGTTTAGGTCCAACAGGCGACCTACGCGACCAAATTAACAAAAAGGTCGCAAACAAGATTGATAGTGACAGTGGGTCAGAAAGTCATGTAGTTTACATGATTTGTGAATCCAACTCCACCCCCGTGTCAAGAGAGAAGAAGAGACGAGTAGAGCATCTTCATCATGTCTACTCCATTACTGGACGAGCAACTCGCTTCAACATCCCGTCTCGCCAGGAATCTGACATCACCTTCATAGAGTTGTGAATAGCTGATTACATCATCAAGAGGGTACTCATTGACCCTGGTGCATCCTGCAACATACTCATGTACAGAACCTTCAAAGACATGAGGTTGCCTGATTCAGTTCTCATCCCAGATTTCACACCCATCCTAGGCTTCAACAGTTCAAGGGAAGATCCTAAGGGTGAAATACTGTTGCCCGTCACTGTGGGCCGAAAGGAAGACAAGGTCGTTGTGACCGCCAAGTTCAGCATCCTCAACATCGCAAGTAAGTATAATGCGATTCTTGGTCGAAAATGGATCCATGCCATGAGAGGTGTTCCATCAACATATCATCAAGTTTTCCGCTATCCTGGACCTCATGGGATAATGGAACTTCGGGGCAACCAGAACGCTGCACAAGAATGTCATGGAATTCTTGAAGCTGTGGCGCCTGCAAAGCCATCCACCTCTGGAACCAAGGATGCTGACGTCAAAGGGAAGAGCCTGATCTCATCAGAAGCTCGAGAACGCGACAACAAGTCAAAGAGCCCGTCGAAGGAAAGGACCGAGGCTACTAAATAACAACTACAGAAGGAGCAAATGAGCTCCCCCAGCTTAATCTCGGAAGTACTGATCCAGGAGTACGGGTGAACTTAGGGTCAGAAGATGACCCGAGATATGTCTATGTAGGTGCAGAATTAGAGGGAGATAAGTTCCACAACTTTGTAAACTTTCTTTCTTCTAATAAAGATGTTTTTGCTTGGTCGTATATTGATATGCCTGGAATAGATCCATAAATTGCATGTCAGAAACTGCGCGTCAATCCAAACCATCGACCTGTTAAGCAAAAACCAAGGAGGCTCGCTCCTAAGTTTCACCAAGCAGTTAATGAAGAAATCAACAGACTTAAACAGGTCGGGTTCATCAAGGAAGTCGACATGCCAGATTGGCTAGCCAACATTGTGCCCGTCTTAAAGAAAAACGGGAAAACAAGAGTCTACATCGACTTCACAAGCTTGAACAAAGCTTGTCCTAAAGATTCATTCCCACTGCCACGAATCGATAGGTTAGTCGATCAGACATGTGGTTTTGAGTTATTGTCATTCATGGACGCATACTCAAGCTACAACCAGATCCCGATGTACGAGCCCGACCAAGAGAAGACTTCTTTCACAACAGAGTAAGGCATTTTCTGCTACAAGGTTATGCCATTTGGCTTAAGGAATGCAGGAGCGACCTACCAACGACTGGTCACTAGAATGTTCGACGATCTCCTAGGTCGAACAATGGAGGTCTACATCGACGATATGCTAGTCAAGAGCAACCAAGAGCAAGATCATTTGTCCAATCTCGACCAGGCATTCCAAAGGTTAAGACAATATAGAATGCGTCTTAACCCTGAGAAGTGTCTGTTTGGGGTTGCCTCAGGAAAATTTCTCGGCTATCTAGTCACAAGACGAGGTATTGAAGCAAATCCCGACCAGATCAGAGCCCTGATCGACATGCCCAGCCCAAAAACAAAGAAGCAGATCCAAAAACCCAACGGCATGGTATCAGCTCTCAATAGATTCATTTCTAGAGCATCAGATAAATGTCGACTAATGCTTCATATTCTCAAAAAAAGGGCTACATATCAATGGACAGAAGAATGCGAGAAGGCCTTCACGGACCTCAAGGCATATTTATCTACTCCACTAGTTCTCACAAAGCCTAATGATGGAGATGTACTCGGCGTCTACCTCGCAGCTTCATATTTTGCGATCAGCGCTGTGCTTTTCAAAGAGGAAAATCAGGTCGAACGCCCAATTTACTTCACAAGCAAAGTATTGCAGCAGGCCGAAATAAGGTACACACCTTTAGAGAAATTAGCATTAGCTCTTCTTTACGTTGCATGCAAATTCAGACCTTATTTCCAAGCCCACACTGTCAAAATAATCACCGACCAGCCATTGCGCCATATATTAGAAAAGAAGAACAAAACAGGTCGTATGGCTCGATGGGCAGCCGAACTGGGTGATTACACATTTGAGTTCATCTCTCAGCAGGCCGTCAAAGGCCAGGTCATCGCAGACTTCTTAGCAGACTATCCAGCAGAGGATATCAATTGGGAACCAGAACCAGAAACAAGGCAAGTCCAGGTCAATCCTCCCGACACTTGGCAACTATATGTTGATGGTTCACACAACTCCAGCGGAAGTGGTATAAGTGTTGTACTCATTTCACCTGAGGGTTCATAGCTCGAGAGATCAACTCGACTTGACTTCTCGACCTCCAACAATGAGGCCAAATACGAAGCTCTAATCCAGGGTATACAAATGGCTATCGACCTACAGACAGTTCGCCTCAAGGTATTCAGTGATTCTCAATTGGTAGTCAACCAGATTACCAATAATTACCAGATCAATGGTGTCAACTTAATCAGATATGCTAGCAAAGCAAAGGAACTCATCAGCAAGCTCAGTTATTTCACAATCGATCACATCCCTAGAGATGACAACAGACATGCTGATTCATTGGCATTCTTAGCATCTAAGATCGAGTCAGATCGACCGCGCGCTCTCACTATAGCAATCAGTACACAGCCTGCATATCTATTGAAAGAAGAAAACGTTCACCAAATCTGTGATCTACTAGCCACAACACCAGCAGACATCCAAGGGACTTGGATGGAACCTTTCATCACTTACCTTCAAACTGGCGTGTTACCATCCAACAAAAAGGAAGCCAGTCAGGTATTACATAAAGTCACTATGTATAAATTTCATGAGGGTAAACTATTCAGAAAATCTGCAACTGGTTTGTTATTACGGTGCCTGATCCCCAAGCATGGCCAAATCATTTTTCAAGAAATCCATGAAGGAGAATGCGGAAACCACTCCGGAGGTCGAACATTAGTTCATAAAGCAATCTCCCAGGGATACTTCTGGCCAAAAATGAAAGAGGATGCCAAGAAATTTGTGTTGAAGTGTAAAGAATGCCAACGTTTTGCTGATAACCAACATCAGCATCCCAACGATCTCATTAACATCACAGCACCATGGCCATTTCACATGTGGGGGCTCGATATCATGGGCCCTTTAATCAAAGAAAAGAAATCTGAAAAGAGGTTTGTTCTAGTCGCCATTGACTACTTCACCAAATGGGTGGAAGCTGTTGCACTCGCCAACATCACTCAAGCCGATGTTCAAAGATTCATGTGGGAAAATATCATCACACGATTTGGTCTACCAAAACGGATAGTCATGGATAATGGCTCTCAGTTCGTTGGCAAAAACATCAAGGCTTTCTACGAGCTATGGAAAATCGAACATTCTAGGTCAACACCTAGATATCCACAAGCCAACGGCCAAGTCGAAGCTGCAAATCGACAGATTCTGAACAACTTGAAGATCAACACGATCAATGGCCACAACAGTTGGAAAACATCCTATGGGCTTACAAAACAACCCCTCGTACATCCACAGGGATGTCACCATTCAGTCTTTGCTATGGAGTTGAGGCCGTTATTCCCACCGAGTTAACATTTGGAATGACCAAATCTCTTCTGGTAGACACAGAGCTTAATAATCAGGTCTGGTCGTTCGGAATTGATCTCCTCGAAGAACGACGAAGCCATGCCGTTATAAAACTCGAGCAATATCAACAACGACTAAAGCGAGCTTATAACAAAGGCGTACGACCTAGAACTTTTCAACCAAGAGAACTAGTTCTAAGAAAAATGTTCCACAACAAAAGGAAGGATACTATTGGCAAGCTCAATGCCAATTGGGAAGGCCCTTACATTATCACCAAGGTTCAAAGCAACGGTTCTTATCGTCTTCAAACACCAGAAGGGGAGATCGTTAAGAACCCATGGAATGCTTATCACTTGAAGAAGTTTTATCAATGAAATGTAAGCATCTATCTATTACATTTCAATATACAATCTCATTTCTGCCTTCATCTCAGCTCAAACATGAATGGCTCTTAAAGGTCTAATCCAATCCCTCGACTTACAAATTATCAAAACTCTAAGTCCCTTTGATAATTTTTATTTTGTTAAGTTCAAACATTTACAACTTAACTTGGTGCATTGGTCACATCATTCCCACGACCCATGTACAACCCAACTAACATGCATACGACCTCATCCACCAGCAGGTCCAACACTATGACTATTACCTATTGTTTGCGAAACCCATACAAGCAGACAACGTAACAAGAATGAGAATGCAAGGTAAATAAGTGAAATTTCTTTTTACTTCATGAAATTCTAACTATTACAGGTCGATCTACCAAATGCAATCTAGAAGCTATAAAAGCAAAATTCAACTAAAGGCATACAAGAAGAACAATTTCAGTACATCCTACTTGCAGCCATTCATCTCGTCTACCTGCCTTCTGAACGAGCTACCAGGATTCCCTGGAAACTAGCTGATCAGAACGACTTAGCTACAAGCTCATCAAATAAATAATCAAATACTGTTGTTCATTACAACTTCAAATAAAACAAATTAGCGTTCACTCGACCTCACAACATTGGTGCTCGTATGCTTACAAAATTCAGAAGGCTTCTTTGAGGAATGCGTACAAGAACAAGAAGCTTTTGCCTTTGGATGTTAGGCCAAAGGAGACTCGCACTATCAAGAGGCGTCTCACCAAACACCAGGCATCATTGAAGACAGAAAGGGAGAAGAAAAAGGAGATGTACTTTCCCATGAGCAGGCAACTATCAAGATGAAAGCCAGAAGACCTGGTGGGAACCAAGGACGCCTTACTAAGCATCAAGCTTCCCTGCTACATAGCCTGGTCGCTAGGATTATCCACCTCCATCTGGCCACTTGCGACCTCATCATTAGGGCCCATCAAGGTGTCCTGAGCTCGCACTAAAGCTTCTTCAGCACCACCTCGCGTCTCCTCTCCTTCGGGCGACCCCATTAAAGTCTTCTCCAGGTTGTCGTAATAGGCCTTCCACGCTGCGCCATTCTCATGACATGTGCGCTCCCAGTGGTCAGCAGACGACCTAGCAGCAGCAAGATCTCCCCTTACCTGCTCCAACATCTCCTTCAACACTACAACCTCCGCCTCCTTGTCCTTGAACTTGCTCTCGGCAACAACAACAACATTCTTCGCCTGTTCGAGTTTCTCGTTGAGATGCTTCAAGTCAATCTCAGCTCGAGCTCCAACTTCAGCGACCAGACGAACCTCCTAGAAGCTAGCGTTAAGCTACACATACAAACATCGTTTAGACAACATTAACTCAGTCCAAACAAAGAAAGAAGAATTAACAACCCCACTCACCAAAGACATTGTTGCGTTTATCTTCGAGCAAGTCACCAGCAAAGATTGAGACTTCACTGCTCGAGCATCAGCATCCTAGACAATGCCCTCATTTACAGCTCGGGCAACGCAAGGATCATCAATTGCATTGTCGTTATCATACACGACATGTTTTTCACCACGGCCATCCAAGTAATCGAACGGCCCAGGGCGAAACTCAGATAATACCCCCTTGCCTTTCTGCAAAGGCCGAGCAGCAGTCTTCCTCGACAGCAGGGAAGGCTCAGGAGATCTCACAGACTTCGAAGAAGAGGAGGCAGGCAGAGTTGGGCGCTCTATCAGCTTCAGGTTCCCAGAGAACGGCCTCTTCTTCCCTGATTCGACAGGTAGTTTGGGGAGTGAGGTCGGAGGAGATACGACCTGGGGGCTCGCTACTATCTCCACCTGGCGCGAGCTACCTCCAGACCGTTCCTTCTCCGACCTACGGGAGCCACCACTAGCTCGCTCCTTCTTATCATGCCGCGAGCTACCACTAGATCGCTCCTTCTCCCCAGGACGCGAGCTGCCTCTAGACCCTCCCGCCTCAGCTTTATGTACAGACGACATAAAGGCTTTCTTCAGCAACTTCCTCCTCTCTAGTTCTTCTTCCACTGTTTTCAGACCACCCTTGGGAATAAAATGCTCCCTCAAGTGGGGTAAGAACTGTATCTTACGACTATCAGCCCACAAACCGAAGCCGTTCAAAGCCGACTTCAGATCGTTCTTCCTCACCAAGTGGTCGTCCCTGATTGCTGCAAATACAATACAAAGTCAGCAAGTTCGGAAGTAAGAAAATCATCCAGCAACCTATGACTAACGACCAGAAGCTTACGGTTATCAGCAACATTTCTAGTCACATGTCGCAACTGGATGTCCCCCTCAGTGATCGACCCAGTAATCAACAAGGGATCCTTCCACCATGGCTCGCTACTCACAGGGTAGATCAAGGGTAAACGCTCTGGCCGGACTTGCATGTTATAGCCCGCTATCCCAGGCTTCGCAAAACGTTTAAAAGAAAAGTGGTCTAACACATTCTCTACGGAAATGTTCCACTTATGCAACTTATTGAGGTCATCAATCACCCTCATATTTCTCCAAAAATTACCATTCATCTGACAAGGAGCTCGTCTAATCGCATTGAGAAGATCGACCACCAAGGCAGATAAAGGCAACCTAAGACCAGCTCGAAATTGGGTCAAGGTAAACACAGTTGAGAATGGGTTATTAGGATGATACTCAGCGGAAAGCAAACGATCTCCTAAAAACCTAATCTCTAGATGGTCAATCGAGCTAAGTCCATAATTCTTTCTAAAGGCAATGTGCCTATGGACATATTTAGGATTTACTACTCGGCAGAACGACCCATCTTCTACCTCAACCATCTCATCATCAGAAGAGTCCTCCCCATGAGAACCACTACTCTGGGGGCTTTCAGGATCCATATCTCCTTCACCCCGACTAGGAGACGTAGTCTCAGAATAAGTCATTTCAGACTCATATTCCTCACCACCATCACCACTCAAGTGCTCATTCTGAGAATCACTTGCCTCAGACATCTCTTTCAAGCAACAGAAAGAAAACAAAGGATACAAAGAGAACAAATTCAAGAAACAAAAACAAACAGAAGCAACTAACCTCACGAGCTCTCAAAGATCTTCAGATCGCAAGACAAATTCGGCAGCAGCTCAACAAAGAAGATGGGATTGGTAAACCCTTCTCAAGCAAGCTACAGTTTAAATACTGTAGCACATGTAATCCTAGCCGTCGGTTCGAAACAGATGAACGGGCACGATCGAGCAAGGGAGCCAAGTTCCTTGCAGTTATTTTCCACTCACAAAACGATTCACATCCACCGTCGGATCATTCCACGTGCCACGCAAAGACCTTATCAAGCGAGAAGTGCGTCAGTTGCCATAACTACACGGCTAACTGCTCGAGGAAACTCCTCCACTTCCCCGTAAGATCGCCATGATTATTACAGACAACTCTGCATGACTGCCACGTCCGCAAATTCAAGAAAGCAAACCCCAAATCAACATCGATCAGAGTTCTTAATCTTTTCAGCCTGACTTATACAGCCGACCTAAAAAGAGGGGGCTTATGTAGGGGTACTACATACTCCAACCAATCAAAAGCAGCCACGTGGCATAGTCATTAATCCATCAGGTCGCTACGATCTCGACCTACTCATAGCTCGACCACAACAGCTCGACTACATAGTCAGCAACGGTCTGCTCATACGCGCATGCCCTAATTCGGTGCACACGATATTCTCTCCAGCTGTTGTCCGATCATTACTGCCGTTACACAATTGCAGGAGAATATTATATCACCATAAATATGACGGAGGATATTATACCACCATAAATATGTCGGAGAATCTGCAGGATCCCAAGATCTTCGCCTCTTCATCTTCTATATAAACAGAACTACGATGGCTTGATCTCTAAGTTCAATCCCCACGAACTAGAGTACGTAGGCAATCTCAATCTCAACGAGGTGCAGCCACCCCGATCTAAAACTCCCCCCTTTGGTCAAGTCTCCCAGCGACCTGACCTAGTGAATGCATTGATCTAGAAATAGGTTAATACATATGTTAATGCATGCAATGAGGGTCTTTTAGGGTAAGATTCCAAGACCTTGGGGATGTTGCTCCACCCCCAAACAGTTTTAGGTTACCTCCTAAAAAGTGCTAAGTTGGGTCTTTTAATGTCAAATTCTTTAGACGTAAAATAAACCTAGAAAAGATTATTGTATATTGTTTTATTTTTTATTTTTTTGAGGTTTAGAGTTTAGGGTTTTCTTGCCTAAAGGCGATTTTTTTGACTCCATTAGAGGGAGAGAGAGCTTCTCTGACAGATGTGTTCCCAGCCACCGGAGTTGGTCTACGACGTCCGGTGGCTGGTTATAAATTCCACCCACTATTTGTAGATCAAATATGATCATTTCCTTCCTTGATTTGTCTCTTGTTTGCAAGAGATTGGAAGAAGGGGATGTATCTTTTTGAGATCTTTAAGTCGTTTCTTCTTCTCCCTTTTTAGGATCAATACAAACAAATCATGTTGGATTTGAGATGATGAGATCTGCGACTGTTGTGGTGATGATTAGGTTGGGATGTTAGATCTAGATAGATTTCGGTGGGGGAGATATGCGTGGATGCTTGGAAAGGTTTGAGGTTTCCTTTGTCTTCCTCTGGGTAGTTTTCTTCTTGACCTGTCTAGATCTACGCTTTGGTGGTGATGGTGGTTGGTCAGTGGTAATCCTGGAAATGGGTAAGGATGAAGGGTATTTTCTTACCCATGGTGTTTTTGGGTCGGTTGAATTGTGTGCCTTTGGGCTTGAATTTGGGCTTTATTCCAAGAGTTAAATAAGTCTGTTTTGCCCTTTTGGGCTTGTGTAAAGGCTTTCTGGTCTTGTTGTCGAGTTTGGTAATTAACTACCTCAAAGACTATACTTTTTGGGAGATTGTAACCTTTTTAGTTCTGTTGGAATATACAGGTGGGGGTCTGCCTTAACCTCATTATCTGTTTAATTTTTTTTTTATTGTATATTGTAATATAGTTTTGGTGTCATATATTAGTCTATGCTATTAAGATATGGCATAAGTTGATAATTAAGCATAAACTAAAATAAAATAATTTATTATTAATAATAAACTAAACTTTTGCATTACAAAACATTTAGTACATAATGCAAAAGACTCAGCATAAGCTAAATACAATACTAGGACTCAACAAAAATTAAATGCAGAAATGAAAACAGACTCGATGACTAACAAAGACTTGAAACTAAATACTAGACTAGTGGCGGCGTCGACATACGGGGCCATGCTGAAGAGTGTCAAGTATTGCTTGGAGCATATCATCTTGAGAATCAAATCGGCCACGCACCTCATTACGAAATTCTCGGTTCTCATTCCGCAATCCACCTCGAAATTGGCGACACGATTTTCCAAAGTGGAAGGAGGGTTGACCGGGATAGAAGATGATGGACCAAGAACGTCCGCATCAAGAAAAGCACGAGAAGGTGCCCTCCCTCCGAGGAATTTGAGGAGAGAGCACCGCACCGCCCAGAGTCCAAGGTACAAGATTGGAGATTTGAGAAAGACCCGAATTCCAACAGGCGGAAAGAATCTTGTACCAAGTGGTGTAACGAAGTGCGGGAGTTTGGTTGATGAGCATTAGACGAGTGATAAGGACAAGAAGAACGACGGTCGATTGGCTACGAACGGCCTTGGTAATGATGTCAAAAAGATCAACATTCTAGTTATGACTCTTAAAGCCATTTTGAAGAAGAAATAGAATATGAGCTTGGGCAGTGGTAACCACAGTAGGCTTAGAAGTACCAAAGACATTGGCGGCTAGAAATTGACAAACGACGGCTTTCTTTTTTCTAAGTGTGCTGGCGATGATGCGATGAGAACCCTACTCAGCCTCGTCGAAAATTGCATACATGAGATCTTTTAGGTGTGTGAATTCCGTGTGTTGGCGAGTTTGGTCTTGAGTGTTGGGAATGTTTGTGATAGAAGCAATGTCATCGACAGAAAGTAGGAAATAGAAGTTATTGTTTTGATAGACATACCCATTTTACGGCTTGAAGTTACAATAAGTGTAGAAATTGTCAACAAGCTCGAGGCAAAGAGTGGTGTTTGAATCATAGAAAATGTTGTCCCAATTCCTTTACATCAGTTCTTGTGTAAAAGGGAACTTGAGTTTGTCATCATGTAAAAGAATGGAGAAAGCTTTTTTTCCTGGAATGACAGTACGGTCGTAATCGGTGATGATTTCGGCGATAGGATAGGTTAGGGGTGCAATTGGCTCCATGGCCGAGTAGAAGAAGAAGAAGAGTAGAAGAAGAAGAAGAAGAAGAAGAAGAGAGAGAGAGAGAGAGAGAGAGAGAGAGAGAGAGAGAGAGAGAGAGAGAGAGAGAGAGAGAGAGAGAGAGAGAGAGAGAGAGAGAGAGAAATTAGTCGAGGGGTTGCGACGAACAGTCGTGGGGGGTGTCGACCTCATGTGAAGCAATGGAGGCGCTGGTCAGTTGGTGGGATCTGGGGGAAGGGGACGATGTGAGGAAGACGAAGTATCTGTGTTATATAAAGTAACTCAACTGCGAATTTATCAAAATGCTCCTTACCTTATTTTCATAAATAAAATGGTTTTTCGGTTTCCGATTTTATCCAGTTTTGCTTCGTCCAAATTTGCGAGGTGGTTCTTTTCAAGGATAAAATATTAAGTCCATTAAGCATAATTAAACGAAAGTGTGATTAAATGTGAAATGAGGAGTAAAACTTACCTATATAGGCGGTTTCGTGTAGAAGAAGATTCATGTTTATTACACATTTTAATTGCGTGTGCACGTTCAATAAAAACACAATTAATAGTATAATTTATAGAAGAATCACATATTTTTTAAGCCAATTACGAAAGTACCCAAGCCTAGTGAATTTTGAATTAAGTTATCGCCTCTTGACCAAATAGTCTAGTATTTCGACTTAATTAAAATATCTAGGTTGCCTTCTAGTAGTGTTTTCTATAACGTCTTTAAGATAGACATAATGGGGGTGGTGAGGACCACCCCGAAACACAATTAGAAAATCTTAAGTGTTAAAATGCTAGTTTTCGTTCAGGATCAACTAGTAGGTTTAGTCTTATTATTTGGATTTTCTTGCGTGTTTGAAATTTCGAAAGCATTGGTTTTAGGTTTCGGGTTTTGAATAGGTTGACTCGGAAAACAATCATTTTCATTTAATAAAACTATTTGTTTATCAATATTCTTAATACTTGTCCCATGGTCATTAAGACACGTTATATATTGTTCATTTGTTTCTTGTTGGGAAGTACTAAATTTTTTGAGCAAAGTGTCAAGGTTCTTTCTCGTGTAATTGTATCTAATTTGATATTGGTTATAATTTGTATTATAATTCTGTTGTCGATTAAAACCCGGGGTTGAATAGCATTATTAGGATTACCATAGCTTAACTTAGGGTTAGGTGCCCATGGTATCTCACATTTATGAATAAGGGACAAAGATCACTTAAATAGGAGGGGTCAAGGCAAAGGTTGCCAGCTTGTGAAATTTGTTTGACGTCTTGAACAAGGTGACTCTCCAATGCATTAATTTTCCACATCATTTTTCCAATGTTTTCGGTAAGAAATTTTAATCTATCTTTAAGTTCACTATCCGGTTTAACTTCATGCATGCCTCCAGTTTGAGGTGAAGCGCCCCATTGTTGAGAATGTTCTGCCAGTTCTTTAAAGAATGATAAGGCACGACTAGGTGTAAGACTCAAAAAGGAACCGTTATTCATAGATTCAACAAAACTTCTAGATCGAGAATTTAGGGTATTATAAAAAGTTGGACTGAGAAGTTTTAGATAAATTATGATAAGGGCATTGAAGTTGCAAATCTCCAAACCTATCCCAAGCTTCATGGAATTCTTTTATGGTCAAATTGTTTAAATGCATTAATTTTAGCTCTAATGGGATAAGTTTTGGACATAAGGAAAATTTTGTTAAGGAATTTGGCACTAAGTTGATCCCAAGTCGTGATAGAATTTGGCTGAAGACTATGTAACCAAGATGAAGCTTTATTCATAAGAGTGAAAGGGAAAAGTCTAAGTTTCTTTTGACCTTCGAAGGTAGAGCAAACCGATAAGAAACGTTGAAGATGAGCATAAGGGTTTTCACGGTCCTTACCATAAAAGCTAGGGACCATGGAAATCATTTGGGGGAGAAATCTTAAAGTTCTTGCCAATAGCCTCTAGAACTATACATGTAGGAGGTCCCAACACGAAAGGTGCAAAGTTATCTCGCAGAGTGGTTTCACCGATTGTCGGAGAATACTAGAGTCAAGAGGAGATAAGGAGTTTAATGTAGTACCCGAGCGTAGTTTCTTGCAACAATGCGCAATATAACTTTTGCTTGAAAGCAACAACACGTGTACACCCTATCCAATTTTTAAATAGCTCAAGATATCGCCTCTTAAGTCCCGTTCAAAAGATCTCAAAATAGACACCAAGGTTATTATTTGGGAGGCTACTCTAGACTTACGAAGCCTTCACCATGGTTCCCCGAAATAAAACTGGTCGATGAGTAGAGCTTGATTGATCAAATAAACTAAATACCAAGAAACTAGTCTCAACTTTTATTGCAAAAGGTTTAAGCTTTGTGCTCGGCACCTCTACCTTATAATTCAAAGTCCGTATTAAAGATGTTCCTTTCGCACAAGGAAACCAATACTAACACAATGGGAACCACGGAAAACGGTGTACGTGCGTAACATGCTCCATCACCAATCTTGGTTCTCTAAACGTAATCTAGAGGTGGGGTTAGCCACAAGCCAAAGAGTCTTTGAGGTTAAGTCAAGATACTAACAAGATCCTTTTCGCGTCCTTAAACACAAAATATTAATGGACAATAGACACCGATATACTAAACCTAGGCTCTAGTCTAGATTAATTTTAATACCGAGGTGTGACATAAACAAGTTATTAATTGGTTTCACTTCATGGTCGGGTCCGCCTTAATCAATATTCAGAATAATAATATACAGAAAGTAAATCAAGCAGCAAATAAGGTCATGCAATCCCAAATACGTAGTACGTTTTCCTAAAAATATTAAATACGAAATTAGTCTACTTTACTACTAGAACTAAATAAAAAAGAAAGGGTGGGTGGGTAAGAAAGATGGGATTTTGAGTCCCCGGTAACGTTCTTCTTCTTTGTTGAAAAGTGCAAAAACGACGCCAAATTTTTATAATGGTATTGAGTATGGTGGAAATGGATATGGGTGTTGATGTGATCAAGGGATGATGAGATAATGTCCTTAAATCAATACTACACTACCATTAATTCTTTCAAAGATTAGAGTATAGCGGCAAGGAAGGGTATCAATCCACTCTAATAAAAAAGAGACAATGAATACTACTAAGGAGATGTCACAATATTTTGTAGAGAATTACAATAAATTATATTAACTACTTCTAATTTAATTACTATTACTAAAAACAAAGTAAGATCAATAAAGGGAATATGGGAAATGTTCACCTCATGAATCCACCACAACTATAATCTAGTTAATATGCATGTTCTTAGCTACTCACCTCTCAGCTAGTGTAGTTCCCGACTCACCTCTCAATTATTATCGGGATAGATAAACACCTCTTAGCTATTAGGTGTAAGTATTTTACTTAAGATGGATGAATGGAGTGAAAGAAGCCCAAAGTGACATTCCACTATATGGTACCACCCATGCAAGAGTACATATTTCATCTTCTAGGCAATCTAAATTTATATTGAAATCCTATTATGTACTCACCTCTCGGGTATTGTAGGTATTAAGCATGTAGGCATGGTAGACATACAAAAATAATAGAAGAGAAACTACACATATTACTTATTACTTTTTGATGTTGTGTTCTTTATTTACTTATTCCATGGTGTCATTATGAAGGATGAGTAACTAAGTTCCCTTAGAGGGAATGGTGGAAACACTCTAAATAATGTAAAAGCACCATGTTTATTCTTTATGTTCATTATGATTCAAAGTTCTTAATTCTTGTTTATTTCTATTTGCGACATGAAGTAAGCATGATTATTTATGTGTTATTGTTATCCATATTGATTAAATACTATTGTTAGAGTTTAAGGAGACCTAGTTATAATGGTTGTATTAGATTAATTAGAGATTGTGATGGAATAACTGAGAGGTAACTTTCATATATCTATGGTTAATCTCTTTAATTAGACCCCTTTTGTAATCAAATTGAATAACTGAGAGGTGACAATTTGTTTATGAATTAATATGTTGAATTAATTGAATTGAATAGCTGGGAGGTGACGGGTTAATTAATGAAGCATATTCAATAACACATATAAAGAATCCCATTTTAATGAGTGGAATAGTTGAGAGGTGACTAAATAATTCCTATAGATTAAACATGAATGAATAGCATGTATGTTTGCATTGTTTAGTTTGTGGATACCAACTCTTCCCCTATTCATCATAAGATCTTCTATCCATCTCTTTCCATCTTCTACTATTAGTTTAATTGTTAGTTTATCTATTTAATTGCCTGTAGGAAGTAGAATCAATCTCATATCTTATTAGTTGATTTATTAGTGTTTTCAAATTATTGTTTTCTATTGTGTTTGAGTTAAGAATTTCACCTTCGAGGTGGGTATGACCCTTGCTAGTTACTTGTTCTACATTGATAATCAATATTTATAGACACATGAAGGAAAATAAACATATCAATCTATCTTTTGATTAGAAGGTAGCAAATACCGACTATCATGAAGCCAAGAAATAAATGAAGTCAAGAAGATAAAGACGTGGCAAACTTTAATAGTAAAGGTTTGAATGATACTTTATGGCGGTTAATGAAAATGAGTATATGCGTATTTCTAATTGTATTAATTCTAAGGATGCCTGGGATATTTTACAAATTGCTCATGAAGGTGTTGACCGTGTTAAATAAAGCAAACTTGAGGCCCTAATGACTAGGCTTGAGACCATTAGTATGTCGAATGATGAAAAGTTTGATACCTTTTATCTTAAGCTTACCGACATTGTGAATAAAGGTAAGGCCTTAAGAAATACCTTTAATAATGTGACCGTCCTTAGAAAAGTTTTGAGATCTTTACCCATGCGCTTTAGGGCTATGAAAGATGCAATTGTTGAAGTGCATGATCTCAAGAAGATGACTTTAGAAGGCTTGGCCGGTAAATTAAAGACTTATGACATTGAGCTTGACCCTGATCAAAATAATCGAAAAATGGAGAAGACAATTGCCTTTCAAGAAAGTGCTCCTTCTCCAATAGTCTTAGATGATTATCAACTCGAAGTATTTGATGACGAATCTCTTTAAAATGCTAATGATATTCTAAGCCAAAAACTAAGGAGAGTGATTCTTCTTTGGAATAAGAATAAACTTGGCCTTAACAAAAGCAACTCTTTGGTTAAAGACAAGTTTGAATCTACCAAAATTTAAAGTTAAAGTGTTTGTATTAAATGTTGTGGTAATGGACATTTTCTAGAGAGTGTTCTACTAAAGTTGATTATAAGTCTAAATTTACCATTAATTGAAAATCGGATGGTGACCCAGATAAAGATTATTGTATTGATCCAAAAGCTCATGTTAATGCTAATCTCGTTTTAAAAAAAATCTAGTACTTGTTCTTTTAATGTTTCTTCTTTTTGTGATAATGATGGTTCATCTTTTAATGATGAAAATGAGTCATCCGGTGTATCTTTGCATACGAATCTTGTAGATGTGGTCGATGAAAATCTAGCACTTAAAAGAAATATCAAGAAGTATGATGAGGTTGTTTACAAACTCAAAGTACGTATTGATGATTTCATTGAAGAAGAGAAACTTAAGTTCAAGGATTGTATCAACACCTTGAATCAAGATCTATTACTTAGAAATCCAATTGTGAATCTCTTTCTAATGATATCTTTTGTTGTAAAATGGAATTAGAAAATAAAAAACTCCTTGTTGTTTTAACTTTCTAGATCTTACCGTCGTATGCATAGAAGAGTTCCCGTATGTTATACTTGTGAAGTAAGAGGTCATACTTATCATGTATCACATATAATCGTGGTTTTCCTCCTACTAACCATGTACAAGATAGGAAGAATTGAAGAAAGGAAATACTAAAAGTAGGTCTCTTTTTAAATCTCATGAGGAGGATTCTATTAGTATGGATAGACCCCTTTCTCAATCCAATGTTTTCATAAAAAAAACAGTTTTCAAAACTTATTGGATTAGAAAGAATTCTATTCCCATTCTTAATTGTTTGACTACTAATGTTCCTTATTTGTTGTCCACCTTGCTTGAGAAGTGAAATGGTAAAACATTGGTTGCTAAGGCTACTCAAGAAAATTGTTTTAGTGATGATATTTGGTATCTTGATAGTGGTTGCACGCATCGTATGACCGGTAAGAAGGATAGTCTCTAAAAATATGTATCTTTGACCAACATGACCATTCTTTTCGGTGATGGAAATAAAAGCACCGTTAGAGGTATTGGGTTTCTTCATGTAAGAGAATTACCTAGTGTAGAAAGAGTTTACTATGTCGAAGGTTTAAAAATGAATCTTTTTAGTATTGGTCAACTTTGTGATGATGGTTATAACGTCTTGTTCTCTAAAGATAAATGTGAGGTTGTTATGAACCACACATGTTATTTAAATGGTGTGAAGGATATTGATGGTTGTTTTACGGTAACACCCACACATGAAGACTTTCATCATCCATACTTCAAGATGCTGAATCAGGGCAAAATTTTGAGGTCTGGAAAACCGGTATATGCCCCGAAATTTCGAGGGCATGTGTCGGAATGGTGAGGTTTAAAAATCTTACATTTCGTGGTTTTTGTGGGAATTTCGAGAATATCCGAGAATATCTGTATTTATAAAACGAACTTAAAAACCAAGATAATTAACATAAATAAAATGTTTAACTTACATAACACGTACATAATTAACTTAAATCCTTACTAAGATTAATAAAATGTACAATCCTACTAAGATAAAATAAACAAACTAAAACCCAAGATCACTATCATAATCAGTGAAGTCTCACTGCTCGACTAGATGATGCTCCCTTGGTAAATGAAGAAAGATGTTCACTACATGATGCTTCAATAGCCATCTCCAAGTCTCACTGCTCTAAGTAATTAGGGTCTTGCGTCGAACGCCTCAATGCTTCCTCCAAGTCTCGTTGCGCTTTAGTCTCATCATCCTCGTCCTAAATATTGGTCTGGTGTGAAGAAGCACCACTAGTCACGGGCTCTCATCGTCCCACCTCCTACTCCTGTCGTACCACTTCCTGAACTCGTCGTTGTGGTCTTCCTCGTCCTGTGTGCCCAGTAACAACTCATCGTGCAACAACTTTCTGTAAATTATCTTGAATACGTAATCTGACATAAGGAAGTACCTTTGTGCATCTTGTAACATCATTCCCAATTCTAGGTAGATGCTCCTTGAACCATGTCACCCCTTCACCTCGCATTTTTTAATCACAAAAATCACAAACTATTCCAGTCTCATCACCTGGCTCAACAAACCCATACTCTCACCCAATGTCTCTCTTAGCCATTGTTAAGACAACATTAAACTTAAGAAAACAAATTTTAATCATAATGTTGTTAAGAAGTACAACAATTTGCAAATACGGGTTTCACACAAAGATCATCAAGACAAGACAAACCAACCCACAAAAGACCAAAACAAACCAACTAAGTAACAAGACAAACCAACAGTTTCTTTCATCAGAATGAGTAATCTCCATTTTGAACCATCTGAGGATGGGCTCGCATCATTGTTGGGAAGAACTCATTGCAGAACCGGTTGTCTGAGAGTAATTCATCCAATAATTCAAAAGAAAAAGAAGGATTCAAAGATGGGATATCGTGGGTCCATCCTTATTGGCTGAGCTCTATCAAGTGATGGCATATCTGACCCGCTTGTCATTGAAGACAACCATTGATTCGCATATGGAAACCATGCGTCATCTCTGGGAGGATAGTCACTTTTGGAGTATGGATGCGAAGGATTTACGTAACCTGTATCATTATACAATCCACCATATGGAGATTCAACTCCTTGAATCGACCCGTAGTTTTCGACAGTCGAATAAGGGGTGTTCCCGGATGAATCAGAAGAAACGTGGTCGGGAATGTAGCTTTGACATGAATATGCTCCAGGGGAAGGATTATACCCGTATGCTCTTGATAGGTCAATGGGCTATCATCCACCCTCGATGATTCTGTATCAGCAGTAGAGTGGAACTTTCTCTGTCTTTGACGCTTTGGAATAGGTGTTGAGCAATGATCCTCATCCGGTATGGCATGGTCAAACTAAGACTCCCTTGTAAAACGAAATTCTGGAAAAGACTCATATACACGTGAGGAACCTGCGACACATTTCCCTCGTGCTGAAGAAATAACACCGCCAGTTCCATCATAGTCAGAGTTAGAAGGTGAACCTGATGATAAATGAACTCGAAATATGTCACTACCATCACCGGGAATATAATGTTGGGATGATAAAGGGTCATCTTCGCTAGATCGGGGAACATTTAACTGGGTATGCACTGGCAGAATGTTATCTTGAACATTCACGCCCATCTGATTCGCGATCATAGCGTTTGAAACCCTTGGTGTTTCGTCTAATTCAAGATCGCCTCCATTCGATCCAATCCATTGGTGCATCATCAGAATCACTTGCATCTACCCTAGGATACAACAACATGAGATCGACGGGTTCATTTTCAACCACGACGACTTTTCTAGCATGTTTTTGTTTCAACCTCAAATTATAGTGGGAGTATACCAGCTCATATAGTCTTTTCGAGTGAATCATACCAAAGGTACTCCAATTACGTTCACATCCAGATGATGCGACCGTTTGAGCAAGAATGCACAATGCTACCTTTCTCAAAAATGGTGCATCATATCCATAGTTGATCCACCACTAAGCTGTAAGAACAAGTAATTCTGTGTTAATATAGACCCACTTGATTGTTTTCGAAAGAGCTTTAATTGTATACACTGATCGACAACTCACCTGGTTGTTGTTGAAAGATTGACTTTTTCGCCAATACATTCCCAAAAAAACTTGTTTGTTGTCGAAAGAGCCTCAACTACATTAACACATTTCAAAATATGTTAAAAATATGTTTGAAATTACATGACAACCATTGACATTTTATAGATTTCTTACCTCATGCATCTAATCATTCTTGTGTCTCTTCATCAGGCACCAGAGTTGTAATTCTCGCTTTGTTTATGCTCCTGTGGGGACTGGCTTTCGAACTGACTCGACCGACATCTGCTGAATCAATTACCTTTACGCTTGCTCCTGCTTCTTGGTCACTAGAATCAACTTGATTGACTTGCTCGGATGCTTCCACCGGCTCTACCTGTGCTCTAGTTTCGGGTTCACCTAGGCGGGAAACTCGCTCTGTTTATGGCACGCTTCTTTGATTGCATCCACAAAATTATTATCATAAGCTATTGAATCTTGATCAGGACCATACTAGATCGCCGGGTTGAGCCAATATGCTAAACCCAAACCGTGTTAGTTATGAAATATGTCAAATAAATGAAACAGACTACTGTTTTAATCATGTAATATGGCTCACCAGCTTTGTGCAAGGTATGTGAGAGTTGGTGTTCCCATCTGAGGTCTATTAATGCTACGCACCATTTAGGATACTTCCATGTCATCTTCACCTTTGTTTCAAGTTCTCCATCCATTTATACAAGAAACCCATTTTAGGTACTTTATCATCATCAACCTTCCTCAAGGTCTCAACCATAGGTTCAAAACTCTCACAAACACACTTTATCTTTCTCCAAAATTGACGATTGTTGATTAGATCTTCAATCTCAACCATAAGTTTATCTTTTGTACGATTTCTAATCGCAATCCATTTATGATGGATTATCATTGGAAGCAAACCTCATCAATGTCGGTCTAACAATGTTGCCACAACAAATTTCTTTCATCAAATCACAAGCTTGTGAATGATTGTATATATACTTGCTTATTTTTCTGGCACGCCCAATAACCTTTTTTTATTGAATCCGTACGACAGAATTCTTTGAGTATGAGGTCAATGGAATGTGTTGAACATCCGGTCCAGAACATGTGATAACCTGCCATTAAGTATCATACTTATTAATCTTTCTTTTAAAAATAAGTATATCTGTGTAATAATTGACCAAGACTTACTAGGGAGTTTACAAAGATCTTCACCAACTTTCTTGGCAGTAACTATTTGCACTACATACTCTTTCCCCACAACGTCTACCACTTTCTTCATTTGTTCAAGAATGGGCTTTGCATATTTATAAAAGCCCGACACATCTACAGACTTGATGAATCATGAGTCACCATCGCAATAGACCATAAAATTCATCAAAAAATGTTTAGTTGGCCTCGTCCAACCATCACACATTATAGTTACCCCATATTGTGCCCATTTTTTCTTCAAACGATCGATAAACTGGTCACACTCCCCGACTATTATACCAATTGAGGACCCAAGAGCTCATAGGGCATTGGAATTCACACAACCAACCCAGCTCTGCAAGCTGCATCAATAGCAGATTGGGTGTAGGGATTGGAGCCAACAAATTCATTGGCGTTGATACCACTGTAGTGAGCCATCTTGTTAAATAGGTTTTTGAAATTTTGTCCCCAACCTTTTTGCTTGCCCTTATCGAAATTGCTCAGAATTGTAGTTTGTCGAGTATCAGGTAACCGGACTGTGTCAAGATTGATCGTTTGTGGATTACGTCGACTACCACGTCTCTCACTTCCCAAGCAAAAAAAGATTGTTGATTGAGCTTTGGGTCTGTCTACGGGAGGCTGACCCAGAACCACTACTTCGTTCTTTGTTTGAGCCGACAAATGAATTATGCCGCCTTCTCTGGAACTTAGTATTTTGTCCATCTTCCCATTGTTCTGCAAATGGGTTCTGTCTTGCTCGTCTGACATCACGAATTTCTAGGTCGTCATCTGAATACTCTTCTGATTCCGAGTCGTTGATGTGCAATAACACATCTTAAAAATTCTTTTTAGCTACGGCCTTTGCATTTCATCTTTGTACTGCTTGGTCTACCACCTGTCGAAACAAGTTCTTAACATCCTTCCCTGCTTTAGCACATATTTCCACATTTGGATCTCCACCAGTTAAATGACATTTAAATCGAGTAATTCCGTCCCCCAAAAAGGTCCTTCCGCAATACTTACATGTCACGACATCATGGTTCTCATCTACTTCCGTGCAATGCTCCCAAGCCATGTCTGTCGCTTTAGGTATATTGTATTCTGTATATTATACAAAGCTTATTATATTTTTATTTTAAAATGCGCTTTATTTTATTACCAGTTACCACTGGTATTCTTCGCAGACATTCTTAAGACTAGCATCGTTCAAAAGTACACTATCCCAGAGCCAGGGAAGCACTAGCTTAAGTAAGGATCAATCCCGGCGTCTCCAGAGGGGCTGAGAGCCTCTACTTCTGTTATAGTATTACTAAAGACTAGCTTAGCTTAATAAATCTTTGAAAAATATTATTAAAATTTATTTTACTAAGCTTATTTTTTACTAATCACATTATTAATTTCTTACGAATTAATAAAATCTGTTATTAATTTCAAAAATTTCCATATGTGAAACATTTTATTAATTCTTAATCTTAGTTTTTACTAATAAACAATTCCGGCAGCAACAATTTAATATATTTTAATATATTAGTTTTTAGTAAAAAAAATTTATTAACAAACAATTCCGGTAGTAACAATTCCACAAGTATAGATTAATTGTTGCAGTATAACAATTTAAATCATCAAAAGTTCAACACTATACAAGTTATATGATATAAAAAAAAAAATTCAACAATTGCGGCAGCATATATTCAGACAGTATTGATTCCAGCAGTATAACAATTTTAAATTTTAAATCATCAACGATTCAACAATTTAACAATTTAAATCATCATATTATGATATAACAAATTTTGTTAAACAATTCCGGCAACAACAATTCCGGCTAGAAGTAATGAAATTTGAAATTGAATTTGAAATTTCAACCTAAACTTTGAAATCATCATAGATCATTCATCAAATATTAAAAACATATATACAGTGAAGAGTGAGAGATATTCCGACAGTATAGACTTTGGCGGAAGACAGCGAAATTTCGACGAGGAGAGAGCTTTAATTTACACTGTTCCAGAGAGAGAGAGAGAGTAGGCGAAATTAAAGCTAAAATGGGCTGAATTTATAGCCGAAAAAGATCAAAAGTGGAGACTCCACCATTAGTGGTCGGAAAAACTAAAGAAGAGGATATTCGTGAATTCCGGCCTCCTGTCGGATATCCTCGATAATATCGGTAATTCGGGTCGGCATGGGTAGGTATCTGAACTGAATCAGATCCGCCCTTTCGTACCGCTCCGATTGCTTGAAAACTGGCATATGCCGCCAGAGTTTTGCGGATATTA
Organism: Aquilegia kansuensis; assembly: GCA_020826895.1. Taxonomy (NCBI): domain Eukaryota; kingdom Viridiplantae; phylum Streptophyta; class Magnoliopsida; order Ranunculales; family Ranunculaceae; genus Aquilegia; species Aquilegia kansuensis. Next base: position 36,584,420 of record CM037004.1, on the reverse strand, counting down.
GCGATATTTTGAACCCTGCTTTCATCATCCATTGACTAGCTCAAGTATTGGGCATGCTCCTAATGAGATCATGGTTAGACATGTTTTAACTTGGCAACATGGGTTAGTTGAACAACATAATAATCTTGTTGAAGAATATAGTACCACCGCAATTAATAATTGTGATAGTTTTGAATCTTGTTCTCTTGCTTCTTATCTTATAAATGTTAACCTTTATAATAATGATCCTTTTAATGCTAGTTGTGGGTTGAAGTTCTATTGTGTTCTTGCATACATAATTATTTGCTATCTTTGTCTTGGTATATGTGGTGTTATTGTGATTTCTACTCATATGTAAGTTGATTCGATCAATTTCGAATTACTATGTTGCATATGATAGTAATTACTTGTTGAGACTAGTGCCGCATAGGTTTCTTCTCATGAACATCCGTATTATTGATCACCTAAACCTTTTTGGCTTTCCCATGCTTGAGACCATAACTTGTGTAGCGAAAGAGAGTGAGGATTCAATCTCCTTGGACCATTCATGAATATCTCAAAAATCATGCATGCATGTTTATTTTCTTGTTTTGCAATCATCTAAAAATTTCCTAAAAAATTCAACAAATATTTTTGTTTATTTCTTCTTCTTGCATGTATTTGCACGATCTTAAGTGTCTTTAGATCATATTGTTTACTAAATCCTTGAATTATAACATGTGATAAGTGTTTTAATGTTAATCTTGATAGAATCTTTTTCTTTGTTTTTTTGCTTCTACAAATGGTACAATGATAGAACTTCTTATAATTCTTCACTTTTATGCACATGTGTACCATTTGTTAAGCTCTATATACTACCAATACAACCACTTCTTTGGCAATGTGGGACTAACACTAACTCATGGGTGTTACAATCCCACCACCTTAGAATAAAGTCCTCCTCTGCTCTGTAGTACACTCAGGTAGTCCCAAAATCTCCGGCGCTCCCTGCCAAGTGAGACAAGTACTTGGCGTTTCTTGGGTCTTTCTTGCGTACTTTCCACCTACAACAGGAACCCGTCGTTGGCTCTGATACCAACTGTAACGCCCCGAGATTTCGTCCTCGTTCATCTCGAAGTATCAAGCACCATACCGCTCGCTAATGTCAATATTGTCCTCCTTTAGTCACTATGGATATCCAATAGTAGAGCATTTTGGATCAGGGTCCACCCATCTAGGTTTTCCCCAAAAGACCTTGACATTAGTTAGAGTATGGTTAAGCTCTATATACTACTAATACAACCTTCTTTGGCAACGTGGGACTAACACCAACTTATGGGTGTTACATATTTCGTCAACCCCGATTCAGACCAGCCCTTCCACCGGCCAACCGATTGGGTTCTACCTCGCCGCTTCTGACATTGTTATCAGTGTAGTCATCTTCATAGAAGAACCAAAGGAGAAATTTAAAGGTCGAGAGAAAATAACACTTGCTCTAGTACATGCAGTCAAAAGACGGAAGTCATAGATTAAGGCAAGGACAATCAAAGTCTATACCAAGTACTCATTCACAAAGGCCCTCGACAAAGAAGAAGAATAAAATCGACTCATTGAATGGTCCAGTTATCTGAGTGCATACGACATTGTGTATGAACCCAGAACATCGGAAAAGGGACATGTTTTAGTATCTCTAATGGTAGTACCCCTATAAAAGCTATTTTACTTCTAAGTTCATATATGTGCGGCTTATTTGTTTCTAGAGAGCTAACACATTATGGAAGATACCCAATCAGGTCTGCACTCTACAAAGCATAAATTGTTGAACTATATGCAGTGATTAATTAAATTCCAACAACCCGCAACGTACCTAGATGTTCGTGAGAACACCTCCTTTGCAATACAGGATCCTTTTGTCAATGAAGTCAAAGATTACGAAACAATAAACAATAGTATAAGAAGAATAAAACAATAAAGAATAATAACACCAAGATATACGTGGTTCGACAATGTCTACCTCCATGGGAAACAATGAGAAGATTTCACTATAAGAAAAGAAATATCGATTACAATAATCTCCCTAATATCTTTCTCAAAATATTAATCTCTCACCTTAAACCCAATACACCCTTGGCTCCCAAAGTTCTCTCTCACTTACTCTTTCTATCTCTATGTTTCTATTGTTTTCTACACTCTTGTCTTTTACAAATACCAAGTTACTTGGGTATTTATAGCCCATGGATAGAAACCGAGTTCAATAAGAACTCCTGCGCATATATGGTTTCCTTAACCAATAAAGGAACTGATCCTATGGATCACACCTCTTATAAGGTATGATAATATGCACCCAACTGTTGCGAGCCAATATACAACAATCTCCACCTTGGCGAGCCATTGACCAAAAACAATATCATTGCAGCTTGAATTTCTTCAAGCACCCTCACATTGGCAAAAATCCTCTTGCCTCAACGCACCTCAAGTGAGGAGGTGCTCCACCCAATCTTTAGCATGTAGAAAGATTGAACAAGTTCAAACAATGTCTGAACTTCTCAACTGAAATCGGCTTAGTAAGACAAAAAGAAGCATTCTCATTCGTGTGAACCTTCTCAACTGTAATTTCACCCGAGTCCAACCAATCCCGAATCCGATGATAGCGAATATCAATAGCAGTAGAGGGTTTTGGATCATGGCCCACCCATGTGGTTTACCCCAAAAGGCCTTGACATTAGTTAGAGTATGGTTAAATTCTATATACTACCAATACAACCACTTCCTCGGCAATGTGGGACTAACCCCAACTCATGGATGTTAAAGATTTGGTCCAAGGTGGAGATTGTTAGGTGTGTGGACCAAATAGTCCCACATCCGAGCCATAGTAGATCTCTAAGGGGTTTATAAGTAATGGTCTAGTATCCACTATTGTCAAGGCCTTTTGGGTAAGTGAAACCCCTTAGGGAAAAACCCCACACCACGGATACGGCCCAAGGCCTAGTGGTGAGTAAGGTGGAGACAATATCGACGGAATAGTGGTGGACCATGGGCCCAACATAAATGACACCATTTCCGGTGTATGTTACTATATTACCCCAAAAATAAAACTTTTCCATAGGCACTTCTCTATTCTACCATCGAAAAGTTCTCATCTTCCAGTCCCATCTTATTGATCTTGTATTTCTACTTCAACTGAAATAATGCATATTGAAAAAAAAAATTAAATATATATCATTCATATGACTATGCAATGAGTGAATGAGGTTTATAATTTTAATTATAAACTTATCAAAACCTTCCACAATGTGGGTTGGTTGATTGGATGCTTGAGTAGATATTTGACATGGATTTGTGTACTGCAATTGGCAAAAAATTCTCCTTGTAGTTGGATCTCCAAGTTTTTGGAATGCTCCAAACTCCACTTGAGGTCAGGGGGCTCGGTGATATGAATATTGTGGAACTTGGTAAAGGTTATTATCAAAGTCTATTGAAAACAAGAAGATCAAATATTTATAGAGATTTGATGAACATGATGACCACCAAATGATGAGAACGAAGAAAAATCACTATCTTAACCAAATATTTATAGAGATTTGATTACTGTGTTACCTTGTTTAGGCCTTTAAATTCACTACTTCAGTGCTTCATCAATTGATAAACATGGGCACAAATTGGTCCATGAATTTCGCCAAACAAATGGACTTGACTTCAATCACTAACTCAAATTGTCGTTTACAATATATAAATTCAATTGATAATGACTATGTGTCTATGTCCCATTTAAATAACACAACGAAAACAAAGGAAAAAAAAATAAAATGAAGACAAAAGTAGAGCATCTTTTACTGGTTGCTTCTCATGTTTCTTTCACATCTAAAGCAGATGCTTAGTGGCTTAGGTTCCTTATAACGACATTACTTGAGAAAATGCCTTGTTACTTGGTTCTTATAATGAGAGAAATAAAGAAAAAATTAGTGCCTTGTTAATAATGGGGTGGAAGACTGAGATGTGGAAAAAAAAAGGTGCAGTGAAGACCGGGGAGTTCAATACAGTGATTTACAAAGACTGAGGATATTCGCTTCGTGTGAGTTCACCCAATTGTTAGTGGAATCCAAAATAGTATTAATCTTGTTTTTGTTTCTATGGAAAAAAAAATAGAGATGTGGAAAAAACCTAGGGCAATTATGGGGTGAAGACTGAGGACTTTTGATTTACAAAGACTGAGGAGATTTGCTTGGTGTGAGTTCACCCAAATTGTTAGTGGAGTCCAAAATAGTATTAATTGTGTTGTTTCTTCTAATGATAAGAATAGAGATGTGGAAAAAACCTAGGGCAATTATGGGGTAAAGACTGAGGACTTCAATAAAGTGATTTAGTGAGTTCACCCCAATTGTTAGTGGAGTCCAAAATTGTATTAATCATGTCATTGTTTCTAAGGAATAGAGATGTGGAAAAAATCTGGCAAAAAACCCAAGGCAATAGTGGGGTGAAGATGAAAGAGTTTAATAAAGTGATTTACAAAGACTTAGGAGATTCGCTTGGTGTGAGTTCACCCAAATTGTTAGTGGAGTCCAAAATTGTATTAATCTTGTTGTTACTTCTAAGGAAAAGAATAGAGATGTGGAAAAAACCTGAGGCAATAATGGGGTGAAGACTGAGGAACTCGATCAATAAAGTTATTTACAAAGACCGAGAAGATCGCTTGATGTGAGTTCACTCAATTGTCAGTGGAGTCCAAAATAGTATTAATCGTGTTGTTCACTCAATTGCAACATTGTGTGATAAATTTTCCATGACTATATAAACACTAAAAATATAATCTAATGGATGACATGTCAAACCTCGATGACATCAACTATGTGAGATAAGGTACGTTAACAAAGTGGAGGGGTCGTGGATTCGAAACACGTCAGCAGGTGATTGTTGATATAAGTTTCCACACCTAATTTGAAAAGGGTAGAGGTCCCCTCAACCCCGCAAAATAGTGGTTTGATTCCGACATTGTTGTGTTTTTGGGGGATATACCCTGGAGGACTAGACTGAATGGTATTAATCCTATTGTTGCGCAATTCTAAGGATAAGACTAGAGATGTGGAAAAAGTTTAAGCAAAATTGGGATGTGAATAAAAGGCAATACATGGTCAAACACCCAACCCGTTTTTTTGCCTAAATTTTATGATAGTGATAACGGAAATCATATTGACACCCGGCTCTTTACAAAGAGCTATCCAACATATTAAAAACATCCATACAAAAATTATGTACTACTTTTACTAAGAGTTACACACCTAATTAAGTTAAAAACTTCTTAGAAAATTTTGGTTTTTTTGCATTCTTTTCTTTTTTCATCGATTCTCTTTTCTTTTCTTTTTTTTTTTTTTTTCTTTTGTCTTTTCCATCAACAAAAACCCAAATCATTACACTTTTGTTTACCAAAATCTTAAATTTAGTTTTTTCTATTGGTATTTGTAATTTAACTTGATGTAATTTGACCTAAAATAAAAGGAGAAATTAACAAGTTAGACATTTTAGGGTTTCATTTGAACATTTAATTTGCTTAGATTTTTTAAGATCGAATTTTGAATATCAATAAATTTTGTTGAGAGAGAAGAGAAAAAAGTAAAAAAAAATAATTAGTTGGCTCTTATCATATTGGGTGTATTTAATTAGTAATATTTTTTGGATGGGGTAAACTTAATTTTTTGGATAGCTCTTTGTAAAGTCCCGGGTGTCATTATGATTTCCCTAATGATAATTGTAATCCGTTTAAAGATTAAATCGGAATTGTTATAAAATATAATACTCCTTACATCCAAATTATAAGTACATTATTCCTTTTTTGCTTATCCCAAAATACACGTCACTTTCCATATTTGAACATATATTAATTAAATTAATGTATTCTTTTACTTATATTACCCTTGCTCTTTTGTCTATATTAAACATTAAATTAGTGAAAATTTATCATTGTAAGTAATATATTTTTTTTATTGGCAAGGCGGGTTGAAGGGACCCCTACCCCTTTAAATTAGGTCTGGAAACTTATATCAACAATCAGCTGTTGACGTGTTTCGAACTCACAACCTCTCCACTTTGTGAGAGGCAGTGGCGTAGCCAGGATTTTTGATGAGGGTGCGCACCAAAATCTTATTATTCGCCTAAAAATTTTCATCACCCGAAAACTCGATCAATAAGAAATACACAACTTCCGCCAAAAATAAAAATTATATAAAATATTTTTCATAATTTGCATGACAATTTTTTTCAATCAAACAATCAACCCTTATTAGAAAAAGTTGTTAAGAATTGGAGAGCTTAAACCAATTAATGCTTAATTGCCTACTACCTAACCTAATAGCTTGTTCGAGACCATTAATAAATTAGAGATTAAACAAAATTCAAAACTTAGAGAGATTTTTACATTCTTGTAGAATTAGAAGATTAGTTATAAATTGGAAAGTAATATAAGTATATGGGAGGGGTTCCAGGGACTTAGGAAATATTTGACTCAATTTTGACTCAATCCTATTTAGGGTATTTGTACATGTTGGATTGACATGAATTTTTGTAGGATGAATGTTCTCATTATGTATGACATCTTCACCAAAATTTATCATAATCTGAATTTTCTAACCCTACAAAATCATATTACAAGTTAATGTATTGTGGAACGTTCATTTTTATCGTTGAATTTAATATTACATTTAATGGGTCTAAATATATTCAATTGAGCTGATTTTGTATGCAGTAGATTTTTATAGTTAGGAGATCATATCTACCAAAAATCATACCAATCCAATATGTACAAGTACCCTAAATAGGATTGAGTCAAAATTGAGTCATCCTGAGTCCCTGGAACCCCTCCCTAAGTATATAACTAATAATATCTACATTGTAGATATGTAAGGATATTTATCACAAAATAAGTAGTAAATCTTGTTGATATAGCTAATAATTAGGATTAAAATAATTTACTAGCCAATCAAATAAAGTTACATATATATTTATTTCCTACAATATAGGTTGTCATTTGTGAGTAGAAAATATAGTAGGAATTTTTCAGATTTTCAACGTACGCACGTGCGTACCCTTACACCCCCCTTGGCTACGCCCCTGGTGAGAGGGGTGCTACCATTGAGCCACAGGCTCATTCGCCATTGTTATTAATATTAAATAAGGGTAAAGTTAAAAATATAGTTAGAGCAATAAATGATGTTCCATTAATAAGTTGGATTCTCTACGATGTACTTATAATTTGGGACAGAGGGAGTAATAAAACAGAAATATTACGCAAACCCCTCGAAATGAAGGTATCTTAGAGATGTTAATTTTGGTATTCGTTACTCCCAACTTTTTTTTTCCCAGTAATTCTAGATAACAGAACTGAAAGTCACTAAACATATTGCAACTCTTTATTATAATGTCGGAGTGTTACGTAAATCCCAACTTGAAGAACTCTTAACAGACTCGAAAAGAGTACATAAAAACACATCATTAATTATTATTGGACAACAAACGATGGGGAAACAAATCTAAAAGCTTTCTTTTGTAGAATCTCCAAAGAAAACCAGCTGCTTGGACCAATTTACCAACATTATTCATAGCTTCTTACATATCTGGAAGTGTAGTGGAGTATCGCCATTGAACCAATTTACCAACATTGTTTCTCGAGTCGAATTGGAAGGCCCTTTGCTGGCTTTGCCATTGGATTAACGATTATTTTCTCATAAGGAAGTATTGTTTCCCATTTGAATTTTGTTATAATGTTGTGCATGAAAATCAGTATCACCACTCTAGCATATTCATTGCCTGGACACATTCGAGGCCCTCCTCCAAATGGGACATATGTGTAAGGAGCTGGTCCATTTCCTTCGAACCTTGAAGGATCAAAATTTTCGGGGTTTGGAAAGTATCTTGCATCTTTATGTGTCGTATAAGCATTCCAGTGTACCTGTTGAAGATTGTACCCATTTTTGTTAAATATTTTTTATGTATGTATGTATATCGAAAAAAAGATGAGAAATAGTGCATAACTGCAAAATTATTTCATGGAAATAACCTCCCTTCTATATATACCTTCCACCCTTGAGGTATGAAAAATCCTTCATAAGTGATGTCACTTATAGCTTCTCTAAAGGTTCCTTGAAAGGGTGGTGCGAGTCTCATCACCTCCCTTGCTACGTTCCATGAATACTTCATCTTTTGGATGTCTTCCCATTTCAAGGATTCTCCATTCTTAAAGTTTAGGATCTCCTTTTGTTCTATCGTCAAATAAACATGTCAATTCAGAAAAATAATAATATCTGAAACACTTCTCAGCTAATAAATAACCATTACAAAAGAGAGATACTATATCATCTATATGTATGTGCTGATGGAGTGATGGATGATATGCTATTAAGTAGCTAAGTTGTATGGTCCTTCAGCATAAGTAGTAAAACGATGCATCTCGACAATCAAAAAATGCATCCATGAAGATGCAAAAGTGACCATTATTTATTCTTACCCCTTAGCACTTCATTGTAGATGTGAGGATGCTCAGCAAGATACTTGATTACACATGTAATAGCAGAACTTGTAGTATCGAGGCTTGCAAGAAGCAAACCAATTGTTTTAGAAGTAATGGATGTGTCATCCAAAAAGTACTCCTTATGTTCATTACATGTTAACAACATATGTGTTAATATATCATTTGGAGTTGAGCTCATATTCTTCATTAAAGCAATTTTCCTTTCCCTAACAATTTCATGAATTTTTTTTTGTAAATCATTTGAGGCTTTGATCGCTTTGTAGAGTGCTGTTCCAGGTAAATTAATGGGTAATGAGTAGACCCCAGATGCCAAAAGCGCAAATGGATCAGATAACTGAGCTACTTGAACTGGATTGTCGATGCTCAGGAACAACTTGCAAGCTAGAGAGAAAGTGTATTTCTCTACTAAAGGATAAACTATTACTTCCTTCTTATTATCCCAGTGAGTTCGAAGGTGGTGTTTGGCAACGGAATCTATTATTCCAGCATACCGTTGAAGTGCTTCAGCATTAACAAAGTCTGGAAGCAATTTACGAAATATCCTAGTCTCTTCATGCCTCGATACATGTGTTGAGGAAGGAAAGATTTTATCGACTGTCTTAGGAAACCAAAGCCTAACAAGTTTATTCTCATTCGTGAATACAAACTTGTTTCCGGCTGGGCCACATACAACTGCTACACTCTCCGCTACCAGCGAAGTTTTAAAGATTTTAGAGGAGAATTTTTGCATCCTATCTTGAATGAATTTCTCTGGGGCACCTCTAAGTCCACAATGATAAAATCTAAGACTCTCGCCAATGATTGGCCACCCCATCCTCCCTGGAGGGTATTTCAAAGACGAATATTGGGGTTTGTTTTTAGTAAAGAAGAGCAACAAAGGAAGGGAAAGGAAGAGAGTTACAAGGGAAATGATCGTGGACAAGAAGATAAGCTCCATGCTCCTAAGTTCCCTATGCTTGTGTTCAAGAACTTACACAAAATCGTTAGGCTATATATAAAGTGAAACTAGATCTTAGGCTTGTGTAATGCATATGGGATGGATTTGATTTAGTTAAACTGGACTTGATTACATTCGTAATGGGTGATCCACTTTTGCGTACTTACAAATACACCCTAACTTAACTTTAAAATTCTCTTTAATTAGGCTATCAAATATGAATCTAAATGATACCCTAATTAAGGAGATATTTTCTTAGAGATATTTTCTGGTTAAATAGAGTACAAGTCATTAAACCTTGAAGTTGAAATCATTCAAATGTGTTTTTTTATATTAATTTATTTGTGTTATTGTATTTGAACTTAATTATTTTAATGTATTTTTTGAAATTATGTATTGTTTATTCAAAAAAAAAAATGTTAATATTAATTTTTATGACTCGTCACAATAAATTTTTTTGCTCCTTATAAAATAATTTGTAATCAGTTAATTGTTGTGAATCATACAATCAAATTATGTTATTTTGGAGAAAGAGATTTTTTATGCGTATTTTCTTGTATAATTTTGAGACCTGTTATTAAGAACTTAAGGGAATTTGTAAAATAAAATTGAATTACCAATCTTCTGAACTATGTTATCAATTTATGCTTTTTTAAGGGAAAAGTTTTTTTATTATTTTTGTTGTAAAATTGAATTACTAATTTTTTAAATTATGTTATCACTTTATGCTCTTTTGAAGGGAAAAGCTTTTTTATGGGTATTTTGTATCAATTTTGAGACCTGTAATAAATTTTTTTTTTTTTTTTTTACTACAAAAATATTTGTTATTAATTATTGGCTTTGAATAATCTTGTTTTCTGAAAACATAATTTTTTAATGGGCATTTTCTTGTATAATTTTGAGATTTTTCACTAAATATGTATGTGATTTGGTACAAAAATTAATGATATTTTGGGAAATAAAATTGAATTAATAATCTCTTGAATTATGTTATCATTTGTCTCTTTTGAAGGGAGAGCCTTTTTTTTTTTTTTTATAAACACAAATTTTATTGATAAAATAAGAATTACACAAAGCTAGAGGACAAACACGCTAGAAACTGCACTGCAAACCCTTTTTGAATAACAAAACCAATCCTACGAAATACATATTCATTGGAACCCGCTGTCATCACATTTTTTGTCACAAATTTTTTTGTTGAAATGTTTTATTAGTAAGAAGTGGATGGTGCTCTTTTAAGGAGAGGTTTTTTATCGGTGTTTTTATGTATAACTTTTTAGACCCGTTACTAATAATTGTAATCATTTTATCTTTTTTTGAAGAAATAGATTTGTTTTATGGGCATTTTCTTGTGTCATTTTGAGACATGTCACCAAAAATATAAGTGCTTTTGTACAAAATTTAATGATATTTTAAATAATAAATTTGAACGACTAATCTTGTGGACTGTTATAAGTTTATACCAATCTGAAATGAGAGCTTTTGATGGGTGTTTATTTGTATTTAGAGACCCGTTATAAAAACATTTACTGAAAATGCTTGATTAATAAGGGGTGGATGATGGTCTTTCGAGGGGAGAGGTTTTTAATGGGCGTTCTTATCTATAATTTGTGAGACCCGTCATAATAATATTTCTTATTTTTTTTATCAAAATATTTGTTATTAATTATTGTGATCACTTAATCATGTTTTTTTTTAGAAAAGAGATTTGTTAAGGGCATTTTCTTAAAAGGGGCCTTTTGATGGATGTTTATTTATTGTTAGACTCAGAACATAAAAAAAAATTTTAATAATGTTTGATTAGTAAGAGTTTTTTTTTTTTTTGCAAAAAGCAAGCGTGGGGTTTAGGCAGACCCCAACCAGATATTATTAACTTTGAAGAAAAATCAGATTACATAATAATGTTTGATTAGTAAGAGCTTTTTTTTTTTGCAAAAAGCAAGAGTGGGGTTTAGGCAGACCCCAACCAGATATTATTAACTTTGAAGAAAAATCAGATTACATAATAATGTTTGATTAGTAAGAGTTTTTTTTTTTTGCAAAAAGCAAGCGTGGGGTTTAGGCAGACCCCAACCAGATATTATTAACTTTGAAGAAAAATCAGATTACATTCTTTGGTAAAGTGTGTCATTGGCATCGCTTTCCAGGAACTTGTCAATTACATCCCCCATGGGGTAGGCAAAGAAGATAATGTTCTCAGTGTCAGGGTATGTTGTAGCCAAAGCATCAGCAACTTTATTAGATTCCCTAAACACGTTGGATAATTACCTCTTCAAAAGAACTCCTAAGAGTGTTGATATACTGAACCATGCTAACAGTCCTCCAGGTTGGAAGTGTTAAGTCGTTTAGAATTCTGGAAACTTGCATAGAATCAGTCTGTACCATGATCTTCTTCAGTCCCATATCCTTAGCTAGCTCAAGCCCTTTCTGAACTGCTATCATCTCAAGAAAGAGAACCGAATTTGATAATGAACCTGCAATATAAGCTTGTAATACTTTCCCTTCCTCATTCCGCAATACACCTGCATATCCAGTGCCGTGTTGTCCCATTGCTCCATCAGTATTCAGTGTTGTCCATCCACTAGGGGGTGGGGTCGAGGCGACTCTGAGTTGTTGTAGATAGCTAAAGGTCATGTTCTACCTAATTTGGGTAGCAACAAACCTGTTCCAACAGTTGTCGATGTATGCACTCTGAACTGAACCCACTTTGATCTTCACATCTCTCACAATGAGTTGTTAGACTTGGTGCTCTTGTCTAGCTTGCTTCCTGAAAATGCGCGCGTTCCGTTCTCCCCATATCCAATAGATGGTGGCAGCCAATGCAGTTTGTAAGAGAGTTTTGTGAAGTGACCAACCTGTCAGCCTTTTCAAAATCCACTTCCATTCCTTGACCGGATTCACATGTTTTCTAGTTATACCACACCATGCAAGGACTTCTTTCCAAATGTTGCTAGAGAAATTACATTCAAAGAAGAGATGAAATGCATTTTCAGGAATTGGACAAGTACTTGAGCTGGCTTGTTGTTGGCTCCAATGATACATAGATGAAGCGGTCGTCTGTTTGTAATAGTTGAAGAGCTGCATGTTGCATAAGGCAGGAAGCACAATTCCTTGGCTGCTTGGCTTCTGAACAGTTGGGGCCGCAGTAGTAGAGGTGGCATTGCTAGTGTTTATGCTATTGACCCTGTCAGAAATGTGAGCATTACATAGAATACAGTTAGAAACTTTACGAGATTTCCATTGCACAAGCTTATCTTGGGTCATCAAAGCGTCTTGTGCTGCCATCCAAGCTATTGTAGCTTGCCTAGGTATGCAAGCATCATTCCAGAATAACTTTGTCCAAGCTGTTTTGGGGTGGTGGCTCCTGAGTACTGTGTATGCAGTTTTAATAGTGAATCTCCCCCTTGGGTGAGGCTTCCAAATGAGCTGGTCAGGATCCTGTGATATAGGTCGGATAGTTCTAATAACATCCCAAAGTTCTTTCATTTCTTCAGGTATGTCTGTAGGCGACCAAGGGTCATGCCAGAAGTTCAGTGAAACACCATTTGCCACTATGCTCTGAGTATACCCCTTAGTGTATGCTCTTCCTTTCAAAATCCCTCTCCAAATCCAGGAGCAATCAGTTGGAATCTCCATAGTCCAGAAGTAGATGGATTTAATGAGATGGTTCTTCGTCCAAAGAGTATTCTAACCTTTAGCTACATTAAAAGTGATCTTACTAATAGCCGCCTTATTCCATGTAAATAATAATAATATATTAAATTATAATAAAACTATTATTTAAATGGTATTATGTAAATTTACCAAAAAACCATGACTAAAGTGGGGTATTTTAGTCAAAATTAGGTAACAAAATTCTAAAGCTCAATTCTCATTAACGAGGACTTACCCGTAATTTTATTCAGGTTTATAATAGTTAATTTTAAATTATCCATGTCTGATTAGCATTCAAGTATTAAGTTATTAATTTTATTAAATATTATAAATTACACTAATTTATTAAATCATGAAATAATTATTTCTTAGTTAACTTCATTATTCTCATTGTATTTTGTTAATTTAATTATTTTTTTAATTATTAGACTTTTTGCTCATAAATAAAAATTCATCCCATAAATAATAATATGTTAAATTATAATAAAATTATTATTTAAATGGTATTATGTAAATTTACCAAAAAACCATGACTAGAAGGGTATTTTAGTCAAAATTAGGTGACAAAATTCTAAAGATCAATTCTCTTAACGAGGACTTACCCCTAATTTTATTCAAATTTATAATAGTAGTATAGATATCATGATTAACAAGGTATCAAATATCAACTAAGCAATTTAAACGAAACCATAGAAGTTTTCACGATGTGAGCATCCTCTACAATGAATACACAAGAAATCGCCATTATATATCAACAAAGAATCTGAATATGTCTTATCCATCTATCTATGATTCTCAAACCATGACTACTAATAATTCATAAAAACTGATTGATCTATTGCATAAAGAACAACAACCCATCTTTACTTGTAGCACAAACAGTAAATTTAAATAAACTCGAACACTAAGGTTTCCGTTACCCGTCAATAATATAATTGATAAACATCAAAGAGTGGGCAGTGAGATTTCCCAAATTTGTTGTGCGCAGCGGAAGCTTATGCACCAATATCCAAGATTGTTCTAGTGTGTGAATCAAACAAAACCAAAACAAACAAACACAAACACAAGATTTACGTGGTTCGGCTAATATTGCCTACGTACACGGACAAAACAACAATCTTCCTTATCGAGACGATTATACAAGCCCTCACGAAGAAACCAAAGTGTTCTTCCTCACAAGAGTTCTCTCAAACTCACCAATGGCTTCTCACAATCTCTCTCACTTAAAGATTAGGTTTTCCAAACTTCTCAATTGGCTTTATAACATAGCCATACAAACACACACGAAATGGGCTTAAACAGGCCCATATTCACAAAACAAAGGAGGACGTACGTACGTCGAAATCACCTACGTACGTTGCAACACGGAGAAGTTATCTGGCGTACGGGACGTACGTACGCCCTAACTACGTACATACGTTCCTTTTCCCCAAAGTTATCTGTCGAATGGAACGTACGAACGCCCTAACTGCGTACGTACGTTCCTGAACAAAAAAGTTCCCTCCATCCAAAAAATCTAACAATTCTCCACCTCGGCGAAGATTCAATAAATCTAAGCCGACACCAAGTCACAAACTCCCACACTTGTCCCAAAGGACCAAAACGGTTGCACCACCTCATGGTTACCTGCGTACCCTTCTTCTAAGGGATCAAACCTTCGTAGTTCACTCCAATGGCATCTATACGATGCCCATCATACCCCGAGGGGTCAAATCCCCTAAAGGGGCCAAATCAGAACAAATGCCCACCAATGCCCGTAGAGGGCCAACAACCATAATTCAATACAATGGGGTCCAAACTAGCAAATACTATCTCCACTTTATGACCATAACCGACTGAAGATGAGTATGAACCAACACCCCGAAACCTACAAAGGTCTCCAAACAACGGCTTCACAGCTACAATTGACTCATGGGCTTGAGCCATCAAACAAACATCTGTGGCTTACAAACTAACATCAGCTGTGTTACCAGGCAAACTTTCATAAGGAGCGGCATCAATCTCCACCTGCTGAGATATCTCTTCCAACTTCAAACTATCATTCAAACAAGGATGCCCAAAACGAACTTTACGTACCTTACCACCATTCAACAAGCCATGCTTGCCGGTACGTCTACCAAGGCCACAATCAACCAAACTATCCGACAAACTGGGAGGAGTCAAACAATCCATCAAATGTGAAGAAGAATCTCCACCACAACCAACAACACTACCATTCAGATAGTACAAATTTTGTTGCCTTGTCCCTCTCATAACAACCAAAGCACCAGAAACAACCTTTAGAGCCCCATTTTGCAGAACAATTTTCATACCTTCAGACTCTAAAGTTCCAAGAGAGATGAGATTCACCTCCAACTCCGGAACATACCGGACACCAACTAATTCTTTAACTGTGCCATTTTCCAACTTCAACTTGATAGTTCCCACACCAAGTGTTTTCATGTGACGACCATCACCTAACACAACATCATCACAGTCTAGCTTTTGAAAACTAGCAAACAAATCTCTACTGTGACACAAATGGTGAAAACATGCAGAATCCATAATCCACCCTTGAGTGGAGCAATCAACCATAACAGCCAAAGAATAATTTGAATCATCATCACTATCATCAACATGTGCAACATTTACCTTATTATCTTTGGAAGACACAGAATCTTCCTTCTTTGACAACTCGGGACAATCAACCTTCCAATGGCCTTTTCCATGACAAAAGGCACACTCATCCTTTGCTAGAGGTCTACCTCTAGACTTTGATTGAGATCTTCCTCCGCTACCAGTAGTACGATCATTGGATCGTCCCCTTACCATCAAAGCCTCGGACGTTGAACCTGAACCCCTATGGACTTCTTTGTCCTTGCGCCTGCATTCGTAGTTCAGTAACGCCGTTGCTACATCAGCATACTTAACAGACTCTTTCCCCGTCAACAAAGTGGTGGACAAATGGTCATATTCATCGGGGAGAGAGTTCAAAAGACATAGAGACTTGTCATTATCACTGACAACCTCATCCAAGTTCAATAGGTCAGCAATAAGCCTATTGAATTCATCCAGATGTTCAGACAAAGAAATACCAGGTCTCATATCAATGCGAAAGACCCTCTTCTTCAGAAACAGCTTGGTTTCTAAACTTTTCTTCATATACATATCAGCCAATTTCTTCCACAACTCCTTAGCAGACGTTTCTTTCATCACCGAGTATTCCTGGTCCTTTTCCAAACAAAGGCGAATCACGCCACAAACTTGCCTATTCAATTTCAACCAATCATTTTCTTTCATCTTTTCGGGTTTATCACCCAAAGCATCTTCCAAACCTTGTTGAGCAAGCAAGTCCAGAACTTCGCATTGCCACATACCGAAGTTGTTTCTACCATTAAACTTCTCAATGTCAAACTTCAAAGATGACACTCTTCCATTCTTACTCGAAGATGGGTTTGACATTACTAATCACTTTCACACACTAAACAATCACCAATCGAAGGTAAACAAATATGAAATTCACACGGGAATTTCAACAAAACACCTTCTTGACAACCCACGGATACAAGATAGAACTTTTGCCTTAAACCACAAATAAGAAACCTGCAGAATTTCTTCAAACACCTTCAAGGCTCTCAAGATCTAGCCTGCAGCTCTAATGCCACTTGTTGTGCGCAGCGGAAGCTTATGCACCAATATCCAAGATTGTTCTAGTGTGTGAATCAAACAAAAACAAAACAAACAAACACAAACACAAGATTTACGTGGTTCGGCTAATATTGCCTACGTCCACGGACAAAACAACAATCTTCCTTATCGAGACGATTATACAAGCCCTCACGAAGAAACCAAAGTGTTCTTCCTCACAAGAGTTCTCTCAAACTCACCAATGGCTTCTCACAATCTCTCTCACTTGAAGGTTAGGTTTTCCAACCTTCTCAATTGGCTTTATAACATAGCCATACAAACACACACGAAATGGGCTTAAACAGGCCCATGTGCACAAAACAAAGGAGGACGTACGTACGTCGAAATCACGTACGTACGTTGCAACACGGAGAAGTTATCTGGCGTACGGGACGTACCTACGCCCTAACTACGTACGTACGTTCCTTCTCCCCAAAGTTATCTGTCGAATGGAACGTACGAACGCCCTAACTGCGTACGTACGTTCCTGAACAAAAAAGTTCCCTCCATCCAAAAAATCCAACAAAATTTATCTTTGAACTCAGTTTCATGTCCAAGATTAGAATCCCCACTGATTGAACTACTTTATGCACTATACAAACCTGATACAAAGTTGGTTCTGCAAACCAGGTTGACGAGGGAGGAAACCGAAGTGAAGAGAAGCGGAGCCTGATCAGTGACCATCACGATTTCTTTCGGTGGATCTCACATTGCTTCGCAAAATCTACACAAAATCACTGTTATTCATGCTTCCAGTGGAGCTCGCATTTGCAGAGAATTTGGTTACAATTCCAACAACAACGAGACGAGTTCTTCGGATCTCAATCTAATCCATCTTCTTTTTTTATGGAGACGAATTCTTCACTTATTCTGAAATTCCCTCTTCTATTAAATTTTTAAGTTATCGAATTCGTCATGTCCTGATATATATGAGACACATTTGAAAATTTTCATTCATTATAAATTGAGACTTGTTTTTACTGCAGATTCCGAACACATAGATAATGCTACTACTAGTAGTTTTCATACACCACAGATATACTAGCAATATATTCTGAAATCTCTAGCGGCTATGCATCCTGCAAAAATCTGTCAGAACTGTAGAGTCGTTTTCCTGCCAAACTACTGATCTCCAGAGGACGTTCCATATACCATTGGAAGGATGAGAGAGTCCTATTTCCAACCTAGAAAACAGATCAACATTCTGATCATTGAGCAGAAAGTTATGGCCATTCTAATACTGACTATTTTCCTAAATCTCCAGCTGCTATGCATCCTGCGAAACTCGGTCAGAACTTTGGAGCCATTTTCTGCCAAGCTACTTATCTCCAGAGGACTTGCCATATACCATTCCCACCCAGAAGCAGATCGACATTCTGATCACTGAACAGAAAGTTATGGCCATTCCAATACAGACTGTCCAAATGTAGATACCGAAAAACGGAACAACATTATCTATCAATCTATCATAACTAACCGATAATATACGATACAATTTTTTTGTAGTGATTAACTAATCCCTATATTATTTTGATGATTTAGATCTAGATGGTGAAGCGATAGCTTTAACTCCCACGGAAATCCCACTTGCAAGTCATGGCGGTCCAATTAAGTGTCTCCAAGAAATTCTTTCTGATAGTTCTTTTCCACAAGGTTCATGCGTGCCAGATTACCGAAATAGAATGAAAAAGGTTAAATTAATGCTTTGTGACTAGAAGACTACACCTTTCTTGTGTTGCATGAGCTTCGCGCGTGCCTGATTTCTGGTTAGAATAGAATAAAGAAGGTTAAATTAATGCTCTGTGACTAATGCATTTTTATTTTTTCTTATTATTCTGATAAATTTCAGTTTTCTGTGTTTTCTGATCTTTGAATAAATCATTATGCACTGATCTATTGAATGTTTAGTCATGTACCCTGCAATGTCCTATATAATCAGATGGGCAGATGGCATCTCCAACCATGTTCCTTACTCCTACATGCTGAAAGAATCAGTGGCAGAATAGAGCAATGAAAATTAATGCCCAAGCCCAACTTAAGACATGAAAATCAATGCCCAAGCCTGTGACTAAAAGTCAATTTAATTACCTATTCAAACCCAATACTGAATAGAAGCCCAAACAAAAGCCTGACCAGATGCACTTAACTTGGTTGATTCTATTTCAAACCTTCCAAAAAAATTGAAAAAACTTAACAAACATGGAGCCATGGTGGTATGAATTTCATATTTGTCATAAATTTTCAAATTCATTATAACATTTTGTTAGAAAAGTATTAAATGTATATATTTTGGTGCCTTAAATGGATTAAATTACTAAATCCTGTTAATCACAATTTATTATGTTTTTAGTTTTCTTGGTTATATATATGTTCATGTATGTAGTTGAGTATGTACTCAAACATAGAGCTAATCAATTCATTCGTTTGGAGTTCTAAGTGTTATTTTATTTATTTTATTTTTTTTCTGTTTTTTGTTTAGTTTTACAATGTCTCAATCGACATCTAACAATGATTCTCAATCATTAGTGGAAGATGTGCCAGAGTACCAAAACTTTCCAATGTCCAATACACCAATTCCAGATTCGGAATTTGCTGTGTATTTCGGATTGGAGGAGTATCTCCAAAAACCTTCAACTAGTAATAATCTCCATGAGGATAGTAAAGATTTCCTTAATAACCAACCTTCGCCTAGGCAAGAGGATGGGACACTAGCCATGGTGACAACTTCTTCAATGGACATGCCATTGACATATGTACCAATGACTTTAAATTGGTACAATGTCGAGCAAACATTGAGTACCGTCACCTTGTGTGAAGAAGGTCCATCAACGTCAGAAGCACAAGCACAACCAAAAAAACGAAAAAGGACTGCACAAGAGCTTCAAAAGGCTACAATAATTGAAAGCAGACCAGATTGGCTTCCTGATGGTTGGGAGGTATATAGTAAGGTACGCATGAATGGAGCTACTGTAGGCAATAAGGATTTTGTAAGTCTTTCCACCTTCATCACTTAATTACTCTGATTTTTTGAGTTTAGTAGGCAGTATTTTTTTTTTTTTTGGATTATTTTGATTCTAAAGTTGTTATTTTTCTTTTCTTTGTAGTCTTACAAAGATCCTTTTAAAAAGAAGTTGTTCAGATCCAAGCTAGAGGTCGACAGGTTCATCAAAACTGGTATATATCCGAAAGACCAAATAAAGAGGAAAAAGAAAAAGGTTGATTCCAAGGCTAAAAATTTGGTAAGCTAGGTGAATAAACTCTTGATTGTAAAGTTTATAACATTTTTTACCCTATTATAATTTTGAACCATTATTTTTTCTAACTAATTACTTTGTAGGTTTCGCATTCTGGAACTACCGAAAGTTCAACAGTTTCTTCTCCTGTGGAAGAAATTGTTTCAGAGGAAAAACAACTTATTGATGCACCCAACACACAATCATATCAAAGGAATGAAGAGCTATGGAGGTGCCAGTGTAGTTGTGCAACTTTTTGCGAAGGAAGATGTAGTAGTTGTAGTCTAACTATATATGATTATGAGATAATGGAATAATTATGCATATATATTGTGGCTTGTAACCATTCTCAAACTTGATTTTGAGATGGTACAAATTAGACATTGTTCATATGAATCTAAAAATCCATAATTAACATTTAGAGAACTAATTTGCTATATGTTTTATCTTTTCTTTTTCTTGTGTCAAAATCTTAACTATATTCGGTATAATGGACTAGAGCAATATTGCGGCGTGGTAATTACCACCTTTGGTAAATACATTCATTTCCTTACACTACTATATGCGCTACTGATAGATGCTACCAAACTAACAAGTCTAACATACATCAACAAATTTGCTAAAAAGAAGGTGATGAAGCCATCAATTAGCTTCATACATGAATCTCTTTGAAATAAGAAAGAATATGGTAATGGCAACTCATTCTCTCGAACAATTTACTAAATGTAGCATTTGAATTTAATTTACTTCCTAACCTATTTGTGGGGTTGGTGTTGTACTACTCTTATCCTTCTTCTATATACATACTACAAGTAGTGTTCCTGAGAACTCCATTGAATATATATTGGGTTCAAAGTTCAAACATGTTTCATTCTCATCCCTTTTCGCTATCAACAATTCCAGATAATAATACTTCGGAGGATATATTTTTTTTTCTTGTGTTATAATGACCTATCCTCTCAAAGAGACTTTGTGCATGCACAGGTTGTCTCAGATTCCATCCGATCTTATGCAGTTATGAGTCTTATCCTCTCATGATCTTGGTCAACTCTTTTGTGCGTTTAGTGAAGATATATAGATCATGTATTTGGGAAGAGACTAGCCCCCTCCCCCTTCCCGCCCCCAAAGAGTCATTTTGGCTAGAAGAACTCAAGCGTTGAAGGTTGGAATATAAGCAAAATTGTTTCTAGTGTGGTGATCAGGTACATTTAGGTCAGTCAAAGCCATGTTATCTACGGTACGTAACCCCCTGTTCTTGGCGTGCACCAAGTAGCGGATCCAATCGCCCCTACATTGCTTTCACCAGTTATAGGATCCCTTACATGTTGGCAACAGATTTACTTGGTTCCTACCATTTGATGAAGAATTCAAACTATACAAAATTGGATCTGAATATTTTGAGATCTTTCAATGCCCTTTTGCTACTGCCTTATGGTTTGGAAGTAATCTTTCTACTTCTTTGAATATTTCTGGAGAATTCCACATATCTTTCGTTCTTTCATCGTGTTCTCTGTCTTCGTTACCTCAACATGATCACTATCTCTCTATTTTTGGATCTATATTATGGCAAATCTGGTTAGCAAGAAATAGAAGTCGTTTCCGAAAAGAAAGAGTTTCTCCAGTAGTGTACTATTTATTTTCAGCCATCAATATGGTATCTACGATGGAAGAATCCATTCAAACTTTACAATTAAATACTGAAGTGAACAGGTCTTCAACAAAGGTCTTCATTTGTTGAAAATCTCCTCCTACTTCATGGCACAAACTTAATACAGATGGTTCTTCAGGATGTGTACTCCGTGGTGCAACAGGTACTTTTGTTTTTGGATTCTCGCAACCTATATTAGTTTCTACATCTTTTGGTTGCTGAATTTATAGCTCTAAAACTGGGACTTCAAGCTGTGGTTTCTTTAAATTTGGATTATAGTTGATTCCACATTTCTGTTCTCAATGATTAAGATATGGTTCTTTACATGCTGTGCAACTAAATCAAGGAATTGTTCCTCCTACATCAACTACAAGTCTACAACATCCTAAAGAGTTTCTTGATTTTGTAGATATTTACACTTCCTTTTGGTGGTTAGTTCCACCTTTTTCGCAGGAAAGGTTTTATTTTTTTGATGTACAAAGTATATGTATTGAATGATTGATCAATTGTATAATACAGTATCTGTACCCAAAAAAAAAAAAAAAAAGAGAGAACACTTTCCATTGACTGTTGGTAACCATCATTGATGCTTAAATCTAAGCTATTAACTCACTTTGAGTTTCCATGTTTGTTTTTTTTGGATAAATTGTATGATCTATAAATATGGCTAATAAATTACAATCCTGATCAGCATGTACAAGATGTACACCGTCAGGTGCGCCATTTAGGGAAAACAAAAACAACAGAGAAAAAACAGAGAAAAGATGATAAACACCATGATGAACACCGACCCAATCACTATGAGCAGCAGAGAAAGCAACAGTAGCAGCAACCATAGCAGCAATGCTTCCTAGCTATTTAATATGGTTCCCCAGTTCGTAATCAGCTCCTCAAAAAATCTGCCTTCGTTACTCGTTGCTCCTCCCAACCAAAACCAAATAATCCCCTTGATATGAGTACAAACTCTTGCCATGTCAATTCGTTTATTCCTGAAAATAAAATCATTTCTCGAAATCCAGACTATCCACATGATGGCATAAGGAAGAAATTTCCAAATCTTTGCTCCCAAGCTATTTCCATGTTTCGGTGGCCAGTTTTCAAGAAGATTTTGAACCGTCGCAAAGTTTGTGATTAGATGATTAATGTTGATCACATCACCATCAAAGTATTCCCACAGAACCATGGTCCTTGAACAGTGCAATAACAGGTGCTCCACAGTCTCGATCTGCCCATGGCAAAGAATACAAGAAGTGTTTAAATTCATACCTCGGTCATTGAGATGCTGAAGGGTCTGCAACCTGTTATGGAGGACTGTCCAAGCGAAAAATTTAATCTTTGGAGGAAGTCTCAATGCCCATGCGAGTTTATAAGGAAAAGAAGGAAGGGCAGTTCCATTCCGCTCTCTTCTTTGTGCTGCCAAAAAGTTTGCAAAAGAAGCCACTGTGAATGTCGTTTTGGAGTCCAAAGTCCACTCCCAACTATCTTCATCATCAGCAAGAATCTGCATATAGAGAAGATCCTTCAATTCTTGCAATTGTTGAAGCTCCCAATCTCTAGGACTACGCAGAAGCCTCAAATCCCAAGCCATATTCCCTTCCATCTCGGTGCGATGAACACAAATAAAACCATGTTTACACGAAGCAAATCTGTAACTTTGATGGAACTTTGTGGCAAGAGTAAAATTGCCGCACCAAGTATCATGCCAAAAATATATCTTGTCACCCATGCCCGGTTTACACCGGATACATTTCTTAAAGCTTTGGAATTGTGACATTATACCCCGCCAAAGGCTACAACTGTGCGGGGAGGATGTGTTGTGAGGCCACCAAGAAGGGTTCCCCCTTCCATATTTTGCATCAATGACCCGTTTCCACAAAGAACCATTTTCGAACCCATACCGCCATAACCATTTTCCCAATAAATAAGCTTGGTTCATGCATATAAGAGTCGAATACCGAGACCTCCATTTTCTTTAGGAGTACAAAGTTTCTCCTATCCAAGTAAGTGGATTTTCCTTTGGTTGCTTGAGGATCCCCAAAGAAAATCCCTCATGATGTTTTCGAGTTTTTTTGCCACACTCGATGGGAGAGTGAACAAGGAAAGTTGGTAGACCGGAAGGTTCGAGAGGGTGCTCTTGATAAGAGTGAGCCTCCCCGCTTTCGTAAGGTGAGCCCGCGACCAACCATTAAGTCTCTTGTGAAACATCTCAATGATAGGGACCCAAATAGCTTTACTTTTGAAAGAAGAGCCAAAAGGCAAACCGAGATAAGTGGTAGGCAAAGAGGTGATGGAACAATTCAAGAGAGCCGCAAGGTGGTCAATGTTTGGTACCTCCCCCACTTTGATGATGGTAGACTTAGTGAGATTGGTCTTCAAACCCGAAATAGCCTCAAAGATGAGAAGAATGGATTTCACCACAAGAACTTGGGATGTCGAGGCTTCAATGAAAAAAATGGTATCATCCGCGAATTGGAGCCAAGAAACTTCGGGAGCATTTTGAGACACCTTAAACCCATGCAACATGCCTAAAGAACAAGCTTTTTGCACCAATTGTGCGAGGGCTTCCATGATGATTGTGAAAAGCAAAGGTGAGAAAGGGTCACCTTGTCGTAAACCTCTTGTGCTCTTGAAATAGCCGGTAGGAGTTCCATTAGTCAAAATGGAAAAATGGGCGGTGGATATACAAGTTCGGATCCATCTCCTCCATAGGTGACCAAAACCCATTTTATCAAGCAAATGATCAAGAAAATTCCAATTGACGTTATCGAATGCCTTCGAAATGTCAATCTTGCAAAGAATTCCGGATTCCCCATTCTTCAACTTAGAATCGATACATTCATTGGCTATGAGGACTTCATCAAGAATTTGCCTCCCATTGACCACCGCCCCTTGAGAATTCGAAATTAAGTGAGGGAGAGCATCCCTAAGCCGAGAGGAAAGAGTTTCCATGTTAATGGGTATTTGTAAAAATGCTGTTGTAAGAAAGAATGAGGTGTTGGAAAGACGGTTGATGAGTATTTCTCCAGTGAAATAGAAAGAGATGAAGTACCATCAAGCTCCTAAGCTAGTTCCAACATATCTTATTCCTACCCAATTTCTTATGTTGTTTAGGATGCACGAAGCAGCGGATCCAATCGCCCCTGCATTGTTTCCATCAAATATAGGACCCCTCCCCGCTCACTTGTTGGCTTCCCATATGGTTGCCAGGATTGGTAAAACCACTAGTTGTAGCAACACTAATTAGCTGGTACCAAATTTATTTGGTTCCTACCATTAGATGAAAAATTCCAAGTATACAAAGTTGAATCTGAATAGTTTGAGAAATATGTCTAGCCAAGAGCTATTTGTATCTTAGAAAGAGTAGAATTTAATTATAATGATCTATCCTCTCCAATGATATAGACTATAAGAATGTTGGAGATTATATCAAAGTTTGTTGTTATAGCAAAACTTTGTATACTTTGAATTCTATTAAGTATGACAACGTACAACTAATCTTAGGGCCAACCGGCCAACCCTAAGAGCATTCCCAATGGTAGGTTTTAGCACACTTTTAGTAAGCTTTTAGTGAAAACACTTGCCAATGGTAGCTTTTAACACGCTTTTCAAGCAAAACACTTTTAACTCCATGGCAAATTTGCCAAGGAGTTAAAAGAGTTTTAGAGGTGCCACATAAGATTGTTTAATAATTAAAAATTATATTGCATTAAATGATTGTCACATTTGTGTTACTTTTATCTTTCATTCAAAAACAACCATTGGCAACTCTAAAAGTAAAAAACACTTTTAGCATAGTTTAATCCTAAAACCTTCTCCTTCTCTCCTATGTGGCACCCCTAAAAGCCTTTTACCATTGGGAATGCTCTAATATTATAATAAATGTACATCACACACATTTTTTATGTTATGTGAAATTAGGATTTGTACGTAACAGTTCGCCAATTGTACATATATAGCATGCAATCTATCTATCACTACAATTAACTATTGTATACAATCCAATCTGTGACCCTACGGCCCTGCTTGGTTATCCCGCAAAAATTTGCATGAAATTTAGCTTAATTCAATATGCTCGAAACTCTTGATAATTGAGTTTATGAATAAATTTTATGCAAAAATTTGGTGCTATTTCAAAAATAGCAAAGATTTCACACATTTTTCTAATAAACTTATTAGTAGGGGACCATTTATAATTATCTCATACTTACCTAAGGTTTAGGTGGGGGACCAATATAGTTTAAGCTAGATTAGTTATGGGACCATTCAAATCAAAGAGTAAATTTGGGAGGGACCACTCTAATCATAGATGGGTAAAGATTTGTCTTTTTTGCGGCCCAAACAAGCAGGGCCTACATAGTGATGTTTTACACGGTAGATTTATATATATCCCAAGTCTATATATATCCCAAGTCTAGTGCCTACTCAACCCTGTATACTATATGTTCTACTCGCGTAGTCTTTTCTGAAGGTGAATATTATGGAAATTTATTCACTACCTTTTTTTCTTTTTTGATTCACTACCCTATTTCAAAATCACACAAACATGTCAATTCAAGACAGAATCTGATCGATCGATAGTTTTTCATAGATGAGTTGTGTCGATAAGCATTAATTCTTCACTCAATATGGACGTAGGCATGAACATTAATGTGCGGATGTGGTAGCAGTAATTCAAAACGTACAACTTCATGATTAAAATGTTGTAAAAGGTGGCGCTCTAGATTTCATCCAATGCGATAAGCAACACTTGTTAGCTAGCACTATCAATGGAAATGTAAAAGTTGAGGGCTATTAGATAGCTAGACCTTGCCTTTAGTATTGGAATGACAAAGTGAGCTATCTGGAGGTTGAAGCTAGATAAGATAGAACACATTAACATTGTGTTTTAGTTCCATCTAAAAATGTAATTTCATAAATTCATGGTAATTGAAAGATAAATGCATATTTGACCAATTGTGTCTTACTTCCATCTGAATATGTGGGAAAAATAAGTCAGTAAAATTCACAAAATTAAGAAGATTAAGGTTATCGTGTAAATCATCAAATATAACGTATAACTCTTAAATCGTTTGATAATGGATCACGCTTCAATATTGTATTCTATTCATGCCCTGCCTATATATATTTTCAACATTTTGTATTAACATTTGGTGCAAGATGTTTTTGTAGACCCCTAACTAGAAAATATGCATCTCCTTTTCACCACTTCTGATGATACTAAATTAACTCCCCAATCGTATCTTCATATCCATGTAGCACTCACAAAGGCACATACATAAACCTTTTGAATCTTAGCAATCTTCTACAATAACTTGTTCAACTGGAATGTATCTTTTCAGGAAACATTCTAGCTTAAGTACCTAGTCTGAACTAAGTCGCCATCCAAGCGCACCTGAATTCTCTTCTGCTTCACTAAAATATTGAATTTGGCCTATAGTGCTTGGTGTTGTTCATACACCATTAAACTTACTAGTAGCATATATAGTTTTAGTTCTTTTTATTTGAGTGATAATTATTTTATCATATTATCTACTTTGGTTTGGTTGTTCTTGCATATGTTATTATCTGCTCTAATGTCGATCGAAATGTGAAGTTGATTTACGATCGGCAAATGTTGAATAATATTACAATCACCGAGAACCTAAACATCATTTTATCAAAAGGACAATACCTTTTTTTCTGCAAATAAAGTAAAACATCAATTTTTTTAATTTAGTTTTGATGATCTAATTTTATTTTTGAATATTGATATTAGTAATACATCTATTTTTAATTTAAAGCAGAGGGTACCCTCCTCAAATTAAAGCAGATGGTACCCTCCTCAAATTATCTTTTGGAAGATAACAATTCATTTCCCAGAAGACATGAATATGCAAGAGTTAATTTTAAGGACTGACACTTAATTAGTTAAAAATAAATAAATAAAATCACAAAGTTGAGAATTATATAACCTACATGTGTACTAACGTATGCATGGGACAAAAATTTGTACCGACATTCATCAATCAAACGCAGTTATATATGCGATAAAAGTTATAATCTGAACTCGTATACAATTCTCTGTTATTTAATCTAAACCGAAGTATACCAAAAAAATTCAGAACCAAACTATCCATATAAATAAATGCATATTAATAGTATTTAATGTATTTAATACAGATATGCATATGCATTTTCGTTGATTTAGTAGTTCACTTTTCGTCAGAAATGCAGATAACACATTTTAAGTGTTTTATGTGTGACGATCAAAGAATTCTTTGCTCCTATGGAATGGTTACATATTCTCCCTATCCTTTATACAGTTCGTAGCATCCGATGGATAGCGCACCTCGTAATGTACATGAAGTTAGGGTACTATTTGATTGTACAGTACATGCAACTTACCCGTGTGTTATCAGAGAAAATTCTCATTACTTGGTATGTTTTTGAAACTTCAAAAACATCACAAATTTGAAATGGAATATGTCTTCACCCTCTAGCAAACAAAACTTCCATACGTGTCAGTGACGTGGGACCCATTACTATTAAGTATCAAATCCATGGTGTTCATTTAAATGGGAAATTTACCATAGAAATTAGTAAAAGAGAATTATCTATACAAAATCCATTTAACCTATTTAATGATCATAAACAATAAAATTTTCCTACCTTATTATATCCCAAGTGGTTTCACCAACCGAATTGGTTCTCCGGATAGAATTATATATGAGTTGTTTATTTCTTGTTTACCTGATTAGTGGTATTCATGAATATATAGAGATGTGCCTAACTTGTGCTTTAATATGGCTCACCACCCCTTTTCTCTATCAACACCCCAATAATCATCTTTAAACTCTTTTGCTAATATTGTTCTTATAATGATCAGTCCTCTCGGGGAGCTCATGCTATTGCATCATCATTCATGGAATGAAGGTAATATACGATACAATTTTTTTTGTAGTGATTAACTAATCCCTATATTATTTTGATGATTTAGATCTAGATGGTGAAGCGATAGCTTTAACTCCCACGGAAATCCCACTGGCAAGTCACGACGGTCCAATTAAGTGTCTCCAAGCGATAGCTAGAAATTATTTCTGATGGTTCTTTTCCACGACTTCAATGTCAGAGTTCAAAACCTCTCTTATCGGGTTCTTTTTCCAAGATATGTTTGATGAGTCTAACCAAGTCAAGTATGTTCCCTTTAGTAATGACGAAGTCATTGTGCCAAATACAGTCTTAGATTTTGTACTCGAGCACATTCGTCTTTTTGCCTCGAGCAATGGTCTTCTTTGTTGTCTTAACATTGGCATTGATGACCAAGTTGTTTTCATTTGCAATTCCATCAATTAGAAATGTTTCCAACTGGAGATGCCGAAAGGTAATTGTTGGTGGATCCATCAACAGTAATGATAGAATTGAAGGCCTTGCATTTGTTTTCGACCCATTTTGCAATTCTACCGACAAGTCCCCAAGTTAGCATCACTAGAAAGTGGGATTATGAATTCTCTTTGCACATTTATTCCTCTGAAATAGGGGGATGGAGAAAGCCGGAGAAGAACTATTACTGTGACTTGGATTTATTTAGTGGTGGTCGTGGCCCGTGGAATTTTTTCTGGTGACATCTTTTATCGGTTGACTCTAGGAAACATAATAATTGAATTTATGTAGAGAAGGAACAGCCGCAGTGCATTACTTTACCACTTCCCAAGATACCACTAGACGAGGGACTTTATGAAGTGTGCAATGGGGAGTCCGAAGACTGTCTGGCTGCCCTTCAAGTTTGGGTCCTGATGAGTTACGTTTGTCCGCAATAGAGAAGACTAGAGTACCCACATTTGCTCTATAGTGAAGGAAAAAGAGCTGCAGTTAAGGATGTGTGGGGATTAATTTTGCCAACATGGATGGAACCTATAACTTTCAAGGATGGAATTTTGCTTGTAAAGTTACATCGCTATTTCAGCTACAATAAAGGAAATTTATCTGTTAGCACTTAGCACCCTAATCTACATGTACACATGATGCTGGAAGAATGAATAGATCCTAATCACCGGATTGTACCAATTCTTTCCAAGAATACTTTTCTTGATGTTTTCTGACTATGGTCTATGGCCTGAGTTGCTGGCAACTATGTTGAATTGCACAAATAAATGTATCTTTTTTTCCGCAAAAATAGTTTGAGTTTTTCAACTTAACAAAGATTGTAGTATCAAATTTCCAATTCATTGTAAAGTTTAGTTCTCCAATAAGTTGTGGTTGCACGTTTTGTGGCATCCATTTGTTATTGGAGCAGCCAGATTTATTTGATGGTGAAATTCCTTCAGAATTGCCTGGCATCCATTTGTTATTGAGCAGCCAGATTTATTTGATGGTGAAATTCCTTCAGAATTGCCTGGCTCCCTCCATGAAAGCATGTCTCCAACGTGTATACATAGGGAATCAAACCGTGTAGCGAATTACTTAGCTGGGCTAGATTTTGTAACTGAAGAATAGGGCTGGGCAAAACCGATCCGAAACATGTAAACCGAACCGATCCGAACCGGTCCGAACCGAAAATAGGGTGTTTACATGTTTCCATGTTCGGTTACAGTTTCTAATTTGGCAAAACACCTGCTTTGGGTGTTCGGTTGCAGTTTCGAAAATTTCCGAACACCCAAAACCGAACCGAACCGAACATGTATTTTGTATACACTATACAGCCCACTACAGCCCATCTCTCCATAGTCCAACCCATAGTCCAGCAGTCTATCCAAGTATCCAACACTCCAGCATAGTCCAGCCCAATAGCCCATCTATTCATCCCTTTCTTCTTCGATTACAAAAAATGCAAAATCTCCTCTTCTTCTTCAATCCCTAATCAGCCTCCATTATTCTTCTCTTCTTCTTCACATCAATACATTTTGATTTTTAATGGTATGGTTTATAGAAATGTGGAAGTGTGGAATAAAATGATGTTAAGACTTGGAATTATGTTGAAGATCAACCTTTCTAAAATTGGGTTGCTAATTAAAGTTAATAATATTTTTTGTAGGAGAAGACAAAGATGGGAACAATGGAAAGTCTTAAGCTTTTGTTATCTTCAAGGTACATAAGGGATCTTGCGACCTTGGTTGTTGCTTATGGTATCAGTATTAACCTTGTTGAAGTTACATGGAAATCAAAGCTCAAGGCACAGGTAAACAGAAATCGTTTTTTCTATCTCTGTTCTTTATGATTCTTTTGGTTCTGTATGGCTAGTTATAAGGATATCATTATCATGTTTGACAACACTACTATAACTGTAGGAAATAAGTTTATACCCTGACTTTGAGAATAAAATTGTGATTTGTAGTTTCCCAGTCCTAATGAGTACTCTGCATTCATGGGTGATTTCTCATCGCTCACCGGAATCGCTACCTTTTCAATGATGCTTCTCAGCCGAGTCATATTTCGCAAATTTGGATGGGGTGTAGCAGCTGCAATCACACCCAGTGTTCTGCTTGTCACAGGAGTTGATTTCTTTTCATTGGTATTATTTAGTGATCCCCTGGCGCCAGTGTTTGGAAGCCTCGGCATTACCCCTCTTCTAGCAGCAGTTTATGTTTGTATTCATTAACACCAGAGATTGCAGTTGATGTAGAAGATTTTGAAGCCATAGAATTCATGATTTTTCAAATATATCAGTTTTTTGGTTCGGTTCGGTTTTTTTCGGTTAACCGAACTTAATTATATGTTCAGTTCTGTTTCGGTTTTAGTTAAAAATATTCGGTTCGGTTTTAAAAATAAAAAAGTTCGGTTTCGGTTTAAACTTTTGCAAAACACCTGCTAGGTGTTCGGTTGACAGTTTTGTCCAAAACCGAACCGAACCGAACCGTGCCCACCCCTACTGAAGAATACTACACTTCGTAGCTCTAATGTGTGAGCACATGGAAAAACTTGTAACTGAGGACAAAAATGATACGATTTTTATCAGAAATTAATACAGATGAGGGTTTTCCTAACCCTATTACAGGGGCGTCTCTGATGGTTGGGTTGGATGCTGGGATTTTTGAGGTGGGGCTAGCAGCTAGCAATGCAGCAGCAGCAAAAGTGGAGAAACATGACGGAGCTTGTAGGGCTAACCAACATAGTTTCATCCTCTTTGCATTTGACACATTTGGATTGCTAGGCTCAGAAGCAGTTGAGCTCCTCAGGAGAGTGCAAAAGGTAATGGATAGCAACGTGATGACTGCGGGTTCGAACGAATATGTATTTAGAAGAATCGGGTTTACTATCCAGAAAGGACTTGCCGCGCAGTTTGTAGCGCGTTTGTCCTCTACTTTTGTTTAATTCGTTGAGATTATCAATAAATTTTGTTTTTATATTAAAAAAAATAAAATAATAATAGGCAAGAGAAGAAGAAAGAAAGAATATCTAGGCTTTGAGTGAATATATGAGCCACCTAAATAAGGTCCGATTTTTTTTATCCTTCTAATTCCTGGATCCACCCACAATATAACCCAAGAAATCAGTCCAACCTATCTACTCCAGCCCACTAGTATAGGCCAACATTCTAAGCCCTGTTCCCCTGTCCAACAATATCAAAAGCAAGAATATCAAACTAAACGGCGTCAAGCTGTGTAAGTCGGTTATACAATGGACCACCAACATGACCATCACATTCACCGTCATGTATTATTAATTATTTTTATTATTATTACTTGCACCAAAAGAAATATATATATTCAGTCAATAACCGCCAATCTTAACCCTTAGATTTTTTAATCCAACGGCTCTTTGACCTTCTTCTATCTTCTTCATCTTCTTCTTCCTTTTTCTTCTTGCCCGAAACTTCTTTTTCTCTCTCCTCACCTTCACGCCGTTGTATATTTAAATTAACATCTACTACTACATAGTTTGAAGATGAAGATTACAAGGTATGTGGGTATGATTTGAATTTGATTAAAACAGTCACCTATAGGTTTTTTAATTGCTTATAATATATATTTACATGTTTTTTTTTTTTTTTTTTTTTTTTATGTTTGTGTTGTTTGAATTTTTTAAGAAAATTTTCTTATATTCAATTAAAGGGGTGTTTAGATTTCTCTATAGGGAAAAAGGGGTGGTGTTGTTTTTTTTTTTTTTTTTTTTTAAATTGATCAAATTATGTTGTTGTTGTTTTTGATTTTTGCTAAATAAGTAAATAAATAAATGTGCAAGTTTACAGAAGTGATTAGTCAGGTGGTAAGATATATTTTATAGGAAAAAAGGCCTGTTGATTTTTCATTGTAGATTGATCAAATTATGATTTATTTATTTATTTAATTTATTTTGGCTAAGTATATAAATAAATTTGCAAGTATATTGATGTATTTAGTCTGGTGGTACTAAACAGTATAATCATGGGAAAATCACGAAAATCTGTAATAAACAGATTCTGGACTTTTTCCATCTATGTAGCCAAGATGGGGGCTTGGATTTCTTGTAGGAAAAAGGGGTGTTGTTTTTTCTTTGTAGATTGATCAAATTATGGTTTTTTTGTTATGTATATAAATAATTAAATTGCAAGTATATTGAGGTGATTAGTCAGGTGGTAAACATGTAATTGCGAAAATTTGTAATAAACAGTTTCTGGAGTTTCCCATCTATGTAGTCAAAATGGGAGATTCCCTTAAAAAAAAATTGTAGTTCCTGAGTGGGCACCTTTAGAGCCTCCTTAATTGGATGCTTTATTTGCAGAAAAATTTGCTTTCCTCCGTATTGACGACACCATCAGATAGGAGAAGATTTTCTTAAACACATTCCCATCTATGCTTTAATCTTGAAGGAAGTTTTTTGAATAGAAGTTAAATTAGTATTACAATCCAAAGGATATAAGTTAGGTTCAGAAACTATCAACACCTACAGTACAGACAAAATGTAAGATTACATGAGTCAGTACATAGAGACAACCTGCAATACATTTTACTCACAGACCCAGACTCATATACCAGCCTAGATCTTCAGTAGCTCCACTCCCCCATCTGCAGCACTTGCTTTCCTGTCAGATTACCAGCCTCTACAGCTTAGCTCTCTGCTAATACTAGCTGCAGCTCTTATGAACAAGCATGTCACCACCTCCCGCTCCTTAATTGATGTGGGACAAGAAGGGGAAACTTTGGAAAAACTAAATAAAACTGTTTTATTGCTAAAACTAAATGAGTGCAAGGAGGGAATTCTACAAGCAAGATAAAACCACTAGCATCACACTAGTAAGGATGACGACTACTAGCATCACGCTAGTAGGATTTCCTAGGAATCACTCCTAGGCACCTAGGCATCGCACCAAGGCTTGGATTGCATCTCGCAATCCCTACAATAGCATAATTGCTAGCAATTTCTCCAACTTCTTCCTCCCCAATACAAAGATTTACGCACCTTTTATAGAGTTTATAAGAACTCTCTAGACACTAGGAAGACTAAACTTATTAAAGACAGATTTGACTCTTTGACTACTATTCAAAATGAAACATTAAATGACACATTGACACTAAAGACTTCCAAATCTTTCTAGGTTGTTTATTCCTGATTTCTGTTGCCATGTGTCTCCATCATTAATACTTCCCATTCCAGTGATCAACATGCATATAACATTGTCAAGTTCAGACATCTTCAACCCCTACAGTACAGACAAAGACTCAGAACGTTACAAATTATTTGATTTTATGAGAGCACAAATTGCTTACGCCATAACATCTTATGGTTTACGGCTTGCCCTTTTAAACATATATTTTTCTTTTTGTACTCATCAAATTGTAATTTTTTTGGAATAGCCATATTATGTTAGATTTTGTTATCATATATTGATGCTTTCCTTTATTTATTAGTGTCATAGAATGTGATTCCTGCAAAAAAGTTGTTCTAAATGTTGTTTGACTACTAACTTTTTCAGGGGCGCTTGCACATTATCTATCTTGGCATGATTGCTATAAGACATACTAAAAGTAGGAGTTATTAGTGTATATAACTGTTAGACTTGGACATTTTTGGAGTCAAATTTGTGGATACAACTGACATAGCAAATAAAAATGGAAGTGGAGAGCGCAAAGGTATTGGATAATGGCCGGAAAATTGTTATTGATATGAAGAGAAAGAGGGCAGCTCGTTGCATGGCATACTTCTTAGGTGCTGCTTGCACTGATGCACGTTGTTCTGTCCAACATGCTCTGCCTGATATGCCTTTTAAGCAGATCGAATCTCATATGGTTTTTGATGGATGTAAGAATAGCTTCACATCTCATGTCAAGAAGCCGTTGCTGAAAAACTACTCTAATTTCACGAAAAGCGGGTTACCTCAGCGTGTCCTATTTTACGAGAATGGTGTGTGGACTGATTTCCCGGAAGGTTTTATTCATTTGGTCAAAGAAGATTTTAGAATGAAGAAGGTGGCTATTAAGGTGGACTTTAGGGGTAGTCCTTCATTGCTTGATTTTCTTCGCATGATTCTGGTTGATCTCAACACTGGCTTGCAGCAACCAATCGCTTGGATTGATGAATTTGGTGTCTGTTTCTTTCCAGAGGCAGAGTCTGTTAAGGATGTGGCATATGATGGATTTCAGTCTGGGGGAAAGGAAAATCATCCTGATTTATATGAGCCAATTGAGACTCAAGAGATTAAGTTGCAATTGGACATAGAAATAATCACAGATGGCAACTTGAAGATGGAGGAATGTAATGAAGGTTCAAGTAGTCATGTCAAGCGGGTTAAAATTGATGGCAAACCTGTTAATGCTTTCAATGGTGTAGAAAAGGAAGCTGGTATCGATGTGAAACTAGATGTTGAGATTAAGGAAGTTATTGGGGAAAGTCAGATGTTGGGATCGGTTCCTCCGAAGAATCTGACATTTGAGTCTTCGAATGGGAGATTGACCACTGATGATGTTCAGTATATGTTGATTAAAGGAATGGGTTCATCCATTTCTGTAGATAACATTAATTCCATTCAACGCAGCTCAGGTTATTGGGCACAAGCACGTTTGGAGCTTTTTGAGAAGCAAATTGAGATTACTGAAAAGTATCGTGGAAATGCCAATGTTAGATACGCTTGGCTTGTTTCCTCAAAAGAAGCAGCTTCTAGGATCTTGATGCATGGATTAGGGTTCAATGAGCTACCAAAAACTACGCCCACGCATGGCGGTGGTGTTCATCTTACATCTGCATGCTGTTCCCATATCAGGTCTAACTTTTATCCCCTTGGAAGTTCCCTTTTATGTAATCTGTATATCTTCTTTATACTGAAGGACGCAGTTTTGTTAAATAGTTTTCTTATATTTTATTTTTGAGAGGGGTGATACGAATATGACCACAGGTCAAAGGCCTTGAAAAAAGAAGAAAAAATAACAGACATGTTAAACGAACTGAACAAATATTTTTCAAATTCAATTGGGATTGGTTCTTGTAGTATATCCGCTGTGAGAAATGTTTACTGGTCATTTTGCCCCTTCTGTATTAGCTATAAGGTCGTTGTGGTTTGTTGGCTGTAGTATTTATATATCTGGTCAATCATTACTATTGATTTCCTTATTTACTTTCTTTTGTTTAATGTGTGCACGGAGAATACTCACTTTTCGTTTGTTTGTTGCAGTGCAAGTTATCGTGATGTTGACGAAAATGGTGTGCAACATATGGTGTTGTGCCGTGTTATTTTGGGAAACATGGAACTGGTTCCTCCTGGAACTGAGCAGTTGTTTCCTAGTAGCGAGAAGTATGATAGTGGTGTAGACGATCTTCTTCATCCGGAACATTATGTAATCTGGAATATGAATATAAATAGTCACATCTACCCAGAATATGTTATCAGTTTTAAGAGGGCTCCCAGTGACGAAGGTGATATCTTTTTAGTTTTCCAGTATGTTTGATGAGGAAATGTATGATTTTCTTTGACATTTTGGATGATACTCCTGTACCCTTTGTGCTGTAGATTGGATCCACCAATTCCATAACCTGTTGATCTGACATGTATAAAAGAGCCCAGGCTTGGAATGTGCGATCAATTACTGTACGGGTGTAGGAATTTTATCGGTTTATACATGTTCATTGACACTATTTTTTTTTCCTGAAGGAGATGCAAGTGAGAGCCAGAGCAAAGCAGGGCTGTCTGCGGTTACGGAATCTAGTCTGTGTGGAAAGAAAATGCTTCTAGATTCTTCTCCTGGTGTTTCGGTTAGTCATATATTTTGCAAAAAAATCTTTGTTTCATTTTCGTTTTAGTTAGAAGGTTTACTCTATGCTTTTTAGTTTCTTGTATTCTTCGTGTTGAAATCTTGTCTGATGACCAAAAGGAGAGTTTTGATTCCATGCTTAAAGGAGAGTTTTGATTCCATGCTTATGGTAACTTGCATGTGTGTGGTGGTGGTGGGTCCTGATTACATGTTTTAATGTTGACATGCTTTTTTCTGTATTTATTCAAGGGTTACTTCAGATTTGTACTGAGTTACTAATGACCTGAACACTAACTGTCGTTATTTTTTGTTGTTGTTCCTATCTGACTGTTGACTTCAAATGTTTATCAACCCCCTAGGATGTTCCGGGTAGTGTTCGAATTTATTTTCTAGATGGAAAGGAGAAAAAAGAATGAGTGACGATAGGAAAAACTGGAAAAATGGGCTTAATAGAAAACAATGACTAAGATTGAAGAAGCAGTGACCTTATTTGGTGAACAACTGTTATTAGTGGAAACTGGAAAGTAGATCTGCTACCTGCGTACCTGTGTGTATAAGAAGAATGAAACCCTTCCTGTAGTTTTATCCTTTTAGGTATAGGTTTACTTATGATGATGGGTCAGGAATGTGGATTGTGGGTTGGGATGTTGGGGTTTTAGTTTATAATTTTCTATGGATTTAGAAAGAATAATCCTTAAAAAATAAAGAAGCCGAGAACTAGATAGTAAAAAATGGAAGTTCTATGTTTTTTTTCTTTACTCATGTCTTGTCTTAAGCAGTGTTTGGTGTGCCAAGGCGATATGTGGTTTGAGGTCGCCTCACCTCTCCCCTTCCCTGATAACATAGCTCTTCCTGTGGTGGATGTGTACCTCAGAGTTTCCTTATTTTTTCTATAATTTATACATAAAGAAGGGGATCAAGAAAACACACTTACCCGACAAGATTAGTTGGTACATCAATGTAAATGAAATATTCCAAAATTTACCAGAATATAGCTTGATTGCGAGGTTTGATATTTTCCCATCAAAGTGGTTTGAAATAGTTGGGTTTAAGTGCCATGATAAAATATTTTACTGTTGGAGGCTAGAAATCTTCGAAGTGTAGATTTGTTGTCGTCTTTGTTAGTGCACATGTTATAGGAGTATATTATGCGTAGGACTTGAGTTGCTTTCGTTCACTCTGAAGAGGATTCATGATTAAATTGAGCACCTCATTCATTGGATGAATGCTTTTGCTAGTCAAGGAGCACAAATTCAATATAAGATTAGTACAGTGAACTTTAGTCCGGATTCTACTTGTAGTTTCGTTTTAGGTCGAGACATGAAAAGTCAAAATATATTACCTTCATTTGTCAATAAATTCTTAAGACAAAATATTGCTTGTTAAGACAGTTAAGAGGAGGCGAAGGTTTTATATTTCTATGAGAAGATGTGGAGTAAACATTACTGGAATATGTTTCTATGTCTAGATCTATAGGAAGAAATATAACGGCAAACTCTTGGTTAAAGTGGAAGTCACACTCATATCAAAGTAGTACCTACAGGAGTACAGGACATATCCATATGTAGGAAAATATTCTAGGGTAACCATTAGCCTGAAGTGCGCCGTAGACGCACCGAACTCTGGGATTTTTGGAAACTTTGCTTCCGCAAACCTTTATGTGGATAAAGCTGATGTCGGTTTCTCTGTTTCTATTTAGTACGTGTAATGTTGGCTATCTTATCCTACTTTTCAACTAACATTTTTTTCCTTTAATGAAAACAAAGTTTGAGGTTACAATACAAAAATGATATGTTACAAGTACAATAACTTCTCCACTTTAGATATCATTTGTGTGAAAGAACGGGCTAGATCTTATGTCATGTGAAAAATATTATTTTAACACCCACCTATCATGAGTAATTATTTTGCTTCTTTAATATCATCTCAGGAAGGGTAGATGGGTAAATTAGGTAACTTTGATGCTTTAGCCAAAGATACAAGCTGTTGCATAAAGGATGCACTCTTTCATATTCGTTGAATGTTTGTTTAGTAATATCACTGCAGTTTAATTAGACTTTTCCCTGGCTAGAAATACAAGCAGTGAAGTAGATATGTATAACTACTCAGTTCTTTACTTGAGGTTTTTCATAGTATCTGATGTGAGCGGGACAGTTATGCACACTCATGTCATAGTTGTTTTAATATTACACAGTCGTATGAATATATTGATAATCTGGAAGTGTGGCTGAAGATAGGTTGAAGATTTGCAATTTAGAGTTCATGTTGTCCTGTAATTGTCTAGGAAAAGGATGCTATCTATGACATGAGTAGATTTGGACATTGATACTGTGGATTAATAAATTTTTTATTGATCAACATTTTGTGTGTGTGTGTGAGTGGAGATTTTCTCGCATTCTTTAAATCCTAGAAGTTCTTATAAGTGAAAGTAACTATTACATTTTGTGAATGTATTTCTTACCAAAAAATTCATCTTCTATTTAGGTCGGAGATTGTCACAAGACTCCAGAGCCTGTAGAGATTTCTCAGGGAAAAAGCTCAGAGGCAGGGGAGGTTCCTGAGGGGAAAAGCCATACCATCAATTTTGCTGGAAGACCTCCTAAATCAGCCTGGATGCCTTTTGCCATGTTATTTAAAGCAATTGAGAATAAAGTACCTTATAGTGCCATGAAATCTGTGTATCAGTCATATGGCCAGTTGAGGGTAAAATTCACCCTATTCTTATCTTTTTTTTACCCTTTATGTTTTAAATATGTTCTGCTCTATGATTTTTGTTTTGATGTATTTCACTATTTGGTTGACCACTTGTTTGTTTGTAATCAGAATAACAAGATAAGCAGGGATGAATTTGTTCAAATGGTGAGATTGACAGTAGGGGACACTTTACTAAGGGAAACAATAATTCAGGCTAAGGTAAGGGGCATGCTTTAGATTGCTTTTGGTTTTTAGTTGTTTCTTTGAATGTATTTGATTTAGAGGTTTTAGTTGTAAGGATTGAGACTATAATGTTATGTGTGGTAATACCTTTTGTTTTCTTTGTTGATATGTGGCATTACTGTATATTCAAAGCTGTTTTCATCTTGATATACCATGCACCACGTGATAGTTGTAAACTTTTAAGTAGACTGGCCTGGATTTGTGCTAGATAAGCGGATTTGGGACTAGGGGTGGGTTATAACAGATTAGGTAATCTCTCTCGTGGATTATCACATGGTTACTGGATGATGGGAATAACAAATTAGATATTTTTTTTAATTTGGTTCAAAATAATGTTCTTAAATCTGGCAAACTTCTATTAGGCTGGGAAGTTGATGACTCTTTTAAGCGTTCACGCATTTATTTTGTCCAGCATGACTACCATATTCTATAAAAAGGGTTTTTTTGCACCTTTGCTCAACACGTCATCCACTTAATCAACAGTGTGAACATGAAGTGTTGATCAATCCAGGTCTTTCCTTTTTCTTGATGAAGTGTTAACCAACCACACGTCAGTCTGTCCTGCTATGCTGGATTGGATTGTGTGCAATAGTGGTGAAAATTTCTTGTAATTATTCAAGTTCATTAGCTTGCATATAACTAAGCAGTTTATTCGGTTCTTGTTACTTTCTCGGTCGAGGAGCGAATATCAATTTGTATATTTCTGTCGGGGAA
This sequence comes from Aquilegia kansuensis, assembly GCA_020826895.1. Classification (NCBI taxonomy): domain Eukaryota; kingdom Viridiplantae; phylum Streptophyta; class Magnoliopsida; order Ranunculales; family Ranunculaceae; genus Aquilegia; species Aquilegia kansuensis. The sequence continues at coordinate 36,544,018 of CM037004.1, read as the reverse complement.
TAATCAAAAGTTTTCGGAAGATTCTCGTTTTTCTAAATATTGACGCTTGTACATCTAATGTACAATAATAAACAATTACAATAATCCATATACCTATATATATATATGAAGAAGAAGAAGAAGAAGAAGAAGAAAAAGAGATGGCAGTAACAGAATAAAACAAAATGAAGAACAGGAGGAGGGACTAGCATGTTAAAAGTGGAATAAGAAAAAGAAGAGGTGGCAATAGGAGTGAAGAAGACGAAAGAAAGAAAAGATAGATAAACGAACATTGAAGTACGGACATTACTGTATAAGGATTTTCAGTGTCACTTCCTCTTAAGGGGATTAAGAATTTGGGCTTGTATTGTGGTGGTTTTCTTCTAATTTTAACCAGCCAAACTATTCGGGGAATACTTGAGGGACTAAATATCCCCGACAATATAGGGATCAAGCAAATCGCCTGATTCGGTTCTGATTCGTTTCGCTTTACCAGTGAAAAGTGAAGTATCAAGGAATAGATAGCGCATGCATCTAACCCAATATTTACAAACAATCTGCAGTGATAATAACTCACGAAAACATGTGCGGTGGATCTGAATTTAGCTTTGCCTAGAAACAAAAACACATACAGCAAAGGAATATAATTCTTATGTAGATCTTTTGTCCCTCACATTCTTTGCCCAATCAGCATCTGTGTGGGCTTCAAGCCGTAAGTATACAAGGTGAGCCAACTTAAGTCATGATCTATCATCCAACTAGTGAAATGTAAGTGCTCAATAACACAATTTTCTGACATTGGTACACCCCAAAGCCTAGGAAGTATCTCAAATATCTTAGCAGGCACTACCGAATATCTTTCAAAGGACAGTAGACAACAAAGTCATGGTTCAGAACTGTGATTGCAGATTGAGATAGGGATTTAGAGTGGCAGTAATAAGCTATATGCTATCTGAACACCTATAATCAGAAGATATGATAGTGAGCACCTTTCGAATATAATGAGTATCTGCACATGACAAGTAAAGCCAGTCATCATATAAAAATGTGGCCACTACTTTTTGCTAGGAATTTGCGAACACAATTCATATTAGTTTCCAAAATGGAAGTTTTTGTTGTAGCATGAACAGTAGTAGAAGTCCAATGAACTGCGGTTGGGTTATCTTTGAAATGGGATCGGTCTTCGTCCAGTTTTATGTTAGGAGCTTGTCAGTGAGTGGAATCACCTGTTGGCCTTAGCCTTGATATAGGAAGAAGTGCCTGATTATAAGATGTGCTCCAAATTGTTTTCCTGAGACCCGGATTAGCATCTCATACCTCTGATTCAGTCCTTCAAAATAGACTCAGTTGTCTAAATGGTGTATAGTTGGTGTATTGTTGTTGCTCCCATTCAGTCTAACAATTTCGATGCAAAAACCTGGATATTGATCACCCTCACTTGTTAAATTACAGAAGAAGACACATGTATCTGAATCCAGAGACTACAGTGCCCATGAAACAACTGTAGATATCGAAAAGTGCCGAAGCAAGGTAAGCTCTTTACAGGTATGCAATGTTCTTGTTATGAGATGAGAGAAGCACTACAAATATTTTGTGCATCCGCTGAACATGTGGATCTACATTGTCTGGCACTAACATCATGTTTACCTTTTTAGAGTGGAGAAAGGGTCAACTATGAAAGTGTGCATAGCTATGCACAAGTCCTGCGCTTAGTACTAGCCTTAAGAACACCTTCATGCTAGTGCTGTAATCACTTTGTCCGTCGGATCTGAGTAGTTTTCAATTAAATCAAGTTTGATTTGGAATATGCAAATTATTGGGATTTCGGTTGTGGCCTTGATGTTTTGACAGCACTCATCAGGGCTACCCTAGCAGAAGTTTCCAAATACATCTTATAATCTTGGCTGTTGATTATTACTGTATATATCATGTGATCTTGAAGTTTATGTTCATCCTTAGTTTCATCATTGAGCTGGTAGCTTGATGACCATATATCATGTGACGAACTAATACTCTGAATATTTCTTATGGAACTTTATGTGCATTTTAAGGCTATGCCAGTATGCTAGTTTATGATCATGAAAATTTGCTTTTGTGAGGTCGAAAAATGGGGCATGGACTATGCCTCCACTGTAAACACAGCTCTGATATTTTTATGTGGTTTAATGGGTAGCATTGCAAAGGTGCCCCATGTTGGAAAGGTCTATATATATTGAGCTTTGTTTTTTTTTCGTGTATGTCTATGTAACAAACAAGACATACAAAATGCATGATAGCACTTTTTGGAAGTCAAAATTGTTATGCATCCTATGGTTTTGCAGAGTTCATGACATTCAGGTGAGTGACTTGTGTCTCTTTGCTTCTTTGCAGCAGGGCAACCGTGGATTTATGGTACCAAAAGTGGAGCAAGGAACTTACTAGTCCTTGTCGAGCAAAGTAAACCAGAGTTAAATCTTCAGATGGTAGATGAAGCTTAGCGTAACATATTATAGCTATGCTATATCATCATCGACTGAAGTTTGTTTGCTTATGGTTATATTTAGGAAATGCGTCGACATGAAGATGTGAATAACTTTCAGTGTGTTGCACTTAATTGTCAGGTTCTAGGACAAAGGTTATTTGGTTAGTTATTGTTATGCTACTAGTGATAGTTTTATGGTTAGTGTTTGACTGGAGATTTTATAGTAGTTACATTTGGTTCTGCTTGATAATAAAGTTAAAGTAGTTGGAACTAATAATTTTATGGTCATCATTTGACACAAGCTTAGCTTCAGTATTGCCATTGGATTAGAGTTGAATACTGTAAAGGTGGCTGCGAATCTTAATAAGCTGCTTCATAAATTTATTCATCTATTACAACAATTCGTGTAAAAACTTTTAAAACTTAAGTGAGATTGTTTATTTGGTAGAGTTTTTCTTAGTGCCGCTGTGAACTTGTATGTTTGTGATATTTGTGCAGGCTGGTCAATGTGAATGACAAATACTGGCCTTACGTGTAATTTTGAAATGACAACTTCCCGCTCGTTGTAGTTTGTCACTTTCCCACTGCCATGCCTTCTACTACTACTAGTCTACTACTACTCTTTGAGCTCAAATCGCTTATTGCTTTTAAATCTTTGTCGTCGTCTTCCTGCTGAATGGCATCGCTTATTGCTTTTAAATCTTCGTTGTCTTCGTCTTCCTGTTGAATTGCTCAAATTTGTTTCTGTTAAACAGAACTAAAGCAAGCAAATCTATAAACTTAATAATGTTCAACAAATTGTGGGCTAACGGGCAATTAATAGACTCTAAACAAATCATGGGCTTGGAATTGAATTTGTGTTGATGCTGAATCTTGAAAGTGGAAAAACCAAAGGTCAAACTTGTTAACCAGAAGGTTTCTCAAGTCTGAACTGACTAAAACTCAGAACCCCAAAAACACATTTCCCTAAACAAAAAATAACTCAAAAAGTTACCTGAAGATTGAAGCAGAAGCAGCAGCAGCAGCAGCAGCAGCAGCAGCCATGGAAGAAAGGGGTTCTAAAAGAAGACAAAGAGAAGATGAAGAAGGAGTGATTAACAAGAAGAAGAGGAGGAATGTTGTGTTGGTAGAAGAAAATTCAGATAATCTTCTTGTAATGGATATAGTTTCAGACTATCTTAAAAAGTGTTGGTCTGAGATTAAGCAAGTAAGATTAAGAATGGAATGTTATACAAAAGTGGTATTTAATCAATATATATCTCTTGATATTTTTGAAGATGATGTTGATGATCTATATACAAAATTTACATCTTCTTTCTATGGAGCTCACAAGTTGTTATTAAGAGAGATGGCCATTCAAAAGTTGCAGTATCAGGTTTCTGCTATCAGATCCATTGCTATCAGAAAAACCAACCCTAATTTATTGATTTCAACTAGTGATGGTGGTGGTGGTGGTAATGGTTAGTTCACTTTTGTGTTCTTCTAGTTATATTTATTATTATATATATATATAATATATGTAAATGGAATTATGTTGTATCTTTTGGGAAAGACCTATTTGACATCAGATCAATATCTTTTTTTGTTTCATCCATCCAATTATGGTCTATATGTGGGATTTGATGTGTTCATTTGTAGATGGAAGGTGGTCTTGATTTTGTTGTTCATTGATGGACATTTTGTAAGGATGGATTAGTGTGACCATCTTTGTATCACACCCTATCAATGAAATATCATATATTTTGAGAAAAAAGTTGGATGTTGACATTCCCATGGTTTGTTAATTGTTTAATGACAAGATTGATGTTAAAATTAGTATTAAGATGCTATATTTTTGTATTGCAATTAGCATTATAGTTGATTCCTTTGCAGGGTAGAGTCAGAGCTTGTTTCCAAGCTTGATAATGTTTAATTCTAGTAATTGAGGATGATGTTAGTGGGTGAGTTCAGAGCATTTATTTCAGTGGAATGGTTGTCTAGAACATTAATGATACTGCAGGGGAGGGTTATGGTGTTACTAATATGTGCAGATCTCAAAATTTACGTATCAGGATCATAGTAACCCAGATGTCGAATCTTAATTGTACAACAGCAAGATCTCTCCATTGTGCATCAGGCCTAGCTGCCCAGACGATATCGCATTGTTCTTCACTTTATTTCTGATTATAATGTATTTCTTATGGAAAGACGACTCAATCCTATAATCTCTCATCACCCAGGTTTCATGGTGCTTGACATCTAGTCCATTGACAAGACAGACATTCTCCCAACACACATAGATACAGATTCCATCTTTGGCAGTCTAAAACCAACGTCACAGGTCAGTAGAATTGCTTGGAAATCCTCAGTATCTTTCTTGAATGATATAATAGTCTTCTTGGAATCCAAAATGATTAACCAATGTATGGTTCCATTTGAAAAAAAACATTATTTGGTACATGCTTCACATCGCAAATAAGCTATGAAAACCAGGGTCTATTGTACTTTCAATTCACGATGGCCTTTCCTGAAATAGCATGTGGTGCAAGTCTACCATCAGTTCTATCTGTGTGGAAACGAGAACGGCCTTTCCTGAAATAGCATGTGGTGCAAGTGTACCATCAGTTCTATCTGTATGGAAACGAGAATTCCTCAATGCGAGAGAATCCCCATGAGTATTGTTTATACCTCGTGCCTACCATGAAAATGAACCCCTGTTCTTAGATAATATAGGAGTGCCCATTGAAAACATGACCCAGTTTGTGCCTATCTCATTCTCTTTTGGTCCACAAGAAATAGCAGGTCTAAGAAATCATCTGCCGCCTTAGCTTCGCATGTGCTCCAAGTTTGAGATATTCTTTGTATGCGTCTGGCGAGGTCGCACAATTGTTCTTGGTCGTAATTCAACTGAGCTCCAGCATCTGTCTAAAAGTTAATACAATTTTATAGCCACACTATGCTCCGCGGAGTTGATAGCACGAACATCACACGTATTCCAAAGATTGAAGCTCCATGCAGAACAACCGATTACAGGCCTATCCGCTCAGTGGTGTATAAGTGTTTGTCCAAGGTGTTGGTTAACAGATTGAAACCCTGCATGGCAAATATTGTAGAAATGAACCAAGTTGCTTTTATTGAAGGTAGAAGTATTACAGACAACATTGTGCTATCTAACGAACTCCTTCGGAACTACAACAGAAAGGGCATTACAAAGAGAGGTACCATTAAAATTGATCTTACAAAAGCTTATGATTATATCGCGAGGGGCAGGGAACGTCAGAGATCTGAGGTTGTATATACAGTATATTCCAGAGTCGAGGACGACTCTCTTATTAGGTGGTGCGATTGTAACACCCCGGGTAGGCATGTGGTTTGCCGAGGGGGTAGGTCCTACGACACATGAGAGAATGATGTCCTGACATTGGAATATAGGTATACATCCGTCATATAATATCACCGAGGCCTTTTGGGCTCACTTGGCTCCAGAGTCGAAAGAACTCCGGAGTTAAGCGTGCTCGGGTGGGAGTAGTCCCAGGATGGGTGACCTCCTAGGAAGCATGATGCTACCCATAAAACCCCACACTGTCGAACGTCCGCAGTGGCTAAGTGGGGACAATATCGGTGGTGATATAGGTCGGGTCGCTACAGGGGTTGAGGGGACCCCTACCCTTTGAAATTACGTGTGGGAAACTTATATCAACAATCAGATAGATGTTGATGTGTTTTGAACCCACAACCTCTCCACTTTGTGGGAAGGGTGCTACCATTAAGCCATAGGTTCATTCGCTCATCGCTTAATATTGCTTGGTTCATCGACTCTGCGCGAGGTGTAGCGCAGTCTGGTCAGCGCATCTGTTTTGGGTACAAAGGGCCATAGGTTCGAATCCTGTCACCTTGATGTGAGTACATGTGTCCTTTATCATAACCGTAGAATTTACTGAGATGAAAGGCTGGGATTTTGAGTGTGATAGGAGTCATTCTAAGGGAGTCACTATAGCGGGCACCTCTTCAAAATGATAAAAAGGGATGTAGTAGTTTTGATAGAAGCACTCATTACATTCTCTACCCAAAGTTCTCCATGTACCACACGCCGGGTTATAAGCACCATTACCATTGCTACTTCGAATTTCAATTCAAAATAAAATCATTCTTGCAAATTCACCGAAACAATAAGTTGATCATCAAAGATTAAATAACAATCTTTTGGATGACCAAAAGCAAATAAGAATACTGCAAGTACCATGTTGTAAAAGGGAGAAACTCTCAATAAACAAATAATGGACAAACTCTCAAATAATTAGATTTAATCCACATTAAAATTTGCCTTAATATAAGAGAAAAACAATTATTATTTTTTGGTTAAATAAGAAAAAACAATTACGATTGAACAATTGAAAAAGTTTGTTTATTACCTATCAACGAATTTGAATTTTTTTTTCCAAATACGCTCAAGTGTTCTATCTTTAGCCATCTTTGTTTCATGACATTTATGTTTCATCTTGGAAATATTCAAATGAATTTGACTTTTGCCACGTTTATGTTTACAACTAACAATGTAATAAAGACTCAAGAAAATAATAACAATATATAGTAAGTGAATCTGGAAATGAACCAAACCCTCATACTTGTAGCCATTAAATCTAATGATGGATCATGCGCTTTATGCTCTTTCTAGAAATTAATTTCTACTTAGATTTGAGTTTTGATCATCAATTTTTAATTATGTTACTTTTTTATAGTCAAATTGCTTGCAAGGATTCTGTCAAACATTCTTATGCTTTCATTTATACAAATTCTCAAATATTTTACCTGCAATTGGTCAGATCTCAAATCTGACAAAATTCAAAAGTCACTGAAGTGTTATTTACACTAAAACTGAACATTCTATATATAACAACAAATATCAACCAAAAATAAAAAAATAAGCATGTTTGAATAGGATTTTACCATCTAATATAATGACAATATTTATAGAACTTGTTAAGACAACACCTTTCTTTCAGATACAAACTATTCTCACATAATGTATCTCTCTAACAAAATCACCTAAAAGTTTTAAGAATATTATGAAGAACTTGAATGTTTCCATCCTACACTACAAATTAATTTTAGAGATATCTAACAGAGGGAGAATGCAAATGTTCCCAATAAAAAACTTTTCTGCTATTTATAACCGCAAAATACAAATGTAAGCGATGATCACAAAAAATCCTGACGCGTAGGTAGGCTAGCCACGACGGAATGATAACAATAAAATCATAGCGTGTGTATATAAATGGTAGAGTCACGTGTATGCACATGGAAGGTCGGCTAGCTATGACGCAATGTTCCCAATGAAATCATGACGTGTGTATGTAAAAAGTAGAGACGTGTGTATGCATATGGTAGGCTAGCTATGACGTGATGATACTAAATAAATTGTGACACGTGTATGAACATGGTAGGGAATTAGTGATAGGCATGGCACGTGGATTATGCATTATTAATCATGAAAACCGCCTCAAACCTTTTCCATCTCAAAGATCAGATAGAGAGTAGAAATCCATAAACCCCTCCAATTGATAGAGGGTAGAAATCCATAAACCCCTCCAATTGTTTGACACTAAGCTTCTTTGAATCATAAACTATGTATATCATTTACCTAAGATACATCTGAGGGCCTATATCTGGTACTCCAGGGTGCTACTTTCAAAGCTTTACTCAATTGATTACATAAGTTTGGAAGTTCACTAAAAATACAGTTTAAATCGTCTCAGATGGCTTTCATTCTTTTAAACAATTTTTACACAGGTACAAAAATAAACATAAAATAATTATCAATTATAAGATGATTTAAAAAAGGTAGGGCTCCCCTCAAACTTGTTAAAAAAAATATGGTATTTAGAAGGTAATGGATAAAAAAAGTGATGACTGCTGGTTCGCACGAATATGTATTTAGAAGAATCGGGTTTCCTATTCAGAAAATACTTGTAGCACAGTTTGTAGCGTGCTTGTACTCTAATTTTGTGTAATTTCATGAGTATCAATAAAATGGTATTAAAATTTTAAATAAAAAAAAAAAATTTACCAAATATGATATTTTCAATTACAAATACATTTGCCAATATAAATCAGTTGTTGAATAAATCTAACAAAGTTAAAGATAAAAAAAGAAAGCTAGATTATGCATCCAAGCAATGCGGATGTTGTTCTTCGAAAGTGATTGAAACTCAGGTGCAAAAGAGGGTTTGGCATCATCCATATAATCTGGATCTGTTGATTCATTTCCAAAGTAGCTACGCTCAACCTGTCCTGAAAAAAAATGAAAATGAGAATTTAGAATATCATTGTAGCGAGCTACTTAATTAATTATGCAAATGGCAATAATTAGAAGATGAACTGAACTTGCCATGACCTGGTTGTAGGATTATCTGCCATGACCTGGTTGTAGGATTATCTGCCATGACCTGGTTGTAGGATTATCTGCCATGACCCAAGGTGTAAGATTATCCATTATTCACTTGAGCCGATTTATGTTCTCATCCTATAATGATATCTGGAAAATGTTCAATTTCTTCCTAGGCCTCAAGCATTGTACACCAAAAAAAAACATGTTTAACTAACTCCGATCCAAAACTTTTCTAAGAAAAAACACTTGAATTTTTAATTCAAACACAAAATTAGAACAGATCTAAAATAAAATTAAAGTAGGGTTAAGTATTAGGCTTACATAATCTACTCTCCCCGACGAGTTTCCATTAGTTCTTTCTTTGCTTTTTATTATCCATCCTGGGGGAAGCCAGTCGGTGTTCTTCTTTAACTCATTTCTGTCAACAATCTTCCAATCTCTATCCTATAATGAATGTCTTAGATTTATCACCTATTCCGATACCACCTATTCCTACATAAAATATCCCTCCAACAAAATCACCTAAAAGTTTTAAAAACATTACGAAGAACTTGAAAGCTAGCTTCCATCCTACACTACAAATAAATCTTTTGAGATATCTTACATAGAGAGACCCGTCTGCTATTTATACCACAAAATGCAAACTTGTGGGTAGGCTAGCCATGACGCGATGATACCAATGAAATCATGGCACGTGTATGCATATGGTAGGCTAGTTATGACGAGATAGTACCAATGAAATCATGGCGTGTGTGTGTATATAGTAGAGACATGTGTATGCATACGGTAGTCTAGCTATGACGCGATGATACCAATTAAATTATGACGCGTGTATGTATATATGGTAAAGATATTAGTTATCAGTCGATCACTTGTACGTGGTTAGTAAATCCAATCCCTATGCCGAGGAGGACACGACCAATTATAAGCCTTTAGATATTGAGAGCAGCTCCTCCCAGAGCTGCACCAGTGAGACAAATGCCTGCCTAAAAGAATCGATGGCCTGCACCCGAAAGCTCTTGTGACTGGTGATGCAAAGAATGACGCCACAAGACCAGCAATATAAAGAGATGATGTGAATATTATCAGAAGGCTATTGAATTTGCAATTGTTGCTGATGTTCTTGTATTTTTTCATTTAGGAGTAGACCTTAGGAAAGAACTTTCTTAAGAATGGCTCCATGGATGTCACACCAAGCCACCTTCACATTGTAACCACACAAGACATAAGTACACAATTTATTTTTTGCAATCTTGGGCAATTGTGTGTGTGTGTGTGTGTTAACTTAAAATGCACACTTGGATTCATCTTGGGCATGCTGCCTCAGTATGACTGACTGGTATCTTTTACTGATAGTTCACAGGCGATATGCTACCTTGGTATCTCGCCTTTGATCGAGGACGCCGAGCATTGCCGTCCCCTTCAAACCTCAAGTACTTATTGTGCCCTGCTTTCCTTAGTGTCAGCTTTGTCATTTCGGGGGGTGATTAATATTACTAAAAAGAAAAAAAAAGTACAAGAAAAAAAAGGTGTCCTTAGTGCGCATCTGCGTCGAAGCTTCCAATGAACTTTATCCTTATCAAGTGGTTGTTCCACTGAAGTGGAGTCACTCTCTACCCAAACCTGCAGCCAGCGCTCCTCTAATGCCTTTTCAAACCCATGAATAACTGCTGCAATTTCGGCATTATAATTAGTATCAAAGCCAAGACCTCCAGTTAGAACCCCTTTCACGATACAAGTATGGTCTCTAAACAAAGCTCCCCTGCCTGCCAGGCCTGGATTCCCAGCTGAAGACCCATCAGTGTTCAGCTTGATCACTTCAGGGGGAGGGGGCAGCCAATAACATTCTATAAAAACGGTATTAGATCTAACTCTGAAAGATAGACCCAATTTCAGCATTGTATTCTTGTCTTGAATTGCATCTGGATGAACAGTCTTGGCCTTAGAATGAACAAAATTAATCTCTCTTCTGATAGTAGCCATGATAAGTCCTGAAACAGAATTTTGTTTCGATCTTTCCAGATACCCACAAGACATGTAAGGGAGAAGGCTCTCCACAAATCTTGAATTAAAGAGCATCTGTTATGACAAGCTTGAAGCATATCATTGAAGGAATATATGCTAAATTGAAACCCAAAAAAATTTGCAGTGTCGGACCAAAGATGAGATGCAAATAAATAAAGAATAAAATGTACAAAGTGGGATGCTATGAAAGATCTTCCACGCTAAGGCCATGATGCTAGGATGAATTTTTGCCTTCCATAAGAACACACACCCAAGGAGGCTTGGGATGTTTTTTCCTGATTTCTTCATGTGCACTAGCAGTTGTGAAGAGCCCATTTGCGTAGCGCTTCCAGATTCTAGCATCAGGTTCAAGACTATTGGGAGAAGCAAGACAATGCACATTGATATTTAGCTCTTGAAAATTGCTTTGATGTTGGCATTAAAACGCCAAGATGATCCCTGAATGAATGGACTGAGAGTGGCCTTTGTTCTTTTCCATAGCTCTGTGTAGTGTTCCGAAAAGGATAATCTTGTAGGCATGGACGGAGCGAGGAATCTGAGTATAGGGTGGCAAGAGTATAAAACCTGTAGGGATACTATATGCTCCAGCCAATCAAAACACGACACGTGGCCTACCCATCATTCTCACAGGTCGCTCACTGCTCGACCTAATTGAAGATCTACCAGAACAGCTCGACTACATGACCTTTGGTGACCTCTTCATACGCACGTGCCCTAAATCAATGCACAAAGAATATCTCCAGCTGTTACACAATCATTACAGCTGTTACACAATCATTGGAGAATATTACACAATCATAAAGATGTCGGAGAATCTGCAAGATCCCATGATCTTCGCCCCTTCACCTTCTATAAGAATAGAACTACGATGGCTTGATCTCTAGGTTCCATTCCCTCGAACTAGAGTACGTAGGCAATCTCGATCTCATCGAGGTGCAGCCACCCCCAATCTCAAACTCCTCCCTTTGGTCAGTCCAACAACGATCTGACCTTGTGAATGCATTAATCTAGAAATGGGTTAATACATTTGGCGCCGACTGTAAGGATTCGATTATATCGAAAAAACCAGCCCTCCCACCCAACTTAAAGTCATTTCACCAACTCCATTTTCTCAAATGACTACCCAAGAACTAACAATCCAGGAATTGAGAGACCAACTCCAAAGATCAGACCTGCACAAGACTTTGGCCATGAAGAGGCCAACTTCACTAGACGAGCTCTACCTCAAGGTAGATCGTTACATCAAGCTAGAAGAAGCCCTAGTTGGTAGGGGAAAAACTCATGTCATTTCAAACGTGGAAGGAGGTTCCACTAAAAAACCTCGATCAGACAACAAGAGATTCAAAGCCAAGGCGTTGCCTACAGAGCAACGTGAGTACCACCGATTCACGAGACCAGCAGGGTATATCTATGAGCGCATCAAGCACAACCATTGGTGCAAGATTCCGGACTTCACACAATTGGAGGACACATCTGGTCGTCCATATTGTAAGGTCCACAAGGTCAGATGCCATCAAACAGATGATTGCCGTATACTGAAGCGAGCTCTTCACTTGAGCCGATGAAAAAAGGCTCAACAACTGGATCTACGGTAGGCAAGAAGAACCCAATGAGAAAAGAACGAAGAAGAGATCAAGAACCCCTACACGTTCTGAAAAACGATATCATAGCAAGGCTAGAACGGCCTCCACAAGTCCAGCACGCAGTAGAGGGCGTAGCCTCTCAAGAAGACTAGGTCCAATAGGCGACCTACGCGACCAAATCAACAAGTAGGTCGCGAACAAGATAGATGATGACAGTGAAACAGAGAGTCATGTCGTATACATGATCTATGAATCCAACTCCACCCCAGTATCCAGAGAAAAGAAGAGACGAGTAGAGCATCTCCACCACGTCTACTCAATCACAGGCCGAGCAGCTCGAACCAACATCCCAACTCGACAGGAGACAGATCTAAGCTTTACTGAGGACGATCTAAACAGGGTCGTTACACCACACAACGACGCTCTGGTCGTTGAGTAAAGAATTGCTGACTACATAGTCAAGAGGGTCCTCATTGACCCAGGTGCATCCTGTAACATACTGATGTACAGGACTTTCAAGGATATGAGGCTTCCCGATTCAGTCCTCATTCCTGATTTCACTACAATCTTGGGCTTCAATAGCTCGAGAGAGGATCCAAAAGGAGAAATACTCCTGCCCGTCATAGTGGGAAGAAAAGAAGACAAGGTCGTCGTGACCGCAAAGTTCAGCGTCCTCAACATCGCCAGTAAGTATAATGCGATACTTGGTCGCAAGTGGATCCATGCCATGAGAGGTGTACCATCAACGTACCATCAAGTGTTCCGTTATCCTGGCCCCAATGGGATAATGGAGCTTAGAGGCAATCAGAACGCTGCCCAAGAATGCAATGGAATCATTGAAGCTGTGGCATCTGATAAGCCATCCACCTCAGGAACCAAGGACGCTGAGAAGCAGATAAAGAGTCCACCGACCTCAGAAGCCAAGGAAGTCGAGAAGTAACCAAAAAGCCCGTCGAAGCGAAAGGCTGAAGCAGCCAAATAGGAATTAGAGCAGGAGCAAGCGAGCTCCCCCCAGCTGTCACTTGGAAGAACAGATCCAAGAGTGCGAGTGAACTTAGGGTCAGAGGACGACCCGAGATATGTTTACGTGAGCTCGGAATTAGGGGAAGATAAGTATAACGATTTTGTAAACTTTCTTTCTTTAAATAAAGATGTTTTTACTTGGTCGTACATTGATATGTCTGGAATAGACCCATCAATAGCATGCCATAAACTACGTGTCAATCCAAATTATCGACCTGTCAAGCAAAAACCAAGAAGACTTGTCCCAAAATTTCATCAAGCAGTCAATGATGAAATCAGTAGACTTAAACAGGTCGGGTTCATCAAGGAAGTTGACACACCAGATTGGTTGGCCAACATAGTTCCAGTCTTAAAAAAGAACGGGAAAACAAGAGTCTGCATCAACTTCACAAGCTTGAATAAAGCTTGCCCTAAAGATTCATTCCTACTCCCACGAATCGATAGGTTAGTCGATCAGACCTGTGGTTTCGAGTTACTATCATTCATGGACGCATACTCAGGCTACAACCAGATCCCAATGTATGAACCAGATCAAGAAAAGACTTCATTCACAACGGAGCAAGGTATCTTTTGTTACAAAGTTATGCCTTTTGGCTTAAGAAACGCTAGAGCGACCTACCAACGACTCGTTACCAAAATGTTCGACGACCTGCTAGGTCGAACAATGGAGGTCTACATCGACGACATGTTGGTCAAGAGCAGCCTCGAGCAAGATCATTTGGCCAATCTCGACAAGACATTCCCAAGGTTAAGGCAATTCAGAATGAGACTTAACCTAGATAAGTGTCTATTCGGAGTAGCATTAGGGAAATTTCTTGGCTACCTAGTTACAAAGAGGGGTATTGAAGCAAACCCCGACCAGATCAGAGCCCTGGTCGATTTGCCCAGCCCAAAGACAAAGAAGCAAATCCAAAAGCTCAACGGCATGGTATCAGCTCTTAATAGATTCATTTCTAGAGCATCCGATAAGTGTCGACCAATGCTTCATATTCTTAGAAAGGGGGCTGCATATCAATGGACAGAAGAATGCGAAAAAGCCTTTACCGAGCTGAAGGCATACTTATCCACTCCACCAGTTCTCACAAAGCCTAATGATGGAGATGTACTCGGAATCTATCTCGCCACTTCAGATTTTGCGATCAGCGCAGTACTGTTCAAGGAGGAAAATCAGGTCGAGCGACCAATTTACTTCACAAGCAAGGTGTTGCAAGAAGCAGAAATAAGGTACACACCTCTGGAAAAGTTAACATTAGCTCTTCTTTACGCTGCATGCAAATTTAGACCTTATTTCCAAGCACACACCGTTAAAGTAATCACCGACCAGCCACTACGGCACGTACTAGAGAAGAAGAACAAAACAGGTCGTATGGCTAGATGGGCAGCCGAGCTCGATGATTACACATTTGAGTTTGTGCCTCACCAGGCCGTCAAGGGCCAGGTCATAGCTGATTTCTTAGCAGACTACCCTGCTGAAGATTTCAGCTGGGAACCAGAACCAGAAACCAGACAAATCCAAGTCGATCCACCAGACACTTGGCAACTTTACGTTGATGGTTCTCATAACTCAAATAGAAGTGGCATCGGTACCGTACTGATCTCACCTGAGGGCTCACAACTCGAAAGGTCAACTAGATTAGACTTCTCGACCTCTAATAATGAAGCCGAATATGAGGCTCTAATCCAAGGTCTACAAATGGCTATCGACCTACAAGCAGTTCGACTCAAAGCGTTCAGCGATTCGCAACTTGTAGTAAATCAGATTACAAACAACTATCAAATACATGAAGTCAATTTGATAAGATATGCGAGCAAGGCAAAGGAGTTAATCAGCAAATTCAGTTTCTTCACCATCGACCACATTCCAAGAGATGATAACCGACATGTTGATTCACTAGCATTCCTTGCATCCAAGGTCGAATCAGAGCGACCTCGAGCTCTAACCATAACAGTAAATACGCTACATGCGTATCTACTAAAGGAGGAAGTGGTCAACCAAATAAGCGACCTGCTAGCCACGACCTCAGAAGATATCAAGGGAACCTGGATGGAACCCTTCATCAGTTATTTGCAGACTGACGAACTCCCATCAAACAAGAAGGAGGCCAGCCAGTTATTGCACAAGGTCACTATGTACAGGCTACATGAGGGAAAGTTATTTAGAAAATCAGCAACTGGCCTGCTCCTAAGATGTCTAATTCCCAAGCATGGGCAAATCATCTTCCAAGAGATTCATGAAGGAGAATGTGGAAATCACTCAGGAGGTCGCACACTTGCTCATAAAGCGATCTCACAAGGATATTTCTGGCCGAGAATGAAGGAAGATGCAAAGAAGTTTGTGTTAAAATGTAAGGAGTGCCAACGTTTTGCCGATCACGCTCATCAGCATCCAAATGACCTCATCAACATCACTGCTCCCTGGCCATTTCACATGTGGGGGCTCGATATCATGGGCCCATTGACTAAAGAAAAGAAATCTGAGAAGAGATATGTTCTAGTCGTGGTCGATTACTTCACCAAATGGGTGGAGGCCGTCGCCCTCACTAACATCACTCAAGAAGATGGGCAAAAATTTATGCGGGAAAACATAATCACAAGATTTGGTTTACCCAAGAGAATTGTTACAGACAACGGAACCCAGTTCGTCGGAAAAAACATTAAGGCTTTCTATGCACTATGAAAAACCGAGCACTCTAGATCGACTCCTCGATATCCACAAAGCAATGGTCAGGTCGAAGCTGCGAACAGGCAAATTCTATCTAACTTGAAGAAAAAACTTGAAGATCAAGAAGACCAATGGCCACAACAGCTGGAAAACATCCTCTGGGCCTACAGAACAACTCCTAGAACATCAACAGGAATGTCTCCATTTAGCCTTTGCTATGGAGTTGTTCTGTATTCCAACCGAGCTGACATTTGGAACGACCAAGTCACTATTGGTCGATAGCGAGCTCAATAACCAAGCCTGGTCGTTTGGAATAGATCTGGCTAAAGAAAGAAGAAACCACGCCACCATTAAGCTAGAGCAATACCAACAAAGGCTCAAACGAGCTTATAACAAAGGCGTCCGACCTCAATCTTTCCAACCTGGCGAGCTCGTGTTAAGGAAAATGTTCCACAACAAAGGAAAAACAAATGTTGGAAAGCTCAATGCCAACTGGGAAGGTCCTTACATCATCAAAAAAGTTCAAAGCAATGGATCTTATCATCTTCAAACTCCAGAAGGGGAAGATGTGAAGAATCCTTGGATTGCTTATCATTTGAAGAAGTTTTACCAGTAAAATGTAAGCATGCATTCTCATATTTCAATAAACGAGCTCAATTTTGCCTTCATTTCAGTTCAAACATGAATGGCTTGAATAGGTCTAACTCAATCCCTAGACCTCCAAATTATCAATACTTAAGTCCCTTTGATAATTTTTAAAGTGTTAAGTTGACATCTGTAATCCAACTAACATTCTTTACTTAGGTCATTACTATCCCATGACCTAAGTAAAATCGAGCTCATATTCAATCGACCAAATCCTAGAACAGGTCGAGTTTTGACTTACTACATGTTTGTGAATCATTACAAGCAGACAATGCAAGGAAAGTAAAGGCCATCAAGGTAAACAAATGAAATTTCATTTTATTCATTTTCTTCAAAAGCCTAACTATTACAGGAAAAACGATCTGCTACATCGACCTAAACTACTTGGGGTCTAGGCCAACATTCCACATATCCAGCTCGCAAGAAAAATGTCACCTGCAAAAAATTAGGCAAAACTACAACGACGAGAATGAAAAAACAAATTCATTTAACTAAGGCATACAAGATGAAGCATTTCAGTCCGCCCTGCTTGCAACCATTCATCTCGTCTACCTGCCTTCTGAACGAGCTACCAGGACTCCCTAGAAACTAGTCGCCCAGATAGACAGATTACATTATCCACAACAAGGAATAAATGTAGAACATAAAGGCGCAATCGACCTGCTGAAGCAGATCGATCACTATTGTTTATGATTACAACTCATCAAAACAAGCATTCAAGACCATTTAACTAGACCTCATAACCACTTGAGCCGAAGACTGAACGTGAGAAGAAATGAAGACTGAACGTGAAAAGAAGGAGATGTATTGCCCAACAGGGAGGAATGCATACAAGAACAAGAAAACACCAGGAATCACTGAAGACAGAGAGAAGGTCACTGCTGCGAGGCCTGGTCGTTGGGCTCGACCAGCTCGTTTTGGAGAACTCCTACCCCATCAGTAGGGCCCATCGAGGCGACCTGAGTTGGTACTATAGCACTCTCATCACCAACTAGTGTCTCCTCTCCTTCGGGCGACCCCAGCAGTTGCTTCTTGTGGTCCTCACAGTACGCCTGCCATGCAACACCATTCTTTTGGCACGCGTCCTCCCAGTACGCCGCGGAATCCTTGGCAGCAACAACCTCACCTCTAAGGCCCTCTATCACCTCCTTCAACGACACAATCTCCCCATCCCTATCCCTCACCTTCGTCTCGGCAACAACAACAACGTTCTTAGCCTACTCGAGCTTCTCGTCCAGATGCTTCAACTCGATCTCCGCCCTCGCACCAACCTCAGCGACTAGACGTACTTCCTGGAACCTAGCGTTGAGCTGCGCAAAAACAATGATTAAAGGATGCAATTTCCGAAGATTAAGCTCGAAAAGTAAATCTAAACTTAACTTACCAGAGAAATAGCAGAATTTATCTTGGAGCAAGTCACAAGAAGACTCTGCGACTTCACCATGCGAGCGTCAGCATCAAGAACAATGCCATCATTAACAACTCGGGCAACACAGGGGGTCATCTATAGCACTATCGTTATCATAAACGACGTGCTTACCTCCCCGGCCGTCTAGATAGTCAAAAGGGCCAGGTCGGAATTCAGATGAAACCCCCTTGCCCTTGCTCGAGGGACGAACAACAGTCTTCTTAGACAAGGGAGTAGGGTCAGGAGCTCGCAATGCTTTCAGAGGAGCAGGAGAAGGCATGCTTGGTGGAGGCTCCATCAACTTCAGGTTCCCAGAGAACGACCTCTTCCTGGTCGAGCCGGAAGGTAGCTTAGGTAGAGAGGTCGGAGGGGAAACGATCTAGGGGCTCACAGCTGGATCATTCTGCCTCGAGCTGGTACCAGATCGAGACTTCTCAGCTTTCTGCACCGAAGCCATAAAGTTCTTCTTCAACACTTTCCTTCTCTCCAGCTCGTCCGCAACAGTCTTGGGACCACCCTTGGGCATAAAATAGTCCTTCAGATGAGGAAGAAACTTTATCTTCCGATCGTCAGTCCAAGACCCAAAAGCATTCAAAGAAGATTTCAGGTCGTTTTTCTTCACAAGTTGGTCGTCCCTGATCGCAGCAAAAGAAACAAACCAAGTCAACAACCAAAAGCAACAAAAATAGATCACCCACACAACGATCTAAGACCAACGACCAGGTACTTACGATTATCATTCACATTCCTGGTGACATAAGATAAATGAAGATTCCCTTCAGTTATCTGCCCAATAATCAACATGGGATCCTTCCACCATGGCTCACTACTCACAGGGTAAATCAAAGGCAAACGATCTGGCCTGACCTGCATATTATAGCCCGCCACCTCCAGCTTTGCAGATCGCTTGAAACAGAAATGACCTAACTTATCTTCTACACTAATATTCCACCTATGTAGTAAATGGAAGCGAAGAAAGAAAGAAAAGAGTAAAAGAGTAAGAACTCACCTCAAAAGCTCTCACGATCTTCAGGTCGCAATGAAAAAGCAGCAGCAGTTCGAGAGAGCAAATGAAGAAAGTAAGAAACTTTGATTACAAGCTACAGTTTAAATACTAATACAAAGGAGATCCCAACCATCGATTCAATTAGCATCAACGGGCAAGATCACACGAAGGCAACCACGACCTTTGCAGTTAATACCCACTCCTCCGACGATTCACATCCACCATTGGATCAATCCACGTGTCCAGCAAAAGGACATCAATCAAAGAGTGCTTCATATGCCAAAGACTTTTCAGGGTAACTGCTCGAGGAAACTTCTCCACTTCCCCGTAAAGCGCAATGATGATACGAGACAGGAGTGCATGGCAACCACGTGTACAAGTCTGAAATTCAAAAAAACAAACTTCAAATCAGCAATATCGATCAGAGTTCAATTTGTCTTTTCAGCCCGATTTCCTCATCGACCTAAAAAGAGGGGGCTTATGTAGGGGTACTATATGCTCCAGCCAATCAAAACACGACATGTGGCCTACCCATCATTCTCACAGGTCGCTCACTGCTCGACCTAATTGAAGATCGACCAGAACAACTCGACTACCTGACCTTTGGCGACCTCTTCATACGTACATGCCCTAAATCAATGCACAAAGAATATCTCCAGCTGTTACACAATCATTACAGCTGTTACACAATCATTGGAGAATATTACACAATCGAAAAAGATATATCGCTTCGCTTGCAAGGAAAAAAAAGATGTCAGAGAATCTGCAAGATCCCATGATCTCTGCCCCTTCACCTTCTATAAGAATAGAATTACGATGGCTTGATCTCTAGGTTCCATTCCCTCGAACTAGAGTACGTATGCAATCTCGATCTCATCGAGGTGCAGCCACCCCCAATCTCAAACTCCCCCCTTTGGTCAGTCCAACAACGACCTGACGTTGTGAATGCATTAATCTAGAAATAGGTTAATACAAAACCTATATACCAATTTTTTTGGTGTGGTATATATAAACCTTCATTTACTTTCTTTCTTTCTTTCTTTCTTTTTTTGTTTTGAATTGGCAAGCGAGGTTGAGTGGAACCCTACCCCCTAAATTACGTGAGGATAAACTTATGTCAAACAATCAGTTGCTGACGTGTTTCGAACCCACGACCTCTTCACTTTTTGAGATGGATGCAACTATTGAGCCACATGCTCATGTGCAACCTTCATTTACTTAGACAAAATTAAGGATATTTCACTTACTGTGAACTTATTCTTTGTTCAGAATCATCTATGTTAGGAAGAAACTTCAACAACTCTGTACTATGAGATAAAGAACAATAACAATGTGTTAACAAAGCAACATGGATATTGGTATCAATATATAAAGACGAGTCACATAATAGGGTCGTTAAAACTATTAGAGTTTATAGCTCTATTAACCTCAAAAGACAATGGTGGTTCAAAATTCAAATAAACAAAATCCAAAACTAATGAAAGGCTAACAAATTCTCTAAGTTCTGCCAGTTTCTCCATTATAGTTTGTCGATAATAACCATGTTGGGGAAATCGATGATAAATCAACAAACCCTAAGTGTGGAATAACCCAAGATCTATAAGAAACAAATAATGATAATAAGAAAAACGAAACTAATACACAAGATATACGTGGTGGATCACCGGGAATAAACCACCATAATCAAAACAAAGAACTTTATTATCTTCCACCCAAAGGATTACAAGATGAGATCTCACACAACGCAACCTCACACCTCTTACAAGAAGAACACAAACCTATAAATCCCCCAACAAAGATTACTCCTAAAAGCCTTCAGAGATGATTCACTTGAATGTTTTAGAATTTCGTCCATGTTTTTCTTCTACATATGTCTCTCTATTGGAAGAATAAATGGAATTGTCTCGTATCATCAAGTAAACTAGACCATGGTGTAGCTAGAGAAGGTTCTTCCGAAACTGCACTTGGATGTGCACCTTTCTTGATGTATCCGTATATAAGCACACCGATTGCTGAAGAATAAGAACTGATGAGCCCAATTTTATGGACTCGTATGGTGGCATATCTTGTTCAAACCTCTGCAAGATCGATCGTCTTGGGATATCAGTTACAACATCGAGCCCCAAATAGTTCCCTGCTATAAAATTCAACAAAAATCTCAGATCATCAAGAGCAGTTTCAATTAACTGCCCTCAAGCAATTGTTGCAACATCCATGCTTCGCCTTCTTTTCTCAAAGCAAAAACTTTATGCACTTCGAACGTTACTCCTCCGAAGCTCATAAATGTTTTCTTCTAAGAATCAAAAGAACCAACTTTGCCAACCGGTTTATAAAATTGAAAGAAGAATGAATACAATGAAATTAAAGTTAGATATGATGGTCTTTTACAAGGGAAAGGGAGATGAATACTATAAAATATAAACTAAAGATTAAGGTTATTAAAATCTTACCACAATCTACCTGGTCTGGTCTTCAAAATAATAAAGAAGTGTATTTCTCTATTATTTGAACCAAATTAATTTTTTTTGGAATCATTAATTACTTTTTCTTTTTTTGTATTTTGTTAGTTTATTAGAATCTTTCGGCTTTAAATAGTTGAAAAGATGTAAAGTTTGAAATCCATTGAGGAAAGTTATAAATTTGTTGATACCTATTAGCATAAACAAAAGGAAAAAAAAAGAATTATTCAAATCCAAAACAAAGTTCTTTTTCTTTTTCCAAACAAGGTTAAGTGTTCTAATTTAAGCCATCTCTGTTTCACCTCTTTTGTTTTTCATCTAGTAATTATTCTGATGTTATTGATTTTGCCACTTTTATGTTTACAACTAAACAATGTAATAAACACCAAAGAAAATAATAACAATAGTGAGTGAATCTGGAGATGAACATTACGATTGTTTGAAATTAATTCTAATGATGGATCCTGCAATTCATACTCTAGTTAGATCTGAGTTTGATCGACTAATTTTGAACTAAGTTACTCGATTTGTAGTCAAATTGCTTTCAATATTATATTTTATCAACCGATTCCCAAATAATTTACCTGCAATGTATGTCAAATACTCAAATCTTAGATCTGACAAAATTCAAACATCTCCCAAGTATAAAAGAAAAGGTATTCGCTAAAACTAAACATTATATACACAACAACAAATATCAATAAAAATCAACGATAGAAAAAAACATGTTTGAGTAGGATTTTACCGTGATTTTTATAATGACGAAAACATTTTCATAGATCTTGTTCAGACAATGACTTTCTTTCCGATACCACCTATTCTCACAAAAAAAAATCCCTCCAACAAAATCACCTAAAAGTTTTAAAAACATTATGAACAACTTGAAAGTTTCCATCCTCTACAAATAAATCTTTTGAGATATCTAACAGAGGGACACCAGTCTGCTATTTATAACCGAAAATGCAAACGTAAACGATGATCACGCTAGCCATGATGCGATGATACCAATGAAATCATGACGCGTGTATGTAAATTGTAGAGTCATGTGTATGCATATGGTAAGCTAGCTATGACGCTACGATACCAATCACTACTAGAAAAAACAATTTTATGACGGTTAAAAACTGTCATAAAACGTTGATTATGACGGTTTTCGAGTTTTTCAAAAACCGTCAAGATATGTACTGTCAAGAAATTTTCAAAAAACTGTCAAGAGTTACTAAGTACTCTTGACAGTTATAACAATAAATGTCAAGAGTTACCAAGTACTCTTGACAGTTTAAGCAAGAAAAACCATCATTTTAGTGACAAAAACCGTCATAATCTTATCATTATGGACGACGGTTTAATTAAAAACCGTCATCTGATCAATCTAAAACCGCCATAAGAGGTTATAAAACCGTCATCTAATGATATAAAACCGTCATCTGATGTTATAAAACCGTCATCTGATGAATCTAAAACCGTCAAAATTTATGTATTATGACAGGTTAAAACTGTCAAGCTAAACAAAAAATTTTGTTTTTAAAAAATTAATTAATAAATGAAATATTACAAAAACAAATGCAATATTTCAAACGAAAATCTTCCAAAAGATTACATTAAGTGACAATCATAGAGTATCTAAGAAAAAACCTGAAAATACAACATAGACCATCTCAACCTTGTTTCAAAATGGAATAACAACATAGTAATAATCCAAAAAACAATACTAACCCATTTAATTAGTATCTAATCATATATATCCCAAATATTAATTATATTCTACTGGTCACAAGAAATTTGGGTTTTGATCTGGTCAAGGCTGGATATTACTTCCAATGGTGCACAGTTGAAACAGTACTAGAATATTTCTGATCTTGCACAGGTGGTTAGGATTAACATACTATTGTGTAGGGGCTGTCAGACTGCTCAGGTAATCTTTGTGCAGTGATATACTGTTGTTAGCTAGTTAGGGCTCTATTAGATTGATAGTAATTGTATGGTGTGGTGTTGGTCCTAAAAGCTCCAGGTCAGCAGATCCATAGTTTCACACTGTAAGGGTACTACAACTTGTATATGGGTTTTCTATTGGTTGTGTTTTTACTCTCTAAAACCGCTGAAATAAGATGAGCAGGGAGGCAATTTTAGGGAGGAAACTTTGTAATTGCTCAGCTCAAACAAACAATTTGATAGAGTAATGCAACAAATTGATTTTATACAAAAAAATTATATTCTACTAATCAGCAAAGTAAAGCTTTCATTGGTTACACATTGGTCAATAAGTAGTACTCGTCGACATTATAAGTGATGATATTAATGGTATAATGTATACGTAATATTAATCAACATTCCTTTAACATTATAGAAATCGTTCAACGTAACCGATAAACTCAAGACGAACTTCATTCAGTTCAACTTTGGTGTATGTTGCCTTCATTTTTAGCTCCGTCATCTAAACAAGTCAATGGGAAAGAAAATGAACAATAGTTTAATTTAAACCTAGAAATATATGGAACAAAAAAAATGAGAAAATATTAATCACCTTCTCCTCTAGGGATTTAGAAGGATCTTTCATGAAATGTCGCATGAACCGCATTACAAAATATCCACATTCAAAATCCCCAACTTGTTTCGGGCCCTACATACAAAAATGCCAAAATATCATATACATTCACCAATACTAATAGTATTAATAGGAAGTTGTTAAGAAATTATTTATTTACCTTAGGGTAATGCCATGTAAGTTGAATTTTTTTTCCTCCATTCACCATAAGATGTGATGTAATCCCTCTTCATAAAAAATAATCAAGTCATAAAACTATACAAAACACACATACACTTAGAAAAACATTTATGAACTTACGTGTTCACAAGTGCCCTTGTTCCCCCACTAGGTCCACAATGTGCAGAACTAGATAATAAACATCTTTTGAATTTATATCAATCATAATCAAAGACCAATGAAACCTGCATTTTTAAATCAAAGTAAATTATTATAAAATTAAAAATTAAATGTTTGTGAATATATATATTAACCAACACACTTACCCTTTGGAGTAAGGAAGTAAAATAATTTGGTTCCCTCGACGAGCCTTCAGTCTATCCGCAATAGTATGATGTATCTGACTACTAATAATGTTTGCATCATCAAACTGATTCACATCACCAGGACAGCAGAAACCATACCTTTCTCGAGAGCTCTCATATGTCTCGTACAAATATCTAAAATAAATTACACAAAAGAAATAGTTATGATAATTAACATTTCACATGAGTAACAAATCGGCTATCAAAAGCAATTTCTAACCTCATATATGCAACTATAACATGGTAATTTAACTTGTCATTCTTGCATACATCCTTTATTTCATCCAGTGCAATATAAAAATCAACTTCACGCTCAAAAACACCTCTATCCATTGAAAGCATCGCTCTTGATGCATAGGATCATACATAATATCATCTATCATTTCACCAAAATCATTCAATTCAGTTTCAGAAGTTTCAGCCCATGCATTTTCTCCAACATCAACTACCTAAAACAATAATAAGGTAATACTAAATCAATACTTGTAAATTTGGTAATATTAACTCATTAAAGATAGTAGTTTACCTCATTCTCTTCGCAAATATTCAAGTTCTTATATCCTATTATCACCCACTCCTGCCAAGCAACAAATGTATCAATAACACTTGCAATTGTCATGATAACCTCATTAACAGGTATTGGAAGACGCTTTTTATGTTCTTTTTCAACAATGGAATGAATCGATACACATACATTTGCTTCTTCCAAAGGAACAGAGTGAAGTTTATTGTCTGCTCCCATCCTCTCAAATACAGTTTCTTTAGCCACAATGTTACCTTTATCACCCAAATCCAAGCTACATTCTTGAGCCTAAACATTAAACATGATCGTCAATATGTGCAGTATCATTCGGTAAATTAAACTTACTGTATGGGCATGGCTGGAGGTTCCCAAAGGTGGATTCCAACTGTTAAGGGGCTGCAGTGTTACTGAATTGATACTAGACTACGTAGTCACTGTAACAAAGGGTTGAAGGGGGGTGCAATGGAACTAGATTGCAACAATAGCAACAACCGGAGAAAAAGACAAGGTTCTCACAAAGTATCAATTTGAACTAAAGACAATTAATAACTGAAACAAATGTGGACCTTCTGCTGGCTGTCAACCAACTGGAAGGCTAAAAGCAACAACAGTTAGAAAACTCTGACAAGTTTGCTAAGGGATTGCAGGCTACTATGGGGACCTTCTGCTGGCTGTCAGATGTGTATGCATTGGTGATGCAATTTGACTGTGCATCAACAACTGAAACAAACAAGAAGTTGAATAGGGTGAACAGTTTTTCAGCTGGGTTTGGTATCCCGTGGGGGTTTACTCGTGCATACCATGGTTTGAGAAATATCAAACCTTGCCAAAATTAGCAAATAATAAATAAAAAAACGGGCACTAACAGTCTAACATCATAAACAACAGCTGGCTACATCAGCAGATACACTTAATGTCCTCCACTCAAAGCATTGTAAGAGGGGTTTAGTTGTAGGAAGCAATGAACTGGATCTCAGCTACTATAAACTTCACGCCTTAAAGAAATATAATCCAACAGATGTTTTCATCTCAAAAACAACAAAGCATACACCAGTATTCTCCACTACTGATGTTACAAAATAGGCAATAATAAGGAAAAAAAAATGCAAATGCTAAAACTATACAAGCAATGGATGTGTTGTTCGATCAAATTCTTCGTAAGAAATAATATAAAAATCCAACAGAAAATTTCATCTTAAAATTACAAACTGAAGTGCATGATCTGCAGTATTTCTACCTGTATCTATATATACTGATATAAAAACTACAATGATCAATAGTATTCAAAGAAAGGAACTTGCTGCAATTACTAAGACTATACTAGGAATAAATCAAGCGTCATTTAATCATATCTGGGAACAAATAAAGAGTATAAAGTACTGGAAGAAAAGCTGAAAAGGGATGCTTTAGAGAACTCCACCATAGGAAAATCTACATGCTAGAGAATGACTACATGTTATGGCTAACCATGGCAGCCTTATCAGGTGACTGTAGGTGGTAATTTTAATTCTAGTTTTTAATAGACATAATTTTTTTTCCTGGCCTAGTTGTCTCTGCTCCTTTTTCTAGATACAAATAATTTACTTACGGAACAAAACACCACACCCAAACAATGGTTAGCAATCGTGAAAATAAGTGCTCTTGAAATCTAGGTTACCAGTAGGTACATCACCATATCTACGAGTATTAATTCTGTTTATTAGGCTCTAACATTTATCATTACTAAAGCTTGTATTTTAGTTCAATCTACGTGTACAAGTGTTCTCAAAATTGTTGCGAGTTTTTTTTTACCAGAAAACACACCGTCAAGTACCTATTGGGGAACATCTATTCCCATCTCTGAATTGACATCTCTTCAAACTATGGATTAATATCATCCCCTTTAAGTAGATAATTACTAAAATTATGTATCACCATCAAATGTTTGACAAAATTCCTCATAGATTATCGTTGAATTCAACAATTGAAGTTATTAAATTGCTATGTATAGGTAGAATTTGGGACGATTATCTAGTTAACCTATAGGGTCGTGTTAAAGATGACAAAGAAGAAAAAAAATCAAACAATCACAACACAAACAAATGATAGAGTGAGAAAAGGAGAAGAGCTTAAAAATCTAACCTTGCTGCTCTGAGAAACGGAGAAAAACGGTGTTGCTGCTGCGAACATGAATACTATGTTGCTGAAACGAAGAGAGATTAAAACTCTATGTTGCTGTTGCGAATTGAACTATTGAAGTATTTAGTGAGAGAGAGAGAGAGAGAGAGAGAGAGAGAGAGAATACAAGTAGAGAGGAGAGTAGGAGAGACGGTTGTTTGCCTCTTTTCTCGGCCAATAGTAGAGGAAAAGGAAATCGTTTGTATGTTTTGGGCTTTTACTTGATGACGGTTTTTAAATAACTCAATTTTTTTTACAAAACTGCTTAGAGTTTAAAAAAAACGTCATGGTCCTTTACTACAACGACACACCCTTATAAAACCATCAAGAGTTTTAATTTAATGTAATGACAGTTCTAAAAAACCATCATATTCTTACACCCTTTGACAGTTTTAATTATAACTATCAAGAGTTAAATCTACACCCGTTGACAATTACTTTAAAACCGTCATTAAGTTTTTATAATATTATGACAGTTTTATAATAACCCACAATATATTATTTTTAATTAGAAACCCTTTGATAGTATTTATAAAAACCGTCATATTTCTTCAAAAAATTACACCCTTTGACATTTTTTAAAAGAACCATCAAGCATTTATTTTAAAAAATATCAAGAAATATCATTTCTCTAGTAGTGAATGAAATCACGGCGCGTGTATGTAAATGGTAGGGATGTATGTATGCTTATTAATCCATGTATGTATGCTAATGGTAAGCTAGCTATGAGTTGGTGATAGGAAATAAATCTTGCGGACGCATGTATGTACATGGTTGAGAAAAAAAATACATTATTCACCAAAGACTAATCTTTCTTTTTCATTGGTGTGCTGACAAAATGCTCATTTGAACTAGTAATTGCTTGTCCAAGTATGAAAAGATATAATTAATTATACAGTCTGGCAATGCGCTGATTTTATCATCAAGACTTTTAAGAAGGACAGTCCATGACAGTCTGGGTTTGCAGGACAATCTTATTATAGTCAACCCTTTAAAAGGATAATCTTATTACAGGGAATTGGGCTCCGGGACAAAATTCCAAAACAGCTTGGTGATAAGGAAAAATTTGATTTTGCATTAGTTTGCAGGACATGGGTTGCCCAACTAATCTGCCCGAAACAATTTACCAAACTACCCATTGTTTTCTTCTTATATATTACCACACGTTGTGATCAACTTAAAAATAAAATTAAAACCGTCTCTCTATCCCTTTTTTTTTCCTTCTCTTCGTGTTTAATTTTCTTTAAACTATTCTCTCTTTCTATCTATCTCCACTTTGCTACTGCCAAAATAATGAAAAAAATTGACTATCAAACCACTAAATCCACCATCACAATAATCAACAACATTCACATTAAAGCAAATGGTGAAAAGTGCACGAATTTTGGGTATCGTTCATTAATAGCAAGACCTAATACATTGCTATCGTTCATCATGATAAGACCAAAACAAGCTTGAGTTAAACGTATAACTAATTATTGAAGTGGGTAAGTATTTCAAGGTTCACAATGGCTGAAGAAATGATAATTAATAAAGACCAATCTGTGGGTATTGAAGAAAGCTCAGATTTGAGAAATATCTTTGGGTATTGAAGAAGACACATATTTGGGTTGTGAAAATGTCCTATATATAAAGGAAATGATTAGTAATGGAGAACCATTTGATTTTCAATTGCAATTATGAAGTTGAAAACTATAGTAATAAATTTTCAATTGACAACAAACCTATTTTATATATCTTTCATAGAGAAGAAAATTGAGTCAATCCAGTTCTTTTATAGCCTAGCCACTAAGATTGAGTCAACTCAGTTCTTTCATAGTGATAACATGATGTTATCAGTCCTCTTTTTTATTTGTAAAAAACTTAAAGGTGATAGCATGATGTTATCACTGTACTATACAGTGATAACATCATGTTATCAGTGTTGGATTTAATTTGTAAAAACTTAAATGTGATAATATGATGCTATCACTGTAGCAGCTTTGGATAATATCATCTTATTTGTAAAAAACTTAAAGATGATAACATGATGTTATCATTGTAGTTATCTTTGATAACATCATGTTATCAGTTTCTTTTTTATTTGTAAGAAAATTGAAGTTTATAATATCATGTTAGTATTGTACTTGTCTTTGATAACATCATGTTATCAGTCTTCTCTTTTATTTGTAAGAAATAAACTTAAAAGTTGATAACATGATAACATCAGATAATCAGTCTTGTATTTTATTTTAAAAAAAACTTAAAGCTGATGATATGATCTAATTTTTTTGTGTGGGATTTATGGGACAAATAAAATACTACCACGTTTATGTGTTGTTAACCCTAATGGGATTTGAAAAAGTTACCCAATTAATTTTATAGACACGTATGGAAAAAATAAAACACTACCATGTATAAGTGAAGTTAACCTTAGTGAGATGAACAAGTTATCCCTGTAGTTCTCCTTGATAACATCATGTTATCAGCCTAGTCTTTTATTTTGTAATTTTTTTTAAAGTTGATAACATGATGTTATCACTATAGTTATCTTTGATAACATCATGTTATCAGTCTTATCTTTTATTTGTTACATCTGATAACATGATGTTATCATTATAATTGTGTTTAATTTGATAACATCATGTTATCAATTTGTAGTTTATTTGTAAAAACGCTTAAAGCTGATAACATCATGTTATCACCATAGTTGTCTTTAATGACATCAAACTTTTATTTTATTTATTAAAAACTAAAACCCTGATAATATGATGTAATCATTGTACTTGTGTTTGATAACATCATGTTATTAGTCTTTTATTTTATTTGTAAAAAAACACCACCACATATGGATGTTGTTAACCCTAATTGGATCTGAACAAGTTGCCCAAATAATTTTATACACATATAGGACAAATAAAACACTAGCACATATGGGTGATGTTAACTCTAGTTGAACAAGTTGTCATTGTAGTTCTCCTTGATAACATGATGTTACCAACCTTGTCTTTTTTTGTAAATTTTTTTTTAAGTTGATAACATGATGTTATCATTATAGTTGTCTTTGATAACATCATGTTATTAGTCTTGCCTATTACTTTTCATAGCTGATAACATGATGTTATCACTATAATATTATTTGATAACATCATGTTATCAGTTTGTATTTTATATGTAATTAACTTGAAGCTGATAATATCATGTTATCACTTTAGTTGTCTTTGATAACATGATGTTATCAGTTTTTTATTTTATTTGTAAAAAACTAAAACCCTGATAACATGATGTTATCACTGTAGTTGTGTTTGATAACGTCATGTTATCAATCTTTTATTTCATTTGTAAGAAAACACCACCACATATATGTGTTGTTAACCCTAATGGGATTTGAACAAGTTACCCAATTATTTTTATAGACATGTATGAGACAAATAAACTACTACCACGTATGGGTGTTGTTAACCCTAGTGGGATTTGAACAAGTTATCACTGTAGTTCTCCTTGATAACATCATGTTATCGGCCTTGTCTTGTTTTGTAAAGTTGATAACATGAGGTTATCACTATAGTTGTCTTTGATAACATCATGTTATCAGTCTTGTCTTTTATTTTTTAAAGCTGATAACATGATGTTATCACTATAATTGTATTTGATAACATCATGTTATCAGTTTATATTTTATATGTAAAAAACTTAAAGCTGATAATATCATGTTATCACTATAGTTGTCTTTGATAACATGATGTTATCAGTCTTCTATTTTATTTGTAAAAAACTACTACCAAACTACACCACCACCACGTATGTGTGTTGTTAACCCTAATAGGATTTGAATAAGTTACCAAACTAATTTTATAGACACGTATGGGACAAATAAACCACTACCACATATGGGTGCTGTTAACCCTAGTGGGATTTGAACAAGTTACCCACTTAATTTTATAGACACGTATGAGACATATAAAACACTGCAACGTATGGGTGTTGTTAATCCTAGTGGGATTTGAACAAGTTAACCCTATAATTGTCTTTGATAACATCATGTTATCAGTCTTGTCTTTTGTTTATAAAAAAACTTAAAGTTGATAACAAGATGTTATCACTATAGTTGTCTTTGATAAGATCGTATTATCAGTCTTGTATTTTATTTATAAAAAAGTTAAAGCTAATAATATCGTGTTATCACTGCAATTATCTCTGATAACATTATTATTTGTAAGAAACTTAAAGTTGATAACATCATGTTATCATTGTACTTGTCTTTGAAAACATCATGTTATTAGTTTTTTATTTATTTGTAAAAAAAAAAAAATACTACCACGTATGTGTGTTGTGAACCCTTATGGGATTTGAACAAGTTACCCAAATAATTTTATAAACACGTATGGGACATATAAAACACTATCACGTATTGGTGATGTTAACCCTAATGGGATTTGAACAAGTTACCTACTTAATTCTATAGACACGTATAGGTCAAATAAAACCCTACAACGTATGGGTGTTGTTAACCCTGGCGGGATTTGAACAAGTTATCACTGAAGTTGTCTTCAATAATATCATGTTATCAGTTTTACCTTTTATTTGTAAGAAAACATAAAGCTTATAACATGATGTTATCACTATTGTTGTCTTTGATAACATCTTGTTATCAGTCTTGTATTTTATTTATAAAAAACTTAAAACTGATAACATCATGTTATCACTGTAGTTGTCTTTGATAACACTTCATAAGCTTTCATCTTCATAATTACAATACATAACATCCGTTTCAAGCCAAACAAATAAAATTATGTAAGAAATCAACAACCGAGGAGCAATTGTTTTTATTATTGCATCAAACATTGTTTGGTTTTTCTAAACAATTAGGTAATGGTTGTTTTTTTTTTTTTTTTATTATTTTGAATTTGAATTTGAATTTGGGTTTTTTATTGTTGTAATTCATGTTTTCCACACAATGTCAATAACAAAAGGAACTTGAAATCCACAAACTCAACCTAAAATTCTTTGAGTTGGTTAAATGAGAAAACAAGATACATAAAGAAAAGAAATTGGTAGTGGGGTATAAATGGGTATTCAATTGTGATGTTAATAACAAAGGTTAGAGAATTTAGTGAAGCTCCCAACTATAATGAAACAAATGTAGATGAATTTGGTGAAAATTCGACAAAAAAGAGATTTCAATTTGTCAAGAGAAACCCATTCTTTTTTCATATCATTAACTTTATTTTTTTAATGCATAATTGAATCTCTAACGAAAGAGAGAAGAAAAATACAAACAAAGGGAAGAAGGAAGAGAGAGATAGATAGATCTAACAAAAGGAAGAGAGGTATACATCAATTGATGTACATCTAAACAAATGAAGGAAGGGTAAAACGGGAATTATAAAATATTATTAGATAAGAATTCGGGCAGAAATTACGGGCATGTCCTTGGGCCTAAAAATATCTTATGTCCTTCAGATAAGATCCATTAGTTTGTCCTTTTGATAGCTACTTTTTTAGAAATGTCCTTTTGACCAAATGGGTTCGAAATTTGGCCTTTTGGCCCAATTCTTTGATCTTATTAAACCATCTTTCTCAACAGGATATGCAATTTTTATTGATTTGCTGAATAGGACAAAGTCTTTTGATTTTAGGTCTAATTGTAGTGCTAAAGTTTTGTATATTTCCTATTTCCCCCTTTCTCAATAGGGTTAATCACTCTCTAGGTTTAGCTTATATATTTGTTCAATACATGATATCTGTTATATATGATTCCACCTATGATTATATTATGATTAGGGAGGGTATTTTAATCCAGAATTTGTTGACTTTTATGTCCTTTTGGCATATTTACAATTTGTTTTTGTCCTACAAAAACAAAAGCCCATTTATCATTTACGTTAATTAGTACATTAAGGTTCCTCTTCTATTTCTTCATCTTCTCAAAATTTAATCTTGTGGCATTTGAGCAATTAAACCAATTCTACTTTAACAATGGAGACATAAATGAAATGTTTGCTACCCGAAATCTCATCTATCAATAAATCTAATGAAAGAACAACAAAAAAGCGAAGAAGAAGAAATTTGGGTCAAATTCACTGTTGCACTATATCTCCAATTTCACCTTCACACAAATCTCAATAAATTCAATTTCAACATCATTTTTATATCATTTTTATTGAGAACTCAATGAATTTTTTAAGATTTTCTCCATTTCAAATTAGTCAAAGGTCTAATTTGTTAAGCAATTAAATTTGTATGTTTGTGTAGAATATAAAAGTTTTTTAAGTTGCATAGCACATAAAACAGTTTAAGAAACTCATAAAAAAGTCGCATTTGAGCAATTTGTATCATTTGTGAAGGTTGCAGAATTAAGCTCTAGACTGACTAAATTGCTAAAGCCTTTTGTATGAGATGGCAAGCTCATTGCGCAATTATGTAACTTTAATAGACTCGAGTTGTGAGCCCAGTACAATACAGACGAGAAGACGGAAACTTGTATTCTTTATTCCAGAATGGAAGCTCTAGGATAAGTTCCTTTACATGCTTTTTCTCCAGAAGTAGTATCCATCGAACAATATCTTCAGGGCAACAATAGCATTCTGCGATTTTTCTTTTTTCAAATCTTGAAGTATCTCCTTTGTGAAGGGAGAGCACATGATTAACAACATCTGCAAACTTTTTCCCTATTGGCACATCAATCGAAGAAGGGATAGAGCGAGTATCAAATACAAGCTCCGGAACATACAGCCATATGTACCTCCAAAACGTTGATAATACACTTGCCCTCACAACATCCCTTATTGGCACATACCTAAAGATTTTGTAGATTAGCTCGACTGGTAAACTGCTAAGCGGATCCAAACTGTTGATCGTCATCACCTGTATATTTCTTTGGTTGTAAAACAAAAAAGTAAGAATGAGAAACTTGTAACAACAAGCTATATTTTCTAGATTTGCATAGCCAAAGATGATCGGAATTCAGTAAAGAAAGCAAATATAGAAAACACATGCATAATGCATACATAGTCACATACTCGCAAACAAACACAAAAGCAAACAAATTAATCCACATCAAAGGCAATGTTAACATATACAACATGAATTCCCAAGTTAGAAACAATCCATTTCCTTGATCTCGAATCAATTTCCGTCATTTGAACACAAATGTGACGACAAAAGATTAACCCCAAATCATAGACAACCACTAATAGAAACAAACATATATCGTGTACTACAAAATCTCTCACCAGCTTATCAAGTTCCGACAAAGTTTTCAACAGTTAAACACCACCTTTAAAGCTCTTGATCTCTAAAGATGCTTTGTAGTGATTTTAAGCTTTGCTCCCTTAATGAGGTTAATGCTCAATATCTTCAGATTCCGAGGAGTGATATCCAGATTTATCGCACCAGCTCCAGAAATAGAGTACCACTCAGAATGTTTTGGATTACTTTGTCACTCAATTGTACATAAGCCAAATCTAGCGTCTTGAGATACTTCCACAATATAGGCTTTGCTCGATCAATTATGCAGTGTACCAATTGTAATTCTCTAATAGAATCATTCTCAAAGAAATAGTAAGGCAACTTGTAAGGAACTGAACTTTGAACAACACGTTGCGTGCTTATTTAAATAAGCTAGCTAGGCATAGATAGAGCTTCTTAACTTTTTTACGAACTGTGAAACGAACCCATACATCAACATGGCTACTGAAAACCTCTACTCTTTTTTTTTCTAGTCGGCTCATACCTTGTGTGGGTTCTTCACTTAACGAAAAAGTAAGACGAAATTCGTCAATGGTGCTGCTTTCATGAAGCGCGCAAAAGAGCTGAGCATAATTTACAAAATCCATGAAGTACTCTTTTGAGTCACTATCAGTATATGAAATGAACTCAAGTCTATGCATATGAGTCCAGAGAAGTTCCCAACGTCTTGACAGTATACCAGTCTTCACTGCTTCTTCTATTTCTAAAAAAGAAAGAATGTGAAGTAAGAAAAAAATCAGGCAAGTCTCTAATCCTATCTTCTTCATCTTCCTTTCGTTTAACAATATTTTTCATTCATTAGAAATACATTTAAGATGAATTCTATAGCAATTTTATACCTCAGATTGTTTCAGTATAACAGTATGAACCTCGTCACTAAAATCTCTCCTCGACAGCCTATCTTTAAAAATTCAAGATTCGATGAAAGTTGGTTTGTTTAAAAGTGGACAAATTAATGCACATCAAACACGAATATAAGTTGCATAGTCCAATTTAACTAAATAAAAAATATATTAATTATTTAATAATATAGATGTCTACATCATATTAAAGCTTGTAATTTCAAATATTTATAACTTTTGTATTATATAAGTGATGAAAGTTAACATGAATATTATTTTAAATTGTCAAAAATTTTATGATAATTTTGCAATCAAAATTTGTTCGAGATGTGACCTCAAAATTTAATTTGTAATTTACAAGGGGAAGTACAAAGATTAAACAATTCTTATTTATACAACTTAATTAAACAAAAAAAAAAAAAACCCCCCTCTACTTACAAAATATAGAACCGTGAAACGGTGGGGACCGACTTTGAGTTGTGAGGGAGAAAGAGATGGGGAAGAGTGAGAGAGAGAGAGTTGGGGGAGAGAAGAAGATTAGTGAGAAGGAAAAAAAAACAAAAAACCAAAGTGGGCAGACCGACACGAATTTTGGATCCACTCAAAGTATAATAGGCCTCCTAAAGTTGGTTGATTAGAAGAAGGGTTTGGAAATTCACTGAAACAATAACTTGATGAAAAAAGAGACAAACACTTGGATAACTAAGAAGAAAATGAGAATACTTCAAGATAAGAATGTTGTAAAACTTGTGTTGATATAAAGAAAACATTATTAATATTTTTTTGGTAAAAAAGGAAAAACAATTAGGATTAAACAATATTTTTAGTAAACAAATCCCTTAATTAATAGTCCATGTATGGTAAGACATACATATAAATAAGCCCAGCCTATCTCAAAAGGCCCAAGTTGTACTTCTCCATTATTCTAGTTATCTTCTGTAAAACCCTTTGGATGTATTAAATCAAAAAGATTTTATGCCTCTAAAGATTGATCATATAATATAATTATGGATGTATTAAATTTTAATTTTCTTGATAATAATAGATTTTTATTATGATTGTTTAACATTTAATCTAATGATGGATCCTGCACTTCATGCTCTTTTTGAGTTTTGATTAACTAATTTTTAGTTATGTTACTCTGTTTATAGTCAAATTGCTTGCAATGATTTTGTCAAGCATTCTTATGCCTTCATCTTTACCGATTCCCATATCATTTAATTGCAATGTTTGTCCGATCTAAAATCCGACAAAAATCAAACATCTCTAAAAATAATAGAAATTATTTTTTATTGTTGTTACGTTAAAACTGAACATTATATACACAACAACAAATATCAATATCAAATTCAACAATAAAAATAAGTATGTATGAGTAGGATTTTACCATTGTTTTATAACAACGACAACATTCTCGTTGTCTCATCTTGTTCAGACAACGTCTTTCTTTCCGATACCACCTATTCCCACATAACATAGCCTTCCAATAAAATCACCTAAAAGTTTTAAAAACATTATGAAGAACTTGAAAGCTTCCATTCTCCACTACAAATAACTCTTTTGATATATCTAACAGAGTGAGATTTGTTGTCTATTTATAACCGCAAAATACAGACGTAAACGATGATCACAAAAAATTCACGACACATGGGTAGGCTATAGACGTGGTGATGAAATCATGACGCGTGTATGTTAATGGTAGAGTCACATGTATGCATATGGTAAGCTAGCTATGACATGATAATACCAATGCAATGATGACGAGTCTATCTGATAGAGACATGTGTGTATCCATATAGTGGGCTTGCTACGATGAATGATACCAAATATTGTGACACGCGTATGTACATGGCAGGGAATTAGGGGTTGCAATGGCACGTACATGGATGCATTTATTAATAATGTAAACTACTTTAAACTTAAAATCCCATCATTTATTTAAAAAATCAAATAAGGAATAGAAATCCAAAAATTAACAATAAGTTCATTTGAATCATAATTGTGATTGCATTTTTAATTACCTATCAATACTATAATGATAACAATATAATTTTGTACATATTCTTTAGTTTAAGAACAAAAGAACAAAAAAGTAGAAGAATGCAACTCCATGACTGATATTAAATCAAGGGCGTACAATATGTATACTCCGTACCACACTGGATTACCTTCAATGCTTTGTAAGGTTATGAAGTCTTCGATTTAATTTTACCACTGGCATAGTATAATTTAACAAATGAAATCTCAAAGTTTATTGATGTGGAATTTATATATTGAGATATTACATGTACTAATACATGAAATGAAGAACACAATGATGAAGTGATGGACTTGGACACTGGTGAACACAACACAACACTCGAGACTCAAAGATGGTAAAAAATTCAAAAACAAGCAATCCTAACACAATTATTTGACAGACATCAACAATTACAAATACAAATAAATAGATAAACAAACAACAAGTTTCTCAATGAAATAATTGATTAGTCCGGCCATGGAGCATATCCATTGTCATCATAAGGCATTCCATCATTGACAAAATCATTTCCCGTGCCCCCATAGTAACTTGTAGGTTGATGTTGATGTTCTCGCTGAGGATGAGGGACTGGGTTATTCATCATTTGGCACCGAGTTACTGATCTCATTAAAAACAAGCTTACCACAACATTTTGCAGATGCTAGCTCAGCCTAGTTGACAATACCTCTGGGCGATGATACTAGAGGTCTGGGGTTTGATCCCAGGCAATGCCTAGAGTTATTGATCTCGTTAAAAAACAGGCTTGCCAATCAAAAAAAAAAAAAAAAAATTGGTACTCAAATGAATAGATGGGCATACTTGGAATCTAACAAATATTTCTAATTGAACAAAACCATCGTCATGTTCTTCCTTCCTAAGCAACAGATGTCCCTTCCTTCAATCCTTCTCTATCATCAAACGTTTCTCACATTTATGCAACCTTCTATACTTGTCTCCCTCTACTTCCCTACTTTACATTAGATGATCTCTCTCTCTCTCTCTCTCTCTCTCTCTCTCTCTCTCTCTCTCTCTCTCTCTCTCTCTCTCTCTCTCTCTCTCTCTCTCTCTCTCTCTCTCTCTCTCTCTAACTTCTAGTTATTTTTCTCTTAATCAAACAAATCTATAGGCTATTTTTTTTTTTTTTTTTTTTGCTTGGTAAGTTTTTCTTAATATTAAGATATAAAAAGTATACAAGTGTATGCCTAGTAAACAAGAGTTTGTGACAGGCCCCAGAACTTCAGTTTCTAGCATTTAGTCTATAAACCTAAAATACAAAGCGAGGGGTTTTTCCCATTTTAACAACCATGGTGCTTGACTGTGAACTATTTTTTTCAATACAAAATGGAAGGAAGAATGTTGTAAAAGGAAATGTAACGTTCACTTGAACTGAGATCAATTTTACCATTTATTTTTTAAACTCAAACCACAAAGTTCACTTGAATTACAATTGATGACGTATTCATTCAAAGTTCAATTTGACATCAATTTTGGTTTTTTTTTTGGTATATCATCAATTTTAGTTGAATCTCATAAACAATACATTAACACCATCAATTTGAAGCTACCAAATTTCTCTTTATTTAATAAAATCTAAAATTATCTAAATTTGAGAAAATATTGAAACCATAAAACTCAATTGGGACAAGTTCTTATCAAAAAGACATTGTTTGCCAAGATAAAAAAGAGAGAGAAAAGGAAGAAATATGTTTATTGCCAAGCGCGATTGAGGAAACCCCTACCCCTTTGAAATAATGTGTGGAAACTTATATCAACAATCAGTTGTTGATGTGTTTCGAACCCACAACTTCTCCACTTTGTGAGAGGGCTGGGTGCTACCATTGAGCTATAGGCTTATTCGCTTAGCGCTTAATATTGGTTGGTTCATCGACTCCGCGCACGAGGTGTAGTGCAGTCTGATCAGCACATCTGTTTTGGGTACAGAAGGCAATACATTTGAATCATGTCACCTTGATGTGAGTACATGTGTCCTTTATCATAACCGTAGAATTTACTGAGATGAAAGGCTGGGATTTGGAGTGAGATAGGAGTCATTAAAATTCTAAAAAGAAAAGATTTCATTACCAAATATGATATTTTCAATTACAAATACATTTGCCAATATAAATCAGCTGTTGAATAAATCTAACAAAGATAAAGATAAAAAAAAATAAAAATGAACAAGCTAGATTTTGCGTCCAAGAAATGCAAGGATGTTGTTCTTCGAAAGTGGTTGAAACTCAGGTGCAAAAGAGGGTTTGGAATCATCCATATTATCCGGATCTGTTGATTCATTTCCAAAGTAGCTACGCTCAACCTGTCCTGAAAAAAAAAATGAAAATGAGAATTTAAAATATCATTGTAGGTAGCTACTTAATTAATTATGCAAATGGCAATAATCTTCTCCAACACTCAAAAGATCGATCAATCTTATACGAATGTTTATTTAATTATATGAAGTACTACAAACATTGAGTTATATCCTAACTCGATCTATAGTTTTCAAAAAAAAAAGTAAAAAGAAAAAAAACAGGATCAAAGAACAAATGAGAAGGAAATAACAAAAGAGACGAAATTGTTATAACTCGGTCAATACTACAAGTTCCTGATATCATAAAAAAACATGTTTAACTAACTCCGATCCAAAACTTTTCTAAGAAAAAATCTTGAATTTTTAATTCAAACACAAAATTAGAACAGATCTAAATAAAGTAGGGTTAAGTATTATACTTACATAATCATAAAAAAAAATGTTTTAACTCCGATCCAGATCTTTTCTAAGAAAAAACACTTGAATTTTTAATTCAAACACAAAATTAGAACAGATCTAAAATAAAATTAAAGTAGGGTTAAGTATTAGGCTTACATAATCTGCTCTCCCCGATGAGTTTCCATTACTTCTTTGTTTGCTTTGGTTGAAAGCATTATTTGAAAATTAAACATCGGCCATTACCAATAAAAAGGTTTTGAACATCTTGCCGGATCCAAATTCTGGAGAATGCAATAATTGCTCATTGAATCCAAACATTGGAACAAAGCCTTGTCTTTTCCGATACCACCTATTCCTACATAAAATATCCCTCCAACAAAATCACCTAAAAGTTTTAAAAACATTATGAAGAACTTGAAAGCATCCATCCTACACTACAAATAAATCTTTTGAGATATCTTACATAGAGAGACCCGTCTGCTATTTATAACCACAAAATACAATCTTGTGGGTAGGCTAGCCATGACGCGATGATACCAATGAAATCATGGCACGTGTATGCATATGGTAGGCTAGTTATGACGAGATAGTACCAATGAAATCATGGCGCGTGTATGTATATATATAGTAGAGACGTGTGTATGCATATGGTAGTCTAGCTATGACGCGATGATACCAATTAAATTATGACGCGTGTATGTATACATGGTAAATATATTAGTCATCATTCGATCACTTGTATACGTGGTTATAACGTGGTTAGTAAATCCAATCCCTATGCCGAGGAGGACACGACCAATTATAAGCCTTTAGATATTGAGAGCAACTCCTCCCAGAGCTGCACCAGTGAGACAAATGCCTCCCTAAAAGAATCGATGGCCTGCACCCGAAAGCTCTTGTGACTGGTGATGCAAAGAATGACGCCACAAGACCAGCAATATAAAGAGATGATGTGAATATTGTAAGAAGGCTATTGAATTTGCAATTGTTGCAGATGTTCTTGTATTTTTTCATTTTGGAGTAGACCTTAGGAAAGAACTTTCTTAAAATTGGCTCCATGGATGTCACACCAGGCCACCTTCACATTGTAACCACACAAGACATAAGTACACAATTTATTTTTTGAAATCTTGGGAAATTGTGTATGTGCTTAGTGCGCTTCTGCGTCGGAGCTTCCAATGAACTTTATCCTTATCAAGTGGTTGCACCACTGAAGTGGAGTCACTCTCTACCCAAACCTGCAGCCAGCCCTGCTCTAATGGCTTCTCAAGCCCATGAATAACAGCTGCAATTTCGGCATTATAATTAGTATCAAAGCCAAGACCTCCAGTTAGAACCCCTCTCACGCTACAAGTATGGTCTCTAAACAAAGCTCGCCTGCCTGCCAGGCTAGCTGGATTCCCAGCTCGAGACCCGTCAGTGTTCAGCTTGATCACTCCAGGGGGAGGGGGCAGCCAATAAGATTCCCCGGCATTAGATCTAACTCTGAAAGATAGACCCAATTTCAGCATTGTATTCTTGTTTTGAATTGTATCTGGATGAACAATCTTGGCCTTAAAATGAACAAAATTAATCTCTCTTTTGATAGTAGCTCTCTCTCTCTCTCTCTCTCTCTCTCTCTCTCTCTCTCTCTCTCTCTCTCTCTCTCTCTCTCTCTCTCTCTCTCTCCACTTTGGTACTACAAATTAAGTATTTGAAATTAAAGAAACTGATGTTATTGATGAAATTAGTGAAGAAGAATAAAAAGAATTGGAAACATCTGATGAATTTGGTATCGTAATGCGCAAAACCCTAACAACACGGTCACAAGAAGAGCATGTTAGATTTGATATTTGCTTTTGTAATTCTAGTGTTTAATTAACAGTTTATTTGCAATTCTAGTGTTTAGTTAACCAGTTTTTTCAAAATATAAGGTTCAAAGAGTGGTGAAGAACACAAAAATGACAGAGAAACTCCAAAAGCAATAAGTTCTAGTTCTAACGAGGTAATTTCATTAGAAAACATATAAACTTTTTTCATATGGTAAATTTACAATTTCTCTCAATTATAACATAATTTTAACATCATATTATCAGTGGGCTTGTACTGTGATAACATGGTATTATCACTTTTTTTTTATTTGACTTTGGTATGAAATTCAAGGTGATAACATCATGTTATCAGTGGGTTTATCATATGATAACATGATGTTATCACCTTTTTTTATTTTTTTATTTTTATTTTTTTAACATTTGAATGAAAATGTAGGTGCTAACATTATGTTATCAGTGGGCTTGTCCTTTGATAACATGATGTTATCACTTTTTTTTTTAAACTTCTATTTTACTTTGGAATGAAATTGATGGTGATAACATCATGTTATCAGCTGGCTTGTACTGTGATAACATGATGTTATCACCTTTTTTTTTAAACTTTTATTTGACTTTGGAATGAAATTGAAGGTGATAACATCATATTATTAGTGGGTTTGTCCTTTGATAACATGATGTTATCACTTTATTTTTTACTTTATTTTACTTTGGAATGAAACTGTAGGTGATAACATCATGTTATCAGTGGGCTTGTACTGTGATAACATGATGTTATCCCATTTTGTTTTCTACTTGGGAAAGTAAAGGTGATAACATCATATTATCAATGGGCTTATCATTTGATAACATGATGTTATCACCTGATTTTTACTTTTATTTTACTTGAAATTAAATTAAAAGTGATGACAATGTGTTAAGAAAATAAAGATTTATTTTCTATATAAATTAAAGTTCAAATAATATCAGTGGTGAAAGAAAACTGCACACGCAATTGAAATCAGAATCAAAGAAAGGTAAAACATGTCAAAAGATGAGTTGTAACATCATATCTCACAATTGAAATTGAAGAAAAATACATCCATCCATTTCTGTAACAAAAGATAAACCATTTAGTAATGGTAGCCATATACCAATTATATTCATCCCTTTGCATTTGACACATTTCGATTGCTAGGCTCAGAAGCAATTGAGCTCCTCAGGAGAGTGAAGAAGGTATTGGATAGCAACGTGATGACTGCAGGTTCAAACGAATATGCATTTAGGAGAATCAGGTTTGCTATCCAGAAAGGACTTGCCGCGCAGTTTGTAGCGTGTTTGTCCTCTACTTTTGTGTAATTCGTTGAGCTTATCAATAAAATTTGTTTTTATATTAAAAAAAAAAATAGAACAAGAAAACATACTCATCCTCAATTTCTTCATTCATTTGTTCTTCTTCATCTCTTGATATTACCTCTTTTCCTTATCTTTTCTTCGAAACAATGGTGTCATTACATCTTTCAATCCCTGCCATTGATGGTCTTGTTCACTATGTAGTTGAGACTCATTTTCTAGTTTTTTTTCTTGTTGGTTTTGTTGATGAGAACTATTACTTCCCACAAAGCTTTGGGGATTCTTCTTCTTTCTACCCATGTTGCGCTTTTTCTTATAGAGAAAACAAAGGTACTGATGAAGCACAAAAAGTGAACTACGATATTACCTCAAAAGGTTCACTTTTAGGGCGTTGGGATCAGACCGGTGACCTTAAAAATTTGATGTAAAACATTGTACAACCTTCTTCATCTATTAAATGAAAGACATAACTCATAAGAAACGGGAAATGAAGCTTTCCCTTTAATAACATGAGTAGAGATCGCATGAATAATAGTAATAAACAAAATAAGACAAGTTTAAGAGTGATGACCATATTATAGAGTAAAAACTACCAAACTGTCACACTTTAACACCAAAGAAACATAACAAGTGAAATTTTTATGAAACGACATAGTGAAGTGACTTTATTAATGTATCTACATATTACCTCCTCTGTTTTCGGCTTGTTCTGCATATTCGTTCCTACAATCCTGCTCCAGTATGTGTTTTTCTTCCATGGTCATCTAGAATTTGCGAACCATATAAAGAGAATTCCATAGTCTACCATTGCTTTAGTTGATTACTTAATAATCTCTTGGTAAGATCCTCATTTTTAAACCTTTCGTTGTGGCGCACCCATATGGAGAATAATAGATGAATGTCAAATTCAAATCAATAATAACTGAACAAGATTATAAATTGAAATGCCTCTAACTTAAATTAAAAAAAAAAATTCAATTAAGAGACAATGTATGATTAGGTAACCTACAAGAAAAAGCAAAGTGCCCAAAATAAATTGAGTCGGGTAATATACTTCAATCAAGCTATAAACTTATCAATAGGTCATACAAACGAAGGAGATTTAATTTCTTAGCTCTTAACATCCAAATTCTACAGAAATTAAATTTAGATGCCTGGTTGAGCATACAACAATTGCTTTCAAAATAAAATTTTATAAAAATTATATAGGAATTAAATCCAAGCTTCTAAACCACCATCCATTATTTAGAGATTATTTGTGATTGGAAGACTAATAATCGAAATTCTAGAATTCACACTTAAGCCTACTTATATTAGTCAAAAGTGAGCCCTTTTTCATTTTAAATCACCTAAACCATAAACCCCAAACATCCATATACAAAGCAAGAAAATTCAAATGAATAAGTTTAAGTTTACTGTTTACCATAACAATTATGTTGTGATTCGACTTCTACACACTTTAAATCAATAACTCACAAAAATCAAAATTCATAGTCAAACATATCTCCCAAAATTAAATAAAAAGTACAATATACATAAAAGAACAACAATCCATTATAG
Organism: Aquilegia kansuensis; assembly: GCA_020826895.1. Lineage (NCBI taxonomy): Eukaryota > Viridiplantae > Streptophyta > Magnoliopsida > Ranunculales > Ranunculaceae > Aquilegia > Aquilegia kansuensis. The sequence continues at coordinate 36,499,152 of CM037004.1, read as the reverse complement.
ATAATAGACTTATAGATCAGTAATTTTCTTTAGCATATTAAACAAAAGAAAATAGAAAAAGTTCATAGATTACTAACAAGCTCAACTCTTGATGTAATGCAGTTATCCCCCTTCTAGCTTGATTTGAATTTTTTCTTGACGTTCTCCTTCTAGATCTAAATCGATCTGATCTTAAAAACACTGCAACAATTTTCACAAAATTAAATATTGAGAGAGAGAGAGAGAGAGAGAGAGAGAGAGAGAGAGAGAGAGAGAGAGAGAGAGAGAGAGAGAGAGAGAGAGAGAGAGAGAGAGAGAGAGATGTTACCTTTGTTGCAGAGAGAACAAAAGAAGTGTCAACTCAGGCAAAGAAGAAGAAAAAGCCTAGCTAAGAGCGAAAAAGAGAAGTAAAAATACAAATAACAAGAAAAGAAAATCTAGCAAAAGCTCTTGACAAGAACACAAAGGGAAAAAAAATGAATTGAGTGGCCTGTCTCAAGATCATGAGGGTATTTATAGGCAGTTTGTGAAAGTCAAATGGCTAACACTTTCCGAAGAACTATTGATTTTAGTGAAAATATTAATCTTTTAATGGAAAGATTTGATAATATAAACTAATTCAACCATTAAATGAATCTATTAATTTGGAATTATAATTAATTATATTCTCATTACCAGGTTATGGTGGAAGCATATTCTCTGAGCCCCACCTACCAAATAAAATAATTCAACTCATATACACATCAGCTAGTCCAAATATATAATCTTTTTTAGAAGGTACATATTCAAAATTTATACCAAATTCTTAGATTATTTGATCTATATAGTTCTTGGCGTCTTGGCAAAACTACAAAAAAAAAACAAAAACTGGAAGACAATATGAATTTAATTAAACTGAAAATTCCCTTCGGAAACGAAGAGGGGTTTTGGCTTGACCCCTACACGTCCATTAAAATATCCAAAGAATAAAGAGGGGGGGGGGATATGACCTTATAAATATTATAACATTAGGTAATAATACATATGAGATGGAATTATAAAGAAAACGCCATTTTGTGAAGAAATCTGTTTGCAGTACTAGAGAGGAAAATAATGAAATAACACATAGGGTGTGCATGAAACTTTTAACGTCAACAATATTAAACCCCTAACATTGAATAGGTTATTTTAATGCATCTTACGTGCGAGCATGCCCAACATAATAGTGTTTACAACATGAGATTAGGTTACTGACATGATACTACCTCGATAGTAAGATTTAGTCAGTTGATTGTCTATTTAAGTTCAATAGGTAGTTAGACAAAGACATAAAAATATACTCATGGTCTAAGCTAGTAAGACATGCACCCTTAAGTTTAAATGTGACGACACTGTCTTTCTTCACAGACATGGTTATGGTGAACTACTGAAGATCTCTACCATACATAGATGGGATGCTCTTTTACAGGTTATGTAGATGAAAGGCATTCCTACAAGAATGATACAATGGATTGAAGTTTGTTTAACAACTGTCCACTATTCTGTGCTTGTAAATGGGACTAGTGAAGGATTCTTTAAAGGGAAAAGAGGTATTAGGCAGGGGGACCCTCTTCCCCCCTCCTGTTTGTTCTCATTATGGATGTTTTTGGTAAACTATTGAATCAAAAAGTTTACCAAGGAACATTCACTCTTCACCCTAAATGTCTAGACCCGTGCATGACACACCTGTGTTATGTCGATGATCTAATGGTTTTCTGTGGAGGAGACACAACTTCAGCACACTCTATCAAAGAGGTACTACTCAAGTTCAAAGCCATCACTGGGCTTAGTGCCAATGAGCTGAAGAGTACCATTTTGTTTGGTGGAGGTAATGATCTTCAAAGAACTGAATTTGCCTAAATTCTGGGTATGCCACTCAGTAGACCTCCTATTACATACCTTGGGCTTCCTTTACTGACCTCAAGATTATCTAAGACGGATTGCATGCCTCTTGTGGAAAGGATGATGAAGACAGTCAGTTCTTGGGCATCAAAAGTTCTATCCTACGCAGGGAGAACTCAGCTTATAAACTATGTCTTAATGAGCAAACATGTTTATTGGAGCTCTGTTTTTCTTCTGCCCAAGGAAGTTATTCTTGAGATAGAAAAAGTGATGAGAAGATTCTTGTGGACATGAACTGAAATGAATAAGCACAAATGCAAAGTCAGTTGGGGCAAAATATGCAAACCAAAGAGTGAAGGAGGTCTTGGGGTCAAGGATGTGGCAGCATGGAACAAAGCAGCAATATGTAAACTAACTTACAATGTCATGGCAGGCCAGAGAACTCTGTGGCAACAGTGGGTGAAAAAACATTTGATAAAGGAGTAATACTTTTGGTCTATGCCAACCCCTACTGATTGTTCTTGGGTGTGGCAAGGTGTTCTGATTCAATGTGGCATGAGTAGAAGAATACTACAGACAGACTTAGAATGAAATTGGTTGATATGTCAGTTCAAGGGAGGGCGTTTAGATTCTAAGATTCAACAGGGCGTTCTCACCTCATCAGTTTACATTATCTGGAAAGAAAAGAACTCGAGAATCTTTAAAGGCATCAGAAATCATCAAAGCAGAGTGATCAACATCATCATCACAGAGATGAAGACCAGAATGGCAGCAAAGATTCCCAAAGTTAGGGACACCTTCAGTAACAGAATAGCAGCTTGCGCTTTGGACAATGCCATCCAGCTGGTACCTAGGACCAAAACAATTGTTAGATGGTTCCCTCCTCCTCAAGGTTGGGTGATGTTAAATACCGATGGTTCACTAACAATTGAGAAGGCAGGATATGGTGGAGTTTTGAGAAACAACCATGGAGAGGTTATTTTAGCCTACTGTGCAGAAAGTAAGATGAGTTCTATACTTTTCGGGAGATGGCAGCAATAGAAAAAGGTGTGGAACTAGCTTTGTAAGACACCCCCCACTTGGAGGGTGAAGACAATGGCTGAAGAGCTAAAGACGAAGTTGCAAGAGCTACTGGAAGTCAACATAGAGCATACTTTCCGGCAAACTAATTAACCAAGTGGGAGACACAATGGCAATCATGGGATCTGAAATGGAAGGTTCAATTATTTTTTGTAACCCATTACAAAAAGAAATTATGCAACTTGTTTGCAAAGATGCTTCAAGAAATTATGCAACTTGTTTGCAAAGATGCTTCTGGTTCTCTGTACACTAGAATTAGTTTATACTTTGTCGCCTCTGGCACGTTGTAATTTTGGTTCAATAAAATCCGGTAGGGTCTGCCCAACTCCAGCTTGCAATTTGCAAAAAAAAAAAAAAAAAAAAATTAGTTGATCAAATGGCCTTATTTTTCATACTTGTAGTGCGGTAGCTAGAGTCCTATGGCAGTCGCACACAAAGCAGAACATGCAATTTCCTTTGGTACAGCCCAACAACAGGCATAAGATAAAATGAATGATATCATCTTGCCTAGATGTATATCTGGTAAATAACTAATTTTGTCGTTAACAATTACATTACATCCAGATTGTTCATTGATACAACGAAATAACATATAAGAATGGAAAAATGACCATTTTGATTACCGGCTAAATCCATCAAAATTGGACCATTGATCTAAAACCAATATTGAATTAATGGAAGAAGATGTTATATAAGATCGACCGAAGAGCCAATACCCCAAGACTCAGATGCGGCGAAAAAAGATAAACCAACACTCACTCAGATCAGGCAAAAAAAAGATAAATCAACTGTCACTCAGATCAGGCGAAAAAAGATAAACAACCACCCAATCTACTGGAAGGAAATACAAACAAAAACAAGGCATTTTTCTCTCATAACATACAGCTAACTGGAATATATTCGGCCACCAATTTGTTAATCTGTTCTTGCTGGTCTGCCATTTGCTTTTGGAGTTGCTCAAATTGGTCGGAAGTGATGGTTGCCATGGTCGTTGTCTGGTTAATTTTCGGTCACGAATCAGTCGGAGCCAATGTAAATGTTGGTAAAATGTAGGTATGAGAAGATGATCGGAGAGTGGAGGAGAGGGTATTTTGAGTGTAGAAGTGGCTGAGCTTTCTGGAGAGATAGTTGCCTACGTATCTGAGATTGACCAACTCCCAGAATCAAGCCTACGTAGTTCATATTTATAGGTGAATCGGGACAACGCATAGCTCATTAATTGTCCAACGGTGGGCTCATGTCAATTTAAGTAATGATTGGCGAGGTTTCTGAGCCTGAACATAATGGTATATACAATGGCACAATTATCAATATAAAATATAGACTACGAGATGTTTTTCAAAATAATGCATCAATCTAACTTTATTAAAGCGATAATAATGCATACGATAATTTTCGGCAAAACTACCATTCTAAAATTTCATTTCACAGTGGTCACTGTCAAGCAAGTAATCATATATACAATATTTGAACCAGATAAAAACTGATTAAATCACAATACGGCTTTACAAACAAAAGTTTCCAACTCGAGGGTTCCGTTAAATATTTCCCAGCCAAAGTATCGACGTATAATAGACTCATTTAATTGGGAAAACCTGTGCGTCCCTGCAAAGGCACTCCGACGCCCAACATTAGAAAAAAAATTCGAATAAAAGATTATACTCTTAAATTTGTCAATAATAATTTTCGGAAGGAACTCATATCAACATTGCGATTATCAATGTACTCGCGACTCAAGTACATAGTCTATACAAGGAACAATTTCAGATCGTAGATAATTCGAACAACATAATAGATGGCAGATCAATTGAGTTTACTCCTAAAATAATTTTAAAAGAACATGGGAAGATAAGTACCTTTTATAATAACACAAAACTAGTATGAATAGATATCAAATCATACTTACAGCGCTCAATTCCATTCAATTGTAGATTTCACTTAAGCTTAGAATGAATAACCCAGGTAATAAAATTCAGGTTCCCATATCACTCGATATTCATCTCAATCTCGATTTATCTTCTGTCCACGAATGATTAGCTAGAACCACCAAATCTTAAATTCTACCCTCTTCATAGAGCTAATGCTAATCAAGCCCTCCCCTCTCCTCTTCATAAAGAAGTATTCCTCCCAACGACCTTCCTTACCTTCATGTCAAGCCCTGAAAAGCATTCAAATGGATTTTGTTTTCTACCTTTGACACCTCATGCTAAATTATAACATGACTCAACAAACATTCATATGATAAGATGGTCTAGGTAGCAATATTAGTAAATAACATATTATTCCAAAATTATATTTGAATTTACTAAAATACCCATTAAGTAGGCAAATTTCATGGGTGTTACATTCTTCCCTCCTTCGAAATAAATTTTGTCCTCGAAATTGGGAACATACCTCCAATCGCCAAATAACCTTCATGATCCACAAACTCGAGATGTGTATATATTGATCGAACAGTTACAATGAAAGCCTTGTATAGACAGAGATAAGATGGGGGGTATACAATGACACTGGACCTGATCGGGATCAGGCTGCCTAGGTATCCAAGAAGATGTACTTGTAATCAAGTCTTTGCTTCCACTAAGCGCTAATGGAGTTGTTTAGTAAAAGACACGTAGTTCAGAAGGTTTAGAACTCCTGTATTTGTAGTAGGCCGGAGGAGGTTGGCTCAACCACCCCTCCGGTTTTGACTCCATGAACTCAGGTAGTTCAACTGTGAATATGCTTTCCGTGGAGATAGCTTGCATGCTGCCGAGCGGTTATCCCCTTGGTTTGAATCCCCTTTGACCAGGATGACTGCCACGTGGCATCCTTTGATAGGTCCTGGTTCAACCTGGATCTTCCTTTAGCCTGAAATCTCGCTGGACTTATCCAGTTAGTTGGGACTTGGATTGAGCAAGCCTGAAAGCAAAGACTTGGGCTTGACTCCTCTGACCGGAGGCCCAATCTTCATTGCATACACCCTAGCCAGGTCCTCTGGGCTTCTGTGTTGAGCCTTCGGATGAGCCCTTGTCGCTGCTGGACTTTACTGGGCCGGGCCTGGCCTGCTTGACTGAGTTGGGCCTGGTTGATGTATGGGAGCCCACGGTTCAACTTCTTATACAGTAACCGGGGCTCCACCCATTGATCGTGGACTATCCGGTGGGTCAAGGTCCACAGAGCGTATGTGGATCCCTTGAAACCGGGTTGGGCCCTATCCGATAGCCCATGCTTGGCTGCCTAATGCTCAAGTGCTCCCGGTTTAGCTTCTTATACAGCCATCGGTAACACCTGTCGGGTTTTTTTACCTAGGGTACACACATCGCCCCCTCTTTGTCAAGTAGAAAATCTGCTTGGGAAAGATCTTAACAATATCTTCCCCAGGTGTTGAGATTCGAAGGATTCCTTCCTTGGCACGCTTCTTGATTACGATTCTGCATCCCTTGGATCAAAGACTAGGGTTTTTTTCCTCCTTTATAAATAGGGAACCGGAGGTATAGAAGGATGTCCACTTCTCTTTCTCTGTTCTCTGTTGCTGTTGATGCTGCTGAAGCATCTTCTGAAGAATTGCTGACGACCAGAGTACTATCCAGAAGTATACCGTAAATATGCAGGAGAAAATGACTCTGGAAATCGAGAACCGGGATCGCCGCATAGAGTTGATGACGACCACCTGTTTGGAGGACATTCGCCAAGTACGCCTGAGCATATTTGCCTTGAATGGCCAACTTGAAGACAAGAGTCGGAGGCTTGAGGCTGCCACTCAACGGATCCGGGCTCTTTAGAGAGAACTGGCTACCGCATATGTACTGTTGGAAAGGTTGGGGTATCATCCGGTCAAGAAAGAGAAGAACTATTGATCGGTACCTTCCCGGCTTCTTGCACTAAATAGGGGAGTAGTGCCCCTAGTTGAGACAAATTAATGAATTTATTTATTTATTCTGTCTTTGTCTCCTTCCTACTGCTGAGTCACCAACTTTGTCAGTCTTCTGAGGACAAGGGCGCCTTTGTGAATGGCACCAACTCTTTGCAAGACATTTGTTTAGAATGACTCGTGACTCCCTTTCTTCTTGAATGAAGGATTCCCTTTGATACCCCGGTTTTCTTCTTGCTTTCTCAACAATACCAGATTCTAGGCCTTTCTCCAGTATTGAGTGACAACCGATCTGGGATAGTTCAGAAATTGTCGCGTCAGGTGGATGACCTTAAGAGGAAGATCAGCGAGCTTTGTGAGGAGCAACTTCCTCATGAAGATATGCATGATACCGGAATGGCGGGTATGTGTGTATATATATATATATATATATATATATATATATATATTTTATAAATCGCCCAATCACCAAATTAATGTTGCCACCAGGTTAGCTAATGAGAATGAAGGAAGAAATCAGCCTAAGATTATTTCAAGGTTCCAGAGAGATAAAAGACTAGGAAGATGGACAACCTTAGTTAAAACCAATGGAATTGAAGCAACACATTTGTTCCACATGAACCACAAATGGGTATAATTAAGAAAATCAAGTGTAAAATAAATTTATCATGGTGGGCTTCTAACTGTCACTTGAGGAATGAAAGTCAATAGTTTCTAGAATGAAAAAACAACTCATGCTTTAAAGAATTTGACTCATAATTCTAGAAACAGAAGTCTGTAAAACTTATGCTCCAAAAAATGGCCATACCCACTGGGCCTAAGCCAAGATTAAACATGGACTGGACTTTATTTTTGAAATACTACAACAATCCCCCACTATTTCAAAATAAAGGATAAAGAACCGGACACGAAAGATGCCAAAGAAATGATATTTATTAGCAGGAATGATATGGACTTGTTATGTGATAGTCGTTGAGTCCAGTCTAAATGCAAATTGTCGATATATTTGTTTGTTGGCTAGAATGTCATTATAGCATCGTTACGCAACTATGGATTCATTTGATGGTCCAGTGTGAATCATATTGGGATGTAACCGGAAAATGTGATAAGGTATGTGATTTGGTGCCCAAGGTTTCCCTTGAGTGCTTATTACCTCATTTATGTGACTATGGCAGACCTTTTAGATTAACCTGATGTCCTAAAAACAAATATAAAAAGGTAACAATCACTTGAAAAATACAGCGAATTGGGCTCCAGGACAAGATTCCAAATTGACTTTGTGATAAGGAAAAACAGAATTTTCAATTAGTATGCAGGACACGGGCTGCCCAAATAATCTACCTGGCCCAAATGACTAAAATACCCATTGTAGTGTAGTATATGTGTCGGAAGAGTCCACGTTCTGATAAAAACTGAAAAAAAAATAAATTAAAACTACCTCTCTCTATATATCTTCCTCTCTCTTTGCGCTCGTCAAATCTCTCTCTCTCTCTCTCTCTCTCTCTCTCTCTCTCTCTCTCTCTCTCTCTCTCTCTCTCTCTCTCTCTCTCTCTCTCTCTCTCTCCACTTTGGTACTACAAATTAAGTATTTGAAATGAAAGAAACTGATGTTAATATTGAAATTAGGAAAAGAACAAAAAGAATTGGAAACATCTGATGAATTTGGTATCGTAATGCGGTATCTGGGTTGTCAGGGGAGGTGAGGAGAGAGTTTTTTTTATAAAGAAAATAAATGTATGTATAAAAAAAATTCAATTAAATTATATTATAAAGATAAAAACCCTAACAACACGGTCACAAGAAGAGCATGTTAGATTTGATATTTGCTTTTGTAATTCTAGTGTTTAATTAACAGTTTATTTGCAATTCTAGTGTTTAGTTAACCAGTTTTTTCAAAATATAAGGTTCAAAGAGTGGTGAAGAACACAAAAATGACAGAGAAACTCCAAAAGCAATAAGTTCTAGTTCTAACGAGGTAATTTCATTAGAAAACATATAAACTTTTTTCATATGGTAAATTTACAATTTCTCTCAATTATAACATAATTTTAACATCATATTATCAGTGGGCTTGTACTGTGATAACATGGTATTATCACTTTTTTTTTATTTGACTTTGGTATGAAATTCAAGGTGATAACATCATGTTATCAGTGGGTTTATCATATGATAACATGATGTTATCACCTTTTTTTATTTTTTTATTTTTATTTTTTTAACATTTGAATGAAAATGTAGGTGCTAACATTATGTTATCAGTGGGCTTGTCCTTTGATAACATGATGTTATCACTTTTTTTTTTAAACTTCTATTTTACTTTGGAATGAAATTGATGGTGATAACATCATGTTATCAGCTGGCTTGTACTGTGATAACATGATGTTATCACCTTTTTTTTTAAACTTTTATTTGACTTTGGAATGAAATTGAAGGTGATAACATCATATTATTAGTGGGTTTGTCCTTTGATAACATGATGTTATCACTTTATTTTTTACTTTATTTTTTTTTATTTTACTTTGGAATGAAACTGTAGGTGATAACATCATATTATCAGTGGGGTTGTACTGTGATAACATGATGTTATCCGATTTTTTTTTTCTACTTTGGAGTGAAAGTAAATGTGATAACATCATATTATCAATGGGCTTGTCATTTGATAACATGATGTTATCACCTGATTTTTACTTTTATTTTACTTAAAATTAAATTAAAAGTGATGACATCATGTTATCTGTGGGCTTGTCATGTGATAACATGATGTTATCACTTTTTACTTTTTACTTTTTACCTAACTGGGGAGGTAAGACTTGCCTTGTTATCATTCGTGGCTTTGCATGATAACATAATGTTATTAGTTTTGGTATCTCTGATAACATCATGTTATCACTATGGGCATGCAGTGTAGGTTTCCCTGATAAGATGATGTTATCAGTTTTGGTATCTCTGATAACATAATGTAATCACTATGACTAGTGTAGGTTTCTCTGATAACATGATGTAATCTGTTTTGGTATTTTTGATAACATCAAGTAATCACTATGACCAGTATAGGTTTATGTTGATAAGATATTAATTTTTGTTTATATTTTTTTTCTAAGAAAAGAAAAGTTGATAGCAAATTAATTTTGCTTGAAAATTAGGAAAACCATCTTGTTGTGCTAATCAACAAAAGGTTTAGGATGGAGCTGCAAAACAGACCATTAAAGTTGGATCTGCAATTGGAAGAAGATACAACACCACGACAAGGTCAAACTAGTGACTGTGTTATTTATGTTGGCTTGATCATGGAAGCTTTGACCTTTACGATCTCTCTACCAAATAATGTAGATAGAAAATTGGGACAAAAAACACGTGTTCAATGGGTAGTTTCGATCCTGAATGACTCCCCAAGGAGTTAGACTGAAGAATATAAAAATCTTGTGGGTAGAAGACTTACTTTTCAAAAGTATTAGTGTTTTGATAAGATCTTTAGTTGATATAAATTGTTGATAGAAAACTTACTTTGTTATTGCTAAGTATATGTATGTTACATTCACATCTTTTGATAAGTACAAACATGTACTGTTTGTTATCAATTGTTTTAGTTATTGCTAAGTTCATGAGTGTTAAATTTCTTGTACATTCATATCTTGGTATCACATTTTTTTTACCAGTATTTTATGTACACATATAACACATCTAAAACATTACCACGTATGGGTGCTGTTAACCCCTAGTGTAACTGATTTTATGTACATATATGATACATCTAAAACACTACCACATATGAGTGTTATTAACCCTAGTAGGATTTGTACAAGTTACGGACTTACTTTTAAACACACTTAAATCTAAACTTGTATAAGTAATTTAACGTACATGTATGATACATCTAAAATACTACCATGTATGGGTGTTGTTAACCCTAGTAGGATTTGTACAGGTTATCGACCATTAACACTAGATAAAAACCCTAAGACCTAAATAAAGATAACAAAATGATGTTGTCAAACACAAGTGCAGTGATAACATTATGTTATCATATATTTGGAGCTCATGTTATCAAGGACAAGTGTAGTGATAACATTATATTATCACACATTTTCAGTGATAACATCATGTTGTCATAAATCTGAAACTGATAACATCATGTTATCATATATCTGATCGAGAGACTTATTGAAAAGGACAGAAACAGATTGTTTCTTATTGAAAAGGGCTTTGAAGTCAACAAATTCTAGACTAAAATACCCACCCTAATCATAGTATGATCATAGGTCAAATCATATATAAAAAATATGATGCCTTGAACAAAACACTATAACCTAGGTAGGGAGTGATTAACCTTAGTGGGAAAAGGCAAAGTCGGAATTGCGCAAAAACTTGACACTATGATTCAACCTAAAATCAGAAGTCTTTGTCATTTTCAACAAGTCAACAAAAACTGCATATCCTTTTCAATAAGGACTTTTAATAAGATTGTCCTTATGGAGGGTTGACTCAAAAGAGATTGTCCTTCTCACGAAGCAAATCATGATTTGTGTCCTTCTCAAAAGTTACTTGTATCTGATAACATTACATACTCTCTAATCACATATAATCAACAATAAAGAAGTAAGTTCATTTATCTTCTACTTGTGGTTTTTTTGTTAGGTTCCTTTCTTCTTCATCCTCTTTGTCACTACTTGAAACCGACCTATCTTCGATAGTAAATTTTTATTGGAATTTTGAAACATTGTTGTGATAACATGATGTTATCAAACATAAGTCTACTGATAACATCATGTTATCACACATGTTCAATGATAACATGATGTTATCATCTTTAATTTTCAAAGACAAGTACAGTGATTGAAACCGGCATGAAGTTGTTTGACATCAATTTTGTGACATAGTGTCCATGGTTATCTCGCCTTGAAATCATTGTTAGGAAAGCCAAAGATGTACGCACGCTCGTCTCGTGTCCGTGTCTCTATCTCGTTTGTCTTAGTATGTTTTGGGTACTGGACGTACGTACCTAGTTAGGACGTTCGTACGTCCATTGAGGCAGCAAGCTTCTTTTGGTCAGGACGTACGTACGTTGTTAGGACGTTCGTACGTCCAAGCAGGCAGCAAACTTTTCACCGTGTGGGGATGTACGAACGTTGATTCGACGTACGTACGTCCAATATGGATTTCGTCCAATCAGGCCCATTTTCGGTGTATTCCAACCCTAGGTTTAAATAGCCTTCTTCTTCAATGAGAGAGGAAGTTCTTTGGCCGTCCATTGTTTGTGAGGTTGTGGAGTTTTGGTTTAGGTTTTGGTATTGAAAGTGTTTGTGGCTATTGAACTCAATTCTCTTCTTCCCCCTTATCTCAATTCATAACTTTGTGATTCTAAGAGTGTTATTGTGATTTCGGCTTCGAGTCTTCTTGTGGGTTTATCAAGAAGTCGAGTGTCTTGTGCGTACATCAAGGTGCTCTGGTGAAGTCAAGGTGTTAGAGATAACCAGGAGTATCAACTCGCAGTGAGTGCAGGTAGTTGATAGGTTTGTACATCTCTATTTCATCTAGTGGATTATTTGTTGTCGCGAGGACAACCGTGGACGTTTCCCTTTTGGGTTTTACCACGTTAAAAATTTCTGTGTGTTCTTTACTTTCTGCGTATTGTTTGTTTGGTTGAATATTCAATTGGTATATTAGCACTATTTGTAGTTTCTCAATTGGTATCAGTCGCTGGGGGCTGGTTAAGGAGCGTAAAGGCTCACGCTATCGATCATTAGTGCTTTATGGAATCTAACAAGTTTGCTACTTCAAGCCTTCCTCCACAATTTAGTGGAAAAGACTTTGGTCATTGGAAAGTAATGATGCGAGCTTATCTCCAAGCATTAGGAGAAGAAGTTTGGCTTTCTGTTGTCACAGGGTGGAAAGAACTAATTACTACTACAGGTACTGATGATCCTGCTGTTACATCACTGACGCCACGTGAAAAGTGGACGCCTAAACAGAAGTTGTTGGCAAATTATAACAACAAGGCACTCAATGCTATTTTCATGGCATTAAATGCCAGTGAGTTTCGTCGTGTGCAAGGTTGTGAAGAGGCTAAAGATGCATGGAACAGACTCATCTGTACACATGAAGGTGATGAAACTGTCAAAGAAAGCAAGTTAGAACTGTTAACTTCTCAGTTTGAAAATCTACGGATGGATAATTCTGAGACCTTTGATGACTTTTTTATTCGTCTTCAAGACATTATAAACTGTAGTGCTGCTATTGGTCATGCATATACTGACACACAAGTGGTACGTAAGATATTGCGTGCTTTGCCTCCTCGGTTTCGGTCTCGTAAGGATGCCATTACTGAGAGTAATGTGATTAAGAACATGTCCATTGAGACACTTGCTGGGAAACTAAGGACATGTGAGATGGAACAAGCCTTGGAAGAACCCTTGAAGAACAAGTCTGTGGCATTCAAAGCTACATCGTCTAAAGAAACTTCTACAGGTCTCTCTGATGATGAAGAACAGGATGTGGATGATAACTATGCGTTTCTGTCACGTAGCTTTCAGAAGATTCTGAAGTATCAACAGAATAGAGATCCTCGAAAGCGATTTCCTGACTCCTCAAATGCTCCTAGGAGTCGTGGTTTTGAGCGCTTCTCTGTGGATGGGAGAAGAGCTCGAGTTGATCGTAAAGATGTCCAATGTTACAAGTGTCGTGAATATGGACACTTTGCAAATGAATGTGACAAGAAGTTGGATCGCAAACCTGGTGATAATTCCAAAGCGAACCTCACGGTGACATGGGATGATTCAGATGAAGATGATGATGGCAATCCTTCAAATGTTGTCTCCAACTATGTGGTTTTCAGTGCATCCCTGGATGAGCATCCAGGAGGTATTGTATCCTCTACTAATGATATTAATGTTTCTGATTCTGGTGTTCATGCTACTACTACTGAATTATGTGATATGTATAAGTTTTCCATGCAACAAGTAAAGTTGCTTGAAAAAACTAACACTGTCTTACAGGAACAGGTAGATAGTCTTGGGGAGGATATTTGTAATCTTGCAGGTGACTCCAACATGTTGAAAGAAAAGTTTGTGAAGGAAAAGGAGGATTTCCAAGTGCGTATTGCCACTCTGGAAAAACTGAATAGTGAACTGGAGACACGGTATCGATCTCTTGTACTGGAACATGAAAAGGTGAAAGCTGAGTTGTTTGCAGCCAACAAACAATTGGTTGGCTTTGGTAAAGCTAGTGATAGTCTTAACTCTCTGCTGGGAATTGGTAAATCCCATTCAGACAAATCTGGTTTAGGTTATGACACATCTGTTCCTCTTTCTACTGCTAGCACTTCCTGTACTACTTTTGTCAGACCAACAGGTGTCACTTCTCCTGCTCCTGTGCAGGTGTCTGGTGTGGTTTCCCCACCGAAGGTCACTCGTGTAAAGCATGTCCCGAAAAGGAATTTTAGACATAAAGGCTTTAAATGTCTAACCTGTGGTCGCATGGGTCACACCTCTGCTTTTTGTTGGAATAATCTGTATCCTGCTCATCATTCTTCTTTTGCAGGCAATTCATATTGGAACAAGTCTTCCACTTTCTCCATGCAGGCTCCATACATGTGGAATGGCTATGCTCCGTGGGGTTTACCCAGAACTTCTCCTTATGGAAATCGTCCTCAAGCAACACCCATGCCTACTCCACCACCACATTTCTGGGATAGGAGTATGGATGCATCCAGGAAAATGGTATCTCACATGGCTCGTTTGGTTGAACCAATACCTTCATCATGGTATCTTGATAGTGGTTGTTCGCGTCATATGACAGGTGATAAGACTCTAATTGATAATCTGACTCTTGGCTATGGAGGTAAGGTTAGTTTTGGAAATGGTAAAATGCTTCCGGTTGCGGGTAAAGGTAACTTTTCTGAGGTTGGATCGCTCAATAGTCATGAGCTTCTTTTTGTTAAGGGTCTTAAGTCCAATTTATTGAGTATTAGTCAGTTATGTGATGCTAAGTTTAGGGTTGTGTTTGAGGATGATAAGTGTGATGTTTTTGATTCCAATCATGTCTTGGTGTTAACTGGTAGTCGCTCATCTGATAACTGTTTCATTGTCACTACACCCCTTCCGCATTTATATACCTAATGTGTCCGTTGGAACTGGTTGTGTTTAGGATGTTGGTATTGGGGACATACTACTTTCTCTATTGTGTGGATTCCTCTTACAAATGGTTCTTGTTTGGCGTTCTCAACTGTTTTTGGTCATGCAGTGTAGTAGGGTTACATCATACTCTCTTTGTCTTGGTTGTTTCTACATGATGCATTTACATGTAGTTGGATTGTCATTTTGAATTTTCTGTACATCTCCAGCATTGTATGGTTTTCCTTCATGGTCAACATTGTCGTTCATGGTTATATACCTCTTGTAAGTGGTCAATGACTCACAAAATCCCCAGCCATTTGAATGTCTTCAGAGCATACTCATTTGGCTAAGAACCCGTTGGGGCTGTGAGGGTCATGCTCTGACGGATGCACTCAAGAGATGTTAGTTCTTATGTTGCACGTTATCATGGTATTGCACTTCTTGAGTGTGTTTTGCCGAAAAGATGTAGGCTACACCCTACCCTCGTGTTCTGATAAAAGATGGAGATATTATATACTCCCACACGGGAATGGCATTTGGTTCAAATGGTCTTACAGACAAAATATAAAATAAAAAAAAAAAAAATGAAATTATAAGTGACTTTCACTCTTGTCTGGTGGTTCAACAGGAAGAAAAACAATATTCTATGCTTACTTGGTTTAGTTGTGATCCGGTTAACGTTCACATTGGTCTAGTTGCACGTGCATTTCCATATATTCAATGATCATGGTTTTACTTTGGTTCTGGAGGTGGATTTGTGTCTGTCAGTTTCTTCTGCATGTTTGCATCATTCTAGGAAGTATCATGACTTGGTGTATGATGTAGTTCTTCGGTTTTGCATTTACTTGTGGTTGAGATTTGCTTCACTTGTAATTTTTCTAAAATTGGAATCCCTACAATAAGTAGAAATTTTTCTTGTGATGTCTCTCCATGCTTGTCTTTGGTCGTGATTTGGTTTATTGTCTGGTTGTTAGGATGGTTTCTCGGTTTTTCTTTTTGAAAAAAAAAAAAAAAAAAAAAAAAAGGGGTAGTACGTACGTCTTCATGACATTCGTACGTTGAGGAGGGCAGATCTTTTCCAACGTACGAACGTTCATTGAACGTACGAACGTGTTGTTTGACAGATGTTTTTTTTTGGGTCCCGACGTTCGAACGTACTTAGGACGTACGAACGTCCCTGATACAGTCCGGTCCATTTACTGTTTAAATTCAAAAAAATTTTTGTTAAACACAAAGCCAACTGTTATATCAATCGTGTTCCTTCATTTTTGGCACACTACAAGCAGTTAGTATTTTGGGTTTTCCTGATTGTCTTAGAAGATCTTCTTCTCTCTTCTCTTGCTTTGCATTTGTTCTCCTTCTCTTGTCATCGTGTTTGTTCCAGTGTGTTTGTCGGTTAAGTTGTTGGGTATCCTCATTCACTATCACTTGTAAGTTTTTCTTGTGTTCTTTCCTTCTTCTCTACTGTAATGATTTGTTGGTTATTTGGCTTGCTTTATAGTATTGTTACTTAAGGTTGTTTGATTACATTTTGTCGTCATGGAACTCGGTGTTTCGACACTCGATTCGCCTTGCTTTTGGTTGTGAACGACCTTGAGGATTATTTCTCTCTTCTCTCTTGTTATTCATGTTTCTTGTGTTTGGATGCTTGCCATTGCTACATTGTTGTCAATAGCATATATCACGATTATGCACATCAAGTGTTTGGTGAAATGCCTGAATGGGTTTCCTAAGGTTTTTCTTGGTTGTTTTGTTGGTTTTACTTACTTGTGTGGTGTTTATAATGTTGTGTGTGTGCAGGCCATGCCTCCTAAGCGTGTTAGGGCTACTACCACCACCACGACACCCGGGTCCAAGGGTGCATCCTCTTCTCGCGCTCCTAGGGGTAGAGGTGCCACTTCGGACTCGTCGCCTCGTCCCACATCTCTTGGTGCTCATCCTCGGGCCAAGGCCATTGTTCCCGAGTGTTTCTTTGACTTGGGAGAGATCGCTACCACCCCTCTAGGGGCTTCCCAACTTGGCAACATAGCCTTATTTTTTTGAGACTCGGAATTGGTTAAGGGTGGCTCAACCAATCACCAAGTACTCAGTTGAGCATACGATTGCATTTTATGAGTCAAAGACACCCTCCCAGAATCGCTCGAGTTTCTCAGTGTTGATTGAAGGTCGGAGATACACTATCTCTCCGAAGGTGATTCGTGAGGCGTTGGGGATTGATGATGATCTTCTCTCTGAAGATGCTATTCATGTTAGGTGGCCCATACCGGATGCAATTCAGATTGACCTTGTTGATCAAGTTCAGCGGATGTTCATCGATGGTGTCACGGAAAGGTATCACGCCAAGTTCTACAGCGCCATCTTCCTACATATGGTTGCCCATTCCAACATCTATCCCACCAAGGGCAACAAGATCATCATGACCGACGACATGGTCAAATTGGTAGTTTGTATGTCGGTGCACCATCTCCATCTCTCTGAAGTCATCTACACACGGATGCTTCAAATCGATGCTGCTAAGGGTACTCTTCCTTTCCCTAGCTTTATAATGACCATTCTTAAGCACTTGGGGTTTCAGGGGCGATATATGGAGGTGAGCCCTCCAAGGTTTGTTGGCCATGACTGGGTCAATGCCATCAAGAAGGGCTGCCAGTCTAGGAAGGCTGCTTTTGAGTCCGTGGGTGCGCGTCTGACGCATCACCTAATTTGGGGAGGCCGGGCTTTTGTTCGTGATGATGATTTTGATCGGGCCTTGACCCCTGGACGCCCCGTCTCAGCCTCAGCTAGGGGCAATCGGGCAGTTGCAGCAGTTGACGCTCGGGTTTCTTCTATTCGGCGTCGTCAGGATCACATGGGTTCTAGGTTTGATCGTTTTGAAGTCATCCTCTCTCAGCATGATGCTATGCTCCGAGATCTTCATAGGATGAACGTTGCTCAGATGCATCATCTTCAGCTCGACTTCACTCCCATTGACCTACCTCAATTTCCGGAAGAGGTACCACCAGTTCCAGCTGACAGTGATGATGATGACTCTGTTAGAGAGAGTGAGGAAGATGGTGATGGTGAACACATTGATGGTAACTCGGAGTCCGAGTAGTTCTTGTTTTGGTTTACTCTTCATACTTTTGTACTTAACATTTTTTTGTTATATCGTTTTGCTTCCATCTTTAGATGTTGAGCATGTTATTGGATATTGCTATCTTAATATTAGTTCTAGAATCTTTCTGTTTTGCAGTAAATTCTTGCTAATTAGATAATGGACCCTTCTACTTGGGCCCATGTTGGGGTTATGTTTGTTTTTCTATATATAGGGGAGTCTTCTCTTCCTTTACTCCTATTGTGCCTTCTTACCTCCCTCTAGTTTTCTTTTTGTTCTTCAGAATTACTCAATGGCAGAATATGAACTTCATGGGGTTTTTGTTCCGGCTGTTGGTTATGTGTCGTTTATGGTGATGGAGTACAAAAACAATGCAAAGACTACCGGGACATCTTCAAAATCACATCTTGGAGTTGGTTGGATACCCGAAGGTTCCAGGACTTGCTGCTCCTCTTACCGACTGTGGCTTGGACAGCAGAATTGAGGAGTTGTTTTGTACGAGTGAATGGCTGGAGGATTATGATGAGCATGTGATAGCTCGGTGGAATAGACCTTCGGCTCGTGCGGAAGCTTATTTCTCCCAGCTTCCTCTCGGCCATTGGGAACGAGTTTTTCGAATTCGTTAACTTGAGCTTTATATTTTTTTCTCTTGTTTCTTATGTTAATGAATTATTAAGTTTGGTTCGGAGTTGCTTTCATTAACCTTAAGAGTTGGGATAGGATTTATATTTTTATCTGTTTTGTCTTAATTGTTTGGTTCTGATTTCTCTTTCTGGTTATTTTTGTTTATTGGTTCGTCTGTTTATTATTGTTGGTTCCCTTGTTGTGACAAAAAGGGGGAGATTTATGACTCCAATTACTAACAATTGTCTCTTTGTTGTTAGGGTATTCTTGGGTCATGTTTCAGGTATGCTACAAGTATGGGGGAGTGAACGTGTTGATGTTTTTAGAAGATTGTACAGTTATGGGGGAGCTCAAGTGTCAAAATTCCTGAGCTCATGAAGTATGGGGGAGCTGCTCGAAGGAACTTATGTTACTTCGAAAATTCTTAGTTGCTTCCGTTCGATCTCTGATGGTTGAAGTGTCTTGATCAAGCTGGATATCAAGAATTGGTGACTTGGTATGTGTTCTACCTTGAGTGATTTTGTAGGCATGATTTATAAATGCCATGGCTTGGGTTTGTAAGCACGTTTTATAAGTGCTATTAGAGTCATAGGTTTTTGTCACAAAAATCAATGTCAAAGGGGGAGATTGAAACCGGCATGAAGTTGTTTGACATCAATTTTGTGACATAGTGTCCATGGTTATCTCGCCTTGAAATCATTGTTAGGAAAGCCAAAGATGTACGCACGCTCGTCTCGTGTCTGTGTCTCTATCTCGTTTGTCTTAGTATGTTTTGGGTACTGGACGTACGTACCTAGTTAGGACGTTCGTACGTCCATTGAGGCAGCAAGCTTCTTTTGGTCAGGACGTACGTACGTTGTTAGGACGTTCGTACGTCCAAGCAGGCAGCAAACTTTTCACCGTGTGGGGACGTACGAACGTTGATTCGACGTACGTACGTCCAATATGGATTTCGTCCAATCAGGCCCATTTTCGGTGTATTCCAACCCTAGGTTTAAATAGCCTTCTTCTTCAATGAGAGAGGAAGTTCTTTGGCCGTCCATTGTTTGTGAGGTTGTGGAGTTTTGGTTTAGGTTTTGGTATTGAAAGTGTTTGTGGCTATTGAACTCAATTCCCTTCTTCCCCCTTATCTCAATTCATAACTTTGTGATTCTAAGAGTGTTATTGTGATTTCGGCTTCGAGTCTTCTTGTGGGTTTATCAAGAAGTCGAGTGTCTTGTGCGTACATCAAGGTGCTCTGGTGAAGTCAAGGTGTTAGAGATAACCAGGAGTATCAACTCGCAGTGAGTGCAGGTAGTTGATAGGTTTGTACATCTCTATTTCATCTAGTGGATTATTTGTTGTCGCGAGGACAACCGTGGACGTTTCCCTTTTGGGTTTTACCACGTTAAAAATTTCTGTGTGTTCTTTACTTTCTGCGTATTGTTTGTTTGGTTGAATATTCAATTGGTATATTAGCACTATTTGTAGTTTCTCAGTGATAACATGATGTTATCACAGTTATAATAGAAAACCGAGTTGACTCAGAAAACTGAGTTGACTCAATCTTCTTCTCTATGAAAAAACTGTAATAGCTTGTTGACAAATGAAAATCACAATCACAATTAATAAATTACAATAGTTCCCATGTTCATAATTACAATTGAAAATCAAATGATTCTCCATTAATAATCATTTCTTTGTATTTAGTACATTACCACAACCCACATATGTGTTTTCTTCAATACCCACAGATTATTCTCCATTAATAATTAGTCTTGTAGATCGAATACCAAATGAATTCAAACTTGTAAAGAGATTTCAAATAAGAATTCTTCGATACGAAAAATCAAACTAGAAGAATTTCGCAAAATCAAACTTTTTCGGTTTCCAAACGAAACGAGAGAGAGATGATAAAAAAAGTGGAAAAAATCTCCTGGAGATCTAGAAACAGAGAGAGAAGAAAAGGAAATAGAGTTTCAAATAAATGAAACTTTTTAAGTTTGATAATCTACTTAGTATATTTTTTTAGGGGTAACATGGTTATTATAAAATGTTGTTTGATCATATGTCGGGCAGATATTACGGGCATGTCCTTGGGCCTAAGAAAATCTTATGTCCTTGACATAAGATCCATAAGTTCGTCCTTTTGACAACCAGTTTTTTTATAATGTCCTTTTGGCCAAAGAGGATTGGAATTTGGTATTTTGGCCCAATTCTTTGTTGAAAATATCATCTAGAATTAGAGATTGTTGTTGTGGAAAGCATGAGCAAGGTGAGTAAAATGTCCTTACCAAAAAAAAAGTTGAGTTAAATGTTAATACTAATAGAAATGTGGAAAGGGTCTGAATCAAAATTTTGGAGTGGGTTAGACCAGAATAGCAAAAGTTAAGGGACTGAAAGTAACTAAATGGGAAATAAAAGAAATAAATAATCTAAACCGACTTTGTTTCTTTAAAACCAAAACTGTAATAAGTTGGTGTGAAAGATAAAGAAAGTAGAGAATATAAGTTAGAGCAAAGAGTGAGCAGTGTTGGCTGAAGCTTATTAGTGATCTACCTAACTTCAGTTTAGAGGCTTAAGCTTGTACTTAGAATCCACCAGAGGATCCCACTGTTATTTGGAATTGTATTTTTTATGAGATTGATTGACAACACTAATTACATAATTGAGTCAACATAGCATAATTTACATCTTTAAAATATGGGGTTTTTAGACTTTGGGACGCCTAAATAATACCTATTTAGGAAATGGGACGCTTTTAATTGGTATTTAGAGTTTGGGGCACTTTCCGTGAGTTGACTATGTTGACTGTTGTTTGCTTGTTAATTTTTTTAAAAATGACAATATTACCCCTCTATGTGTTTAGTACGAGATTGAATTTTAATAACAAAACCGTTACAAATGTCATTATATTATCCATTGATTCCATCTTATGGTTGATAAATTGACACGTGTCGTTATACCATCACTTGCAAACCTTTCAGGATTTTAGTTATTAGAGAAAAAGACACCCTGTGTTAAATAAAATTAGGGAATAGGACACCTGTGCGGAGTATTATGGGTATTTATAAAATATGAGTTCTTTGACTTGAGTCAACGGTTAGTCATACCAGTCAACTGACGGGAAGGTGCCCTATACTCTAAATACCAATTAAAAGCGTCCCATTTCCTAGATAGACATTAATTAGGTGGCCTAAAGTCTAAAAACCCCTTAAAATATAGTAAATGGTGTGATTTCCTCTCTACAAGTTTCAATTATCATAGAAGATTAGGATTGTGATACATGTGAGTATGATTTCCTCTTTTGACAATTCACTATATACTTCAAAACTTGACATCATTTCAGATTATGCTGCCAAATATTTCTTCTTTATTAGTTTACCTGGTTTGCTTTGTAGAATTGCAAACCCAATTATCTTTATTATGTTGTCCTGGGAAATAAACCCAATTTACATTTATACTGATGGTTGTGTTGTTGTCCTTTGTCTACTAAAATTCTCGAGTCTTTCTTATTCCGACCGCCGCCAAAGAAGAAATCTACCAACCCTTCCCACTGGTCCAAACTCATTCCAGAGTTGTTACTCTTATGTTCGAGTACGAGCTGTGTGTCATTTATGCAGATTATGTTCGAGTACGAGTTGTGTGTCTATCATGGAAATCTACCCTCCCCCCAAATCTCGCCATCTCCTCATTCAATTTCCATGGCTCTTGCTCTCTATGTTCAACAACAACAACAACAACAACACTATCTTTGAATCCCATTGCAGCTTCTTCAACCTTCTTGGTGAAAAAGTTTATAAGCTGGAGCTTCTAGAGATTGTCGGAATGGGAAAGCGGAGGTATATCCTGTTTGGACATGTATGTGTCTTCTTCTTGGAGGGTATGTTGTCCCTTCCCTTGGGCATCCATGTCCGCTTATGATTGTTGAACGACCTGGGGGATAGTTGTCAAATTATGATTGTGAACGACCTGGCCTATAAATTTTCACATGGATGAATTAAAAAATATTCAAATGGATAGGTGAATAGAATGTAAAGCATACTTAGGCATATAGGGCATGTCAGGTATTTTCGAATAGATGACTCTTCTACATCACTAAACCTGCACACATAACAAACATTAAGCAATAATTGTGTATTCACATTACTTCTATTAAGGAAACAGCTATATGATAAATATCTGGTCTTCCCCATGCAGGTTGGAAGATAACCCAGACTAGTTGATACCTCTCATGTTTTCATCCATGGAATTGACATACAAATTGAGAAATAAAATAAAATACTAAAGTATTTAGTAGCTGGTCACAATGTGTTAAGAAAATAAAGATTTATTTTCTATATAAAGTTCAAATAATATCAGGGGTGAAAGAAAACTGCACACGCAATTTCCTGGGAATATAGTTTTGTTGTTGTTGTGGAGAAAAATAATAATTTCTTTTGCTTATTTAAAATAACACATATTTACACATCCTAGTCAAGTCCGCACACAAATTTGAACAAAATGTAAGCATGCAATAGCGGACACCACAAACATCTATAATAATGCAAAGGATTAATTAGATCAAGTACTAATCAATCACACTTTAAGCATGCAAGCAAATCCCACAATCAGAATCAAAGAAAGGTAAAACATGTCAAAAGATGGGTAGTAACATCAGATCTCACAATTGAAATTGAAGAAAGATACATCCATTCATTTCTGTAACAAAAGATAAACCATTTAGTAATGGAAGCCATTAAAAATTATACCAATTATATTCATCCCTTTGCATTTGACACATTTGGATTGCTAGGCTCAGAAGCAGTTGAGCTCCTCAGGAGAGTGCAGAAGGTAATGGATAGCAACGTGATGACTGCAGGTTCGAACGAATATGCATTTAGGAGAATCGGGTTTGCTATCCAGAAAGGACTTGCCGCGCAGTTTGTAGCGTGTTTGTCCTCTACTTTTGTGTAATTCGTTGAGCTTATCAATAAAATTCTTTTTTATATTAAAAAAAAGAAATAGAACAAGAAAACATACTCATCCTCAATTTCTTATTCATTTGTTCTTCTTCATCTCTTGATATTTCTTCTTTTCCCTTATCTTTTCTTCGAAACAATGGTGTCATTACATCTTTCAATCCTTGCCATTGATGGTCTTGTTCACTATGTAGTTGAGACTCATTTTCCAGTTTTTCTTCTTGTTGGTTTTGTTGATGAGAACTTTTACTTCCCACAAAGCTTAGGGGATTCTTCTTCTTTCTACCCATGTTGCTCTTTTTCTTACTGAGAAAACAAAGGTACTGATGAAGCAAAAAAGTGAACTACGATATTACCTCAAATGGTTCACTTTTAGGGCGTTGGGATCAGACCGGTGACCTTAAAAATTTGATGTAAAACATTGTACAACCTTCTTCATCTATTAAATGAAAGACATAACTCATAAGAAACAGGAAATGAAGCTTTCCCTTTAATAACATATGAGTACCTTTAATAACATATGAGTAGAGATCCCATGAATAAGTAATAAACAAAACAAGACAAGTTTAACAGTGATGACCATATTAATGTGTCTACATATTACCTCCTCTGTTTTCGGCTTGTTCTGCATATTCGTTCCTATAATCCTGCTCCAGTATGTGTTTTTCTTCCATGGTCATCTAGAATTTGCTAACCATATAAAGAGAATTCCATAGTCTACCATTGCTTTTGTTAATTACTTAATAATCTCTTGGTAAGATCCTCATTTTTCAACCTTTCGTTGTGGCGCACCCATATGGAGAATAATAGATGAATGTCAAATTCAATCAATAATAATTGAACAAGATTATAAATTGAAATGCCTCTAACTTAAATTAAAAAAAAATTCAATAAAGAGACAATGTATGATTAGGTAACCTACAAGAAAAAACAAAGTACCCAAAAAAATTGAGTCGGGTAATATACTTCAATCTAGCTATAAACTTATCAATAGGTCATACAAACGAAGGAGATTTAATTTCTTACCTCTTAACATCCAAATTCTACAGGAATTAAATTTAGATGCCTGGTTGAGCATACAACAATTGCTTTAAAAATAAAATTTTATTAAAATTATATAGGAATTAAATCCAAGCTTCTAAACCACCATCCATTATTTAGAGATTATCTTGATTGGAAGAATAATAATCGAAATTCTAGAATTCACACTTAAGCCTACTCATATTTGTCAAAAGTGAGCCT